>CM077464.1:14842477-15491241 GCA_039654755.1 Calcarius lapponicus | reverse complement strand
CACAGTTGCTGTAACTTAAAAGGTTGTCAAGCAAAACTGTGTTTCCATAATGCTGCTTAGATAAGTTCTTGGTACCAGTACTTTTCCAAAGAAGTATCTCCTTTCCTATCTCTTCAAAAAGCAATTCCACTGGAGAGCAGATAAGAAATGGAGATGACATCAGTATCTGCAGAAACGTGTGTAAAAGAGTAAGAGAGCAAATAAGAGTTAAATTCAAGACTAAAATATACATGCACAGGGCAAGTTTATTGCTGAGGGCCTGAAACACATCCCCACTCACTGTGCTAAACCTGTCTACAAGCAGGTAGAAAGGAAGGGAAGCAGCTTGGAAAGCTGACTCTGTACAACAGGGGTGCTCTGCACAGCTGTATTTTTCTTTTTCTGGTTTTCCGCATGAAGCAGAGGTGCGTCTGTACCGCCCCCATAGATAACAGGACACTCCCTGTGTGATTTCACAGCGTAGCCAGGCACTTGGAAAAGCTTTTTCTATGAAGAATGGATTTGAGTCATAATCCTTTGACCCCCTGGCCCATCCGAGACGGCCGTGACACGTCGCTGCTCCCCGATAAGGATTCCCGCGCGGCCTCTCCGCTCCCGTGAGCTGCTGCTGGGGCGGGGGCACGTCCCTGGCCTCCCTCCAGAGCCTGGGATCTGTGCAATCTCCAGTGTCAAGATGTGTTTGGATACGGGAAGCCGTGACACTGCTCTGTATCAGACAGATAACAGGAGCAGCCCCTCGCTCCAGGAGACAGACGCCTGGTGCTGGGCGCTGAGCGGCCACGGCCCGTCCCTCTGTGGCTCTCTGCCTGCTCTTTAACCCTGCATGACAGTCACGTCTTCAAGGGGCTGTGTCTTGGAAGATAAACATAGCTTTCCTGGTTCAAAAATTACAAGCCATTCTCCCATTTTTCTCTTTAACTGAGGAAGACTGTAATTTCAGCTTTTTGGGTGAGGCTCTCTGCGGGAATGCGCTGACATGAAGGGGTCTTGCAAACTCTTGTTGAACTTTTTGAGTGCTTCCATTACAAACAAACCTTTCTTCACTTTCTGCCCTCGCTACTGTGCTCAGATTCTCTTATTTAAAAAAACCCAAACTACCTACTGGAGATAGCTTTCTCCCCTTGATCTCATAAAACCAGCTCATGTAGATCCACTGCAGGGAGGCACTATTTCAGAAAGGGCAGTGCTGCCTTTTGAAACTTAAGATTTGAAAACTTATTATTACCACAGCTAAAAGCTGAAATCGGTCAAATAGCTATTAATTCAGACCTTATGGACTAATAGAAACAATGACACAAAGCATTGATAAAAAGAGAGTTTTTATTGTGTATTGAAACACAGTTTCAAGGATGCTCTCCTCTTCCTGGGAGAATCCACACTCCCCTGGGAAGGGCTCTCTGCAGAGGCTCCACCATGACTGGTACCCAAAGTATGGCAATGCTGGGGGAAGGAAGTCACTCACAGCATTTATCTCCAGCCTCCTGGGGGAAAGCAGGAGGATTGTCATGGCAGTGGCAGGCCCATAGCCCATGGCCACTGGTCCAGCTGCCCCTCCTGCTGCATGCCCTTGCCAGCTGCACACAGGTGCCTCACACCCCTGAGCCTCTCTGAATGGCAGTGAGTGGGCTTGGGAGAAGGGAGTAACCTGCTCCAGGCAGCTTTCCTTTATCTTCCCAATAATTACAGTCTGACCAAGTTTTGAAGACTAAAACCTTTCCAGACTCTATTCCTTGATATTTACTGCTGTAGCTATAGGTTATTTTGTCATCAGTATATATTTTATTTTGTTTCTAATAAACCCCAGGGCTTCAGTTGCCTCTTAACAGCAGTGATTTCACAGCCTAGATGTATCAGTGTAAATTAATAAGAATGATTTTATCTGTACTGTATTTGCCATCTTCCAGCTTATTGTTTATACATATATGTTCAGGAAAGGGAGGAGACATTCCCAAAATGTCTCTGGTTTCTACATTACTTCACATACCTTCATCACTCTGGACCTTGTGCTTCTCTTCCCCCAGGTTCTCCACTGTTTTAGAGTCTGTTCTCCCAAATAAAGACCTGGTCAGCATCCATTATGTATTTGCAAGATAAATTATCTGTATTAGTAAGAATATGATTGCAGCTGTTTTAAAGATGAAGTTGACTCTTTTCTTTTTTCCCAAGTAAATTTGAAATTTATTTAATGAAAAAGGCAAAGAATTTTTAGCTAAAGCCTGTGGGTAACCTCCGTTTATTTTCAGTCTTCACTGTAACTCCAACAGGTCAGTATCTGAGCTTGACACAGTAAATCTGCAGTCACAGCAGGAAGGTGCTGAGCTGTAGCCACATGTTTGATGGGAGGACAGGGTGGAACCCACTGCTTGACTAGACTTACCCTGGATATCAGGCATGACCCAGTGGCTGCTGAGCACTCACAACTAAATGTGAGATGGGCATTTCCACAGACATCATCAACAAGTTGTGGTAACCCATGAGTTCTGACCAAAGGCTGCTCTTCTTCCAGCTTGTTTGAAGTCTGTTTTCCTCGTGCTCTAGTCTGCACAATGATGTTAATGAGATCCACAGCTTCTTCTAATTTATTGTTATTACAGAAATCAAGCTAAAACCTGTACCTGCAAAAAGACCTTTTCCCTGCTGCACATGTCCCACTTCCAGTGCCTGTGAGCCTTCCCTCCTCATCAAGTGAAGCTCACATCTCTTGCAGGAATGCCAATGTGGCATCCACAGCTGAGCCTCCATGTGTAGCTTCATGGAGATGGATGGAGGTGCCAAAACATCTGCATTGTTCCACTCTGTACCCTGGTACATAATGCATATACTATCAAATCTACAGTACATTATTAAGGGAATGCAGGAATTCGTCTTCTCTGAAGTAGAAAGCATTCAAATTTCGAACTAAGAAAAGTAGGATAGATCCAACACCAACATGCCTTGCTACTGCATAACTTTTCCCCTTTTATCTTCCCCTACCTTTGGGGGATGACTCTTCCTCCCCTCATCACCTTGCTGAGAGGTCAGCTGGAGCTTCTAATCCTTCTCAAGAGCTTTTCAGCTGAATGACTGTACAAATATTTCAGTGAAGAAACACCCCAGAAAAACAAGGTTTAGTTGTTCTGTTCCCCAGCTGGGTGACAGGGGTAATTGCTGTGATAACTTCCCATTTCTCTTGGGCGTTATGATGAGAAACTCATTAGTTATTTTCTGAGTACCCTGAGCCAAGTCCTTGAATGAAAGAGCTGTAAGGATTGTTTTAACAATATTTAGCACTTCAAAAGTTTTGGAAGCACTACCTAATTTTCCCAAATGTAAACCAGATAAATTCTGCAGGGTGATTTGTGTGCCACACCCCTCACCCTTTTCGTCAGTCTTCACAATGTTCAGGAACTCACACTCATATGGGTGTACGCTTCCTCCATGTTAACTAGTCTTTTATTTTTAGCATTTTTTCCCCCATTTTTTCCTCCCTCCAGAACACTTTCATGTGTCATACTTTAGGACTTCAAGGTATATCTGACAGACCTGATAGCTTAGTCTTTACACTTAAAGGAAAATATTCTCCATGAGTGCACTATTTCTGTTCCTCGGTAGCCAGTGGCCCAACACCTTGCACAGGCAGCAACTGTTGTAAATTAAATAATCTTTGCAGAATGGTCACCACCTGACATCATGAACTATTTCCCTCTATTCAATACACACCCAGCCCTCCTGCTCTTTTGGGATGCCTAGGAAGCAATAAAACAGTTCAAGAAAAGGATCCCCGAATGTCATGTCAAAATATAGCTAAAGAAGCACCAGAGAACTGGCAAATGGAAACCTCCCTTTTCCACAGCAATGCTTCGTGTTTCCCTTGATGTAGCAATAAAATATCTGAAGTTTCTCTGTTCCAAGCTAAAAGGAGGTGGCAATTGTATAAACAAGTGATTACTTTCAAGATGGGCAATGTGAATTTTTTCTTGCAAAAAGGTAATAGCTATTCTGGTCTTGACTAGCAGCTGTTCTAAGTAAGTTTAATATCTTATGGCTGTAACATGCCATATAGGATGGACAAGAGGAAAAAATAACAAGGGGTTTAATAGCACATCTGTGGCTAGTTAGTTATGGTAAACTTCAGGTATGTGGTGATTTCAGCATATGTTCCTAAATATTTTCCCAGCAACTGGATCTAAGACAAAACCTGTTACAATCTTTTGGGGAGTAATTAATGCACCTAATCACTTCCAAACCCACTAAATTATGAAAAAGTATGCTTGATTTCACTGTAAAAAGCACTGATGAATACTCACCTCCAGAAATGAGACTCCAAGCCCACAGTAAGTTCTGTAGGAATGGCAGGAAAGTTCTGATCCTGAGCAGCGACACTGCTGATGGGACATAAAACATAAACATAAAACCTCCCAATCTGGGAGGTTTTGAGGCCAGGGAGAATTATAAAGGCATAAAATAGCAATAACTTGCATCGAGCAGAGCACAACTTCCCATTCACTTGGCACAGTGATGACACGCTGCACTGCTGTTGCTGAAGAGTTGGCTGGTGTGCAGCATGTCTCTGTGTTTTTCCTTTTCCCTTCCTTCTAAATTAATTCATCTGTATTTCCCCCATCTGGCCTGTCTTGCTCATGTTTGTGCGTTTCTGTTTTCCACAATTTCTGTCCATAAAGGCCACTTGCAGGCCAGACTTGCAGGCGCTGCTCTTCATCTCCTGAGGAGCCAAGTCCTGGTGCTCCCTGCTTGCCCAGGCACAGAGACCTGCTCTGCCATGTCCCACAGGATCCTGGTCTGAGCCTGCCTGCTGTGACACAGGGATGCTCTACTGCCTGCTGGGTTCATGCAGCCCCTGTGCTCCTGTCCAGATACCCAGCTTTGCACACACAGCCATCAGCAGCTTTTGATCCGTGGTTTCTTTGCCCTTCTCCTTGCAGGGGGACAATAATGGTTCTCTCCTCCGTTGCCCCATTGAGTCACCCTGCCCCATCACACTGATTTTAACTCACCTCAGGAGCCCTACATGGCAGGACAGTGAGTGGCTTTAATGCTCTTTTCTCTTCTGCAAACTCCATTTGTATGCTTCTCTCTCAGCCACATTTAGTCCTTTTAGCCTTTTAAGGATGAAGCTCTAAACTCAAGAATGTCTGACTATGGCTTCTCTGGAAAGAGCCAGGAGAGGGAGATCTCCTCAGGCAGCTGCGTGACTGTGGCCTTTGCAGGGGACCAGTGCTCCATCAGTTGTGCACATTGACCATCAAGAGGCAGAATTCTCTCCAGCCTCCTCTGCTTCCCTTCATCTTTGCTTCTGGCAGTCACAGTCTGCACTGCAGTAGCACAACCCCACTGATCTGAGCACTGGGCAAAGGCACAGCAAGAAGCAACATCTGCCCAAAGAACTTGTTCTGCAACAGGCAGAGGGCAAGGGGATGCAGGAGCAAAGGGAGTCCCTGGCAGCTGCACTGATGCTGAGAAGTTCAGCCCTCAGTCTTCCCAAATCACAGACTAACGTGTTACACCAACCCTCTGGGCAATCCCCCTTGGACATTAATTGGGGCTGCCAGCCATCATTTGTTGTTAATGGCAAATCCAGCCCAAGGCATCCCTCCTATTGTCCCCAAAATCATGTTTGCTTTCTGGTGTCTGACTGTGGAGCTATGTTCAGCTCACGTTTTCAGTTTTTTCTCTGTAACAGGAGACCTAGAAGCATGGGCACTGATTTCTTTTTTTAGGATCTTTTCCTCTGTTATTTCTAACTTCAAGGTCCTTTGACTTCACTTGGGGGAAATCTTCAGTGACTGCAGGACTCCAGACAAATCTGCAGGAGTGCCTCTTTCCAAGGACTGCACCTCCCTTTGCAGCCCACAAAGTGTTCTCAGAAGAGATGTAGCAAAAATTAGCCCCAGGTGCAGAGGCAGGTCTGAGATGTGCTGTCCTCTGTGCTTTTATCATGGTCTCTATAGGCTGTGACATCATGAAGACAAAAAGATGTCCCTTCACTCTGACATTGTTCAGTGAATGGTCCCATTTCAAGTGGTCCAGACTGTTCCCCCCCTCCCCACCTCTTCCCATCCCCTACATCCAGGGCCAAAGCAGCTTTCCCAACAGAGAGCTGGGAGCTCCAGGAACAAGGACCTGCTCCGTGTGGCATACCATGACTGCCCAACCAGAGCAAAAGCTTTTGTCTTGGGAAGAAGTGATTTAAACAGGACTGTCATCTACAACCAAGGTGAACAAACAGCTCAGAGCTGCAGCCATGCAGATGAGAAAATAATTCTGGATTCTTTTCTCTAACAACACAGAGGAGACAAGTATTTAAAAAACCCAGAATTCCCAATTTGCCTGTCAGAGTCAAGTTATTTAAATAATAAACTGGAAGATGTAGCAGCACAGCTTCCTTGGTGGAAACCCTTGCTATTGTAACATCCACATGAAGCTGCTCTGTGACAAAACCTAAACTTTCTACTGACTGACTACTGTGTCACCTACAAGACTTCATCACAGGAAAATACAGGGGCATCCCAACTAGCAAAGCCACAAAGAACTTCACAGGTACCCTGCAGGGACAGGGTGCCAGGGGTCTTGCTCAAGGTCCCCCTGCTGCTGGTGGCATTGTCTGTGGTGGCTGCACCATGTGTCAGCAGCTGCAGGCTCACACCGCCACTGCTGGAAGACAAAAGGAGATGTCCATAGAAAAGCAGGTCAATGACAATTACTCCCAGAGCCCTGGGAAACCGGGGCACCAGGAAACCTGTATTCAGTTCTGGGCTCTCCTGCAGACTTGTGCCATGCCCTTGGACTCATCATGTAACTTTACTGCCCTTGTTTTCTCACTGTTAACTAGAGCACTTTGTAAGAGCGCTTTGATAGCCTGGGGTAAAAGTCAATTAAGACAGGGCAAGCAGTTGATGGGCCCAACCAATTACTAAAGTAAATGATTCACAAACATACTCTTTTTTGAGAGAGTGTCATTACACCAAAAGAGATTTGCAAATTATTCACCTGTTTCTAGAGGCTGAATAGATCATGGGGAGGGGAAAGGTGGGGAAGCAGTGCTTCAATAACGTCTGAAAACCATGTTGAATACAGGCCCTTTGGGTGCACGGCCAGGTGCCGGCAGAACAGCAAGTTTTGGAAAGATCTGCTCGTGTCCCTCTCCATCCTTGATAGACCCGTCTTCCCCTCTGCAGATTTTCCCTGTGCTAAGAAAGTTGATGAAAGCTGAGCCATGAGCTGCGCTCATCTGTGGATGGGGGAGCGCAGGAGCCGCCCGGGGCGGCCACACCGCCTCCCGCAGCGCCCGGTGCTGCCCGCGGAGCCGCCCGGGGCGGGCCGGGCCGCGGGGGACGGGCGGAGATCCGGCATCGTCCCTCCCTCCGTCCGTCCCTCCGTCCGTCCCTCCCGCCCCGCCCCGCCCCGGCCGCCGCGGGCTCGGCGCCTCCCGCAGCCGCTGAGCGCGGCGGCCCCGCGGGTGCTGCGGGCGCCCGGAGCGGTGAGTGCCGGCCGGGAGCGGAGCGGGGCGGGCGGGACGGGACGGGACGGGACGGGACGGGAGGGGAAGGGAGGGGAGGGGAAGGACGGCGGCGCTCCGCGGCGTCCCGGGGCGGACGGCGGTTCGCGGCAGTGGGGGGCACATCCCTCGGCTTCCCATCCTTTGCACCTGCTCGTTCTTCTCTCCCCCCCGTGGCCGCCGTCTCTGGCGAGGCTCTCTGCCGGCGTCCCCCCGGAGCCGGGGTCCCGGGGAAGTTGGTCGGTGCCGCTCGCTGGAGCCGCTCCCCTTCGTTCACCGTCGGTCGCTGTGGTCCCCTGCGCCCGGGACCGGGGCTCCGGCTGCGGCTCGCTGCCGGCGCTCACCGACCCGAGAGGATGTGGCACCAGGGTCTGAAACGCCGAGCGCCGTCCCTCTTGGTGTTTATCATCGGTACTCCGGTTTTTACGCAGTAGTTAAATGGCTCTTTGGGTTATTTTACTTTCTGGTGGTTGTTTTAAGTCATGTCCTATTGCAAAGGAGACAAAACCTCAGCTGTTCTGTCAGAAGGAGATCTGTGCTGTTATGTCATTTCATAATTGCCTCAGAATTGCAAATCATGGCCTTAGTCTGCCACTGGATCTGTGCCAGAAGACTCTTGCATCTATTAAAGGATGGGTGGTTGTTTGGATTCTTTTCCCCTTTTTCTTTTCCTTTTTCTTTTTTTTTTTTTTTCTTTTTTTTTTTTGGTCAAGAGTTGAGAATAATAGCTTCTTATTGGCATGGGCTCTACACGTTAAGCTGCTCCAGCCCATGTCTTTAAGTGAACACGCGATGTAACTGTTCTAAGTAGTCAGTCTGATTCACAGCGTCAAGACATTAAATCTTGGCGAGTGACAATGAGAATTGTGTCCTGCTGAAAAGTATTCAGCTGCACTTCTTTGCGTGAGCTGAAGCAGTTTCTCATTGTTACTTCAGAAGTTCCGATTCTGCCCAGAATGGCTGTTGCTTTTTGTGGGTAACAGACACATGGAAAATAGCAACCTTCCGGCTTCAAACTAAACAATATCAGATTAATGACAGAGAAGGGCTCTACACATCAGAGATGCAGTCACTTGCAGAGCCTTAATTTGTGCCAGCACTTGGTTTGTAATCACAGAGGCCAGATCTGCTCTACCCTGCTATGCTGTGCAGTTCTACCACTCACCATGGTACCACTTGGAGGAAAAAGTGTGGTCCTGCCAGCTATTCCCTTTTCCAAGGATGCTTTGGGCAGCAGGAGGAAGTTAAGGCAGACTGCTGCTGCGGGACGTGGCTGTGCCCCTCAAGGCAGGATCATCTCTAAGCTGTGCCATCCAGGCACATTAGAATACCAACAAAAACACCAATTTAGTCTGTCATTTCAATGGCTGGGCCCTTTTGCATCCTCCCTTCCTATCGTGATGTTAAGTATTTCTCCACGCTGCAACATGCATTTGCCAGCTCTTGGAGAAGATGGATCTTTCAGGGTCTGCCAGGCTGTGTGTATCAACTGGCATATTACAGTACTATATTGTTCTTTAGATGCATAACTTCACTGGCCTCTTATGACCTGAAAAGCACACAGAAAATAAACAAGGGCATATTGTTCAGTGGGAAGGATGCAGAAAGTTCTTCTACGTTAGCTGTTAGTTAGGGAAACACGACTTTTAAGTGTTTCTCCTGATTGTCAGAAGAATGACATGGCACATGTGAGCTTGTTTTTTGCCAAGCAAGCTCTACTTGGAAGGTGAGGCATTTCTGAACTTCTTGGTCACCTTGGAACTAGTTGTGAGTGCATAGCAAAGTCCTGCCCAAATCTTCTCCTCTAATTAATTTGGCCAGAGGCCATCCTAATTAACCTTGAGGGAGTTCAGGGGTGGGAGAGCTTGGTATGAAACAATTGTTCTCTTGTAATTTGCTGTTCACAATGTGTTGACCAAGCTACAAGCTACATCTCTAAAATCCTCTGGGTCCCTTGCTGAAGCCATTACACCAGTTTATTTGTTTTTTAACAGATGTTGTTTTCTAATCCTTGAGTGGAAGGGTTATCTTACTTTCTGCAATCCTGTTATTGTGCTTTGTTGCAAGGGCAAGTGGCTTGCTGGGGAAACTTACTCACCAGGTCCAGCTGTGAAGGAAGGGGCTGGTCAGCCTTTCAGCAGTCCTGATGCGATTGTTAAGGTCTCTGTGTGAACTGATGGCATCTTTTCACATCTACCTAGAAATAACCCTCAGTTCCTCTGGTACTGGCAGTGCCTGCAGGGAAGGAAAAGCCGCAGGAGCCTCTTTGCCCAAGAGTATTACAGTTAGGATATTAATGGAATTTGTCAGCCATAACTTGGACTGTCTCAAATGGTGAGGCAAGGGAAAAAATCTGAGATAGTTGAAAAAAGGAAAAAAAAAGTTAAAGGCTGGGTTCTGCTTTTTGAAAATGCTCATAGCACCTTGCAAGTCACTAGGAGTGTGATGAAGGGAAGAAAAATGAACAGCTGTTTCTGAATTTTCAGGATGGTCCATCTTCCCACTTGTGATGACGACTGCTCACCTTGTTGGTCCAGAGGGCTTATCTGTGCTCAGGAAGTGGGTCACCCTTCACCAGCCTGGGCTTACCTTACTGGTGGGCAGCCCTGCCCAGCACACACAGCTCTTCAGCAGCACAACATTGATCATGCGTAGCCTTCTCAAGCATCTGTCTAGTTTTTTTCTATGCTAGTGCATAAAAATGCTACTTTGGCATTTATTTTCTGGTAGAGTGAGGGGTCAGGGGGAAATCCTGCTGAGACTACCAGTCAGGACACACAGATCCAAGCAAGAAAGATCAAAGGCGTCTGTAATACAGGAAGAAGCAGAGGGTCAGTCCGGAAGAGAGGGCATTTGATTATAGTACCGGGGCAATATAAAGGGGATAACACACAGGAGAGGATGGTAGTGTCCAAAAATGAGTAAACAAACAGATGTGTAAGACTCTGCTGAGAATTTATTTACTCCAGAAGACACAATCCTTATCTCTTTGAAAGAAGAGGAGACCACACCAGCCTTGGAACACTTCTGCTCCCAGCCACGTTTGTGAGCAGGAGAAAGTGTTTGTTTATGGATCCCTCCTCTGTGAGTCCTGGCCTGATGGGCCGGCCTGTCCTGCTGTGATTAGTAGGATGCTAATGTGTGTAATCCTTTTGATCACAGAGCCCAGGCTCTATAAGTCATGTCACTGTCACCTCAAAGAAGTTCAGCCATGTGATAGATCCCTTATTAAAAATTTTTGCTTTGACAGATTTAATACAGTTATTATTGGATCCTTTTTTCCTTTTTTTTTCTTGCCTTGTACAGATGGAGAGCTTTTCTATTAAAAAAAAATACAAAAAATAATGTTTATTCATGAAGTTCTAATGTGGGAGTAGCTTATTAGGACTTTGCCCATAGGTATTTTAGGTAGGATGATCAGCCCGTAATATTCTTGATTTTAAGATGTGAGCAACAAATGTGATTCCCTGTGCTTTGTTCTACCAGAGTGAACTGCTCCATACAAAACTGTAAACAGCATGGAAACATTCATCTGAGTCCTAAAAAGCATCCTCTTCTGCAGTTCCTTTTTGGGAGGCAAAGCCTTGACTAATTACTCTTTGTGTAATAAATGTACTATTTTGCTCTCCTGTTGTGACAGACAAAAGCTGTCATTTGAGGAAATACACCATATGCTGCCAGTTGGTGTAAGGACTGGTTATATCTGGAGCGCAGAGTATCAATGAGTGCTCTTTAACAATTGCTCCTTCTCTGAAAAAAATCTGGGCCAATTTCAGTGGACTGATGTGCTAGTCTATCATCAGTGAAAGCCAGCTGTTGACATTTTGAAAACCAGCTAATACAAACAGTGGTATCTGTGCATGCTTGGATATCCTCTCTCCCTGTTAGGCATTTACATCTATTTGGATGCTCAAGAGCCTCAGCCTATCAGTGCCCAGTCAGGCCTGGACTGGTCCATGGCAAATTTAAAAATCAAACTTATTTCAGATACCAACTCCCATCCATTCATAGTCAGACATGTTTTTCAGAATTGTGTGACACCAATATTCAAACACCACATTACTCAAAAAAATAATCTTTCTCTCTACCATTTTCCTTGGTGAATGTGAGAAAGCAGAATCTGAAAGCCCCTAACAAACAGCAGCACCTGAAGAGCAGCTGTCACTCATGGAGATCTGCTCCAGGAGATGCTGTGCATTCTCTCTCATGCCATGGTGGGTTTGCAGATGCATCTGCGCTGGTGAGATACAAGACAGGAATAACTACCTTCTGAGAGTTAAATAAACTCTTTAAGATTTGTTCCTTTCATCCTTCCCACTTCCTAATTTTATTGGAGACACATTGTATCATTAATTTGTTCTCTGGCACAGTTCCTCCAGGATTTCAGTGAGGTCTTTTTGCTCAAAGAATGCAAAGAGGATGTGAGCTGTAATTTTCACTGTCTGTGAATCTCTGTGTTTGAAAAAAAATGTGAACTCTCCTGCCTGCAGGTAATGAGAGTTGAACACAAAAATTCACATATTTCTTTTTAATTTCTTTGAGGTGGATGGGAGGAACTGGCCTGGGAAGACATGCAGAACCAACATAAAGTTGGCTTATCTTCCAGCAAAGACTTTGGCACATCTTCCTCCCATGTAGTCTGCAGAGATGATTATGCATGTAGCACTAGTGGCTTTGAAGCCTTCAGTCCAGCACTGGCTGCAATGGGAACTTTATTGAAGCCTTCCTGGTGTGTATCCATGATGTGATCAGAGTCCTTTGGTCAGGACCCCATTCTGGTGCCTCCGCTCATCTGCTGCCTCTTCTCTGCTCAGGAGCCTTCAACCTGTGGTGTGTGTTTTGTGTCCCAGCCTCCCTGTCCCTCCCATTCCTGGAGGAGAAGCAAAGTTTATTTTTCTACCCCTGTGGTGGACCTGCACCTCCTTAGCAACCCCCTCACTCTTCCCTGCAGTGCAGAGATGTCAGGAAAGGAGGGTGCAGGGGGAGTTGTAGCAGGGGGCTGGGGATAGAGGGGAAAGTCACATTGTATTTGAGGTGAGGTGGCTATTTGCAGCACTGAGAGATTTGTGGGAAGGAGTTTTGATTTTCTTGGAAATGTGTGGGGCGTGCCAACAAGACATTTTTTGGGGGAAAGGTAGAGGAAGAATATTAAAAAGTTTAGTTTCCATCCCAAATCCCTTGTCTCTGAGGCAGGATTGCTTCATCTGCACCACTTCTGATAGATGCTCACTCAGTCTGTTCTTGAAAACCTGTATTGATTCACAGCCTGCCAGCATAAACAGTCAATAACTATCATTATGGCTAGACAGTTCCTTTTAATACCTGATCTAAATCACACTTGCTGCTTCCTAAGCCAGTCCCTTTGGTAATCCACTTCTGCAGGGAGTAGGACAAGATTATTGCAGCCTTTTAGCAGCCTGACATACTTAAAACTTGTTATCATCTCTCATTCTCTCATCCTCCTTCCTCCACACTTTTCTCCCAACTAAACAAGCCCACTTCTTGTACTCTCTTCTCTAGGGGTCACACTTGGCTAAATTTTTTATCATTCCTGTGAGCATCTTGCTTGAGGTAGCACACAAACTGGATATAGGGCTGAGAGGAGTAAAGAGCCTGATGTGTGATGCTCCTCTTGATATATCTCCAAGATTATTCACCTGTGTCTACCAAGTCCTGCACTGCTCTTATCATGAAACCATAGAATTGTTAAACTTGGAAAAGGTCTCTAAGATCACTGAGTCAAATCATGTCATCCCTCTTTGTGACTATAGCCCCAGAGACTCTTTTGCTGCACTGCTCCTTTTTGTTTTGCATGACATCCTTCTTCTTCAACATGTTTTTTTACACCTGCCTGTATTGAATCGCAATCATTCATTTCAGACTGGGTCTTTGATTTATTAATATTTAATCCCTTAAAATGCCCACAGCATTCCCTAGAGATTTGTAATTGTAATCTTCCTCCTAATTTACAAGTCATTAATGGAAATACTGAGTAGAACAAGACCCCAGGCACAGCCCTTATGTGTCTTTTCAGGTTACCATTGGACTTGCTACTGTTCCTTGAGTACATATTTGAAGCCTGCCCTGTATGCCTGCCCACAGTAAATTATATCTCAATTGTATTCACCTGGTTTGCATATAAGACTATCACATGCATTCATCAAAGCTTTCCTCATTCCAACGTGTGACTTGTGCTGTTTTTTCCTCCCTAGTCACTGTGCTCCCAGCTCCGTCAAAGAAGAAAATTAAATAGATTAGGCTTAATTTGTTCTTGACAAGTCTGTATTTTCTGTTTTCTCATGGCTTTATCATGTGGGAGTGAATGCAGCTGCAGTGCAAAGCGGCAAGCAGG
Source organism: Calcarius lapponicus (assembly GCA_039654755.1). Classification (NCBI taxonomy): domain Eukaryota; kingdom Metazoa; phylum Chordata; class Aves; order Passeriformes; family Fringillidae; genus Calcarius; species Calcarius lapponicus. The sequence goes on along the minus strand of CM077464.1, from coordinate 15,477,394 downwards.
GAGATGGAAATTCTTGGATTGCACACTTGCTCCCTCCTGCTCCATGATAATCAACATTTGTTATAAGTATTTACAAGGGAATTGAATAATAATTTGTCTGATTTGATATCAAAGCAAGGCTGTTTGGTCTATGATACCCCAGATCTGTCTCCTTCCCCCTTTTGTTTGAAGTTAGATAATATGTTTGTCCTTCACTCATCCTTTGAGAATTTCTAGAAGGTATTTACTCAAGGCTAGGAGGCAGCCCTGGCTATTTCCCTACTCCTTCCTTACTCCTAGCCTATGCTTAATTAAGCCCCACCAAGTTGGATACATCCAACTTGCATTAATGCTCTCCAATCTCTTTCTCCTGCACTACTCTACTGTTCTAGAGTATCTTTGCATTAAATAGCTAACATTTGATCATAGTGAACATTATTGTTGAAGGCTCTTCAAACACATTAATTTAATCTTTCCTGATGGAGCATGTATCTGCAAGCCAGTGGATGTGGTGCTGGCTGTTTCTGTGGCAGAGGGCATTCTGGGGTGGTTGCATGCACAGCACCACTGCAACCTGCTGGTTACAGTCCCATCTGACTTTATTGTCCTGCAAAAGATGAAATTAGCAAGGTAAAAACCTTGTTTAATGTGCTTTTGATAGGCTATTTTATATGCACAGATGCAAAGCCAGAGTGAGAAAACAGGAGCAATTAAAATGTCCAAAGGCTTAGACATTCTCCTGGGATATAGCTCAGGGTTATATTTAGACAGAGCAAGTAGCACCATCCAGTATTGAAACAACCATAAGAACCTGTTTTCCATTGCTCTAGTCTGTCAGGCTTTTATCACTTGATCTGAGACTTTCAGGTTGTGTCTCTCTCTCAGGCTAGGTTTATTTTAATACTGTCAGCTAAACCAATTCAACCATTTCCAAGAAAAACTAGAGGGGAGGAGAGAAGGAATGTTGTTTTGCCCACATTAGAAAGGGGAAAGAAAATGAATCTTTCAGCTTTTTGATTAAGAGCTGCGGTGCCATCATGTTCAAGAACAGGATCTATGGTGACAAGGCTTGGAGACATCTGTGCCTGTTCTTGGCAGACTCATCTCTGCTTTGAGTTACTCCATTTTCTGAAGACTTTTCTCCCCATCCATCAGCACAGCCCAGCCTCTGGTGCTGAGCAGCCCTCTGGTGACCCAGCCCTGTGCTCGTGCCCTCACTGCTCCAAGGGATGTGCCAGCAGAGCGTGCCTGTGTAGGGCTGTGCTGCTGGAGTGGGATCATCCCTGTGACGACAGCTCCTGCTTCTTCCACTATAGGTGAGATGGGGTCTCAAATATGGGAGCAGGTACAGAGGTTCTTCTGCTGGAAGTGTAGACAGGACAGTAGGTGTTCATCAGATGGGGAAGGAAGAAATTAATGTGATGGATGCAAACTGAGAACTGGCCAGCAGAAGCTGTGAGGGGTGCAGGAGGAGGGATGGGCTGACTGCCACAGTGGTGGGCTGTGTGGGAAGAGTGGTTCAGCTGGTAGGACCAGAAGACAGGAGGGCAGAGAAGGGATCCTGGAGGAGAGGGGGAGAATAGCAAGAAGGATTGGTGAGTGTGGGAAGGGGGAAATGGAGGCACTGGGTTACATGGTGCTGAGGAGTTAACAGCGGTGGGGGGATAATGGGCTTCCTGGACAAAAGTGTTGGTGTTGGATTAGATGGACAGAGAGATGGAGGAAAGCACAGTAAACAAATTACTGCAAACAGTTTTTTTGGCTTATCCCGTGTCTTCATTGTGTGGACAGCTATTTGCCATACTTAGGTTCATGTGCAGAGGCACTAGGTTCTTGCAGCAGTTGTTTTGTACCTAATTCACTTTTAGAGCTGAGTCCTTCAAAAAATCAGGTTGTAAGCACTTCAGACTGGGTGCCTAGAGTGGAGAGGATTGTTTCACTTTAGTCTGTCTGCATAAATATTCTGTCTGGCACATGTCTGATATGAAATGGGAATAATGTCACCCAGACGTGAGTGAAGATAAGCTAGTTTAATGTGTGACCCATCTAGATAATACTCTTTGTAATTCAGATGCCTGTTAGTAACTATATCTTCAAAGCAGTGTTTGAATAGCTGCTGTAGAGACAGCCCAGGAAGAACTGCCATCACCTAGCCTGCACACCAATTGAGGCCAGAGTCCTGCAGAATTCAGTAGCCTCAAGTCATGTAATTAAAGACTGCAGCAAATTGTGTGTCCTTGATTTTGGCAATTATTGATGTTGTATGCTTCATTTTGCAATATGAATTATGTTCCTTCAATGTTTTATTTTCTTTGAAGTTGTACAAAATCATTTTTATTATTGTTATAAATAGTTCTGCGGAGGTGGGAGGGCAAATCATGCTCAAGAAGGATTTCAGGGGTTGTATTCAGCCAGTTAAAGTAGTGGAGGGCAGGAAAGATGTTACAGAGGGCAGCCAGGACCAAATCCTCTGTCACTCCCACCCAATATGAGGCTGCTGTGCCACTCTGTGGAACTTGGGCTAAAGGAAGGAGCCTGCCAAGGGGCTGCTCAGAGCACCATGAAGGGAGCATCCAATGCCATGCAAGTCATTTCAGAGCACAGAGGTAAGACCTGCTTCTGCCATTGCTGCAGGTGTTGGCATTCATCATCGCTGGTACTGATCGTCATACAGATGGTGGTGGTACCCCCCGAAATAACAAGGCTTGGGAACCCCTGCCACTGAAAACAACTGCAGACAAAGGCAGATCCTAAATAGAAAACCATGTGTTTCCCCCACTGAGAATGAGTTCCAGAAGCAGCTCAGAGGAAACTAGCACCAAATTTCTTCAGGGTGTTTTTCAGGAGTGCTTTGGGCTTGTCTCAGGCCGGGGGTGAGATCCGTGTTCCTGGAATGAGCACCCCAAGGTGAGGTGCTCTGATGACGTTTCCATCTGGTGATCCCATTGTGTTCCACTTGCCCAGGCTGTGGGTCTCCATTGTGTCTGTCTACATGGGGGCTGATGCTGATTTCCGCCGTTCACACTTGTTTCTTTGCATCTGAGAGTGCTGCTGAGAAGTTTCCAGAGAGAAGCTTGGCCCCTGTTTCCAATGTACTGCAGAGTTGTACCGGCTGCCGGGGACAAGTCGGAAACACTGGCAAGATAGCAGGCATCCTCAGGAAGCAAACCCTATCAGAAAGCAGTGATGTCACTGGCAAACAAAACAAATGAGGGCTGGAAAAACAAACTGTTTTGCAGCGTTGTTGATCTTCCCTCAAATTAGAAGCTCTGCACAGCCTTTACTCTGCAGTCCAGACTGACAGATTATTTACGTGGAATGCTGCAGCAATGGTTTTGTTACTCCTGCCAATCCAATTCCTTTGATTTTATGTTTTAGGTTTATTTATCTAAGGGAGGGTGGGGTGAGTGTCCCAGAACTCTAGCCAGATTCAGAAAGCTGGCCAGCATCCTTGCACATGATGAGTGCTGACATGGTTGATGTCTTGCAAGCTTTGATCAGGCAGGACTTCTGGCTTCCCTGTTCCTGATCAGGTCCAGTGCAGGAGATGCTACTTCCCCATGACTTCTGCACTGCCTTTTGAGGCTGTGTCCTGACAACGTCCCAACTAGTGGCCACCTGCCACCACTTCTACTGGCTCCTTGGAGCTTGTGCCACGAGCATGGAGCAGGATTCTCCCCCTTGGTTATTCCCATTGCGGTGCTGTGATGGGCATAGTGATAGCATCCTTCTCCCATATGAGCCTCCCCAGCACACATAACACCATGGGGTTTCCCCTTCCACACATGGTGGATTGGCAGAGCAGGAAGAGACTGTCATACCAGTTCCTCATGGCACACTTCCACTTGTTGCTCCTCACCACTGGTGCCAAAAGAAGGATCAGAGTAAACCCCATGGGCTGGAGGTTTCTCACCCACGCAGCTTTGCTTCTCTGATGGCTGCAGTGGGTGGCAGAGAGGGGGTTAAACTCTTCTCCAAAGCAGCCCTCTAACAGGAAAAGCACATTTCTTCCTTGCACCTGTGAGCGCTTCGATGGGCTTTGTGCTGTTTATGGAAGTCACATTGGATCTTTCTCCTGTTAGAAGCTGAACAGCTCTAGCAGCCAGCTGTTCCCTCTGCTCGGCTCCTACCTGGCTCCTTGCACAGTCTGGGCAGGGGGTGGATGGAAAATCAGCTTTTTAGGTCAGCATTCAAAAATAACCCACAAAGCCTTCCCTTCCTTCCATGAGGGAAGGGTCCCTCTCCTCCCTGCTTTCTGCCTGCTTGTACTTACTGCCAGCTTGTCTACTCTGAGCTCTTACTGGGAATTTGGAGTTCTGTTCTAGCAGGGGCTAATATCTTCAGCACAGAGCTTTATTTCTCTGTTTTTAAAGGGTGTGTAGTGTTGCATGTGTGAAAAGGGAGGAGATTAATTAAGCTCTGGGGACAAACCGGTTTACAGGAGGCTCTCAGGATGGAAAGCCTCTTTTGCAGTGTTCCAGGTTAAATTGTGGCTCTGCATAACAACTGTGCTTGTTTTTCTGCCCTGTGAGTTCTCCTTGGGTGAGTGCTGTGGGCAGTGCAGTGGTAGCTGGAAGGTTCCTGGGTGCCTGGAGCTGCACACCAGGCTGGCCCAGAGCAGCTGGCCAGACTGGCTCCACGGCTGGCACAGCATCCAGGAGTCAAGGTGGGACAGAAAATGGATGGGGCACTGGATAGGCAAAGAGTGGCCATAACACATGGAGTGCTGCAACACAGAAACTGGTTTATATAGAGTGCCAACCCATCCACTTCTGTGTATATGTAGCTTGAGAGATTTAAGACTAATAAACATGGAACAGCCATCTCAGTAGTTGCTGCATTTCAGGTAAATCCTTGTGAGCAATAGGAACAGACCTTCTCCCTTTCTTCATACCCAGGAAGAGCATTAGAGACAATGTATAAAATGCACTTTTGTTATGATCTTTGCAGAGACAGTCTCCTTTTAAGCAGCTGCCAGTACAGGGCTCATGATCTGCAGGTGGACCTGCTGCTACAAAGGACATGCTACTCACTAGATGTGTTAAATGAACTCTTCATGCAGGGAAAAGAAACTTGTGGTTATATTTTACGTAAATCTATTTTTTGTGTGTTTTGTGTGTTTTACCTTTTTATCCACCTTTTAAAAATTTCTTTCTTTTGTTAACACAGTTCAAACAGGGAGGAGTGTATCAGGATGGGTCCATTGTTTTGTACAACCTTCAGAACAGAACATTACCTTCCACACATTTTAAAACTCTGGAAGAATGGGTATTCTCTAATTGCCATTATAAGCTGTGAGAATGGTATAGACAATAGAGACTGTTTTCAGCCAACTAATTCCGTTTGCTGGATCTTTCCTCTAGTCAGTGCAGAATTGAGGGCTGTCACTGGGGAAGAAAAATCTTGACCATCCTGTCTTGCAGATTCTTGAGACACAATACACATGGGCATCACATGTTGTTTATAGTCATGTTGCACAATGGAAGTGTGCTGTAAAAACAGCATACTTGAAATCTTAGGTTTTGTGTTATTCTAGCTGAGGGTTGCAGCAGACCAATGCAGGGAGAAAAGAAAGTGATCTGTAAAAAGGACTGTTTAGCTGGGGTATTGCATGATATTACCTGGCTTTCTCATGTGGTTGCATAATTCGTTTTTGTTCTTATGCATATTTTGTCCTTGTTCATGTGAACATTTTTTTTAATTGGAATATGCAGAACTGTAGGGAGAGGCTTATTGCTCTGTAATCCACCCCCTCCTCCTGCAGCAACTTAAAACATAACGCAGAGCACACCTCTCCATGATTGGAGAAAAATAGTTGTCTAAGGAAGTGCCTGCTCAAGTTGTAGGCTTACCTCCAGTGCAAAGTTTTTATTTTGAGGTCACATTAGTGAAACCTGAAAGCTGCAATCACCAGTGAATTCTTGAGTGAAAGGGACTGAGTCAGCAGCAGCAGCACAGCATCTGCTGCTTGGCTGAGTGCAGGGAGGTGTATTGTCTAGGGAAGGACAGCACATGATTCATCAGCATCTGCATGCACTTTGCTTCTTCTATTTTATTAAGAGGGTGAAAAACTGAGTAGAGGAGATGAGACTTCTAGCTTCCTGAGCCTAGCAGCTGATCAAAGGTACCTTTTCTTTTGTCTAAAGTGGCCTTCTGATTGTTTTTGGTTGTGTTTTGTAGTGATGGGTCCAGCTGGAAAGAGCTTTCTGATGGCACAGCTGTGAGTGAATCCAGCACAACATGTTCAGTGTCGAAGACCTTCTGATTTCTCATGGATACAAATTGTCGAAAAATCCCCCTGTTTCATACGAGAACAGATACGATGGATACCGGCGTGAAACCACGGGGAGCAGATCTGCTCAGAGACCAGCACTGAATGGGATTGAAGCAGAATCCAGAGCTGGGGCCTACAGCAAGAAACCTCTGGTGAAAACCAGCTCAAGCAGCACTGAAAGCAGCCATGGGAGCCAAGGGAGGCAAGCAGGTCCTGGTTACCACCATGACCTTCAGGGTTTGTCCACTTTTCATACTTCAGAAGGGGGGTAAGTTTCAGCACCATGCCATGGCTTTGCTTTCTCTTTCTTTTGGTCTTGACAGATAACTAATCATGACTCTAACCCTTAACACCATCTTCCTGTGATCCTTTCCTGCTCCCATCCCAGTAACCATTTCCGTTCACTGGATGGCCACATCCAGTGACACATCCATTCACCTTCTGCTAGAGAAAGGCCTTTGGGAATACTGGGATAATGGGAAGTGGCTGAGTGTGGGAAAATGTGTTTTACTAATGAGAAAGGCCTTTCTGATGGACTTAGGAAAGCTTAGTTCCAGCACAGGGGGAAAGAAAAGGGAAAAGGGTCATCCTTTTCTTCAGTTTTAAAACTGTACCCAGCTTCTTCTGCCACTTACACACCCAGGTTTTACTGTGGATTCAGCTGCATGCAGCTCTTGGTGGGTGATCCTACATTCATTGAAGACTTGCTTGTTCTCCTAAGGCTGCTCTTGTGGAGTAGACATGAGAAGGTGCCTTGCACTTCTTTTACAAACAACTCCAAGCCAGTGGAAGCTGTTGTTGTCACTCCGGAGAACGAGCTTGTGCAGCCATGGCTTGCTCAGCACCGAGTACGTGCGCACGGGGCCGGGGCTGGCTGGGCAGGAAGAGCTGAGTGTACACAGCGACACTCAGCCATTGTTCTGCAGCTATTTGAGGGCTGCAGATGGACAAAGGAAAGGGGCTCGAGCAGGACTGGAAGCCAGCCCAAGTATGACGATGGTTTGCAAGGAAAAGCCCCTTCCTCCTGCCAAGTGGGCTTGAAACTGAAAGCAGGGCAAACACTGTCACCTTGGGAGCTTGCCCTCTTACAAAGACCTTCAGTAACATGTGGCAAAGCCATGTGTTCCCTTACTCCTGGGCTCGTCTGCTCTTTCCCTTCACATCTTTTCCCCTTGCAAGTCTGTTTGCCTGGAGCAGGAATGGCTGCTGGTTGCCAGTTAGGATAATGGGCAGGAAGAGATGTGAGCCCTCTAAAGCAGTCATAGGACAGCAAGTCCTGGGGAAGGTCTTCAGGTGGAACCATCCATTCTAGAGAAGGAAGGACAGAACACAGATGTAAGGGTAATTGGGAGGGTCCTTTCTGGTGTGTTTTGGATGAAGTGAACTGGACAACAAAAAAAGTGAGGAAAGATTCTGAAAAAATGAAAGAGAAGAAGGTTTTGAAGCAGGGGAAGAGAGAGTGCAGTGGTGCTGAAGCTGATGCTCAGTTTAGTGTGGAGGAATACTGTGGTGAAGAGGATCTCACTGTGTCAGGCTGGAAGCTACCACAGCACTGCTGCTCCTGCAGCCTGTTTGTTAGAGCCTGTGTGGGTGCACAGGGGTTTGGGAGGGCTGCTGCCTCCCTGCTTCCCATTCCTCTGGGTGCATCTGCAGGGGCTCACACATCTGGCCCACATCTTGGATATGGCAGAGATATCTGTAATTTCTGGCCTTGGCTAAATATCATATAAGGCTCTCTAACAATTTAAACATCTCTTTCTAAATGCAAGGGGTGAGACCTGCAAGTCTACAGCATAGTTAAATATTAATCCTGGTTTTTAAAAGTGGCTTTTCTACATAACATAGGGAACACGACCCTGAAAATGGCTTTGTCACCCTTTCATAAAAATAGAAATATTTTCTTGCTATTACTGTTACTGCAAACTCTGATTCCCAGTGAACCTACTGGGAGCTCTCACAAGGGGCTAACAGCTGGAAAAACCTTTGTATCATCCCTTCCTTGCCACGCCTGGGAGTGTGGAGTGCCTCTGGTGTGGAGCATGACACAGCCGTGGCTGGGCTGGGAAGGGAAGAGGGAGCTCTCCAGGCTGGATCCAGGGAAGCCGCAGCACTGCAGTGCCTTGTGTCAGCTCCTGAGCCCCTCCAGGTCCCCTCCCAAGTCACAAGGCTGCCATGTGCATGTGAGCTGCTCCAGAGCTGGAGAGAAGATAGCTGTGGTGGCCCAGCTGGGCGTGCTCAGGGTGGGCCATGGTGAGCTCCAGCAGATGTTTTGATATCACTGCTTGGTTTCTGGACTGCTCTGGGAAATCAGCTTCTCGTTCCCAGGCTGGGGCAGTGCTGCACACTGCAGAGACCTGGGGACAATCGGGCCAAAGAGAACATGCCCACCCGGGGAGTTACTCTCTGGGCATCGCAGGCTTCCTGCCACCATTTCTTGGTGCTGCTTTCCCGGGTAGCACAGGGCAGGAGAGGCCCTGAGCAGGCTGGGTGTGTCCTTCAAGGATGGTGACAGTTCCACAGCAACTCTGAGCATGGCTTAGGCTCCTTCTCCAGGGAATTATCTGCACCATACTCCTGTTTGCACCACTGATGTAGAGCTAGTCATCTCCCATACACCACGGAAGTGGGTGATGCTGCCAGCCTCATGGCTGCCTTTGCAGGGCTTGTGGTGTTTTGTGATGGCAGGGGATGATGCTGTTGTCTCTGCTTATTAAGGTTGTTCTGCTAATCAAACCTTGTTGAGGAGGGGAGAGGCTTCATAGCCACTGCTCCCACTGCTTGTGAAGGGAGAGTGATGCCCTGGTGGAATGGGGAAGGGGTGTTTGGCTCCATCCTATTCTTCTTCAGGCAAAGTGTGAGGCAGCAGATGGTGGGAGGGCTCTCCTGGCTGTCCTTGCTTATCTGAGCATTTGAAGGCCACACAGTAAAGGTTTGGAAGAGGGGACAAGTCAAAAAAAAAAGGGAAAGCTGATCCTATGGGTATAGATGAGAGTTCTCTTCACAGAACTCCCTTCTGATTCTGTTCTAAATAGAGAGAAGAGGCACTTTGCTTAGTTGTTTGTGTGGGAGGAACTGTTAGTAGCTAGCAAATTTAGTGATAAATAGATATCATTAATGAGATCACCTGCTGGAACAATTAGAAAAGTATATTGGTGTTTTCCAGTGCTGGGTCTCAGAAGAGTGTATGTGAGGATAGGATCTCAAAATAGAACAGAAGCTGACAGTGTCCAGAACAACCCTCTGAAAAATTTTCCACCTTGCTGACTTTCTTAACAGTGCTCTTTGTGGGGCACAAAGTCTGTGCCAGTGCCTACAGCTCATGCAGGATGAGCTACTGAGTGCCCAACACCTTCCACTTGCATGCTGGCAGCCAGCAACAGGGACACACATTCCCTACATAGCCCTGCAGTGGCCTCATTCTGCAGGGTTTGGACTTGGATGCCTGTGCCATGCTGCTTCACTTTTGGCCCCATTATTGCATCATGTGAGGTCCTGCTGGTCCAGCGTCACCCTAGGGGAAAAGGGCAGCTTCAGCTCATGGCTCTGAGCAAGACAGCTCAGTGAAATGTGGTCATACAGCCAGTGCAGCTTAGACTTAGGGCCTCATTTCTTGTAAAGGCCTAAAATTCACAGAAAGCTAGAAATAGTTTTGGGGGTTTAAAACCATTTTAATTAAACTAACTTTATATAGAATCAATTAAAAACATTTTATGAGAGTAAATGTGATACTCGTTAGAAGCAGGCCTGTTAGAAAAGAGTTCATAATGTTAAAACCCACCTCCTTGATCCCTTGGGACCACTCTGTCCCTGGAACTTAAATCTCCACAGCTGGTCCCATGGGACTGCTCCATCCTTGGCTCCATCCTCCTCCCAGCTGTCAGGCACGTGGAAGTTGCTGTATCTGGGTTTGCATTTCTTTGTGCATCAGCACCAGCACATCCTGGAGAGACACAGCATTGTGTAGTGGCAGAGTCAGAGATGAGCTGCAGCACACAGGGGCTCTGAAGTCTCCTCTTTGGTGATATGCACCACCTCACCTTTGGTGAGGCTGCAGTGAGGCATTTTAAACTTGGAGTGGCTCTTGGAAGTTTCCTCTTCCAGCACTTCATGGACTGCAAGAGCCTGAAGTGCCGCGTGTCCAGGAGGGAGGCACTCTCTGCTGCAGCTGTGGCCACAGGCAGGGTGCTTGTGCTGTGCCTGCCTACCGCGCCTGCATGCAGGTGTGCAGGGGCTGCTCTCCATCGCTGGGAGCAGAGGAGACTTCAGGATGGAGCTGCACTGGAGGATCCTTGGAGCATCCTCTCCCCACTGCACAGTGCTGTGTCATCTTCACAAGTTTACAGGGTCCCTGATAGAGGCTGGCTGTGTAAGCACTTCTAGTGCCTTAGCCAGGACTTAGAGAGACAGATATTGTCTGTCCTATGAGTAGATCTTAGAAAGGATCAGGTTTTAAAATGCTCTAAATGCCTCCTTTTAAATGTCTTTTTTACAGGCTTGTTGCAAAGATGACATAGAACAGTTACGTGGTGGACTGTATCATGTTCTGAAGTTCAGTACTGGAGCCTAGTTATTAACCTTTAAAAATAAATTTAATGATGGATAAAATCAATCAGAAAGAGCAACCTGTTCATTTTCTCCTCACTCTTGCTGGACCCTGTTTCTCACCTCATTTTGTAAACACAGATACAGATGGTGCCACAGCAGTGTGGGGATGAGATAAAAGGTAGAAAACAGCATTTGTTCAACTGTATGTTTCCACATGGAAGTGTTGTTTGCTACTACAGTCAGCTTCTGATATAGGAGGTGTCCTGTTATATTTCATTGATTAATGGAGATGTCTGTTCCTTTTTGGGGTTCAGCAATCAAACTGTGTTTCATGCTTCAGAGGCAGAACATTTTGTTCAGAAGCTCAATCTCAATCCAATTGAATTAATGTGAACAAGATGCTCCTTATCCCAGTCTGGGTTTTAAACTTTTAGACTCATAGGATGAAAGTAATAAACATAAAAGAAAATTGCTGTGGATCTGCATGGCTTAATTTTCATTCTGAATTTTGACATGTATTATGTCCTCACAAAGTCCTATTTAAATAGATCATTTAAATAGATCATGTTTTTAGTAAAAAAGAGCCAGATGACGCTGTTTATATACCTTGGGGTGCAGGGAGGAGGAAGAAATTCTTGGGTTCTATCTACATACTTGTCCTATTTCTGTCAATTTTGATTTTTCTTTCCAGTCTTATGCTGGTGGCAGCCACATAGTATAAAGGCAGTTATATTGTTGGACACCTTAGGTACAAGAATAGCAGAATGCTATTCAAGTAGAAAATTAATTATTTATATAGAAGGGTACCAATTTTGTTCTGCAGAAATGTATAAAACAGTTTACACTCTGTTCAGAACAGACAATGAACCTATTCTGTTCATGTAAATCTGTGTTCTGAATTTCTAATCTGCAATGTCTAATGTCTTTCATATTTCACTGATAGATTCTTTTATTTAAGAATTTTATACTTCTTTTGAAGTATTTTATGTTTTAAATATTGGTTCCATCTTATCCAGAACTGTGTTGATACATCACTATTGTTGTGACATGTGTCATTTAATCCAAAGCACCCTGAAGAAATTTGTTCCCTCAGAAAGATGAACAAGAATCATTTCAGGAACTGACATGTTTAATTTCAGCACTTTTACCAGGATGCAAATCATGTTTCTTACAGACTATATCTTATGAAATTTTACAATATAGACACCTACCTGTTCTCCCTACCTCTGCTTCCTGGAATCATATTAAACTTGAATACCACAATAGTCTCCTTGACATCTACAGATTTTAATTTAGAAGGATACAGAAGTAGTTTAAGACAGTCACTTCTAGTTTTAGAATGGCATCTTAGAATCAGAGGCTGGTCTGGGTTGGAAGGGACCTTCAAGATCATCTAGTTCCAAGCCCCCTGCTGTGGGCAGGGAATTTTCTAATGTCCATCAAGGAGGGCTGTGCATGTTTGCACAGCAGGTAACTGTGTGCATTTGTCTCTCTTTCTAACATCTTTGCATAGCTAACAACCTGTCAGAAGAGCTTCTTTCCCTTCCTTTACCCATGTTAATTGACTGACTTTTAAATCCTCTCATTAAAATTGTCGTCTGGTTGCAAATAGATTACACAAAGCCCCATTGGCATAACTCATCATTTGACCTCCTAACGACCTTAACCCATGGTAGAAAGAACAGGCACCTGTGCACTGCCTCTGACACTGCTTTTTTTTCCAGGGCTTATGACAGGCCTCATTTAGCACGGTCTTCCCAGCCCAAGAGTGATAAAGATCTGGCCTACTGGAGAAGACGAGGACAGGACTTCAGTGTGCTACTGGGCTATTCCCAGAAGGCCAGTGTGGAGATGAAAGGCCTGGCTGCAGCCCCAGGGGCATCCCGGCACCCCAAGGAGAAGGTGGGCACAGGTGCAGGGTATGTCAGAAGAAGCGGCTTGCAGGAAAGCTGTGAAGTGCCCAGCAACTGCAAATGGCAAAGTCTGGAAATAGAGAGTTGGAACCAGCCAAAAAAGGTAGGGAGGCAAATGTCTGAGGGTGACAGGGAGAAGCTGCTTCAAGAGCTGTATTCGCTGACGCTGGGAGACAGCGTACTCAGCACCCAGAGCAGGGGGAAATCGCAGTCCTTGCCAAGGGTCCTTTCACCTGAGAGCATGAGGTGCGTGGAAATGCCCTCCCTGACCAACAGTAACAACTCACTCAGCGTCACTAAAACCCCCTCCTATTCCCCAAACAGACTGAGTGTGGAACCAGCCAAGCACCATGGAACAGGAGGCAATTTCCTTCCCCTGGTGAAGCCCAAGTATGGGAGACCTCTCAAGCCTCCATCCTATGAACTGCAGCGGCCGACTAGGGCACCTGCAGAAACCATGGGTTTCCAGGACCACTTCCAGAAAGAGGAACCTATCTCCTACTTGGCCAAAGTCAATGAGCCAAGGCAAGATGCTGGCATTCCAGACTGTGGTTTGGAGCCCCCAGTGTATGTACCTCCTCCTTCTTACAAATCCCCACCTCACCAACACGTGGCCCCCCATTCCCCCAGTGAAGTGCCTAACACCAACCCATGCACCAGCAGTGATCCACAGGGTCCTGCGGAGCGGGTTGTCCCCTGCCAACGACCAGCAATGAATACTTTTGAAGTGGGGGGTGACCCTTGCAAAGACAACCATTTTCCTCATGGGAAGCAAAGCCATGCAAGGCACCCTGCTGACCACCTGCGTTCCGTTCAGTACATTCCTTTTGATGATCCTCGGATACGACACATTAAAATTGCACCACTGGAAGGTCTGCAGGGCAACCCTAACCACACTGAAAATGCATGTAGTCCCAGTTCTGGTGCTTTGCAAGAGAGAAATCTTGAAGTACAGTACAACAGTGCCTTTGTGGATGCATCAAACTTGTCCAGTTCTGCGAAGGGAGAAAGAACTTCCGACAGCTCCACCCATAGCAACAGATGGTTGGCACCATCCATCCGAGATCAGGAAAACTGTGCCTTGCCGGACCAAAGAGACAATTTTAGAGTAACTAATCACAGCCCCCGTAACGAAGCCAGCACAGAGTACACGAAAGGCAAACTTTCTGTAAGAAATTCACATATGGATAACACCTGTGAGACTGTTACAAAAGTGAAAAAGTTTGAACCTGGAACTGGGATGCAGAGCAAAAAGAGTTCAAAGAAAAAAATGAATGAAACTATATTTTGTTTGGTCTCCATCCCAGTTAAATCAGAATCCAATCTGCCAGATACAGATAGGAACAACAACATAACTCAGAGCCCTGATAAGAATAGGTTTGATAACAATGGAGCTTTGCAAGAACAAAGTCTCTTAAGTATGTCTTCAACAGACTTGGAGTTACAAGCGCTTACAGGAAGCATGACCAATAAAAATGAGTTACAAAAACAAGAACTGTGGAGACCAGAAGAGTTCAAACAAATGAATGACCTCAGATTTATTCAGCCTACAAAACATAGAGAGCTCAAATATTCTGGCTCCTGGCCAGGTGATCAGTACAAAGACCAGCAGACACAGACAAGTTTCTCTGAAGAACCCGAGAGCCCAGAATTTTTCCATGGTACAAAGCCTGGGAAGCCTGATAGTAGCAAACAGCTATCTCCAAAACTCCCAGGATGTACAACATCCACAGTGGGGGCAAAACAGACAGGGTCACCTTCTGATGAGAGAGGCTGCAGACAGAGCAGTTACAGTATGAAGGGCCAGACACACCTCAGCCAGTCTAGCAACAGCGCATTTTCTAGGACTGCCACCTCAGTCCTTAAGTCTCCCTCCCCAAAAGCCCACCAGAGCCAGCCTGTGCCTGTCCAAGAGAGGGAAAATGGCCTTGTTTCCAAGGGAGATGTAGTTAAGGGAGAACCAGGTGCTCCCTGCAACAGTACCGAACCATTTGGGCAGTTCCTGTTGAAACCTGTAAGTCGCCGTCCCTGGGATGCAATAAGTGAGCTAGAAAGTTTTAACAAGGAGCTGCAAGGGCAGGAGGAGAGCACAAGCAGTGAAGAAGATTTGGAAAGTGCTGCAGCTCCTCTGCAGGCAGGTGCCTTTATGCAGAGGAGGGAGTCCAGAAATGAGAAATCAAGCCAGGAGCAAAAACATGGTGGGAAATCAGAAATGGTTGTGCCAGAGGTGCCTGTAATTAGGTCAGGAAGGGTTAAAAGTAAGTCTGAAAGTTGGAGCATGGGGACAGAGCATGGTGGCGAGCCAAGATGTGGTGGCTCTCAAGGCTTCTCAAAGCCAGGAGGGAGCAGTGAAGGAGTCAGGCCAGCAGATGGAAGACTGATAACAGAAATGGGGATGGGGGAAGCCAAGAGCAGAACAAGCAAACAGCCAGTTCATGCGAGCCCTGTCAAAAGAGTTTTGTCCAGTAGCTCAAGTAGTTCATGTCACAGTAATCCTTTCAATAACCCTGTCTTGCAGGAGATGAGTGAAGACCAGAATTACCTAGACTTTGTTAAACTGAGCAAATGTGCAACTCCCACAAATGATAGGGTATTCGAGAGAGGGTCAGTAGTACGCTTGTCACTAACAAAGAGGAACCAAAGGTGCTCTGAGCCAGATTTGAGGTCAGTGGGACTTGATGTGGCCCCAGAACCTGGTGCTAACAACTCTGGTCACTCTTCAGATGCAAATGCAGTGGAAATCCCTGTGAATGAGTCATTGCAGGCAAGGGCTGCAAGAATTTTAGGTATAGATATAGCAGTGGAGTCTCTCCTTCCGGATGACCATGTTGGGCCCCACCCAGGCACTAGCCCTTCAAACGGTGCTCAGGACTTTGAGTCGTCAACAATAGGGAACACAGTAAGTAACAAAGAAGGAAAAAAAGAAGATTCTTATGAAGGCAGACGAAAGTGTGGCTGGACTGAGAGTGCTCTCTTTGTCAGAGCAGGAGGGCGATCTTTATACCCTGTTGAAAGCCAGGCCTCTCTCCAGGAAGCCAGCTCTAAACCACTGGTAACTGAGCAAGTTCTTGAGCAACCTGTGAGTCCCAGCCAAGGTGAGGACCAAAACTTGGTTTGCAAGTCAGCTGCTTATCAGCATTCAGAAAAGAGAGTGAGGAGCACCTCAAAAGTGATAGAGACGCTCCAATGCAAGCTCACGTCTCCACCCAGCCGGACTGCCATGGATCGCTTGGTGCGGATGAAAGAAGTTGACTCTGTGTCGCGCATGAGACGCCTGAGCATTAAGAGCGCAGACTCGGGAGAGGAGGTGGATGAGGAGAAGCTGTCGAAGGTACCAGAGGAGAGAGGAAGCAAACTGGCAAGCTCAGGGGCTGTTTCGAAGCGTGTTATCTCTCTCAGTGAAAATGGATGTTTAGGTGGAATGGACAAGAAGAAGATCGACAGAGATTTTTTGTTAGGTAAGACCCTGTTATGGGAGATCCAGATGGGTACTCGTTTCTTATGTAATGGGCATGATCAGTTTGCTTATACCCACGTAATGCTGCTCAAATAGTAACAGGCTGTAGGTGGTACTGTCCTCATCTGGGAGCCACCCACTTTGCTCTCCTTGTGGAAAAGATGAGTGTTCTCCGGTCCCATTTTAGGAATTGTTACTGTAAAACTCACTTGTGATACAGAAATTCATTCACAGAGACTGGAGTGCTCCCTAAGGTCTTATCTCTGTCCAATTGTTTCAGGGAGTGGCCAGGCTAAAACAGTGGAGTTCAAAGACAGTCACTCTAATGCCAGTGTTTGGGAACATGTGGTCATTTAATCGTAGCTGTTCCTTGAATGCCATTTTTTTTCCTTCTCTAATACTTAAGTAGACACATACCATATCATAGTTCAGAAGAAACTAAAAATAAAAATCTGATGTTCTTCTATGAAGCCTCTGGGAAATGGCTGGATATGGGGGCCTGGAAATTCTCTCTCTCTCATGAATATTTTCCAGATCAGATGTTGAGAATAACTATTAACCCCAGGACAAATGGAAAGTTGACGTTTTCAGTGAACACCTTTTTTTTTTTTTTTTTTTTTTTACTATTTTTTGCTGTTTCTTATCTCTCTCTAAAACATATAAACCTGTGTAGTCCATATGCATTCCCAAAGTAACATGAGCAGTTCCCTCTCTGAAACAGTTATCATTTAGCATTTTTTTTAACAACTGAAAATCAGTTGTTGCTATAGACCTGTGTAAAGGGATAAATCTCCCCGGCCACCTGCCTAGTCCATTAAATAAACTGGAGTGAGCAAACATAGAGTGTGAAAGCTGTTAAATTAGTATTAATCTCCTCCTTCCTTTTTCCATCCTTTCTGTTACAGTTGACACTTTGCCTTGAAATCTGCACAGGTTATTCATTTAACCTTATTGATAAAAATCTATTCACAGTTTTCCAGTACAGAGGGACTGAAATTAAATGAGGTATACTTTAAACTAGATTTATGCAATTCCAACTGAAAAGAAATGCTTGTATGAGTTCTAATTATTGACTCCTGAAGCCTTGAAGCCTTTTTCTCCATGTCTTCTTCTGTATCCCACATCTTTGTCTCTCTCTGCTCTGAACTGTATTTCTCCAGACCAGATTTTTCAAACGGACTGATTCAGCTTTCTTGTACCCATCAGGTCTAGTCTGCCCCACATGCATTTCATATGCTTTCCTCCCTTGGGGTTTCTGCTGGAGTGAAGAAAATAACTGTTGTGGTGACATGACTTCAGGGATGTATCAAAACAGATTGTGTGCGATTTATTGGAGAGTTATTCTGCAGTAAATTAGGTCTAAATTTATCCCTCTTGCTGACAATGCCAGGCTTATTTTCTGCAGTGTGTTCCCACTGCAGCAGCTCCCTCACAGCCATAACAGCCCTCCCCATGTTTGGATGCCATGAATGTCCCTTCCTGCTGTGGATGTCCAGGGTGACACACATGGGATGGACAGGTGGCTTCTGGCCTCTTCCCATCCAAAGAGACCCTGATTTGTTGCTGGCCCCAAAAGCTTCACCTTATAGAGGGACTATAGATTCATGTTTGTAGAAAGGTCTGATGTTGTGTCTTCCTCTTTTAAATCTCACTCCAGTTTTCACAATAGCTCATTGGTACCATTGAAAGCCCAAATGAGAATTAATCCTGGAAAACCATTATTCCATTCTAAAAGATCACTTTATTTGGAGCAAGGTAGGGTGATGTTAGACTTATAATTGCAGACTGGGCCTGTCACAAAGGCTGCAGCCCTTAGCAGAAACAGGCTTTCACATGTATAATGTAGCTTGGCAGACGAACAGTCATCTCTGAGTAAGAGCCCTGGCAAAACTGAATGCAAGCTCATCTTACTATGCAAATACTGCCATTAGGAGAACATCTCTAAGTGTTCCCAAATGCATTGGATGTCTTGTCTCCTTTGCTGTTTGAAGACATGAGTCTGCTAATCTGGCTTTGTTTCTGTAGAGAGCATTTCAAATGAGCTTAACCAAATGTTGAATAAGCATTTCTATATCAGTGCTAGAACTCCAATGTCTCTGCCCCTCAAAAGGGTGACCTGGCCTGTCAGTCTTGCACTTTTGTGTCCTTGGTTTAGGTGCTGAGGGCATGGGTAAGCTTTCAGGGAATATACTGAGCCATGCAGAGGCTCCATGTCTTGTGGCCTGGTTTTCTCCCTTCCTCCCCACCCCTGTCTTGCCACTCCCTGAAACAGTGAGCGCCTGAAATTTTGTGGGGAATTCTGCTAATGTGAATGTGTCTGGCCTTAGGAAAATCAGTTTTCTGAAATGCAAATCCATTTTTATTCTTAGGTCAGGCTGTCACAGAACACTTCAGAATTTTATGTTCTAACAGTTTAGATGGCAAAATATTTACAATCAAAAAAAGTTACTTTTTGCTTTAGAGGCATCTTCATACACCATCAGTGCATTAAGCTTAAAAATATGCAGCGTTATCCTAGAGCACACTAGCCCTCAAAAACTTTATTCCTGTTGATTTTTTGCATTCATGCGGTGTCTGTTTGGAAATACCAGAAAAGGCTTAGCACAAATCATAGGTGTTGCTGGCACAAACTCCTTTTTTGGCTGGACTAGCAGCTCCAGGAGGATGGGCAAGAGAAGTGATAAAAGATTCTGCAACACAAATCCACCCATTGGGGCCAAATCCAGAAGTTCTTTCTTAGCCAGTTCCCCCTTGACGTGAGTGTGGATGTAGCAGATGGACGCTTGCACATAGGAGCAAAAATTTCCCTGGAGGATTTTTATGCTTTTTATGTTTGAATGAAGACATTCACTCACATCAACACGAAAGTCCTGAGGATGAATGTTTTACTCCAAAGTGTGATATTTGTGTGTGGAATTATTTTCATGCTCAGCTGTTTAAATGTGAGTGCAGTGGGAGTACAGCCTACGGGAGGGACGTTTAAGGTTAGCACAGATTCCCAGGTTGTGTAAGAGCAGAAGCAGCACGCGGCAGCACGGCTGCAGTGCCGGTTTGTCTGGGCCCTCTGTGCCTGCAGACTCCTCCCTAGGTAGCCCTGGCTCCTACATGCCATGACCATGCACATCAAGGACAAGCCAGGTGTCTGCATGGTGGCACTGGGCAGGCAGAGCTCACAGGGCAAAGCCTTTTTGTTGCAATGCTGCCCCAGAGTGACAAGGGTGAAGGAGAAGGCTCATGTCTGCTCACTACATGGCCAGCAGTGGGATAAATCCAATTAAGAAATCTGATAGAAGAGTGTCCTCAGGGATTTGGGAAAAGGAAAACCAAACTGTGGTATGTCCTGTGAACTGGCAGGAGGGAGGCTGGAAGTGAAGAAGAGTGTTAGCAAGCCATTCCAGTGCTTTAGTGAATAAGGCTGAAACACGAGCTGCAGTGTCGCAGACTGAAGCAAGACAGACTAACCATAGTGATGCAATGCAGCTGTGCTTTCCTGTTTTCTGTTGAATTAATCTGAAATGAAGGATTTGCAATCAAATGAAAAGACCCTGATGACTGTATGGCATAATCACTTCTTCAGCCAGCCTTACATGCCCTGCTAGGATGCTTAAAGCATTTACTGGTCCTTACTGTTCAGTACAAGGGGAGCAAATCTTAATGTCTTTTTCTTCCGGTCAAAGCACCTCAAAACTGGAAGTAATCACTTAGCATTCAGTCTGCTTGTTCCTACCTTCCCAAGGCCTTCGCAAATTCTATCTTCATGCATTTGGTCAGAGTTGTTCCTGAATTATACTGGTAAAAAACATAATTTGGGTCAGAAATGTGATCTGTATCTTTAATGCAGCAAGCTTTATCAGCTTCTCTTTTTTTAAACAAAAACTAGGGAAAAAATGTGTCATTTTGTGTCATTTCCACAGCTAGAAATATTGACTAGATTTCACAATACATTATTAATAGTGTTTTCTTGGTTTTTTTTTCAGATACATATGACCCCACCAAAGTTGAAAAGGTGTGAGATTAATGAAGAGGAGAATAGAGAAATTTCTGCTCTACTAAGAATGTTTCACTGATTTTTTTTCTGGGTGCTTTTCATTTGGTTTTTGTTCTTTAACATTTTGAAATTGTCTCCATTTGTGATGTTCATGGTGTACTGATAATGCCTTTACCACTGCCACTAGGAATTAGCTATTCATGTCTGAAACTGTTACGGAGACCACAGAAAAATGACTTCTACATTGGAACCATCTGGCTTTGTAGTGTTTAAGACAATACCTACCATTGGCAAAGCGTTTTCATCTGAACTTTATTTCAGTCTTTAGCAAAGATAATGAAATGCATCAAGTGAGGTGTTACATTGGTGTAAATGTAAACGTGGGAAATTTGTGAAATTATTTTAAAAAGAATGTGAATCTATAAGCTACACTTCTAAGTATCTACATTCTAAACTTTGTTTAACTTAAGGGATTTTTGGCCATAAGTAGAAAGTGCTGCTGCACTGTGTGGGGGAAGGAATGTGAAAGAATGGTAGCAAAGACTCATTGTGAAATTCTCTCTGACTTCCAGAGTTTGAATTTGCTTGGATTAAATACTTACTTGCCACCTATAAAGAAGAAAAACAAAACCCAAAAGCTTCTAAAATATGGAAGACTTTTGTAGTACAGTGTACAGAACATGTAATTATAGTAGCTGGCAACTATGTTTCAAACCAATGCAAAGTATACCACTGGCTGTTTTGCACTCAGTATTACCTGTTTTTGTTTTGCTGTTTAGAAATTCTTTATATGAAAGAATAGTAGCTGGTTTAAAATAGCCCATTTTAACAAAGTAACTATATTTCTTGTTACAGAATACTATCTATTTTTCTACGATGTAAACAATTGCTAACAAGTGGCAAGTATAAAGAAGTATTATTATTATTATAATTATTATTATAATTATATTTTAAGAAGACTTATTCCTCTGAGTGAAGGTGCCCCAAGCAGATTTCACTTATATATCTTAATGCACACACCATATTGCCACTTACTTGGTAGTGCTACCTTATTTTGCTCTAAAAAAAAGCCATCTATCTATCTATCTATCTATCTATCTATCTATCTATCTATCCATCTATCTATTTACCACAGGGTTAATTTCTAATTTTTCCCACTCAACCCTTGGATCGTTCTTGGAGCCACTTTGTGAAACACACTGAGAACTCTCCAGGCTGGTGCTGCTGCCATTCCATTCCAGGGACGCTGATTACCAAAAAGTGGGTTTGGATCTTTGTCCCAGTGTTGCCAAGTGGCTCAGATAAAATGCCTGCTTGCTTTCTTATACTTTTTTCCCTTTTAGAGATTATGAGTTTGGATTAGGCCAGTGCACAAAAGTAAGTAAAACTGGGTTCTTCTTCCCTGAAGTCACCAGGTGTTGCTGGGGAGAAGTTCAGGTGTCTTTTTGATGGCATTTAAATACATGGCTTTAAATATATTTTATCTGCACACACAAATGCATGAATTACAGAATTTATAATAAAGCCTATGCATTCTGCCCTTTGATCCTGAATTAGCCTGCTAATTATCTGTGTCTTAAAAGCCTTTATGTCTATTCCTGTAAGTTTTTTGTAAGTACCTGTGTACTAACATTTTTCTGATGACTTGTTCACGTACTTCACCAAACTATTCTCTTGGCCTTTTCTGGGTTTTAGCATAATTTTATTTTTTAAAATCTTGTAATTTCTTGAAATATTTTTTCCTAAGTCTGTAATTTGGAAAGAACGATCGGGAAAAACACTCATCCTGTGTTTTGGCAGCAAGAGTTTCTTGTCTGTAACACATGATTCTGTTACATATGGACTATTTAAAGCTTGCTTGAAAAGAAAATGTGGTGTATAATTTATCTTATTAACTCTTGCACATGCTGTGTAGCAATACTTGTTGACAAACTGTTCCTACCACTCTTACTATATTCACCTCTCTTTATCACCATCTAGGACATCCGGGGACTAGTAAATAGCTACAAAACATGTTTCTCCCCCCAATGCCTCCCCACCTGAATCCTGCCCATAAAAAACAGTTCTGAAAGAACTTCATCCACTCTCCCCACTAACCAGGGAAGCTGAGATGCATAGCAATTAATTGAAAGTTTTAGTTTAACCTTGATTGCAGAACTGTAAATTGTCTCATATAAGCATTCCTATTACCTTCTGTTTATGTCTATATGGAACAGAAGTTTTCTGTGCATTTTATTTTCTTCTGATAGGAATAGGTTTATTGATTCTGCAATGCGTCTGTTTCATCAGTCATGTCAAGTAATTACTTTTCCAAAGCACACAAACATCCAAGATCTTAAAAAAAAAAAGAAAAAAGAAGAAGAGGAGGCAACAATATTGCAGAGAAAGTTTTTCTGACCAAAACCAAAAAATGAAAACCTAAAACATGGGTAAGCTTTGTTTTGTAGTAGCGTGTGACTGACCAGTGGATGAAGGAGCAGAAATGGTGTATTCCTCTAACATTGGCAGTTCCATTTGATACTATGATACAGACAACTCAGAAATCCATAGGGTACAATTTTCTCAACAATTCTGCCTCAGTGTTTCTATAGTGTCAATGCCACGGGTCAGCTATTGGAATGGACTGTATTGTACCATAGCTGAACCACCTTTCCAGAAGCCTTTTGTCAGTTTGCAGTCAACAGAGAGCTCTTTTTATGCCAGACATGGTTAAAACCACTATATGGGGATTGCCAGTGCCTGTCTCAATAGGTCCATAAAACTGTCTTGGCAACAGCCGTCACTGGTAATGGCAGCAGCAGCAGGAGCTCAGGGCTGAGCGGGTGCAGAGGTGGAGGATGCAGCAGGCTGCTTCCAGTGCCTCATGCAATGCAAGCACAGTGAAAAGTGAGGGACTCCGCCTTTAATCTAGGGGGAAGACCAGAGCTAGACCTCAAAAATTATGTTTTTACAGCCTGCTGTGTATCCAGCTCATGCTGCTGCTATGCTGTTACAGCTGAGGAAGATGAGGTTGGGGGAAGATACTGTTTTCATGAGCATCCTCAGAAATTCATGGAAAAAAAACCCCAAACCTGACTGATCCATACATTTAAAAAAATGTTTAATGGGGACACTCAGGACCTGGATGGCTAAAGAGGGCCTGCCATCTCCTTCCCTTTACCATGTTGAAATCCAGAGGGGTCAGTCACATCCTGAGGGGCTGGTACCAATGACAGCGGCTGGTGGCAGGGAGATGAAATCGAACAGGCCATTCCAGGCTCCTGTCTCCTATATGAGGAAGAGAAGCCACCCATGAACTCCGGGGCTGCCGGGGCAGGACGCCCACTCCCGGTGTGGCAGAGGCAGGGGGATCAGGGCTGGGATGGGGAGCGGGGCTGGGATCGGGGCTGGATGGGGAGAGGGTCTGGGATCGGGGAGCGGGGCTGGGATCGGGGCTGGGATGGGGAGAGGGTCTGGGATCGGGGAGCGGGGCTGGGATCGGGGTTGGGATGGGGACTGGGATGGGAAGCGGGTCTGGGATCAGGGCTGGGATGGGGAGCGGGGCCGGGCGGGCTCTGCCCGGGGGCGGCGCATCAGGGAGGGCAGCGCGCTCCCTCCTGCGGTTCCCGAGCGCCAGCGGGAAGTTGGTTTCCCTGAAGAATCTCTGTTGGCGGGCCCCACGCCATCCTCCTTGCAAGAGTCGTCTGGAACTAGACAAAGTGAGGTCTGAGGAGAGATCTTCAGTGTTTGAAGTGCCACCACCACCACAGCTAAACGAGAGGATGGGAAGGCAAAGGAGGGAAATGCTTCTGAATGACCTGAGACCTCCGGTGACAGAAATGCCCTGTGATACAGTGCACCTGACCAAGCATCACTCATCAGATATTAACTCAAGAAGCCCTCCCAGGCATAAGAAGGGCTGTTGTATTTCATACAACAGGTTTGTCTTTATTGAAAACACCGGCATCATGTATCAAAACCATCAAGCTTCCTTGACTCCACTCCTGATGTGAGGAGCAAGTCTTTGTACTGAAACATCCAATGATTCCGGGAAAACAGGAAGGACAGCAATACTTAAATTTGTAAAGTCACAGAATTAACCTCTCACCCTTAAAAAATAATAATTCCTACCAAAGCTTATTTAAGGATAAATATTGGAATTTTGCAAAATATTTCTATTTAGTATCACAAATCAATATAAATATCTAGAATCAACATTCTATTGCCTTTTCCACATGGACAGCCAGCTTAAGATTAGTTTTATAGTGCTCGACCTTCTTTTTGGTTTAAAATATTGATATGTTCTCACTGCCTTTTTTCAAAAGAAAAAAAAACAAATAGTGGAGTGATTGGGAGAAATGCAGAAATCTAGTGTTCTTCCATGCTAAATGATAAAAGTTCTTGCAATTGCTAAGTGGGTCCTTTTGTCCAACTTCAAAATTTGATAGGCAAGTATATGTGAGAAATGAATCTTTACTTGGCAGGAGCCTTCAGCTCAAAGAAGACAGACAAAACAGTGCTAAAAGGAATGGAGAGAACTGACAGCTTGTTAGACTTTTGAATGTTTTGTGTGAAGCTGTCCTTTTGGAAGACATGGGTATTTTCTTGGTTGAAGATCAAACAATCCCCTAATTTCCCTCCACTGGCAATAAGCCACAGTGCTGGAGCCCTAATTTACTGGAGTGGGTTTTAATTACAAGTAGAGTCTACAAAATTTAGACTTCTATTCTATATAATCCAAATAAAGGTTCAAGCTGAAGATTTCATGAGATGATGAATATACCACTGAATTAATTAGAAAAATTGGAAAATTGTGATTTCTTATTCAAATTTGCATGAAAATGTTCCCTGTCCCTCCCCTGTGGACTAAATGAAACCTGTTTACCATCAATTCTATTTTCAAAGGAAAAAAATTCAAACAAAGAAAAAGGGAAATCCTGATATCAATAGCAAAGCCCAAACCACAGTGCTACCTCCCACCCATGCTGAAAAATATGTTTGCAATATGGCATGCAGAGCTGCACAGCAGGAGAGGGTGAAGGGAACTTAAATCAGAATTGACCGACACATGGCTAAGATTAGAAATAGAAATGAAATTTCCCAGCCAAGAGAAACCACAATAACATAGATATTATAAAATGAAGGAGGAACTTTCTACCCTTAACAGCCACAATCTCAGCTTTCTTTAGAGCTCTGGATCAGCAGAGAAAATAATCAGAACCATTCTGAAAGCCATTCCTGACCTGGGAGGAAAACAAGGAGATATGTGTGCTAGCAGTGAATCAGTATCCATCTGTCTTTGTCCTTATACAATACAGATAATTCTCCACATTGTCTTTAAGATACTGTGGCCTTTCTCAAAAACTAATACTATGTCATTGCCTTGGTTTTCTTCTCTCACTAGTCCACAGGCAGATTTAGTGGGATAAAAAAAGAGGAAATAGATGTAAGCAATTATAATACTATTTATATGATATCAGAAGATGAATGTGTTCTAAGAATTTTCTTTTTATTTTTTTCCTGCACAATGCAAATACTGTTTCTGGGCTTAAAAGTAAACCCAAGGAGTGCTTTTATTCAAGACAAGACATTTTCCAAATAAAGATATTGCATGAGTACACTTCTCAGTGATGCTGTTGATGTTGTTATCATGAGGTAAGATGGAGCATGTGCTCTGATGTTTGCACTGCCTTCAAGAAAGATAAATGTATTGGTGAAGTGTTATAAGGCTGCAGTATTCTCCAGGGGTCTGCTGCTTCCAAACCTGGTGTCTACAGAATGAGGTACAGATTTATTTTTTTGAAGAATTTCTTTCCACATCCACACTGTCTCAGACCAGCACAGACATTCATTTCCAGGTTTTGTTCTGTTTGTTTGCTACCTGTAGGGTGTGTTCTGCCTCTGTGTGAGGGCAGATTCCTCCTTTACTGCCTGGCACCCAGCCACGTGCACCAGCCAAACTTACGCCACCAGAGCATTTTCCACTCCATGTCAGTGTTTTCCCCTCCCTTTGCAAAAGTTGATATGGCACTGGGATAGTTTACTTTGGCTGTGTTGCAGTAAAGAATGGCATGTTCTGTATCTGTGCTGATAGGACTTCAAGAGAGCTAAGTTATCAAGTTAATACAATTTTTTTTCCCCAGGCAAAACTGTAGGTTGCTCATGGCTAGAACGTGCAGCTCTGTCTTTTGTCACTGGCTCACAGGAAGGTTAGACCTTACTGTCACACTCACATGTACTGCTGTGTAGAAGCAGTGGATTCATCCCAGCACCTCTCATGTGTCACCAACAAACCTGGGGAACAAAAGACCCAGCAGATCTGGGGAGGCTGAAGATAGAAATCACTGTGGCAGTTTTGCTCTCCTCTTCATCATCTAGCCAACCTGATCTCCTATGCCCACTCCTTCCCCACCTGCTTGAAGTATAAAAACCTCTAGTTCTGCATAATCCCACCATCTACACAATTTGAGTCTAGAAACCAAATTTCCTACATTTTTTCTGCTGGTAGGAGAATACTTGCAGTTCTTTTCCATTGCTGATATATGGGGGGTTTTGTTTCTACTCTTTACCTTAGTTTTGATCCCTTAGTTTGAATCAATCCAAGCATGTTGTTCATTACTTCTTGCAGATGTACCTGACAGAATGGGCCCATTTGCTATTAGCTACAAAAGGCAGAAGCCCAGGGTCCAAACTCTCCTGTTCCATTAAACCCAACATTTCAAAGAAAGGGGCTGGCCATATGTTGGGGAACCCACACACAGCCCCATAGGAGAGACATTTCTGCACCTGGTACCACCCACCCTCTCTGCTGTACCAAGGCTGATGCCAGCCCCTCCAGCAGGGAGCCACCTTTCACTTTTGCTCCTGGATGTCACCTGGCCAGCACTCTCATGGCATGCTTCAGGGAGCACGTTCTGCTCCTGCTACAAGACAGGGACTGGGGCTCTCCAACACAGTCTGAGCTCCTACCAAGCAAATCTGTCTGTGCTCAGGCCCACCTTGGCCTGCAAAGCACATCAGTGGGAAAGTGTTGTGGTGGCTAAGATGAGCAGAGGTTGCTCAGCTCTCACTCAGAAGTTTCCTTGCTAAGTCAATCAAAAACCCTCCCAGATGCATGGCTGCCCTTCACCCCCTCTCCAGCTCTAATTGGGAGGGCCACAAGCTCACTTGTCCTTTGCCACTCTAGCCCACACATGCCTGACTCTTGATAATCACATAAGACCCTCAGCTCTTATCTTACTCTCCACACACCTCATCTTCTTTATCTCTTCCACTGACCTCTCACAGCCCCTTTGTGTGACCTTTCTGGGCAACAATGGTATGTTACCACGTTCAGTTAAAGCTATTTTATCTCTCAAAATCGTCCCTTTCTTGGGGGAAAGAAAAACAGCCCCCTGGGGAATCCCTTTACACCATTTATGCCATTTATGCAGGGAGGTGCTAGCACCAGCCTGCAGAAGTGTGATACCTCAGGAGATGATGCAGAAAGGAAGGAAGTCAACTCCTTCCTTTTATCTCTTAAAAGAAGATCACTTATTGTAACAATAATTAAGATCAAGGCAAATTCCTGGGAGAAAAAAAAAAAGGAAAAAACTCCAAAATCTCTTTGAGGTGCTATACCATGCTCTGTAGCAGTGTATTTACAGGCCAGCTGTAGCTCACTTTGCAGATGTTGCCCTAACCAGGAGGCTTCAGCTTCTCTTACCCCTTCCCTACATGATTTAGTCTGCAGTGTATTTAGGCTTTCTTTCCATGTACTGCCCCAGGTACAGCCCTCAGCCTTTCAGCATAGTCACAACAACACCAGTACCCTGAAGCCCACAGAGCCATGAGCGTGGTGACCTGGCCAGCTCACATCATTTGAAATGGCAGGGGGTTATGACATTTTTTGGGCAGGAAAGCTTGTCATTTGTCCCATTTTCTCGTTATTATTGTAGCATAATGTTTAGAGTATAGAGGAAGTCCTCCGCTCTCCCAGTGGTGGGTCACACTATAAATACCCCAGATGGCACAGGACAAGGAGGGCTGTAAAACTCAGGATGTGGGTCACAGGATGGCTGTCTGCTTGCTGTCTGAGGGAACACGATAATAAACTCTTCCAAAGAGCTCTGATAACACCACATGAAAAGAGTACAAACACTGTGGAGGGGATCTTCGGCTGCTGTAAAATGTCATTGCTCTCTTCGGTTCATGATATGCTGCTTTTCTTATTTCCTTCCCTTCTCAGCCTCCTCCTGAGTGCCTGGGGTTGAAAAGTATCCACAAACCATTTTTTGCTTTCTGCATTACTTTCTGCCTCATTTTCCCTCTCAGTGCAGACACACCTCTGTGTTCCTGCAACATCCTCCTTAACCTACGCAGCTCTCACACAATTCTGACACTTCACCCAATGGTCCCCTGAAGGATATCAGCATCGTGCCAAAAATACAGAGCCCTTTTCCCTGCCCCCAAGGGTCACTGGCACAACAGGGAGGTGGTTCAGGACAGGCAAACAGAGGCCACCAGGTTCCTGGGACAGATTTTAAACAGAAACATTCCTTAT
The DNA here is from genome assembly GCA_039654755.1 of Calcarius lapponicus. NCBI lineage: Eukaryota > Metazoa > Chordata > Aves > Passeriformes > Fringillidae > Calcarius > Calcarius lapponicus. The sequence continues at coordinate 15,448,717 of CM077464.1, read as the reverse complement.
GTAAAAATCATCCTTTATTCTCCTGGAAAAGTTAAAAACAAAATTCAGGGATTTTGTCAGCTCATGCAATAAGAGGATGTTCATTGAGAACATTGTGTCTTTTACTGCAGTTTAATTATCAAAATATTATTGGGTATGTCGTTGATGTTTTAATAATCCTGGGATACTGTTTTTGCTAAGATTTAGAAAGAGTATTTGGGAGGAGTGAGAATAACAAAACAATGGTGGATTGATTTCAAACCTTCAGAAATGGTCTTTGCACACCCCCTTTTCCCCTCACCCCAAAAGCAGTTTTTAATGTTTTTGATCAGAGTATCTGAATATTCCCCCCACCCTCAACCTTTCACACCACCAAATCCTGGTGTGGACACAGCTCTATGGAGTGTCTATTCCAGCTGAAATTCAGTGGTTGGTAAATGCTTGGGACTGCATTTATATCTCTACAATTTTGTTAATGGCTTAGAAATTACACTGCTTTAGTTATGCAAGTGAAGCAGTATAGTTTTGTAATCTAAGTCCACATTTCACCCAGACAGGGTCGAAAGGTGCAACTAATGGTTCCTGAGGCAAAGCAGATTTATTTCTTTTTTATTCTCCTTCCCCCTGAGATAGGAACTGCCCTCTGCTGCTGAATCAGCAGGATGTGCCCCGTGACACTGACTTTAGCTGTCTGGAAAGCTGTTAATGGGTCTGAAATCCATCCCCTACCCCAGCCTCTCACACAGCATGCACAGGAGAGGCAGGGAGCCGAGCATGGGAGAGGGAAGTGGAGACCCCTGATACACACAGCTGTAATCTGTGATAAGCTGCATCCTGTGCCATGCTCCACCTCGCTGCAGCAGGGAAGGCGTTTGAACTCCAAGACCCTTCCTCAGTTCCATCCCTATCTGACAAACACACAGCAGGCAGCTGGAGGGAAAAAAAAGCAAAGTTCAACCCATCCCAAATGACTCAGTTTCTGAGATTTCTGACCAATTTCCTAAAACCCTGCCCTGAGGATTTTTTTAGGCAGTGTCAGTAAATTTGAACGATATAAATAACTGCAGAAGTTCATAATAGCTGTGGGGTGGTGATGCAAAGAGATAGAGATGAGATGGGGGTAAAAGCACCTCAATTACGTGCAGGCAGAGCAGTAAAGAAACAGGCTGCTTTCAGGAGAGCACCTTGTTTGGCATGACTGCAGCTGAGCTCGGGTCTCCCAGCAGCCACAAACCCACCCGAGTGTGGCGCTTGGCTTGTGTGTCCCCTTCGCCCTGAGCACTGTCCCTCCGACAGCCGGTTGCACGGGGCTCCTCAGCAGAAATTGCTGGGAAGGAACCAGCAGAACCCCTCTCCACGTGGTCCTCATGGGCCTTTCATCCTCCTCACGTTAGCAGAGATAAAAGTCACGGCTGCGATGTGTGTCTGTTTTAACTTCGCGTCATCTTTGTCATGCGCCGCTGCCCTGACCCCTCCTCAGGCGCGTCCCGACCCTAAGCCACAACCCGCGGGGAAAAGCCCCTGCTGCCCACACCGCGCCTGGCAGCCTTCTTGGAAACCTGCTTGTTTATTTTCCGCCAAAGATTGCTCGTCACTGTGTAAATTTATTTGGCTTTTGTTTTGTTCATGTTGGTGCTCTGCTCTGAGGCGAAAGGCGACCGGCGCGCGCCCGCCTCAGCCCGGCCGCGGGCCCGGCGCAGCAGCGCCACCTGCGGGCCGGGAAATGGCGCCGGGGGCGCTGCCCGCGGCCTCAGGGAGCGGCCTCAGGGAGCGGCCGTGCCCGGCCCGGCACCCTCAGAGAGGGACACGGGCTGCGGGCAGCCGGCTTGGAAACAGGCTGAGGCAGGAAAGAGTAGCGGGAGCGCTCAGAGACAGGGTGGGGAGGGTGGCAGGCAGGTGGGATAGTGTCGGAACCCAGGACATCACTCTGGCTGTCCTCGGCAGCCAAGACCCCTGCCAGGGGGCTCAGAGACCCTGGCACAGAGCCCAGGATGCCTGTGGTTTTGATTATAACCCGTGGAGCAAGTTACCAACCTTAGATGAAGATCTGCAAGCCATGACAATTAAGTAGAATAATAGTGAATCTATCATGGGTTGAAAAAGTAGATTTTTGGGTTTTTAGAATGGGGGTTCAGGGGGCAAGATGGAGGGATCTGGGCATGTCCAGGCTTTCTTCTTCTTCTTCTTGGCCTCCATCTTCTGCTGTGATGTTGGCACTTTTAGATTGGTTTAGAGTAGAAGCTCACTGTCTAACATAGGTGATAGGTATTGGAAAGTAATTGTAAAAATTTTATATGCCATTTTTAGTATAAATACGTAACACTGCCCTGGGGGCAGGCAGAGTGCTTCTGACTGTTGTGCTGAACGGACCTCAGCTGGACAGGAGAAAATATTTTATAGATAAGGAACAATAAACAACCTTGAGACCGAGAACTGAAGAGCTCTGACTCCTTCTCCAAGTGCCAGGCTGGGAAAAGAGACTTTCCAACATTTCTTGGGGTCACTCTGACCAGCGAGAGGCCCCGGGACAGGATAGGTGAGACTTGTTGGGTCCAAGTCCTGTTGAACTGGAGCCTGGACGAGGAACAGAAAAAGCTGATGGGAGCTGAGGCTAGGGAGGCCAGGTATATAAGGTGTGCCAGCCTTTTGTTCTAGCTGTGACATACTGTTAGAAGCATCATTTGGCAGACCTGGATAGGGACAAAAAATTCAGAAAACCTTTCAACAGAGCTCCCACTTCCTTGGATTTACCTGTGAGGCATGTGTCATAGAATCATAGAATTTTACACCTGAGTTGTAAAGGACCCACAAGTATCACTGAAGTCTGTCTCCTGACCTTGCACAAAACCACCCCAAGAATTACACCAGGCACCAAATATGCCTGTGCTGAACCACTACCATTTTAAGTCTCCTTAGGATAGGCCTTCCTGGGATGATGTACCTGACTGCAGCAGCTTCCGTCAGATCTGCAGAGGCACCCATGACAGCGCCTGCTGTTCTTCTTCTGCTTCCATCTACTGCCATCAACCAGATTATCCTGAGACATGTGAATTCTGTTTCAGCACATTCCCCAAAGGCAGGGGAACACACAACTTCACTGTAAGAGGATTTCCCAGGATTAGGAAGTGATCACAATATGAACAAAATTACTCAGCAGTGTCACCACATTCACCAGCTACCACTGACCTTTGAAAACTTCTGTGTCTGCTTCACTGACATGTGCTCTTGGTTCTGAACAAAACACCTCTACTCTCACTTCAGCCAAAACAACATCACCAACATTTGACTCTTCAGTAAACCTCTTAAAAGCATCCTACTTGCCATCCCTCCCACAGCTGTCCCTCCTTGCCCTTGGTGTCATACCTGGCTTGATCTCATTTACACCTTGCACTCTGGCCAAAACCCTGTGTTTTTAATTCTTTCCTCTTTTTGAACTGGAATGCCAGTAATCAGTCTTCAGTCTACACCAGCTAATAGCCTATACAGACACTTTCTCCTAGCCCTGCTGAATATCAATTTTTTTTATTCCAAAATAGGATTTTTTTAGAAGGAAACACAGAGACATTCCCTGAAATTTCAATAAAAAGGAATATAAGTCAATGCATAAGGCAGCCACAATCTTCTCTGTCTGGTACAAACCCAAATTATGAGGTTGGACTCAGATACTTCAGGCTACTGGACTCCTCTGGCAAGGGAGAATCTTTTATTTTTAATGAATATTTTAAAAGACATGGGGTTTATTCCAATGATGGTTTTCATGGAAGCAGAGCAATAAGATACTGTTTTCAAAATTGCTTCAAGCACAGTTTCTCCCCACTTGCCAAACACTAGCAGCCAGAGCTCCACAGCTCTTTTCCTGCCAACCATCCTATATTCCAGTCACAAACATGTAATTTATAATCCCATTTAACTTTGATACTACAACTGACTTGCCCCGTCCCAATCCTGTGGTTTCAGACCCAGCAAATATGACATTTCACACTTGTATGGAAAGTAGCTTGAGGGCTAAAAAGTCTGTGGAGGTTGGCTTTTTTCTTCATTGTTGATTGGGTGGAGATGGCTGAAGAATAACTGGGAAGGGATTAGGCATGGTAGCTTCATGCTGGATGAGGAAAGCTGTGTCTTGGCATTTCTTTCATGGAGAGCTTTGTTCCAGGATGACTGGGATCACCCACTGAATAGAATAATTAATTGTTCAGCTGCTCATTAGCCTCACCCATCACTTACACATGTTTTGTCAAAGTTTGAAAGAGCTGTTGCCAAATCAACACCATTTTTTCCTGAAATCCATTTCAATTCCAAGTCTAACTTAGATTTTCTCCAACCTTTGAACTCAGTGAACCTCGGTTATGGGGACCAGGACATTTACATTGAAACATGTCACAGCATGTGCTGGGAGAAAGAAAAAGGAATGTTTCAAGAGTGCAGTAGCATGGAGGTAATTTTTCACCTTTGATTCTGATGTAAACACATTTGGTGAACATGGCAATGGGTTTTGTGTGCTTCCCATCTTATAAAGTGGTGAATCTCTTTTGAGACCTGAAGGTAGGAAAATGTTGTGCTAGCACTACATATTCATGACTGTGTTCTCTTTTGTTTGTCATCTGTTTTTCTTAAAATGTTAGTTTTTCCAGCTGTCTACCCGTCCTCTCTTTCCTGGGAGATGTGCAAGTGCCTTGCTCCACTACCTTCTCTGTAGTGACACAAAAGGCAGGCAGTGCCATCACATTGTCTGCACTGTGTCAGCCTTGACTTGTTACACAGCCCTTGGAATTCACACAGCATGGCATAAACTTTTATACCTATGCTGTTCCCTTTGGAGTTACAGACTAAGGAGATAAAGGGCAAGTAATTGGGATCTACCTGGGTGGGAAGAAATATGGCAACTGCATGTCTTTTGTCTCCCCTTCTCCCCTCAACTTCTAATATTTCCTTTGATAAGGTAGGATATTCATATGAAAGGTATTGAAGAGGGAAAAAATCCATGGTCATGATAGCAGGAAAAAAAAAAAAAAGAAACAGAAAAAGTACAAGTTCTGCAAAAAGAAGTTACTATTGTTTCAAATGAGTGATGCATCAGTCTTTCCTCTGCAGGTCTCCAGATGCATTTATCTGACTTTTTTTACTGAACTGACTAAAATCAGAGCACAGGCTGCCTTAGAGGGAAATGCCTGCCAGACACAACCTTCAAAGAAATATTTATCAAATTAAGTAAATTTTTTACAAGAAAAACAAAATATCCAGCCTGATAGAAATCTGCATGTGATGGAAAGAGCCAAGCAGTCCCCTTCTGCTTGGAGCCAGGAAGGGGTGAACCCTCTTCAGGGACAGCTACTCCTTCCTCAGGCGCATCTTCCTGCTCCCACTGTACTAAAGGCCAGGTCTGAGTGCAGCTGCTGCAAGTCTGACCCTCTGGCCAGTTCCCAGCACCTGCAGGCTGCTTCCTGCAGAGCCAGCTGCTTTCTCGGGTCTCTAAAGGGCACGGATTTTTCTTACACTGTTTTTCTGCACAGATTTATTTGCATAAAATGAGTGTTCTTCAAACTCAGATTCCTTTTTTTTTCTTTTTAAGATCAAAAGCCTAGCGCCCTTTACTGCAGCTGTGTGCATTGCTCAGCATGTAAGCCTGTTTTAAAAATCTACACAAACCAGCTTTGAGGGGCTCTTTTGCCTGCAGTGCAAGAGGCTTTAGGGGAAAACTTGTATCAGTGAAAACTAAATTCAAAAGAATAGACATAAGCATAAAGCCAAAAACCTGAAACATAATTTGGAATGATAAATATTCAAGCATATCTTACATTAGGTATCTAAATCAGAACCTTTTTGGAGTTCTTGTTTTATTCCCACACTTTAGCCCTCAGAAAAATAGGTAAAGAGAGGCAATGCTCATACAGATAGTATCAAAGTAATGCTTTTCCTTTCTCTTCCAAACAGGGCTTTCTAAAAATGAACAGTAACAGTTTGAAGAAGCTCTCTGTAGGAAGAAAGAAGATGATTTATATGAGTATTTGTTTTCATCTTAATCTAATAAGTGATCAGTTATGGTCTGTGAATTAGTCCTACAGATTGTTAGTGTAGAACAGAAATCTAGCAATTCAGTCTGAAGACACTTGCTACTCACATTAAGCAAGAGACTCTATCACTTTTTTGGCTGTGGATTTAGTTCAGTACAACTCTTGGTGTCAGTCTAATCTCAGCGAATGTCTAGAGGAAGATGTAGAGCATTCTCCACAGTCCTATGTCTGTAAAATACACCAATCCTTAGCTTATTAGCTTTGAACCCTTTGTGGAGAAATGCTTTTAGGTCTTACAGAAAGTGCTATTTTGGAGAGATCTAGCAAGTCTATTCATTATTTGGGTTGAAGAATTTTCTCTTTTATAAATCTCCAGTCTTTCTGTTTGTGATTTTGACAATCTTTTCAAAATGTTTCAGCAGCAGATTTTCCATGATATCCAGCTTAAGTTACTTTCAAGATCCAAGTTAAGGATTAAAAAAATGCTGTTCTTTTCATGCCCTGAAATTCTTGAATGGTCTTTCTTGTATGGGTGATGGGATGACTGACAGTTCTTCCATTCTTTGGAAAAGCTTGCAATGTGGCAAAAGAACTGACTATAGTGCAGAACATGGAGAAAAAGAACAACCTTTGAAAGACCAGAGCAATTTTCAAGGTACATTTAGACGGTGATTTTAGCACCTTACAAAGTCTATCTTCTCTGAGCACAAACAGAAGGGAAGCACATATTGCAGCCAGGAAGGACAGGGATAGAAAGGACAGTAGTGCTCCAAAAAGATGGACTGTCCATGTCCCTTTGTCCCAGGTGATGCAGGGCACTTCATTCAAGCAGTCTTTGAGGAGGTGGGTGGTACCACTGAAAGCCAGTGGTAGCTATACTTTGGGCAGATGAGGTGCCAGGCTTAAAAATCCTGAAAAATCAGAAAAGACACATGTCAAACAGAAAAATCAATTTTCTGGCAAGCTCTGGCTGTCATGATTTATATTGGTGAGGACAGATGGGATCTTCATTCATGGACATGCTAATTACACAGACCATGTGTTTTCTGCAGAGGAGAGTGATGACTCCCCCAGAAGGATGCCATGGCTGTGTCATTCAAAGTTCTGAAACTGAGCATAATGACCCTATTTCTGCTGTTGCCTGGCTTTTGAATCCTTATCTTGGCAACCTTTGGATTGTTCATCTAATCGAAGTTTTATGTGCCATAATATGACTCTGACAGACTGGAATGATTAGGCAGGCTTCTTAATCTCTTCCTAGTTTTACTGTTCCACAAAGAAAAAGCCCAGCCTTGAAACTGGGTTATGAAATATGATTGACCTAAAACTACAGTTTTCAGTCATCAGATCCCTGGAACAACTGCTATGGAGTTTGTCCAAGGTAACTGCTTGTTGCCAGTCAGCTTGCATTTGAAATTCAGGTTCTCCCCCTCTACTACACAGTTCTTGGTTTGCAAATGAAAAACATGGATTTGAAGCATCAAGGCTGATTTTCCTGGTGCTGATGGCTTGCCAGTGGGGTTTAACTAGATATACCTGAATGTTGCCATGTAATTAGAACAGAATAAACTTTTTGGAATAAAGATAATATTTGGATGGTTTAACTTTTTTTTTTTTTTTTTTTTTTTTTTTTTTTTTTTTGTGAATTGACAACAAGCAAGTTATGACTATTTACAACATTTTTGCTTAATCAAAATTACTCAGTGGATAATTCCCTGGTCAAAAGCAATTTAAGAGCAACCTATATCTAATATGCACTATTTAGGCACTGAATGAGGAATGAATTCATGACTCATAAGGGTGGTTTTGCACCTTGTTCTCCCACTGGGCAAGTAAAATTTAGCTTCAGGTTTTGTGCAAGATCACTACCACTGCACAAGTCCAAAATTTCCCTTTTCTGTGAATGTTTCCAATTGTTCCTCAAAAATCTACTGCCTGGCATAAACAATAGATGTCAAATTCAATGTACACTTGGACACCTGCAGGGCCTCTGGAAAACAGCTCCTGATTCCTGGACACATATGAACAACTTAAAGGCAGTAAATGCTTCACTTCACACTTCCTTTTTATTAAAAAGCCAACAAACTTTTTTGGCCTATATGATATCGCTAAGTAAAGATGTGAAAGAATGTTTCCAGAAAATAATTTGTACATGCAAGATCTGGCCAGGGAAATTGCTTGGTTGTATGCAGGACACCCTCTGGAGGAGCTGTGTGTCACATGTAGGTCACTGCAGCATATCAGATCTGCAAGAGCAAAATACTTATAACATCACATCATAATCAAAACAAGTAACAGTTTCCCTTGTTCACTTCCATAGGTCTTTTAACTCCTGGCTGTCGTGGATTTTGACCAGCTCCAACATGTCTGATACTAAGGTGTACAATGGCTCGTTGTACAATGGCTCATTGTACAATTACTCATTGTCTTTGTTAATCACGTTATAGCCTTTCATGAATTTTGAGAGAAAAAACTCATAAAAAATTAGAAATGTCCACATTTTTTTTTAATAATTTACTTGTCTTTTAATAACAAATATAAAGGGTTCAGTGAAAGGACAGGAATTTTTACCCAACTGTTTTGCACTCTAGATATAAAGGCTGATAGGCATAAACTGTTTTTAGGGGAGAGGGAAGAGGGAAGGGGACTAGAAAAGTTCTGGTCTGTCCTCAGTATTTCCTCACCTGGATCAAGTCGTTGCACTGCTTCTGCCAACACAGACAGCACTGTACATAGCTGTGCTGTTTGTACCGTGCCCCATGGGCAGCAGCAAGGTTGCAATTAGGCTTTAATCAGGACCTATGGAGGGACTTCACCTCAACTGGGTCCAATCAGCGCCCTGGCTCCCTTGGTAGACAATGAAAAGAGGGGGGTTATTGGAGAGCCTGTTGTTTTAAACACCCATTTAGGATGAGACACGCTCAGCTGCTTGCACTGACCAGGTCCCTGCTTGCTATTATTATTTATTATGCCATTATTTATTATTGCCATTGTCATTTATTATTATGCTATACCCAGACATCACACATGTCTCTTGCACTGTGGCTCCCACAGCCACTTGCACTAGAGCTGCAGCTCCCCTTGCTAATCTTGCTGTACTTGCCAGTCTGGCTGGAAAGTCACTCCAAGTGTAGAAGACATCTACAGGGCCTCAGCATTTAGCCGAGTGGTTCTCAGAGACAGGAGAGCTACACTGGGCAGGCAGTGAGCAGTGGGAGCTGGGACTCCCTTGTTCCTTGTGAGCTCCCCTGGAGCACACTGGAGAGTAGAAGGAGCAGCATGTTGTACAGAGCAGCACGACCAGCCCAGTGTGGTTTTGTCTTGCTGAGACATCTCCTGGGATGTCAGGAGGTAAAAGGGGAGATTGAATTCCTTCTCCAGATCTGTGTCACATTTCCATACTAAACTATTTTCACTCCAAGAACATTGCTCACATGCAATTCTCTCCATAATTCAGATTTTTCTTTCCTCTGTAAATCACATGCACTAGAGAGCCCCATTTATGAAAACAAAATCTATGACAAAACCCTCCTAACACCAGTAAATCTTCTTTTAATGAATTGGGCCTGTAGCTTCAATTATGAAGCTGGGATGTGATGGCTGCTGTGTGAGCCATGCCAACAACAACACTGAGGCAGATCACTGTCATAAGGGTGTTAGGAGAGTCTTGGGAAAGGCTTGGATGCTCCCTCTTTCCCTTCAAGCATTTCCACATCTGCACTGCATTATATCCCCATCCAGATGACTTTGCTGGGATCTCCAGTGTTCTTGGGAGTATTAACATTATGAGAAAAAACCCATCAATTTATTTGTTCAGTCTTCTACATAAATATACCCATCGTCTAGTGTGAAACAGCTCACATTTATCTGGTTTGCTTTGTTTTCAAATGCACCTAGCTTGGATTTTCAGTTTTACAGTGTATGTAAAGAATTAAACCCTTTAATTACATTGTAAACCCTCTGGTTCATTTTTTTACCCTGTTTCTGTGCACTACCTACCATGAGACACAACTCTCTTTTAGCATTACCAGGAATAAAGCACTTCCCAGTATCCTATAGAAGTTGGATGGGCCACTCACAGGGAGGGGCAGATTTAGTGATTCCCACATGGACAGGTGATGTGGGAAGGATGAAGGTGCTATTTCTGTCCTCTCCCTTGGGAAAGACATCTGGGCCATCCATAAGACACATGGTGCTGCCAAGCCCAGTTTTCTCCTTAGCGCTGAGAAATTGCCAGTGGACTGACACAGTGATAGGTGATGCCCTTATCCTTTCTGGCCCTGGGAACAGAGAAAGCAGCAAAGCACAAAGCAAATGCTCACCCTCAAACCCTCCTGCCCTCATCTCTGACCAATGTGATGATGAAGGCCCTGCAGTGGAGAGAACAGATTGTTTCAAGTCTAGGATGATTTTCACCCATTCTTGTCATATTGATACCAGTAATAAGCTTTTCTTGCTACCTCCTTCTTCTGTTGGCCTCCCAGGGTAGCTCTCTTGAGTAATCTTGGTACCATAGTAAAACTCAGTATTGCAGAGGACCTCTTTGACTATTTTAATTTTTGAAAGTCTTCACTTGTCCTGTTCTCTGTCTTCCTGCATCAGTCTGGGTCATGTTGATTTAGTGATGGAAGATTCCTTTGTTGAGAAATGGGAGAAGAGAATATTAAAACAATAAATTTCACTTATTGGAATGCTTGGCCAAGAGACACCTGTTCCTGTGGATTTTCATCACTTGAAGTGCAGCACATAGGCACTCTTGTGGACTGCAAGGTGGACTGCAAATTTGCTGAAGGGGGATCTCTGAGCAGTGAGGAGGACTACTGAAGTTTTTCCATGTTGTACCATGTGTTGCTCCACCTTCTTTCCTTAAGTTACATGGTTTCCTGCTGTTAAGGAGGAAAGGATATTGAAAGTATGAACATTTTCAACACATTCATCTGAAACTGGGCTTCTGCACAATGTTAATGATCCAACTATTTGATTGCCTTTGTTTCTATGAAAGTGCCTGGCTTGTACAAGAGCTTCAGTTTGGGGGAAATTTCAAAAAAATTGGGGAATATTTAGCTGCAGATTTAGTGCTTTTCTTATTATAACAAAAAAAGAGGGAATTTATTGCATTGCAGTAAATAGGTATTCTCATGCATTCCCTTACTTTCCAAATATTGTGATGAAAACAGAATACATCCTGCACACAATGTCTGTTCTGCTTAACCCTACTGCAATCCTGAATTAATGCACAGTCCTGCACAGCATGGTCTGGCAGAGGAGGGGGGGCCATACAGGAGCTGTGTGTGCAGCTGCTGCAAGAAAGGTAACAGCTGTCACCTGTGTGTGCACCCAAGCTCAGGAGAAAGGCTGCAGATGTTTCAGCTTCTGAAGGGCCACAGCATTTTGGGGTGCAGCAGGGGAGGGATGTGTGGGTGCACATTTGTCATTCTGCTGACAGCCGCATGGGAATTTGAGGATGAGTATTTCCCCTGATAGTTCAATTTCTGAAAACCAGCTGGGGGCACATCAGTAAGGTCAGGCATTACTCATGAGTCAAAAATTAGTCACTCTTTATCTAGATATCAAACTGTAAATGTTCTGGTCTGGAAAATCATTTTGCCGTTATAGACTAACCCCATGGACTTGCGGTCAGCTGCATAACCCAGAAGGAGATTTCAGGAAAGGGTGTGGCTGAGAAAGCAAGAGAAAAGACCCCAGGACTGCAGCCAGCATTAGTCAGAGGAACTGCTTTGTTGTTGTATTACAGCTGCACAGTGTTTTTAACCACAAACTCTGCTTCAGACCCAGGATGAAATGGGTGCCACAGCGGTATGTATGGCAAAACAAATTACAAATCCCTCATGAAACACACTGTTTGAAAGTCCTTTGAAAGCATTGTTTGGGCAACAGCAGGACTCTTCTCAAACCCTGCTCGGGTTGCAGCTCTTATTCCTAAAGGTACAGCTATACAAACAAGTGACTGTGGGGAGATGCATGTACATCATGTCATGTTTTCCACAGCAAGATCCCATTCACAGCCTATGGAAGTGAAAAGTTCCCTAACCATAAAGGGAAATTTGCTCCAAGGCAAGAGGAAGAAGTTGCCACTAGCAGATACACTGACCCTGCAAATCCACACCTCCATTCAGAAATATCTGTAGCTGTACCCTGTGTTACTAAAGCACTTGTTAGAGGTGCAGTGCTGCAAGAAGCAGCTGTGCAGAAGGTACCTGCAAAGTGCTAGGGGGGTTGGAAATGGATACAAGTACTTGTGCTTTCAATGGGAAAAGAAAAGTGTGTCCCTTTATATGCCTACGTGTTACAGTGTTATCTGCCCCCTCCATCCATTGCCTGGAAAATTCTGGCTAGTGAGATGTTTTCTGTGTGAATCCCAATCTAAACTCTCACAGTTAAAAGGAGATGGGCTGAATTTGCTGTCTGCTGCATTGGACACAATGAAGTGCAGAAGTGCTGCTGTAGGTACTTGCAGCATCACAGGAAAACAGTTCCTGCACTTCTGACAAGCTCCTGAGGGCACAGCATGGCCTGGGCTGGTGGAAGGCCCATCTCAATGTGTGGAGAGGACCTAAGTCCTACTCAGTGTAGACTTAATTTTACGGACTTCATTCACAGACTTCATTTTATCTGTTACTCTCCTTTATATGAGCAAAAGGAAAACAGTGAGTGAATGGGACAAGGATTGTATTTGAAGTCTACCCATATTCCCCCTCCAGCTAGGATTTCAAGTGCCTCTAATTCCCTAAATTAGTGACAAGGTTAAATACTGCCAGAGAAATATGGGCTAAGGTTGGAGCTCCAGCCAGCCAATATCTAGGTAATAATTTAAAATGTATTATTCATGAACGCTTTATTACTGTTCACATTAAATTATAATTCTTTCAGTACCAATGTCCCTGCTTCACATGAGTGGTGTTTAATATTAGCTGCTGTTCAGTCCTTTCCAGCCAAATAAAATCAGTCTTAGCTCATTCTGTCTTGCTTGGATCAACAAACATGGAACTTAATGAACTCCCCCTGCTCTGTGAGTTATCTTGCCAGGATGGGAGGGGGAACATACCACCACAAAACATTCCACAGCACTTTCCTTTGACAGCACACAGTCCAACTCGTGCAAAGACCATGAGAGTGCCACAGGATGCTCCCTGTGCCATCTCCTTTGTCTGCCAGCACAGGTGAGCCACTGGGCCTGCTCCTCTCCACGCAACTGCTTTGGGAGGGCAGTTCAGCAGTGCAGTGGGTCCTACAGTTAGTCTGCTTCCCAGAAAGATTCTATGAGGGACATTCCCTCTTCCTCTGTCCTCCCCAGTATTCCCTGTACAAGGCAACAGGTTGGACACTGTGAGAGAAACCCTGGTGCTGGGCTGGCAGCACAGAAAGTTCAGGCTCTGCAGCAAGTCATGGGAAACCAGCCTATCCCTTGAATGAGGCTGACACACAATGATGGCGACTGGAAACTTTGGGTATACCCAAACCAATCTGTATTAAAAATTTGAAAGCTGGGCACTGGGAATGTTTTTGAACCACAAAAGCAATGCCAAGAACAAAATCATAGAATAATGTCAGGTTCTTTTGGTTAAATCTAAAATGTTCCCCGTATTACTTGAAAACTAGAAGCAGACAAAATTATCCATCATGCTACAGATAACTTGGCTGTAGAAACATGGCATCAGCACATGCTGAAAAGTAAAAGCTAACATGATTAGTAGACTATTAATTCTAGCATCAGACTTGCCTGCACGAGATCCATATGTACAGAAAATAAAGTCTTTGGAGCAAAGACCACAGTTTCTGTGTAGCTGTAAAGCAGGTGGAAGAGGTCTGAGCATTAGACTAAAAATTGTGATATTGAAAAACTGGCAATGGCCTTCAAAAATGTTTGCACATTTGAAGAGTTGCCACAGACTTGTGCTTCTACTGAAGCTGGATGATATCCATATGTTTAATTCCACTGAGCTGGTTAGGCTAACTCAGACCTGGCATCCAGGTAGGTTTTCAATCAAAACCTACAGCTCCTGGAGTTCATAAAAGCTGTGATTACAGAACTTGGAGTCAGTGCCCTATGTGATGTAGTTTGCATGATAATCCATCGAACACTGGCCCCCTGATTTCCCAAGCCTCTGGGTTTTCACACTTGCTGTTTCCTAAGTGCCTTAACTCAGAAACTCCAAATACCTCTTTCCTCATCTATAAGGGGAAAAAAAAGGGACTTGATTAAAGACTGTTAAAGACTGCATACCTGCTAGATTAGCCCCACAGAACTGCAATGGGAATGTTCTCAGGGTACATGAAGAACTTGCATCCTGCTGAGTTTTGGCAACAATTTCACAAGGGAAGGTCCATAAAGAAAACACTATCAGCAAAGCTTGTGAAAAACAAACTTCAAGATCACTTGATTCAAAAAGTCCTGTTAAGTCATGTTAAATGTTTTCTATGCATCCATTAAGGGTTTGACAGCTAGTGTCTCCATATCACTGCAGCCTGGGTTAATGCACAAATCACACATACCATCTTCTCCTAGACTCCCTCTCATGAATCCAGCTTAGCCCTTCCAAATCAATTTGGCTATAGCATTTTCTGGCCTGATCTTCAGTATTTTAACACTAATAATGTGTGTTCCAGTTCATCTGCCCCAGGATTTTTGTTTCCTCTGTGGGATCTGAGGAAATTCATATTCCCTTTCCTGGGATTTCCCCATGGTGGATGAAAGCTTGCCACTCTCTGCTGAAATAGCTCTCCCTCACCCAGGAACATGCTGTGCTGTGCAGCTCCCAGCCATGCTTCGTCTGACCTCCAGAAGCCACCCCATACCACATCTCAGTCATGGGAATTGTGACAGCCAGAGCAAACCCACAGAAGATCAGAGATCAGTAGACCCTTTCCTATCCATGGCCTCTCTATCATTTTAATGTTACCATATTTAATTAATTCCAGAAATTCTTAAGTTAAAAATCTTGTTTGCAGGTGAAGGAGATGTTCACCATATACTATTGGGAACCTGAACAGTAATTTGAAAATCACTGCTAGTCTAGCTCTAATTGATACAGAGAAAGAAAGAATAACTGTACAGTTAAAATTCTTTCACACACACCTGATTTCTACCCCTTCTCCTGGTGTCAGGCTGCTCCTCCATGCCCTGAGGTCGGTCTCAGACTGGTAAGGCTCGGGCATCGCAGGAGGTCAGGGACATCCAGAGTGTTTTGCAAAGAGGATCCTGATGTTCAGGATGATATTCAGGTTCATGTTCAGGCTGATGTTCAGGTTGGTGTTTCCTTTCTTGATCTAGGATCCACTTGGAGTAGTTTTCATAAGTTTTCTAACTTTTTTTGAATTTTTCTCTTTCTGCACTGGTCTGCAGTTCCATGTGCTCTGGAATTTACTATATTAATGCCTTTTACATATGTTTAGTACTGTTTCTTTTTCTTATTTTACTCTAAAACCAGGTTTGTCCAGTCCCAAAATTCATTGAACTAACTCTACTTGAATTTTATGGAAGGGAGGGATATTTATAGCTGTGGGATCACCAGTGCCTGCCTGTGCCACATCTCTTGCCATCCCATGCCTGTGCATCCTGTGCTATGGACATCCACTTCTCCATAGATATGGTGGCCAACTTGTCCACCCCTACACTGCATTATTATATGTATGTATTGATCAAAAATAGCTTATTCTGCATAGAATAACTACAGCCCCTGTAGATTTATGGCCATAGCATGCAAAGACGTGCAAAAGTAAAATCAACTAACTTTGCACACATGGCCACTTAGAGAACCTAACTGCCCCATCTAAATGAAGCAAAACAAAGTAAAACAAAACTGCAAGCAGATCAAGAAGAGTTCAGACAGAGCCCAAAAATTTCAGTCCTGAATATTTTGAAATCCAGTGCAAAGCTTCTGGCCTGAGAAAGGCAGTGCTACACTACAGGGCTACCTCATTACATGATGCCCTGCTCAGCTTCACAGGCAATAGCTTTTCCAGGGCCTCACCTGAAAATAAGATTGCAGGCATTGGAGCATGCAAGGATGGATGACAGTGACACATGAAGGCAACACCATGTTTCAAGTGTTAGACCAGTCTGTGCTTGCTTTTTTTTGATTAGCTGTTCAACAGCTGCTAGTGGGGAAGTGTTGCTGTGGGTGATGGAACAGGTATCTCCTGCTTTTCATCTCTTGAGCTTCTGGCCTGTCTTAACAAAGTCAAAGGCTGGGTTTGACAACCCTGCTGTGTCCCAGCAGGCCTGGGAAGGTGCACGTCCCCAGGATTACCCTGCTTGCTTCCAGAAGAGAGCAAAAAACTTCACATTTGGCATGGGCAGCATGTCAAAACTTTTCTTTTAGACACAGTTTTTCACAGATAAATAGCACCTAAGAATTTCTGTCATCACTGCAGTATATTCTGTTCTTTAAAGAGCTATGAGTGTCTAAGTCTGCATCAGTCTGGCTTTCACTGAATTAGAGCCATGAGGCACTGGGCACTTTTATCCTGAGCTGTCAGTAGGTCTCTGACCCTGACAGTCCTGCTGTAATAAGATACTTAGTGCCACCAAGCAAGGAAAATGTCATTTCTATCTGCAAAATGGACACACTTCATTGTGTAATAAATGAAGCAGGTCACTGTCCGTATGGGCTGGCAGTTATCTTCAACTCCTTGCTCCTTGATTTACTGTGTGTGGGAGCAGCTTGGCACATTAATATTGCAAATTAAATACCAAGCAGATAGGTGATCTTTTGAGTTTGCATCTGGGAAGGAAACAACTTTCAAACTGAGGTTCAGCTCTCCTTCAGTTCAAATCATGGCACTCAATTAATCAAAGTGTTTGATCAGCAGTTTTTATGCAGCTCCAGTCTGCACAGTCTGTTCTGGGCTTTTTCTTCTCTCTCTTTCTCTCTCTCCTTCAGCAGTCAAATTTTATTTCAAAGTCTGGTTGAAGCTTTTAGACTAGTATTACACCACTCAGTGGTTAAGTGGAAGCTGCTTAAAATCCTGCATAATTGCATTGTCTTTGTGTATCTGTTTTCTGCGGGGCCCTCCTGGTGTGTGGAATCAGTGGGCCTCTTAGAACTATTAGGGCTAGGCACAGTTAAGCCAATGAAAATGCTAATTAGGATTGAGAAATATATTGTATGCGTTCCACATGTTTAGCTCTAAAAAATACAAAAAATCCATAGCCTTAACACTCTAAAAATGTCAGATGGTTCTCTCAGACAATGTCTTGGGAGTTCTATAAGCCTTGGCAGAGATAATTTTGTTAATGCCCCCCTGATAATTAGATCCACATGCACACAGGATACACCATGAGCCCTGTCTTGCCTTTCAGCTTCAGGCCTGTGACAGTGGCTTGTGTTGAACTTCAGGGTGTGTTTTAAAATAGCACAAAAATATGCCAACTAAATATTGAAGCTCTCAAATGAAGCCCCTGGGCTAGGAGAGGCCAGTACCCACCCCCGTGCAACCCTGCTGTGCTGCCTTGTGTCACGTCCTTCACAGCCAGATGCTCCATCTCCTATAGGGCTTCTGTCCCACCCAGGGTGCAGCAGCCTAATTAACCAACAGCTAATCAAGAGGTGGGTTTCATGCTGTTCCTCATAAGGTAATCCAGGACCTTGGGTCCTGTGGCCCAGAACAGGGTCAGAACTCAGACTCCAGACCCCACAGCTGGAGCTCAGCAGCCAGTTGCCAGCACCCAGTAGAGCTGGTGAGGATGTGGCTGTCCTCTGCCTTCTCCAGATATCCCATCCACCCCAAGGACATGGCTCCTTCCTCTTCATCATCCTCCCCTTCTCCCTTTGGGCAGACCCCACTGATTCCTCTGTTCTTTACTTCCAGCTAAAGTCAGGATGTTGAATCCTGTCCTTTGCCACTCTGTTGGCAAAGGGACATTTGGGACCCTGTGAGGGAATATGTGCCTGGCCCAGGGGGACCATGGGGCAGCCCACAGCTGCTCAGTGCCTGCAGCAGCAGGAGCATGGCTTCTGGAGGCACATGTCTGGGCCAGTGCCATGCAGCAGCAAAGGGCAGTGGGGCAAGCTCACTGCTGGGGCACCTCGAGAGCTGGGCAGCTTCTGTCTCCATAAAGCACGTGAGAAGTGCAAATTCTCTCAGGCAAGAATTACCCTTTATTCTAAAAGCAGGTGAGCCCTCGTCTGGGAAGAATGATGCATCTGACTCCATTGATATCAGAAGGCTAATTAATTACTTTATTATACTATATTATTCTATACTATATTACAGTGCATCTAAACTGAAACTGCACAAGCACTCAACTGCTCAACTGAACAAAATCTTGTGACTCTGCTGACCAACAGTCTGGACACATGCTTGGCCCTGAAAGGCCGAAGAAACAAAACACCATCACTTTGGGTAAACAGTCTCCATATTGCATTCTACTTTGGCACAACACAGGAGCAGAAAATGAGATAAGAATTGTTTTGATCATTCTTTTCTCTGCTTCTCTCACTGCTTCTCTCAGGTTCAGAGAATGTGAATCCCACAACCCTTAACTTGGGGAATGTTCTTGGAAGGGCATAACATTTGTAATGGCAATGCCAAACTGCTGCTGCAGCACAGGGGTGGCTGGAGGCGGCTTGTCAGAGAGGCTACAAAGGAGGCTGATAATGTTTACAGTGGGTTGAGCTGTGTGTGTTATATTTTAGCCTTACTCTTGGAAATGGATGAACTAGTTTAAACTGCACTCCCAGTGTCACAGGACCTCTTATAATACCAGCACTTTCCTACAGACCATTTCTGAAAGATGAAGGAGGTGAGAGCACATTTGCACCCACTGGAGGAAGGGCCCACTCAGTCCCTTGCTTTACAAGCCTCCCCACCTGCTCTTTGTGGCCCACAAAGCTTCTCATGTGCCCCCAGCTCTCTGCTCTGCCTTGGGCTCAGGAGGGAAGAGGCACAAGGGAATGGTTCCCCCACATGCTTGGCCTGTGTCAGGACTTGCCTTCCTTTCCCTCAGCCCCAGGGCTGCTGTGGAGACATGGAGGTATTGCATTAGTGCAAGAGGAGGGAATCCCCTGCTTTGGAGGAGGAGAGCATTAAAACATCAATAACTGCAGAAAATGAAAATTATGTTAAGAAAACAAGTCCAAAGGTTTTAACTGTTAAAGTGGTAAAACAAGATTTTATAAACATAATCTTCCTAATACTCCATAATGCACTTCTCTGTGTCACGCAGCACAATAATTTCCTGTTCAGCTTCACTTTCTGAGCAAAAGCAGAGACCAAGATTGGCAAGCTGTAACAGGAGAGCTGGGGCTCTCCCCCAGCCCCAGCCAGCAGAGAGCCTGGAGAGCCTTTCTGCTGCCTTACCCTAGCCTACTTTCTGCTGCCTTACTCCAGCCTGCTTTCTGCTGCCTTACTCCAGCCTGCTTTCTGCTGCCTTACCTTACCCTAGCCTGCTTTCTGCTGCCTTACCTTACCCTAGCCTGCTTTCTGCTGCCTTACCCTAGCCTGCTTTCTGCTGCCTTACCTTACCCTAGCCTGCTTTCTGCTGCCTTACCCTGGCCTGCTGTCTGCTGCCTTTCCTTCAGCATAAGCCCGTTCAGCCACCGGGTGATCCTCTTGAATCGCTTTTTAACCGAGTAAAGAAGACTTCTATGGCAACAGCCTTGTTTGTGTGTGAATAAGGAAAGGGATTTGTCGAGAAGTAGTGATGGGGGAGGAAGGAGAAGACATTTGGCTACGAACTGCTTACACAAGTAAAAACCGTATTTCCTCCACATCTTGCTTCAGAGTTTTTGGAGAACGGGAGCTCTAGAAACATGTAATTACCATTTGCTTTCTCCACAGATTTTTCTTTATTTGTCTTTATGGCATTACTCTGATGGAAGCCAGTTTGCTTTGCAGACTCCTGCGTGTAACTGCGGCTGTGTTCAGGGGACACCCGCTCGTTCCCGGCCTCTGGCTCGTCCCTGGCTCGGCCGCCCCGCCCGGCGCGGCCTGGCCCGCTGCACAGCACGTCCCGACTTCCGAGGTGCGGGGACGCTTGTTGATTGTGCCCGGCCGATCCCAGAATGTTTTTCCATTTCGGTACAGCTATATTTAGGCTGCCCAGTAACTGTGCCCTGGACTTTCTAAAATAAATCGGTGCACGAGGCCGTGGTTCAGCGGCGGCGGTGCCAGCGCGGAGCCCGGCCTGGCCCGGCTCTCCTGGCTCTGCACAGCCGCGGGCAGAGATCCCGTTCCAAGCCCGGGCTTAGGGAGCCTCCTCTCCTGCCCCGCTCTGCCCTTGCGTCCCGCCTGCCACCTGCTGACCTGCACTCAGCTTCATACAGCTCCGCTATGAATCCAGCTGAATTACAGATTTGCACCTATGCAGAGAGGTCAGAGCTCCTGGGGTGTTCTCCTGTTTTAACCATCACTCGATACATATTTAGATTTGTAAAAAAATAACCTGCCCGTCTTTGACCTCTGTAGGAAACAAGTCAAACAAAACAATCTCCTCTCTTGCACGTTTGGTCCTAAATCTATGTTTTAATACCAGGAATCCACTTAACAAACTGAACCAAAGGTTCAGTTTACAACCTGAACAATTACTGACTGTAATTCTCATAAGTTATTACACAAAACTTGGAGAGTCAGACACCAGAAATTTTTTCCTCACTCATCAAATACGGGGTTTTTTTCCTTAACTTGGACTGGACATTTTGAAGCTAGTTAGAAAGTAAGTCTGCAGGAATTAGGCCTCAAAGCTTAAATACAAATTCCCCTTATTTCAAATCATAAAGAGACTGATTTTGGCCCATGTCTTTACTGACCAGTAGCTGGGTTTGTAGCCACACACTGCCACTCCATCTTGTGGAGACTTTGCAGTGTTTCTGTAAGGCTCACTGACATGTTTATCTTACGGAGTAGCCAGCGATGCTGCCTGCTCACAGACATCAGCTGTGGGCTGGTGCTGGTAGCATCATTCAGAGGCTTTTGCAGAACTGAATTCCCACTGGGCTGGCAAGGCTGTGTGCCAGCAGCTGTCTGGCCCCACAGAGTGGAGGATCTCCAACATGAAGTTGAGCTTCATACCTAAAATATCACCCTTGAAGACAACCACAGTGTCCTTTATTTAGAACTCATTTGAGACAACGTTAGTAATTAATTTGCTGTTCAGTTTTTGTGGTTGGGAGAGGATTTTTATCAAGCTTGTGTAGTTGAAGCACACATGGGTCACATTTATAAATAAAAGGAATCATTGCTGGGGTCATGTAGATCTTCAACAGCACCTAACTGTTCACCCAGGTGCAAACTTACCAGGCAATATGAACTTCCAAAGTTCAAAGGAATGGTCAAAGCCTACCAAATTGCAACATTTCTCATAAATATAAATGCTCCAATGTATCAGCTGTCAGGAATTCAGTGCCTAATCTGTCCCATCATTGACTGGAGTGATAGGAACACTGCAGTTGGAAGGATGCCATTCTGGGAAGCTATCACATATAGTCTGTAAATTAATTATTGAAGATTTTCAGTCGTTTTATCTAATCAGCCTTTTTATTGCTGTTTTCTTTTAAAGCAATCTTGTGACTTCTGCTCCAGTGATCTGGCCAGACCCAAGAGTGAGGGGCTGAGAAGCTTCAAATCAAATCAGATGTGAGAGCTAAATAAATTGGGGGGTTCTTGGCAAGACTTCTCAGAAACATAGAAACAGATGCAAAAAGAAGTACAGAAGAAACAGCAATGCCTCAGCTGCTCCTAATGAGGGTCCCAGCAGGGAGCTGGTTAACCCTGCTCAGGGACTTGCAGGCTCCTGGCTAACCAGAGAAGAACCTGAAAATGCAGCGTCAGCATATGCAAGACTTAAAATGGGTCTTTCCAACCTCGTAAGCTGCCACCACATGGTGCTGGTATTGTGCTGTGGCATGTATTGCACAGCCTAGCAAGGCTTCTGTCTGTCTTGTGAGTTCTTGTGCAGCAGCCCTGAGATGATCAGTTCTGCCATTTTTGGCAAAGCTTAATTAGAAAACGTGCCTGAGAAAATGCAGAAATGCATGGACTGCCACTGTCATCAGTGTAGTCTGTCTGGTGGGAAACACAAGGTATATGAAGGTTTCAAGAAGAGTAATTTTCCACTGATGCCAGATTTGGGGCGCATCATGCTGCACCGATGGTGCAAAAAAATATTTCCACATGTCACAAGACCCTCCCCAGAAGAAAGGTTTCTCTGAACACTGGTTGGAAAAATTCCCATGCACTTCAAGTGCCTGTGGTTGTATTAGTCATGCAATGACAAGAAAATAATCTGCTCTGGGAGCTGTGTTGGTGCTGGCTGGGAGAGTGGGATGGAACTGGTTTCCCCCAGCTCTTCCACCTTTCCTTTCCAGACCAACAGCAAAAGGGGCACAAACCTCTGACAAACATGCATGGCAGCTCAGGTCTAAGCCAGGGAAGCTGATCTGTTGTTGAAGTCATTCTGAGGATGGCAGGAGAGGAAGACATGCTCTGGTTATTTCTAAGTACAGAGAAGCAATACTTTAGCAACTGTTCTGAAATGTAAACAAGGAGAGGTTTACTGTGTAATGTTTCCTGGCTTTGAGGTAATCTTTGTTACAAAAGCAAGTTATCACTTGTATGTTTTTTTTTTCATTCCTGATTAACCAAACTCCAGACTGCCTGCTTCTAAAATAGTCCTACTTTGTAACTCTGTCATTGCTAGAAAATTAAAAAGAGAACTCTTGACTGGCATGAAAGCTCTTTTCTTGCCTTTTTTGGTAGTGTGTCCTACTACAATAATTCTGTCGAAACACAAACAAATGGCACTTTCTAATTGCTGAGCAAAAAGCAAAACAAAAAGTATAAAATATTCAGTGGGGTAACCCATGCTTTTAAGTATTGTATTCCTGAGCATTGTGTCACATTCTGAAATGAGTGGTAATGCCCTGCTGCTCCTGGAGTGATGAGGTTTGCAATGCTGATATCCAGCAAGAAGGTAAAGAACTATATAATGATGTAAAAACTATTTTTTTTTAACATGGGACAGAAATTCACCAAAAACCTAACCAAAATTGATCCTTACTTTCACTGAAAGCCAGGCATTGGGGTAAGTATGTTTCACAGCAGCAGCTCTCAGGCCCATTCCACTGCCAGAGTGTAGCTCCCGTGCCAGACTAAGCCTCACATGGTGTCTCAGGTGTCAGTGTCACCTAAGCCCAGGGGGCTCAGCAGGCTGGGGAAGACCCCAAGGAAGGGAAGCATGGAGCTCAATCCAGTGGTAATCTAGGAATGGCAAAACTTAAAAGATTCTGGTTTCTTATGGTTTCTAGGAGTTCACTTGTTCCATATAAAGCAAACACTCTGAAAACTGAGTGGCACTAAAAATGCAGTTTCCACAGAGGAGTTAGACTGCCTGGAAAAATGTTGGCCACCTGTAGTAACAAAAACAACAGGCTGCTGAGCCAATCCTGGGGTTGTACCTGCAATGCTGAATGTGCCCCATAGCTAGGAGGGTTTCCATGCCTCTGCATTCCTGGCCAGAGAGGAAGGGCTGAGTATGGACATAGAGGATCACAGTGGAATGCAAGGCAGGTCACGAGCTGCAGCAAGGACAGTCAGATGGCCAGAGGTAGGTGTTTAGTGTATCTGTCTTGTGGATTTACAAAGTGAATTTGGAGTATCTATATAAGGAGAAGCTGAGGTACCTATAATCCATTAGATTTGACAAGGAACATTACTGGATACAATATTGTTTCCTAGTGGTCTTGTTGGGATTAAGCCCTTATTGTAACAGCTATTCCTATTTGTCTTGTTATCCTTGCTAACCCCTATTTGTCTCCTCTTTGTGTTTAACCCTGAATTTCTTTTAGCTAGCACTTGCAGCTTCCTGTAGTATTGTGGAGGAAATTTGGACATGAAATTTGGCACATCAGGGAGAAAGTCCTCTGTAGAAGTAACAAGCAGCAAGAAAATATATGCAACATTTAATTTATTTCTTGCTTCCTTGCCCTGGGCAGGCTGGTACAAATTGTATCTTGTGTCTGACTACAAGAACCACAGAGGGAACAA
Organism: Calcarius lapponicus; assembly: GCA_039654755.1. NCBI lineage: Eukaryota > Metazoa > Chordata > Aves > Passeriformes > Fringillidae > Calcarius > Calcarius lapponicus. The sequence continues at coordinate 15,424,718 of CM077464.1, read as the reverse complement.
GGGATACCAAGGGATTCAGTTAACAGGAGACAAAATGTGTTTGTATTGATTGCTTAGTGCCCAAATGTGTTAGAAATATTTATATAACAATAACAAACTATTTCATAGCTTACGTATGACTTGGTATTTCCAAAGACACTGTTAAACAGCAGGGCTTGCTGGAGTCTCTGGCAGAGAGGACAGTTTGTATGCCCATTAAAATAGATAGGTTGTACCCAAATAGACATTACATTTTCTGGTAGAAGTCCCAAACTCAGATCTAAAACTTAGGGAATTGATGAAGTTATGCATCCTTAGTAGAAAGTTTGGGAAAAATTCTCTTCAAGGAAGGCTACTTTTGCTTTGGCTTTTGATAATGCAGCCAGGGGGAGCATGTACAGATACAAAGCCAAAAAAGCACCAGCGCTACAAATTTTCAGGAAATCTACAGCTCCCTCATATAAACATGTTTTATGAGTGTCCAGAGCTGCTCTAAATCTTTCCTTGTCGAAGTGGAGTCTCACTGTTGTGGAGAACAGCTAGAAAACAAATTATAAGTAAACCAAGCTGTACCAAAATTAAATGCCAGCAGTGTTACACCCTCACAGACAATATATGTTTGAATCTCTGCATAGCTGCGATGTGTGTATGCTGGACAGGCATTGAACTTCTTTGCAGAAAAAAACACCCCCCAAAACAACCAAAAAGACTCACCAAAGAGGAAGAAAAGAAAAGAAAAAAACCCATTCCAGATAATGAGACCGCAGAGCAACTTGTTATTTGGAAATTGGTTTCTCACTGAGCCGCTGTGTCTGCAACGGGCCAAGCTAATCCCCAGTCATAAGCACTGGAAGGATTGATCTTGGCTGAACTCTGTGACTCTTGTCTGTCATGCTTAGTGAGAGAGGAGCCAACAGTCCCTAAAATACCCTTTCCTCCCCGTGGCTGGGCAGTTGCCCTCCATCAGTGGTGTGAGCAGCACTCCTGCTCCTTGCATGCTGAGCTGCTGGTGACAGGCTGAGAGGAGGGTGCTGGAGACTGGACAGCAGCTTTGCACGTCACAGCGCCCTGAAAGTGCTGAAAAGAGACTCAACTGAATAGTTCAACTCTGGTTGGCCTTAAAAATAAGAATGAGGGAAAGGTATTGAACCTCCAAGGCTTGTCAGCACAGACAGCAGTCTGACAGATCAGGGGAATACAGCAGGGCCGGTGAGTCTCTCTAGCTTGTATGTGCAAAGTGACCAACCCAGACAAAATCAAAGTGGTTTATAGCCTGCTAAGAGCGCAGCATTTAGGAGTTAGGGTGGTTTAATTAACACAGATCTTTATGCCATTACAAGACTTGCTTTTCTTGAAACAAATATTTGAGACCTTGAGCAACACATCTGAGAAACTAGAGAATAAGAATAAATGTAGATCTCCTTGGAATAATTACCTTGTCTTGTGTGCACCTTTGAAACACCCTTACAACCTTTTCTGTAAAGCTTGTGGAACTTCATGGCCCTCATTATTAAAGATATTGAAGTCATTTTTATCAGGGAAAGGTGGAATCCTTTCTCCTCATCACTTCACACTGAATCTGCATCAACTCAATTTGATTTTATGTCATTTCTTGTGAACATGACCCAAGCCCACTCCACCATCAGAGGAGAGAGAAAAGGTCAGAACCATAAATTTTTGACCTTGCTGGTTGAAAGCAGACATTACACTCAAATCCCTGTTACTAATGGTTGCTATACTTCATGGCAGTGCAGGCAGCACAAAAGGGCACCCAGCAATGACATCTTTCATCACTTGTGCTAAAATGCTCTTCACTTACTGCCTCTTGCATGGGGTGCCAGCAAAATGAGATGTAAATGGATCTGTTGACAAACAGGTTAAATGTCAACACCCACAATGATACGTTGTTAATAGTGAGGGCACAAGATATTACAGAATTGTTTAAAAGGGGCAAGTGCTGAAAGGTGAGCAAAGTTATCATCAGGGTTATTTACTGTGTAAGTGCCATGGTTGGACTGCTGGCTCTGGTTCAAGGCAGCTCTCATCCTAATCTTCCTTTTCTTTCTGACAGCCTCGCTCCAGACTTTGCTGCTGATCACCCACAGCCTTGTGGTTCCCCTGGCAGTGTTGCAAGGCAGCAGGAAGACTCAGAGGACACACACAGAGGTACCAAACCCTCTTGGGACCAGTAACAAAGGACTAAAGTGTCTTTGGCTTGGTGGAAGCTGTTCTGGGGCATGGTGAGAGCTCCTAGTAAGAACTGGTAGATGTTGTGCAACTCAGGGCAGCTATTAGATGTGACACTCCTTCTGTGTGCTCTGACTTGTTTGCTTTAGAGGGAGACTTTTTTAATCACACTGGTATTTATATTGTTTTGCAATGTTTTTATTGCTATTCTGAGTCTCCATTCGGGGCAAAGAGTCTCTGTTTTGCTAGGCACAAGTTAATAACTTAATGCTGTTATTCTCACTTGATTTTCTTCTGTAATAAGGAGCTTAGGACACTGACAGTTGCTACTAAGGGAAGGAAACTGAAAACTTCCCTTTCTCTAATGCTGAAATACACAGGTTTTTTCATGGGGAAGGTGCTGGAGTGAGTGGCTGCTGCTGGTTTCCACCGTGCCTCAGGCAAAGGAGGAAAGATTCTACAGAAATATATCAGAAACATACACAGACAGGGTAGTATTTGTGAATGACTTAGTGTCTTCCAGGCAAAATAGTTTATAAGCAGGATAGCAATTAGACAAATGATTCATTCTTTTGGTAAGGCTGTACTATTGTGTTATGTTTAACCCACAGTCATGCCCCCATCTCCCATGAAGGTCTGCTGTCTTGGGTGATGTGTAAACCTGGTGAGGAATATAACAGGCAAGATTAGACTTATTCCAGTCAGTTTTTGATGAATAAATATTGTGATGGTACATCTTAATGATGTGAATGGAGAAATTATCCCATGAAAGGATCTTAATATAAAATAGCCAAAGGGAAAAGGAACTTCTAACAAGATAGGCACAGCCCTGAAATCAGTGTTTCCTGTGTTTCTTAGGTTGATGGATTTGTCACTTCCTCCCTTGGCTCTTTCCCAAATGTAGATGCCAAATGAAACAAAAATAATAACTACAGATTAAATAACAAAAATAATAACTACAGATTAAAATCTTCCTTAGATTTAGAAGAATCAAAAATCTCCATGCAGAGCATTAGAAAAGTATCTCCAAGAAAAATTTAATTTCAGCATAAAATGTAAGAATGTTTCTTACTAGAAAAAATTATTTTAAATAATAAAAGGAAAGCATAACATGTGAAGTCAGCAGGAACTTCTGTGGAAACAGGGCTGGGTTATGGCTCAATCAGGGATCATCTCAGATGTTTCTTACAGCTAATCCTGAAATAACTTTTTCTTCAGCTAAAACAATGCAACTTTGAGATGAGAAGCCAGGGGGAAAGTGAGAATTCCTGACACAGAAGTAGAAACTTGGTAGTTTCCATGCTTTGGAATTAGAGGGAATTCTCTATAAAGATATTTTCAAAGATATTTTTCCAGCCAATAAGTATTGGTTTGAAAACAAGTAATGGCCACTTACATTCTAGAGTTAAACAATGGAATGGATCTCAACTTTGAGGCCATAGGGCAGAATGTCCCCTCACTCCTGGGGAAACCTTTCCTTGCAACATCTTTTCCCTAATGCCAGCCTCCCTAATGTTCTTTCCTCCGTGTCCTTTGCTGTCATTCCTGAGGAGGTTCTGCCTGTGAGCGTGATCCAGACCAGCAGTTCCTTGGTCCCCCACAGAAGAAATAAGTTTCATGGAAATATCCCAGACCCACTGGTGGTGAGTCATTAGGCCACATGGCAGCGCTCTGCCTGGCCTGCTCTCCAAGCTGTCTGCATCCCAGTTTGGATGTGACCTCCAACTCCTCCTGGCTTTCTGCTTCCTTTTGCTTTTTCCCTATGTTATTCTTAAGGCTCCTTCTTTTTGCTCTCTAACAAGGCAGCTCCATCTGGCTCCTTCTAGTGCTTATTCTGTTTCATGGTTGCCTCACAGTGTGCCAGGCAGGAGCATACAGGACAGCTCTACTATTGTTTGCAATAATAAGAAAGGGAATATTATATGGCCCTTTTATATGAAATTTCTTTCAGGATTACAAATCTCTCCCTGCTGTGGTGCCAGAATGCTCTCACTCCACCTCAGGCTGTACAGCCCTGCATGCCCTTCCTCACAAATGGCTTAATTCTGTAATAAAGGAAGTACCTGGAAACTGTCCATTTATAGGACAATGCATGAGTGCTCTCTGCTTCAGTATTGCATCAATTTTGCTTCTACCTACTCCTGCCTGTCTCTTTTCTCCACAGAATTTTCCATGCTTTGAGCCTGACCTCCCTTTCTCTGCCTGGTCATTAATCCTATGTCCCTTGGTCAGGTCCTGGCTCTTGGCAGTTTGTACAAACCAAGTGGCTCCTTTCTCTCCAGACCTTTGCTGAAGTCCACAATCTCTTCTTTTGCCACTTCCCACAATCCCTTCTGTTTTGCCACTTCTTGGGCCTCGCAGCAGTCACAGAACACGTTCTTCCAATTCCAGCTATCCATAGCTGTGAATTTAAAAATTGTCTCACAAACTCAGTAACAGCAATACATATTTATACTATGTTAGCATTTTAACTGGTACTCAGGCATTACTGAATTATTGTACAAACTCAAAGGGAAGCAATCTTTGGCCTGACAGCAAAAGCTGCTGAAAGTGGATTCAGCAGTGCCTCAGGGCAGGTGTATCAAATGGTGTTTGTGCTGTGCTGAAGAACTCTGTCTTTTCAAGTGGGAACTTGAGAAACTTTTGTGTACCATAAATTTACAGCCTGTGTTCTGCTCTCCTGTCACTGTGTTGCCATACAAATCCCAGCCAAATAACTCATACTGCATACAAAGCATTGGTTGAAGAATATCACACATTACATGAACTTACATAAACCACTAAGGTTACCAAAGAATTATCTCCCCAAAACAACAATATCTTACATCTCTAAGACCGTAGCATGAACTTATCCAGGAAATACCTCATCACCTTCTGCCCTCAGTATAAACTCTGTTTCTTTGATGTTACCTCTTTTAAATATATAATAACATGTGTGTGTTGTTAGAAAATTCAAATAACTGTATATACTGGAAGAGAGAGTAAAGGAGAGAGAGCATGTGAGAAGCTGATCCCCGTGGGGAGCTCAGGAAGGAGCTGAGATGTGGTGATGGAGTGAATAAGTTTCAGTGTGGGAAGGATGGTGTAGCTGAGTGGCTTGCCAGGATGAAGAAGTGACTTTGTACTGATGTGGGAAAGGACCCCACAAGGTCTGACTCCAGGCTTTTTCCTTGACCAGTTTTTTGCAATTAAAAAAAGAAACCCCCTATCTTCTTACCATAACAGGCACTATTCAAAATAAGACATTAATAACAAACACAATGTCATTTACAACAATTTAACCTTAAGGTGAGGGTGGAGATAACTTTATTCCTGCAGTATTTCTCCCTGGTCTTCAGCTCCAGTCAAGTGCAAGGCTCCCTAATTGTGACAGTGGTAACTCCAGGGCTTGATAAACTTGTCTTTATCAGTGGAGTCAGAGCAAGTTATTAGCAAATGTATATAGCAAATGTATATAATGATTCTGTGTTTTGCTATAGCACATGTTTGCGTAGCCTTTTCTGACAGTTAAAGATGTGCTAAGTTTCCTTGACAGAAAACAGACATTTTAATAAAATGGCTGCCATTTAACTAGAAACTCCTGGGCAAAGCTCTATGGGAAACTGTTCCCATGACCTTCAGGGGGAAAGAAATGTTTGGTTTTTAATAGGGTTCCATTCTGTAAAAAAAAAGTCCTTACTCTGCAGTATCCAGGCTTTTTTAACACAACCCTAATGATGCAAGTCCTGAGGAACTGCATATGCCATTTGCAGAAACATATTGCTGATAACACTAGTCTTTACTTTCAGATAAAGAAACTTTGAACTATTTCAGAACAATGAATTTGGAGCAGAGTAAGGCTGAAGCAGAATCTTCTGTAATGCCTCTAATTTCATTACATTATACATTTTAAACCCGAAATGACAATTGCATATTGATTTATTTACCCATTTATACAGCTGACTGATAGTTTTTTGTGTCTGGCAATTCGTACTTTGCATTGGTTTTGTTTTGGATCATATTTAAGTTCACATTTAATGTATTTATTTTAATATAAAACATGTTTTACAAAAGTAGCAGAACCTATAACCCAGCTGTCTTTATTCAGTGTATTCTGTTCATGCTTAAGGCTCACCAGCTTGGATTAGGTCCTTATTCAACATTGAGGAATTGTTAATAGGCTGCACATGTCACTGAGCAATTGTTAGAAAAAATTTATTTATGAGCTGCCCTACCTGGGAGTGTTCCCCAGTGGCAAGACAAGAAGTGAGCAATGGGAACTGAAGTTGCAAAGGAAGTTACACCATCTGTCTTGAAAGGCAGACACAGGTGAGAGATAGAGAAGGGATGAAGAGGGGCATTCATGAAAAGCTGATTAATCACTAATCTGCTTGTACTCAAACACAGAAAACAATAGCTTTGTTTATGATAAGGTTCTGCCCTTCCAAACTGCATTCCACTTTGGCAGAGAGAGTGTACTGTATGCCATGAACTCGGGGTGATTGGCTTCATTTCGCCAAAGAGCTTGTGCTGAAACTCCACTTTTTGTCTGTGGTTGGCACAGAAAGAGACTGTGTCTACTGGGCAGGAAAAATGAGAGAAGCTCTACAGAGTGCACCTGGACTGATTGCTCTGAAGGCTGTTTGGCAGAGCCGGATGGACAGCCATGCTCAGTGTGAGATCTGTGCAGCTCCTTAGGCAGCTTTGGCTCTGGGCCCACCAAGGGTCACTGCTCACCCCATCTGCAGTGGCACTGCCTCTCTGCATCTCTAACTCAGTCCCATAGCCTTATTTCCTACGTGTTATATGGCCTGTGGGTTTCTGCTGCATGTGCTGTACCCGTTCTGTACCGCTTAAAGTCGAAAAAATAACAGCAAGTTTCTGTTTTTTCTTGCATATGTATAAACAAAAATAATTTTGAATTAGAAACACGACGCAGTCCCTTCTCCCTGGCTCCTCTAGCACAGGCTTTTGCAAGCAGTGTGCCTTACCCTGCCATTTGTGGCAACCACCCTCAGTTTTCTCTTGGAGCAGCAGCATTTCTCACATCTCCAGGAGCAGGATGGCTGGCTGGCCTTTGGGCACAGCCCCACCTGGGGTGCTCACAGGCTGCTGCACCCGTGAGGAGGGAGTTCTTTGTTCCACAGAGACACCTTCACAGCTGCTCTTCTGGCACAGCACAATTCCACACTTGTATCCTGAGCTCCCAGTTCAACCCATGACTTATGCCTATGTATAATAAGACAAATATAAGTCACATACGTGCCCATATGGTAAAAAAAAGAGAATCCAAGAGGGATGAAAGTTTTTCTTTAAGCTTCTAGCAGCTGCAGAAAGAAATCCTTCTAGGAAAAGAAGGCCTGTACACTTTTTGACAAGCCTGCTTTCCAAAGGAAATGGCACTGGTGTGGCTGCACTCTGCTGTCAGCCTCCTTTCCTCTCCTCCAGCCAGAACCTTTCTAGCTCATGTGCCAGCTCAGACAGGTTGGAACAGGATGAGGGTCCCAAAGAGGCTTTCTCCCTGTCACATGAGACCTGGGGGCTGCTCAGAGGACTAGGACCCAGCTCAGTGCCTGCCCTGGGGGAAAAGCCCCAGTTGGTGTTCAGAGTTACCCAGTCCAGTTAGATTGCTTGCTGGCAGAGCAGTTCATGACTGTCTGTGCAGGGGAACACTAGATATTTATACCAGAAAGCATTTATTTCATTCATGGGTCATGAGAAGGAAAGGAAGAATTGGCTAGACTTCACATGGTGACACCAGGCTGCTCAACTGCTGATTAAGCTGGATTTTCTGTGTTCAGAATTCAATAGGGATTTTTACAGACTTTAATTGCAGAGCAAACAAAACACAAAATGAGGGTCTCAATTTTTCATCGTGTTTTTCACACATGAAATAAGAATCACTGGGGCTTGAGGCTTTGCTAGTTACAACTTGATAATATTGCAAACCTTTGTTTTGAGAGGGAAGCCAGGTAGAAGAATGGCATTCATGGAAGAAAATTTCTGGCTGGGTATATAAAGAGCAAATACTCCCCTCCTGCATTTGATGTCAGGTTTTCTTGCAAAGGTTCAATGAATCCTAGGTGGAGGGGATTGTCTTTTCACTGTGTGCAACATGGAGGCATTTTGGTATCCCAAAACACCAAAGGCAAATAGCAGTCTGGCCCAGGAGCTTGGGGCTGTGATTCCACTCATGCATGCAGTGCAGAGGAGAGAAAGCTGCACGGCTAAAATTGGGTCTGGGCACTTTGGTTACTCAAGTAAACCACTTTACCTCTCAGGTAAATTGCTTCCATGACAGTGGGTACTGGGGTGGCATTCTTGTCCTGTCAAGAGACATGACCTCAAAGATAGACAAAAGGCTTTGCACTGCTGAAAGCAAGAGAAAAAAAATTTTGTGTGGATAATTGAGGGGAGTAACAACTGTTATTTGACTTACTGTAAACATTACAGGAGAGGCTCTTGAAGAGCTCTTAGTGAACTCGCATGTTTCACACAACTTGTGAAGAACGAACAAAAGAAGAAAGAAGAAAAATAGCAAATTCTTTTGCGTTCAAGTCGTACATTAAAAGCATAATGGCAAGGCAAAAAAGGTGTAAAGCAGTATCATTCTATGTATAATTGGTTTTTAAATACCTGACTTCACATTTTTATTGCAGCAAACAAAATTTCATTTATCATTTCAATCACTTTCATGGAAAAATTTCTGACAAAAGATTGAAAGCAAATTACCAAGTAACTTGTCCATGTTTAAGGAAATTGTACTAGGGACTGGTCTAAGCTCTATTTTCAGTCATAGTCTTCAATTTATTAAAATACTTAGAGTTTTTTATGCCCTCTCTCTCTTCATATTCAGGAATAGAAATAATATTTTCTTTGTTTAAACAGGCTGCAGCAGAGCTCTACAGACCGATTTTTATGAATTGAAAAAAACAAAACAACAGAGACTAAAATTGTCTATTACATCTTAAACATCCTAAAAAACTCCTGAATTATATTGAAGGGCAGTATCAATGTATACTTAGGAAGGAAATTAATCATCTCTAATAGAAATACAGTGCCACTGATTATCCCATTGAACAAAGAGTTGTTCCACATTTGTGCCTTATTTCCAACCAACGCAGGCTGTGGTACACAACCACTGTGCTGCCAAATGGGAATATCTACAGAAGCTACAAAAGTTATTTACTTGCTGTAAGACACCATCACCCCAGCCTGTATATGGGGAGCACAAAAGTGAGGGGCTCAGGGGTGCTCCAGAGGGTGGTGGTCTACAGGGCTGGAGTAACAGGCATAGTAGAAAGAATAAAATTCAAAAAGGGAAGTATGAGGGAATAAGAGTGAATTGAGACCACAGGAGAAATGTGGTGTGTGGGGTTGCTGAGTAATGGTCCATGAATGTACCATGAGGTGATGCTAACCATCAGATCATGTGCAATTCAGCCCATTAGCTGAACTGCATCCAGCAAAATCTGATATTTCTCCTGGCTCACTCCTAATACCCTGCAGCTCACAGTGTGTGACAACCACAGTGCCAAGCACATAGTGGCTATCAGCCGATGGTTTACAGACATGGGGCTTGTAGAAAATAACAAAGAAAAGACAGATTATCGTACAGGTTTCAACTACCTAGAAGGTTTCTCTTTTCAAAAATATCAGAGCAAGTCAAGCCATAAAGGGTCCAAAGATGGTGCAATACATAATATCCAGTGGTGATGTCATCTGTTCATTGTCAGAGGATAGCTCAGCAGTCTGCTGGATTTTAAGTCAGTAGCAACACTGATGTGCAATTTCAGTGTAGCTAGAGATGAGGTTTCCCAATGGCCGTCTTAAACACAAGTGTCAAAAAAGAGCAGAGCTTCGTAAATTGCTGCCAAGCCTGCTTGGTGCTGTCAGTAATCATTCATCTCTCAGTCAGGCATTGCAGGAAATTTTGTGTTCATGTGATAACAACCCATGGATGATGGTAATGATGCCAAAGTGAAAGAAGGAGATATATATAAAATATAGTCCAGCTAATGAGGTCTATTTCCTTCCAATGTAAGTCTGTGAAATTCACTCAGCTGCTGAACACCTGCATTGTCCCTAGTTAGATGTGGTCACTGACATTGCCAGCAGTGCCACTGTACAAAAGGAATTTAGAAGAAGTGCATTTATGTCTCAGTGACAGTTGGATGAATGATGACCTCTTCAGGCCTCTGCAATATGCAGGCTCATTACATCCACTATAGCTACAGAATATCACCCTCTTCCCTTCTTTTCCATTGTGTTCTGGTGAAGAGCTTTACACAGGGAAGAGCTCAGCTGCACTGAGAGTGATTTTTTTGCTCACCACTTCATGAAGATACAACCGCAGCTGCAGCTACAGGACAGAAGAAACATGACAAATCCTTATCTCATTATGGCTGTCATCTGAGTTGCTGTCTCTGGATAATAATTATCCCCTAATAATGTTTTAGCTTGCACTTTGAATCTTGTTGTCACCATGTCTGTAAACTTAGAAAGAGACTTCTGTTAAAAAAGGCTTTGTCTGCACCCAGAGCTGCCAAGAGACTGCACAAGACTCCTTTTCCAAAGAACAGAACCCTGCTGCTGGTGCTGAGTTGCTGGCCCAGGAGTTGGCCTCAGCCTTGGAAAAGCCTGCATCTCCATGGCTCCTCTCAGCCTTCAGGGAAGCAGGTGAGGTGAGAGCAGGAGCAACATGACTTGATTTTTCAAAATTCACAGTAATCTTCAGAGAAAGTAGTGAGGAAAAAATAGCAGAATGGCTTCCAAATTGCATACAAACTCAATATCATGTGGAGCCCATCATGTAGTGACTTTTTTTTACTCTAGCTGCCTCTCATTTAATAATGAAGGTCCTCAGCTTTCCATCCAGAAGACTTGTGTTTTGATAATCTGCTGGACTGTTTCCCCAAATCCCCTTCCCTCTGTAATCAGACCATCAGTCACTACAAAGGATCAAAATTGCCACATTTAAATACTATTCTTCTTGTGAGAAGCTACCCTGTGATCAAAGATTAACAGCATGAAATATGTTACTTGTTTTTGCAGTAAACCTGCATGTCCCTTGTTGTCGATCCAAGTTCATGGAGGTTTATTTTCAAAGCAAATCTCTTGTTTTCCTTTTACCAGAGAGTTGTTATAAAGCCAGCTATTGTTATTGTAGAGTATAACTTTATTTTTTTAGTCCAACTACTAGAAGCAAATGGTTTTCATCAGGTAAAAAGTCATTGTATAAATGCGTTATATGGACAGGTCCTGGACACAACAAGCAGTTAATGGTTTTTAATTAAATAGAGTGAGACAGAACACTCAAGGAGTGACCCAAGGATTACTTGTAGAGGAAGTTTCTCTCATGACTAATAGTAACTACAAATAAGATGGGGTATTACAATAAAATTCTACTGCTGACAAAAATATTAGCAGCAAACGACGACAGAGCTTTCATCTGGGACTAGGAGAGCATCTGGAATATATTAAGACTGTAAAATTTCCCTTAAAGTGTGGGTTGCTAAAGTCAAAACCAGCCACCCAGAAACTATGGCACTCAGAGAAACTCAATATTTTTTTCATTAAAAATTACTTAAGGAGATTTACATCTTCCCTTGGTTGACATTGTGATGTTCTGCTTGTCCAGACTTAGAGTCCTGAAAATACGCATGTGATGAGAAGGAGTGGAGAAAAAAAATTGTCTCAAATATGTCCTGCCTGTGTTGATCTGGGAAAACAACCCCATTTCCAGGCATCCTTCTGCAATGCAATCAGTCAGATGCTCTTTGCAACCACTCTGTGCAGATACCCACTGCTTATTAAAACCGCATGTGAAGCTGATGAATTGTGTATCTAGAAATGCAATATAAGCACCAGATATTGACAGAGATAAACAGGACTGAAGTGGAATGTGCTGGGAGATCATTACAGAAAAAAAGGAAAGTTTGCTTTAAACAAAAAGGCAGTGTGCTAAAAGGCCAGCATCAAAGCAAAGTTCCTGCTTCCCAGCCTCCTTTCTCCCTGTCCCCAGTTGTCATGACACCTCTCCTTGCAATCTTGTCTCAATGTGGACTGTGAGTTTCTGGAGACAGAAATTGTCCTGTAACTTGCATCCATTGTGTGCAGCCCAAGAAGTGCTCCTGCCTCTCCTGGATCTTGGAGGGGTGTTTGGGAGGCAGCTGCAGCTACACTGGGGAGCTCCATGTCTCTGTATCTGAACTGCAGAGGATGCACAGGGACCCTGAGATGGCACCCAGCACTTGCTCCTGTAAAGCTGCACCAGCTGGTCTCAAACCACCAGGAATTAGGAATAACCAGCCCTCTTGTACAGACAGCCATTTTCAGAGTAAAATCCAGATGACATTAGTCTAGGCTACACTGGGAGCTCCCAAAAGGCAAGTCAAGGTTTGAAGAACAAGCTGAGAGACAAAGGGTGGCAGTGAACTCCTGCTCTCAGCAAACTAGGCCAAAACCTGCAAAGCTCCAGAGAGTGGGGTTCATTTCACCCTCCAGGAGGCCACGGGTCATGAAGATCCTGGGTACTTCTTCCATTTTCCTTCACTTGCTCTAGTGACAACAGCAATGGGAAGGACTTGTTCCCCAGCAGTTATTTCCAGAAGCTTGTGCTGAGTGAGATTAAGTCAATCTGCTGTGTTCAGGAATCAGTCCTGCCAAAGAGCTTTCCTGCCCTATGTTTTCCGCCCTGAAGCGCTTCCTGACTATTTCTGGAGGAGGTTTGGTGAGGGGAGTGCAGCCCAGCTCAGCACATGAAACACAGGAGGACTTAATTTACCATCAGTATAGCAGTGGTAGGTCATGGTATCTCTTGGAGCCAAGGATCTCATGACAAAAGATATTCACAAATTCAGAACAGAGAGTTGGTCCAGAATAAAAGCCAACTCACTGGGTGGCCTTGGTAAGCATCTTATGTCCCAGTTGGATATTTATGTTTTTATTTCCGCTCATGCATGGTTTCCTCAGAACAGGGGAAGGGTTTTACATGACTTTCCTGTAAGCCTTCAGCCCAAATCATGATGTTGAGATAACAGCCCATATTCAGAGATCAAAGAATGGTGTTAGGAAGAAGAAATGAATCTTCTCTCTCCTCTCCCCACCTCCTTCCATCTTCCATTTCCTCTTTCTTCTGACCATCTATTTGTGTGGGTGAAACATTCAAAAGTAGCTATAGAAATAAGATAAAGTGTTCAAGAAACTGGCAAGGAACATCTGTCCATTGAGATCCTTACACATGGACAGCACACAGGATCTAAGCTCGAATGATCTAAGCTCACAGGACCTAAGCTCTGATGAGCTTGTAGGTACCTTTTTGCCCCCTAAAAGAAAGTTTTGAAATGCCAGCCTGCAGTTTTAAGAAGGACAAAACTCTGTATATGTCTCCCATCAGGGAAATCTGAAGATCTTGATCTACCCCACATCTCATCCTACCAAGACACTGGTGAATGTTGTCAAAACAAACCAAACCACAGAGAGGAAGTCTGATCCTGGAAATACTCTGCAAGGAGAAAAGTACAGATATACACTGCTCTGAGTACCAGTCCTTACCCCTCTTCAGGGTTTGGTAATAAGGGAGTGGCACATGTGTGTAGGAGACAAAGTAGGGGAACTGGAATAATCCACTAATGTCCTCAAATTTTCCTTCCTATCAGTAAGTCATTGCTGCTAAAGGCAGTGAAGGAAAACTGCCAAATATAACAGCTAAAACCAACACCCTGAAAAACATAATATTTAGGGAAAGTTGTGTGTTGGGGCCAGCTTGTACCAGTTGCCAAGTCTGCAACCACAAGAGACCTGGGGCATGTGGAGGTCTCCAGGAAAGTGCCTGTTGGTGGCCAGGCACAGGACAAAACCCCCTGCTCCTGTGCAGATATGAGATGGTGACCCTCACAGCTGATGGATGGTCCTGCTGGCAACATGGAGGGTTCAGCTTCTCCTCCCTTCCAACCAGTTGCTCTTTGCAAATGGAAATGGAGATAAATGCTGGTGACTGCCCAGGGAGGGATGCATGGTCTGGGCAAGAAGTGGCTCTGACAAGGACTGAGGCCATGGCTCCAGTGGCAGCTCACAGGGCCTAAGCAGGAGCTCAACATCAGGATGGAGAGAAATAGGGCCTTAAGGAGGACTGGACCTACTTGGGTGCCGTGGATGTCCTTTGGAGTGGAATACGAAAGTTCTTTCCTAAGGCATCTCTGTTAGGATGAGGGCAATGCAATTCCTTTCTCTGCACTTCTAGGGGGACACTGGGAGGGATGCACATCATGACACAGGGCTGTCATGATAGACACCTTGTTAGAGTTGAGAAGATAGGATGTGAAATATGCAAAGAATTCCCCATTCTCCCTGTTTATACACCTGGGGCCTGATTTGGGCCTACGGTGAGGCTCCTTTTCCCAACATAAAGATGATGTTGCCTGGTTACCCTGCAGGGAGATTTGACTGAGGGATTGTATGTGGATGTTATAGGGGTGATTCCTGATCTTTTGCTGGTAGCAATTAGTAGCCCTATTCCCTGAGGGTTTGTATGTCTTTGTCTAATTCATGGTTATGGGCTCAAGTGACAGCAAGGCAAAATTTTACTGGCTAAATACCTACTTTTCAGGTAGTTTGATCTTCTGCCCTTAATGTCCATGAAATCCATGGCTTCGGGTCTATGTGAGGTGCTCATCAGCTGCTTCTCTCAGCCAGCATTGCTGTCCTTGGCATTAGAGTCTTCTGAAAAGCCTGAGACTTGAGGCCAGGATGTGCAAAACCAGTAGTGGTTTGGGATAAATTGTGGCCATTTCTTCCAGGAGATGTGAACTCTGGAGCATGCTGAGCACCTGTTCTCCAGAGCCAGGCCTGTTCAAGCAGAGCAGAAACTTATCCAAGGGCCAGACTTGCTGGCTACACATTTCATATGAGCTCTGCAAAGCTTCTCCCCCACCAGACAGACCATGTTGGGGCAAGGTTCTGGGGAAGGTGCTTCTGCAGCAGCAACAACATTCACTATACCTCATAAAAAAATGTACCTGCTCATTTTTGATGGTCATCTCTGTCTAAAGAGTCATAAAACAGCTTTTACAAACCTCACAAGTTCTTCTTAAGAGATCTCCTTAATTTTTCAGTATCTGAAAGCCCCTTCTCCCCATGGGGCTCCTGGAAGCCACTGCAACTGCTCCTGTCTTGCTTCTCCTTGCAATTTTCTGCACACACTCTCACTCATCTGCTATTCCTCTGCTCGTTTTTCTCTTACACCAGGCTTGAGCTGTGGCTCATTGTGACAATATTTCCTCATAAGGCTGTGCTTAAAATGTGAGGAGCTCGTATTTGTTGGTGCTGGGTGATGTCATGTGAGACTGCACAAAGGAAAACAAATGTTTGAGATGTTTTTGAAGGTGCTGTCATGAGACAAAACAGGGCCCTCCTTGCTAAGTTTACTTGTGCTTGGATGTACCAGAGTCTGTTCAGGCTCTTTAATAACTCTGCCCTGGGAAGTTTCCATCACCTCCCTTGCCTTCCTCCCCTCCTGCCAGCTCTGCTTGCTACTGGAGCTGTGCACTTTGGAGGGACTGTGGAGTCTGACCAGCCATTGCCACCTTGCAAAAGCAATTTTTTCAGCCCTGTTTGTCGCATGGGTGACACAGCTGGGAGCACCTCGTGCAGTCACAGCAAGGCTGCGTCTGTCCTCCTCCGGAAGAGTTCCACTCAGACCCCACAGGTTTAAACATTCCAGAGGCTTTGTCCTGGCTCTGAGCAATTAAAGTATCCATGCAAATGGATAAGGGACTAATATCCACTCAGTTCAGGGGAAGCTGTAAAGAGGAAGCACTAAATCCAATCTCCCTCAAGGGTCAGAGGAGCAGAGGCAGAGGAAGGGACAATGAATTGGCCACTGCACCAATTTGAGCTTGCTCACTCCTTATCCAGCCTGATTTGGAAACAGAGCTTAAGAGCTGTTTGCTTAGGAGGTTTGTTATAGCTATGAAAGCAGATGCTGGAGTTAGACTGAGCAGCAGGGCAGAGGGTAAAACAATATTTTATCCCTAAGTTAAAACACTTTCACAAGGGTAAAGTCATCTGCTCTGTCAGCAACTTGTGGATGCAGGGTGGGATCATCCTGTGGGTGCCTCACTGGGGCTTTCCCCACAGCTGCCTCCAGGTGGGAATGCTGCCCCTTTGGGTCCTCGACTCACCCAGGACATCACATCCCTCACCCTCCCTGTCCTCTGGGGACCCTGGTGATTCTCTGGAGTGAGGAAGGGGGATTATTATACCAGCCAGCCAATCCCAGGGAGGGCAGCTCTGTTAAAGCCCTCAGAATGTTACACCTTCTTCCCCCACAAATGAAGTTCAGAGCTGTGAAGTTGTGATTCCTGGAAACTGGTGTCTTCTCCTACAATAATTGTGTGGACTGGGTAACAAAGCACTTCGAGTATTTAGGAGGAGACTTATTTTGTGCTTGGAAAGATTTGCTGCTTCTCTGGCCAGCTGTGCTCTTCTTTTAAATAAAGGAAAACATTCTCAGGCTTTTAGGCTTTGGTATTTCTTGTATTTCTTAGTTCTCCTTTTTTTTGGGGGGGGTTGGGGTTTTTTTGTTTGGTTGGTTTTTTTGTTGCTGTTGTTTTGGTTTGGTTTTTTTTTTTGTTTTGCTTTTGTTTTGTTTTGTGGGGGGTTTTTTTTTGTTTTTTTTGGGTTTGTGGGGCTGGTTTTTCTTTTGTTTGTTTTTTTGTTGTTTTGGTTTGGTTTGGTTTGGTTTTCATTTTGGTTTTTGTTTTGGTTTTCTTTCTAAAATTTTAGTACCAATTAGTCCTGGAAATAAGATATGCAAAGGAAATACATATGGGGAAGAACTGTACTCTGAATATGGGAAAGTGAAGTCCCAGGAGGTGAAGGGTCTTGCCCCAAGCCCCATAGGAAGCTTGTCCCACGCTGTAGAACTAAAGGACCTTTTGAACACCGACACTTTTTCTTAGTTGTAATTTTCTTGTAAATATTTGGGTCTCAGATTTCAAAGTTCAAGCTGGGTTAATCACAAAGAATGCAGCTCTTCCTGCTTTCCATGCAGGGTGTAAGGTAACAGTCTGTGGTGCCCTCCCAGACACCCCATGCATCTGCAAGGGTTTCAAGTGACAGCTGGTCTTTAAACTCAGTATCACACATACAGATTAATTATTACCTGGCTGCTCTCCTGGCTTCCAGTCAGTTCCACTTTATTGACTTAGCCTGGGCTCAACAATGGTTTATTAATCTTGCCTTTGTGTCTACATAGCAGCCTTATTGTGATTAAATAGTTCCCCATTTTATTAGCCAGGGTTAGTGCTGTAAGGCACTGAGGACTTTGTTAGCTGGGGCTGTGGTCTGCAGACTGGAACAAAGGTGAGATTGCTGCGAGGGCCAGATCAAATTCCACAGTGTGGGAACTTTGTCATATGGAGAGATTTGATAACAAGGCGCTGCTGCATCCTGAGGAAAACATGGGAATGGAGCTGGGAGACTGTCAAGACCTGAAAGTTGTCCATCTCCTGGGGTGCCATCAGAAACTGTTCTGCAGCCCAGCCAGGCTTGCAGGGCAGGGGATACCTGTGTGCCAGAGATATCTGTGTGGCTTCAGGTGGCAAACATGTTTGGGAAAGTTGCTCCAAACCACTAGCCAGACCCTGTTCCTGGAAACAGATAATTCAAAACATTTGTCCAAAGGATGATTCGTGGGATAACCACAAGCATTTATACCATGGAGCAAATATTTGAGGCGCATCCAGATAAGCTATTACTGATGTTATTGTTTTCAATCGTCTTTCAGAGGAGCCCCTAAGGGTTATCTGCACAGATAAGTGACAGGAAGAGAGGTGGGGCATGAGGTGCACCCCAGAATGATGATTCATCTGCTCTTTCCAGATGCAAGCCCCTCTGCAAGCACAGACCTGAGAGCCTGGGACTGTGATGCAGAACCTCCAAAGGTTTATTTTTAGGGAGACAACCTGCATATGAGGAGAAAAAAGAGCCTATTATAAAAAGTAGGAGTCAAATAGCAGCTGTAAAAACTAAAACTTCCAACAATACAACAAACAGAAAATTACATTTCCCCTCATTGTGTGGAAGGAGCCAAGCTTCCAGCCAGCTGTGGAGGAAACAAGGAGTTTACATTATTTGCAGTGTCAGTCTGCAAATTTCCTGTCTGTCTCCCTCTAGAAATTAGCAAATCTTTGACAAAAATTTATTTTCATTTTATTCCATTTTTCTGTTTCTGTGGGGAGAAGATGCACCCCAAGCAGCGTGGTCACAAATAGTGTAGCTGAGAAAGTGCCATGGGAAACTGAGCAAACAGGAGACCAGAAGAAGAAGGCAGAGCAAGGCAGCTCTGCCCCTCACATTTCTGGGCCCAGACAGAGCAGCAGCTTGCAGGCATGTGTCCATGTCTGTGGTCTCACAGAACAGCATTTGCCATTTACTCACAATTCCAAACCCAAAGATTTTACATCTCTTGCCATGCAGAAAATTACTGCCCCTTATGTTGGTTTTAAAATTCAAAGCATTGACATGTAAACTTAAATTATTAAAAGGAAAATGCCATATTCTGTCTTGGTGCTTGTTTATTCAGTCTGGGTAAGCAGAAATCACAGCCCACATGTGCCAGAGAGTTTTCCATGTCTTACTGCACTGCAGCATGGGGTATTTTAGCCAGCTGTGGGCAGAAATGAGCCCCACAAAATCCTGGCCCTGGGTGGTGGCTGGCATTCCAGCTGCTTTCCCAGCTGCTTCCAGCATCCTGTGACTGACATTGCCGGGCAGGAAAAAAGCAAACATGCAGAGTCAGCACATTTCAAGTCAGGTGTACGTAAAATGAAGCAGTTGACAGCCATTAGCAAACTGCTCAGCATGGCACAGGCTTCTTGAAGTACTCTGGGGGACAGTCAGGGGTGCAAGAAGACCCCAGACAAAGTGTCCTGAATTTGCCTTCTCCTTTAGTCAATCCCACCACAAATAAAACCAGTATTACCAGCTCATCTTCCTGTCCAAAATTACAACTTTTATGTTCCTAATTTAAGGGCAGCTCCTGCCTGCCCTTTGCCTGTGTTTGAGGTATGCTGGCTGCTGGGTCTCTGGTCTTAGTGTCTAGGAATAAATAGCAGAGCAGTCAGCTGCCCTGTTCCAAGATAGCTGGAGTCATCAGGGTGCATTTCAGGTGACAGAGGGAGGAATAATCCAAGCTTCTTCTCTTGAGAGAAGGGAAAGAGCAAGGTGGAACTTCTGAATGAGAAGAGCTGGATTTCCCCTAAAGTACTGTATTGCAAATTGACCTAACTCAGCTGCTCTCACTTCTGTAGCCAAAGAGATTATCTCCCCTGCCTGAGTGCTCTCTGTGCTTCCACAAGTTCTCCTCCTTTGCTGTTGGGTGTTTGTGTATCTGTTGCCTCTGTGCAATGAATGGGGGGCACTTTTCCATGCACTTCCCAGGGCAGCCCTCAGAGGGGACCCCGAGAGCCACATGGAGGTGGTGGAGGATTGTCAGAGTTCAGGACATCCCTCTGGCTGTCCTGGACTGCCAGGACCCCTGCCAGGGGGCTCAGAGACCCTGGCACAGAGCCCAAGACTCCTGTGGTTTTGATTATGACCCATGGAGCAAATTACCAACCTTATATGAAGATCTGCAAGCCACGACAGTTAAAGTAGAATAATAGTGAATTTATCATGGGGTGAAAAATAGATTTTTGGGGTTTTTAGAATGGGGGTTCAGGGGGCAAGATGGAGAGATCTGGGCGTGTGCAAGCTTTCTCCTTCTTCTTCTTGGCCTCCATCTTCTACTGTGATGTTGGCACTTCTAGATTGGCTTAGAGTAGAAGCTCACTGTCTAACATAGGTGATAGGTATTGGAAAGTAATGGTAAATACTGTGTACATAGTTTTTAGTATATAGACATAACACCACCCCAGGGGCAGGCAGAGTGTCTGGACTGTCTTGCTGAGTGGACCTTGGCTGGACAGGAGAAAGAATTTTATAGATAAGGAACAATAAACAACCTTGAGACCGAGAACTGAAGAGCTCTGACTCCTTCTTCGAGCACCGGGCTGGGAAAAGAGACTTTCTAACATTTCTTGGGGTCACTCTGAGCAGCGAGAGATCCTGAGAGGGGATGGCCAGGGGTAGAGGGGTCAGGGGGCCAAGCTGTGGGATGTGCCCTGGGAGGGTCCAGGGACAGAGTGCACTAGAAAAGAGACAGAGATCTGCTTTTGGAATGGCTACAAGGATTGCTGGCTCCAGGGTCTCCCAAGCTGATTAACTTCTGGTCTGGAGTAAGCTCATGTGTTTACCTTCTCAGGAGATGAAAAACAGAGTGAGGTTTTGCAGCACTCAGATTCCCTGAATTTTTTTAAGATTTTGATTAATCATGAGGCATTTTGGCAGCCTCCTTGGATACTCCATCAGCCCTATTTAATCAGTCACTGTCTGAGTGCTTGCTCTGCGTGGTCTCAACTGGCAAGGCTTGACAATACAGGGGAATGGGTGGGCCTCAAGGTGCTGGTGGGGCAGGCAGCTGGCTCTGTTCAGGGGCTGTGCCAATAACCCCCTGGTTTCTGCAAGGGGAGGCCTTATGACAAATGCCCTTACATGGGTGTAGAACATAAAATAACCTTAATGTGTATTCTGTGCAGTCACAGTTGGTTTGTGGAGCTCAAGGAAATAAAAAGAGCCAGGCTTCATGGACCTGGAGGTAATCATCATTAAAGCTGGACAATTATGCCATCAGTATTACAACAGTGAGGTTGTGAAAGTATTGCCAGATTGGTTATGAAAGTGGGTTTTCACTGTGCCCTTCAGCTCTCTGAGTGTCTCTGCTGTGCCAGGTAAATGGACGCTGAGGGACCCCTGAATTGTCTATGTCTCCATTAACAACTTAGTGCAGACCAGGATGAGACTTTCAAAGCAAAAATCTCTTATGTTTTGTGACGAGAGAGAGATTTTGGAGGATGTGAACTGGATAATCTTTCAAACAAATGGGAATGCACTCCAGACATGCACTGGACAGCACATGGGACCACATCCAGATAGTGCAAAGCAGCCCCTCCTTGAGAGGCTCAGTGTGTAGGTATGGCCCCACACACGTACCTTCCACTTTCCACTCAGCAATTTTGCTCACTGGGCAATGATACACAGCCAGTGCTGAACTGATCAAAAAGATAGATGCCCTTTTCCTGTCCCCTCTGCATGGTAGAGGGCTTGTTTAGTTCCAAAAGGTGCTGTGTGGTAACTCTTGTTAACAAAATAGCTTTTCTTGTTTTTACTGAGATGGCAAATCTGCTTCTGTACACAAAAAGTACAAATATGATTTGCAGAACAATCTTTTTTTTCTTAGACAGAATGGAGGCTGTGCTTCATTTCCCCTTCTAAATATTTCATTGTCTAAACCAGGAAAATTTAGCATTCTTCCTTCCAAAAATGAATCCCAGGAATATGCACAAATATGCCACTTTACAGACCTTGAATAATTATATAGGCCACTGAGAAGCCTAGCAAAGTACTACCAAGCATGTCTGAAAGAACAGGATGAGTATAAATTGGCACAAGAATAAAGACAAGAACTTCCGCAGTAAAGAAATGTGTCACTTATTTTATGTCTTACAGTGTAGCAGCATTAAAAAATGTACAATTCCCTGCTGTTTGCAAGTCCATTTGGATTTACTGCATTTGGGAACATCAGGTTTCCATCATCACTGTGTACCCATTCCTTGATTTCCTTCTGTGATGATGACTGAGGCTGGTACAGGCACAGTATCAGAAGTGTCATCTGTCTCTTCTTCAGAAACTGAAGCAGATTTTGCTACCAATCTTCTTTGTGCACCATCTGCCATGGGGGTGTAGTCTTCTAATTACCTGGTTTTGCACTCACAGCAGGAAGCTGATGGATGGATTCCTTTCTGAAATGTGTTGAAGACTCTTCCTGGTGCTGTATTTACTGTTAGACAGAGTCAAAAGTGTAGAGTAAATTACAATATCTTCGGTCTTGGGCATTTCCATCAGAGGATGGAACATGGATTGGCTGAGAACAAGCAAAGCTCATGTGGGAATTGTTCAGCAAGTTGTGTGTGCAGTGAGCTGTCAGCTGTCTGCCTGCCTCTTCCTCTGTCAGGCATTACAGAGTCAAATCTACACAGTAACAGTCATCAGATTTTGGGTGCACTGTAACCATTCTTTGTGATAATGTGATAAAACAATTTGTCCCTCATTCATTATTGCAGCTGAATGACATGAAAATAATAATAATGCTGGTGGTGAATAAGCAGCTGAGACAGTTGCAAGTTTTAAACTACATGGCATTTAGTAAGCTGGGAAAAAAAGGCTTATTCAGACAGCCAAGCATTGAGTTAAATGCCATGCAGACAGCTTGAAATAGGTGTCCTGGGATCCTTTTTCCTCACAATTCCTGAGCAACTAAAAAAGTAAAGGACAATTTTCTTTAGAGATTTCCCTCATGGAGGTATTTATTAGTTTAAAAAATATTAACATCATTAGGGGAACATTAGAGGGAATATTGACCTCTAATTGGAATCAAATTGTTATCCAAAAGAACACTCACATGCTCTACTCCTTGAAATCCCACATTTATTTTTCAGCTGTCAGCACTAGGAGAGGTATGTGTGATGTGAAAGAGGCTGAAGAGATGCTCACTGAGGTATCCTCATCAGGCCTGTAGCTGGGCCAGACAGATGTGCAGTGAGATTCTTTTTTGCCAATAATTACACAACCACCACTGATTTGCCTTGAAGAACTTCTAAGCTGCTAGACAGACTGTTCACACAGGAGTTTAACAATGGCAGTGGAATAAAATATTCCCCTTGTCTTACTTGTTGCTGGTTCCAGCTGTAGGTTGCTCAGCAATTGTCCTGCGTCCATCTTTAGACTAGAGAAATATCAAAACTGTCCTCAGCCAGTGCCCCTTAAAAATGGAAAGTGGAAAATACCTAATGAATAAATTGTGCCTAAGTGAATTTTGCTATTTTGATGCCACCATTTCCCTCACACTGCTGGTGCAGAGCACAGTGAGGGTAAAGTCAGACCAATGAGGACAAGAAGTAAGAAACAGACTATTCCTTCCTCTTGCATCTCCTGCTGCACAGACACTGCTGTGTCCTCTGTTTAGTGGCTGCTGGTACTTCCGTGCCTGTGGCAACCCAAGTTCCCTCCTGTGCTGCGCTATCACTTTCTATCTATTTGAAATAGAGAAATGATATGAGGAGAGAAGATTATTCTTAAGCCTTAAAAGGCTGAAATACCATCTTTAATACACCATTGAAAGTTTGGGACTTCCCTGTATCTTACCTTGAGCTTCAGCTCTTCAGTCCCCCGTTCCAATTTGTACCTTTATGGGTACTACTGTGATTAACCAGCACACCACAGTGGCTCTGCAGCTCTGATCTAGGTTTACACATCCAATAGAGGAATGGGAAAAGGGGGTTTACTCCTCTTTTTAAGTTCTTGGATGTGGGAATGCTAATTATTAGAAGCTGGAAAAGTATTGTGTTTAGCCTTCTGATCTGAGTTCTTGCACCTGCGAAAATACTGTGTCCTTGGACATCTCTAAATGTGATAACAAGGAGTGAGAGAGACATGGAAAAGTAGAATGTAAAACTGAAAAAATGAAGAAGAGTTGATGTTTAGCTTAACAAATAGAATGCTTAGGTTACAGAATATGCATGAGCTTATTAACACTATTATAAAAGTATGTAACCTAATCAATAAATTAGAGACTAATGATCATCAGCCCCTAAGATGTGAACGTCTCCCCTTCGCCTCCTCAAATGGTGACCCTTCCTTAAACAGAGTTTTTCCTTAAATGGTGTATTTCTCCTTAAGTGGTGGATTTTTTCTTTTAACACTTGGAAACTTAAGCCATTGCATTGTATGCAAAGGGAAAGTTTGCAGTAAAACATGAGATCCATCGATTCCTGGATTTGACCCCTTAATTAAGCAACTAGAGACAGATTCAGATCACAGCTCAGGACACTTGTGCCCACAGGTGTTCCAGGTGCCCAAGGCCCTCTGTGGTCCTTAGTGATCAGGCCAATACACAGCTGGGTCAATAGGCATTTCAGATGCCCAAATGTGATCACCAAAGGCTCACCAACACTTTTCATCAACCAGATCAGCACTGACAGTAGGAGGATAGCAGATGCCGTCACCTGCAGAGACCCCTGCTTTTAGGGGTTTGGCTCTCAGGGCCAAATTTCACCTTGGGATTTGCAGGTGGACCTTGCTGCCTTTCATGGGCAGACATCAAGAGAGGCTGGGGGCTGGAGCACACACCCTGGCCACAACACAGTGTCCATCCATGGCCACCCATGCTCTCACAGCCCAGATTAGCTGTCCATGTGCCTGCTGACCCCCCAGAAGAGTCACAGTCACAAGCACCAGATAGGTCATGGCAAAAGTGCAAGGGCAAGAATGAGAGCACCAAGATCTGGAACTCAGGTTGTGGGTAGGAACCACAAAACTGCACCGAGAAAACTGGAAAAAAGAAGTTGTCCTTTAAATTAATAAAACATGTCACCCACAATAAACAGAGAGCTTAATACAGATCTGAATGCATCAAATAGAATAGAACTAGATGGAAAAATCAATTATGTGTTCTACAGAACTGAAATGGAAACCTGGCTGGAAGTCTTCCAATGGAAAAAAATTACTTGCAAAACGTTGACTGTAGTTAATTGTCTTGAGGATACTTTTGGCCTTCAATTAATAAAATCAACTGAAGGGGAAAAAATGGAGATATAATTTTCATAACAGTGAACATTTTTCTATTTGGACATCATCAGTCTTTTTCTTTGTATTATGAGCTATAACCTATTCCCAAAAGCTTATTTCAATCAAAGTCTTCATTTTTGTTATATAAGATGTTTGAAGATGTTTTAACCATCTTGTATTTTTTCACAATTAGGATTAATTTGTAATATTCATTCTGGAATGAAAAAAAAAGTCAGAGAAGTAAAATGTTCTCTGCAATGAAAACTCTAACTTTTGGATTAGCTGTTTATGTTCCTCCTGAAATATCTTTACTTACTGACTTTTCTTATATTGATATTATAATATATTCCAGCTTTTGAAATAAAAACACAGTTGTTGACTAGGACATTCTTCTCACACCTTATAACATGTCTGCACAAGAATGCAAGCAAATTTTATACTCCTTGATACATACCATGTTCCTAGAAGTAGTTACATGATAAACATGTGTCTAAGTACTTCAAATTTATTACGTTCTGCCAGAAAAGCTCCATTATATTATTTATTAGACTTATATTTATTTTTTCTTTTATTTGTTCATCCCTAAGACTCAGGCTGAAAACTTCCCCAGTCTGTACAGAATCCTTCATGGAGACAAGAAAAATATCTACATTTTTTACTTGTTTGTCTGGATTTTTTTTTTTTTTTTTTTTAATGGGAATAGGAATGAAAAAGTACACCCACAAGACCTGCACAGAACTTGTCTATTGGATATCTGATGATTAAAAAATAGTGAAAAATGACTGCTTGGGAGGTTCCAGGGGATGGAAGAAACACAAGAGGCATTTCCTCAAGAAAGTCATGGTAAGTGTGCAAGGATGAACATCCTGATTGGGGTGGTGACTAGCCTGGCTAAAGCAGTGGCTTCAGGAACTACAGGGAAACAAAAGTTGTGGAAACTACATTGTGTGAATTCAGTATAAAGTATGAAAAAGAGATGCAAGGTTGAGGCAAGAGAGGCCAAAACAAACCGGGAGCAAGAGGGCAGGACTGTGGTGGCTTTGCCAGTGGTGGTGTCCTACAGTGTCCAGGGCCCAGAACTCACACAGAGAAGCAGCAAATTTACCTGACAAGCTGACATGGCTGACAGAGCACCCAGACCTGGGGGACATGCTGGTCCTTCCAGAGGACACAGCAAAGAAAACCACAGCACACATCAAGCAGTAGCTACCAGGTGACATCTAGAGGAAGTGGAATCCCTTTGATAGAAGCACTGGTGAAAAGAAAAAGGCCGGGGAACACCCTGCTTCACTGCTCAATGATGTTGCAACTGTTGGCAAAAGACTTACATTTATTGCATATTTTTTTATCAGTCTTTGCTGCAACCAGGTAACCAGTTAGTTAGTTACATATTACAGGGAAAAAGAGGCAAGGCTTTGTCTTTTGTAGTTAATTTTAATAGTGTCAATTTTAAAAAAATCATTAGCAAGGAAATAAATAGCACTCTGCCTGGAATTGTCAGAAATAAAGTTATTTTCCCCCTGGGGTAAATAGCAGGCTTTGTGGGGGAGGGCAAGCAGCTGCATTTTAGCCAGGCACTGAATGCCATGTTTGCCATTTTCATAAACAGGGCATGGAAATGTGGTGTTGATGGAGGGAGTGGACATCTTTGAGAGCAGGCTACACAAATAACTATGAATTCTTTACGGGTGAAACATTTAGAGACCAGAGAAGAAAAAAGGGATTGTTGGAGCATCTTCCCCTCAATTTTTCTGAATTCCTGTGACTCCACATGCGCATAAATTATTATTGTTTCCTATTATATTTTGAATTCTGTTCTTGTCCTGCTTTGAATCCCTCGCTGTTTTTTCTTGTCTAATTGATACTGAGTTCAGTGCCTGCTGAATTACATCACAAGTGTTTCTTAGTTCCAAGTGGCATCGAGATCTGACAGCCTCTTTTGCCAGAGGAGTTTCTTTCTGCTTTGAAGTCATTACATTCAATAACACAGGAGACATGACAAGGCAGAGAGGGGGAATTGCAAACAAGAGAAGCCAGACTTCACAGAATCCATAGCAAAGCTGACAACTGAACCCAAATCTCCTGCATCCCCAGAGAGTATCTCATGTGAAGGACTATCCTATTAATCATGGGGGCAGGACGGGCTGTCATGAGCCACTGATGAGCCTCACACCAGCAGCTGCCATCTTCTCTCTTTCTCAAGTTAAGTGAGTACAGGAGCTATTGGGCTGTGTCTTAATTGTGAAAGCCCAGGAATTACTCCTGAGGCTCCAACATCCCAATAAATGCAAAGTTTTCATCTCAGCATCGCAAGCTAATGAGCATTTCAGATCTCCCCTCAGGTTGTCTGGAGCCACTCCCCAGCCACAGATTTAATTTTCTCTATACACTCTGAAAAATGTAGTCTATTTAATATTCTACCCACAAGCTGGCTTGAGGCTACTTGAAGCTATTGTTTAGGGTTTTTTTCCGGTCTGTTAATTATACCGAAAATTGGCAAACTACCATTTCTGATGTAAAGCTACATGTGATGTGTCCCTAAGCCAAATCACATACTATCTTAGCCTGGAAAGCTGGCAGCTAGCAGCCAAACACAGCAAAACTGGGCTTTGTAGGTATCCCCTGAGCATGTGTAGGCAGCAGCAAAGACAAAACAAGGAGGTGCCAAAAGGGCAGATCCTGCAGCACTCGTTCAGTTTTTATGGCAATCCTTTGCTCAGGAAAAACTCTATTTGTTTTAGGGAAGTGAAGGCTTTGGAGCATGGGTTTGCAGCACTTATAGCCACATGACCCCTGAGGAAAGATCCTCTCTATGCCCCCTATTTATGATTGATGGCTTATACCAGGTTGCGCTGCTTCTCACCCCACTGAGCGATGCAGGCACCGTGTCCCAGGGCAGGTGAGCGTCCCTGGGGTGTCAGGGACAGCCAGCAGCAGGGCCACCTCCCACAGCCCAGCAGTGACAGCCTCAGGAGAGCCCTGGCTGTGTGACACTCACACTGCACACCATGGGGCAGAGCTGTGCTGAGCTGAGCCCTCTGCTCACCTCTCAGTTGTTGGAATGGCTCCTGAGGTATTAAAGAGTCTTTTCTCCCAGCTCCACAATCAAGGAAGAAGTCAGGATTCCTCAGCTCTGATTTTCAAGGTTGTTTATTTTCTCTTATCTAATACATTCTATTTAGGACCTGCTGAGGTCTGTCCAGCAGGTCAGGTTGAGGCACACTAACCGCCCTCACAGTGATGTTATATTTTAATACTAAAAACTACGTGTACTTTATTTACAATTACTTTCCAATACCTGTCACCTATGTTAGAGAGTCTGTCTCTACCCTAAACCAATCCAGAAGTGTCAGCATCACAGCAGAAGATGGAGGACAAGAAGAAGAAGAAGAAGAAGAAAGACATACATGCCCAGATTCCTCCATCTTGCCTCTGGAACCCTCATTCTAAAAACCCCAAAATTCTACTTCTTCACCCTGTGTTAAATTCACTATTATTCCTTTCAAACCCCTGTGGCTTGTAAATCTTCACACAAAGCTGGTTACTGTTTCCATGGGCTAAGATTGAAGGCACAGGTGTGTTTGACTCCATGCCAAGGTCTCTGAGACCCCTGGCAGGGTCTCAAGTCCTCCAGGACAGCCAGAGGAATGTCCTGGGTTCCAACACATGCCTCTCCTCACACGCTGCACCCTCAGCATCGCTGCTTTGGAGAGGAAAGAGGTCCTGGCAGGGGACAGCTGGTCCCAGGGAGGCCCAGCTCAACAGGAGAGCTGTCCCCAAACAGGGTCTGCTCACCGGGCTGCACGCCTCTGCACACTCAAACTGAAATGCAAACAAGGCTCCCAAGGGCAGGGCAGAGCCTTGGCCTCCTGCCACTCCTGATCCCAGCCTGAGGTGGCAGAGATTTCACTCAGCACTGCCCTGTGGTGCCACAGTGATGGATCAAGGCACAGCCACCCCCATTGCAGGTGGTCAGGGGAACCAGAGGAGAGGAAAAGGGCAAGGACTCTGTGCTGGCCATGAGATAAAGGGAAGAATAACTCCGAGAATCGCTCTGAATCCATGCATTTTCCTGGGAAATCTCCATATGTGGCTGCCAAGGCCTTACCCATGGGACACAAACCATGCCTCTCCTCCCAGGGGTGACAAATCTCCAGCAAAATCCACAGGCATGCTTGTGAACCTTCCTCTTGCAGCCCACACAGCTGAGGGAGAGCTCAGGCCTAAGCAGCCATGACTTTTAGTTGCTACAAGAAGAAATTAGAATGGAAAAAATCTAACCAAAATGGAATAAAAAATATTTTCATTTTGCAAAGTCTGAAGCGAATATTTTTTTTACACTTTTTGCAATTTGTGGAATGTTTCTGAAGTATTTAATCTTTTTGGTAGTTTAGCTTTTAGTTTCTTATTTGTTGCCAAATATAATAGACTAAGTGGTGGCCACAGAGTAGC
This sequence comes from Calcarius lapponicus, assembly GCA_039654755.1. Lineage (NCBI taxonomy): Eukaryota > Metazoa > Chordata > Aves > Passeriformes > Fringillidae > Calcarius > Calcarius lapponicus. The sequence goes on along the minus strand of CM077464.1, from coordinate 15,395,393 downwards.
ACTTTTCCCCGCTTTTTAAAATTTAACCTTGTTACCCTAAGCTTTCAAGACATTATAAAAATGTGGAAGTTCTGAAAAATTAAAGAGTGGCAGAAAGAAAATTAAAAGAAAAGTGATGAGTGGGGAGAAGAACAGGGGTTATTCAAGAAAAAAAGATCAATAGGTTCTCATCTGGCAAACGGGTGTTTTCTCAGAAATCTGGACAGACTGAATGACAATCACAGGGCCACCCTCACAGTTTGTGCAGCCTCTGACTCCACTGTCAGATCTGCTGTACAGAGGCATGAAATGATTTTGTGGCACAACATCTGTGCTTTAATTACAAGTACATTTCATGCCATGTAGCAAAGAAATCTGAGGCAACTTAATTTAGCCAATTACTCTAAGATCAGGGTTAGTGAAGTCTCTTACATAAACACTTCAGAGCCTATGCAATCCATTTCCTTCTTTGCACAAATAAACCTCTCTCTTGTGTAAAATTTTGCACACAGAAAGAAAATTGGCCAGAGCGAGTCCCCTGGTAGAAAGGCTGCTTTCTGCAGCTACTCAAAAGAGATATTTTATGAGCAAATCTTTAAAGTTGTGTGAAACAAGGCTCCAGCCCCAACAACAAAACGGGGTGAGCTGGCTGGATCTTGGGCTGTGGCAAATCGATGTGGAGGGGGATGGCTGGGTCAGCAGCAGCCACTGGGGGGGCAGTGCCATTCTGGGTGGTCCCTGGTGGGTTTGGGGACCGTGGCTGCACAGGCAATGCTGGAGGGCTCACAGGGGACTGGCAACCTGGCAATGCAAAGCTGCTTTCCCAATTTGGCATCTGTGACTGGGGTCAGGCTCAGGTCCAGCTCCATGCTTTGGTAGTATAACTGCAAATATAACAGAAATTCAGAATTTAACAAAAAAAAAGTTACATTTTCCTTCCCACCTTAGCAAATAATTCAGTGAAATGCTTTATTTATAGAAAATTATAGAAATTTGATCACTGCTTTATATTAAAAAGCTGTAATTCCCTTGTCACTCTTGCATTATGCAGGATTAAATCCACCGTGATCTGGAAAAGAGCAAGGGAGGAAAAAGGAAAGACATGACAAAGGTGTCCACATATTAGAGCATTTACCTCTTACTGAATGTATCTGGAGCAACCAGCATTGCTGGGAAATAAAATAATGTAAGAGAATTTAGAGGGCAACATCTGTTTTAGTGTCAGAATTCATTAGTGAAGAAAAGGGGAACACAGGTACACCATGGGGATTTGCAAAATCTGAGATTACAAGCAAATGTGTCATTCAACATACACTATTTCCTGTTTCTTGCAAGTTTGCTTGACAGATGAAAAGAATTTGAGTCCAGCTAAAGAGTGTATGTGAGGCTTAGAAGTATTATGGTACTCATTATACTTCATGGGATCCTCCTTAATGATTTGTTCTGTGGCCATATAAAGGATCACAAATGCAATAAAAGTGGGAAATATTGAGTTAAAGCAATGTCTGGCATGCTGATGTCATCTATACAATAAACAAATGTCAACGTGGAGCTATAAATAATCTCTTTATCATAATCTTGAATTGATCCGATACCAGATGTATACACACTTCATGAAAATTCCTTAGCTTTGAAGAAAGAGGACAATAACCTGTAACATAAAGCTGTATGAATCTGTGTGTGTGTGTTTCCTATGAGTAGCATATGCTACAGCAAGGGGGCACAGGGCTGTTGTCTTTCCTGCAGTCGATGCCTCTGTGCCAAGCATGACACCCTCCTGCAAGCATGCAGACTGCAAGGATCAGTCTGGGCTGGTAAAGACCTCCCCAGTGACAGGCAGGTCCTTGGAAGCATAGAAAAAATGTATAAAGAGCATCTTATTTGTAAGAGAGATCTGAGCACACCTGAGCTTTCCCTCTCCAATGCAAAGCGAAGCACATTGTGATGAAACATCACGTGAACACATATCCGTGCTGAAATACCAGTCTTGGGCATCTAAATCCATCCTTTTCTTTCAGACCTCTTTTTAATACTGCTTATGTGAGATATTTCTGTCCAACATGAGCTTTTACATTGTAATGATTGCATTTAAAAAAATAAAAAAAAACATTTCATCGGCCGAGCAGCATCTTGGGGCTGACTCAAGCCAATGAGAATCTTTCCATTGACGTCACTGAGCTTTTATTCAGGCTCTTAATCTGCAATCAATCAACCCCTGATATTATTCCATGCAGAGCTCCATGCCTTCGTTTGGTGATAGAAAGATGAGGCCAAACACTTGTCCCAGCTACCAGTGCTGGCAAATGAGCCTGGGTCATGATTACATTTCCAGTGAGCCTCAGTCAGGAGTTATCCCGAAATTCACTGTTTTGCCTTTTCTCCTTTGTGTACATTCCTCCAGTTTCATGTTTTGGCTTTCGTGCTACACTGGACTGCTCCTGCTGATCTAAGCTGGAGAGCCCAGCCCTGTGGCATCCTGAGTGCTGCTGGGGACAGCCAGCCTGAGCCACGGGCTGTCTCCAGGGGCAGGCAGCATGTCCCAAAAGCAAGGCTCTGGGATGTTAAATCCTCTTACAGTAGCACAAGGTATTTACTAACAGTGCTGAGATGCTGCATGAGATTGTCAGGGGGAAAAAAAGGCATAAAACCCCTAATCTTCCCTGGCCTCTCCCAGCAATGCATTCAGTACACCTCATTTAACCTTTCCCTCTCCAATGGCCATGGCTGCATTTTTTCTGCACAAGCTGCCAGAATAGGGAACATCTCTCTAGGGGCTTTGATGACAGGGACTTTATATCTTATTATGTTCGGGTGGTCTTTCTAGTATTCTTTCATCATATCTTGTTTTAGAGAAAAGAGAATGGGAGCCTGGGTCTCCTCCTGCAGGGACAGTTGCACAGGACCATATACAGCTCAATGAATCACACACACCAGGACTATGATGTGTGAAACAATTTCCCTCAGGTAGCAGCAGAAAAGAACAGACAAAAAGGAAGAACTGAAATGCAGGGCATTATCAGAGGTGGCTGAAACATGGTCTGGTACACTGAACATTGAGAGGTTACCTGGAAGAGGAGTGACAGAAGTCTGAATAAGTTCAAACACAGAAGTTCAAACACATACAAAACAGTGACTGCAGAGGTGCCAGAGACGGTAAGGTCCCAGGTGGGAATTGTGCCTTGTTGCTTCCTATTGCAAGTCTATCACTTACCTTTGGAAATCATCCAACAAAACCTTGGCTTTATTTGCTTCAGTGCCCAGTTGCCCCTGAAAGAATAAAAATTATCCAGCAACCCCATGAGGTCAGGCAACAGAGAGAATGGTTTTAACTTTCAAGGACCTGGGAATTCAGGATAGCTCTCAGGGCTAAGGACACCAGAGCTACAAGTAGCCACCTATACTTGAAGGTGTCAGAGTCTTGGCCAGTCATAAACTGGAGGCCAAGTGGACAGATTTAAAGGAATAAAGAGCACCCAAACAGAAACTGCAGGTCCAGAGAGTGTCCACGCATCTAAAGTAGACCAGGAGCAGAGGAGGAATCACTGCCATGTCTCTAATTTTGGTCTCATTTTATTCATGCTGACTCCGTCGTTCATGCCATGGATTGAGAAGTGTGCAGTCAGACAGGAAAGGAAATTCATGGACAGAGGGATGCAGGGCTCAGGGCTGGTCTGCTCTGCTAGCAGACGGCAGCTTTCCCCCAGACCAGGGGGCACACACTGCCCAGGACTGGTTTTGTGGGCTTGAGAGGTGGGGGAGCCCCAGGGGCAGAACTGAGGGTCAGGGAGAAAGGAGAGGAGCAGTTAAGTTCAGAATGCTGGAACTGTGGCATATCTGGGTGAGGGTAAAGATGGTCAGGGATCTCTCACAGGAAGTTTGCATGGGTAAGGACCTCACTGCATCTGTAGCTTCATTGCAATGCTAAAGATTAAATATGTGCCACTTAAAACTTAATTTGAGGTGAGACCATAAATTAATTTTTTCTTGTCTCTCACCGTTCATCTTTTCTGGGAAGATATCAGCATATACATGTCAGAGCTAGAAAATGAGCAGTAATTGATGGAGCAGCCAGAGGTCTTTGTTGTAGCCACATGCATTTCATGCTTGCGAATTATGCCAACAACAACAAATAGATTTGCATTAGCAGCACATTCAGGATTATCTCTTGATGTGTAAAATATGTACAGGTACCCTGATACTACAGATTCTGCAGAGATATGCTTTATCAACAACACACAGCTTTGTTTCTGAGTTAATGCTGAATATTCCAGGTGCTCTGCAAGCCTTTGCACTATAAATCACAGGAGAGCAATAATTTTAGCCTTTTACAATGAGAAAGCTTGTCCTGGGAAATCTTTCCCTCTTGAAGGGCCCCTCTTGACTTTGAGTAGCTTGGGCTTGCAGGTCTCCCTGCAATTTTTAGGCTAGAATTTACAGATAAAAATGTAAAAAACAGGTCTCCATCTTAAATATTTGTCCCAAGTGTAAACATAATATGACACTAAGGCAATGATGCTCAGCTGAGGTGGGGGGGTGAGACCTTTTCTTATGTGACTTAGGGCCACAGGAAATTGAAAAGTTTAAGCTGAGAAGGGACAAAATAGAGCACGTATAATATTGTTTCTTACATTGGTCCCCTCTGGCTTCAGGGGACCTGTTGATAGTCAGACTGTGTCACAAAGTTCCTGCCATTTCAGGTGTTCTTGGAGTTTTACCATCTGGACATGGAAGAAATGCATATGTCAGTTCACAGGAACAATTTTCTTCCTTTCAGCACAACAGGAAAAGAAACTCACTTGGAAAATGTGAAATTAATATAATTAATGACTCTCAGAAATTCAGAGGGAAAAGTATCCGAAGTAAGTAATTGTATAAAATCTCATGATGTTTGAATTAAAGTGTTTGCATCTGATTGAACAAGCTGTATTCAGAGGTGTATCAGTCCTACAGCCAGATAGGCCAGCCTTTTCTCAGCATTGTAAAATTACTAAAAATGGATGATACCCCAATTTTTCAACTTATTAATGCTGCTTGGCCAACTTCAGTTGAATGAATCTGACAAGAAAACAGCTGCAAAGTGGTGCTGGCTGTGCTGGAGCTCAGTATCTCTCTGCCATGCAAACCAGCACTCCATCCTAGATAAGGAGAGGGATCCCAGCCTGCGTGGGAAGTGCAGGAGGGCTGGATGGACTCTGAGGAGCCTGGCATGGGAGGAGCTGTGCTGCCTGTGCTGAACCTGCCACACACAGCTGCATCAGCAACAGCCACTGCTGGGGCCAGCTGCACCATGGAAAGGATGTGATTCATGGGATTCTGAGGAAAATCACTGCTGGAGCTCTGCAGAAAACTGCTTTGTTTCTGACTCACTTATTAACTAGAAAAAGAAGAATTAAAAAGTAATCATCTGTCTGGGTGAAATGAAGGAGGAGGATTACAATGCAGTGTTCAGGGCCCAGAGGTACCTGGACAAGCATTTCTGCAGAGGGGATTAGCACAGCTGGGCTCATGAGCTGCGTTTCCAGCTGTTTTGCTTCCCCCATCTCTGGCCTCCCCAGGCTGGGACACCTGCAGTGAGCTCCTGGAGCACTGTGGTCAAGTACTCCGGCTCTAGAGGGGCTTCTGCCTTTGGGCAGAGGAACTCACCAGGCTGGGGCATTCTGCAATTCACTTGGACCCTAAAACTGATAGCAGGGAGGGAGAGAAGCTTTTTAACTGGTCCTGTCCAGACTTTTGTTCCCAGCCACCCGAAGGTGAATTAGGGAGGATTGGGGTTGCACTGTTATTCTTCCAGATAAATGGTACTGACATCTGAGCACTCTTGGCTGGCAGGTTTTTTTGACTTCTACTATATTTGCATATTTTAAGCTCAAGAAAAACAGCTGAGGTCACAAGCTAGGTACTTTCAGCAAATCTCAGGGAAGCAAACAAACCAAAACCAAACCAAAACCAACAGAGGACTGTCTAATAAAGGTGCCCTTAGAAGATGGCTATCTCAGCCTGCTGCCCACTGGCCTTGGGCAAGGAGGGGCACACTGAGATGGACACTGGCACCAGTGAGTCAGGGAGAGCTGGCACAACCTGCAAACCATGCAGCTCCTGTGGGGCTGCAGCCAGGGGGCACTTGCTGAGCCCCTCCCTCCAGGCTGTGCCTTAGGTGAGCTCTCTGTTTGGCCTCTGCAAAGGCGTGCTGTAAATTCAGCCAGCCTGTCAGCACGGCCTGAAGGCAACCAGCAGGGAAACAACCCAGCTCTGGCTTTTTCACTCTTTCTAAATATATGGGCAGTGACAGGTGTAAAATTACACCAACCAAGCAATAACTCAGACCTGTTTGAGTGCCAATTATGTGTCTTTTTACAACATTGGGCCTCTGCCTGAACACATCATTTAGGAGAAAAATGTGTTGTAAAAGTGTATTCACTCTAAAGAATGCAATAAAAAATCATTCTTAATATTGGTCTCACTTGTTTAATCTCCAATCTTTTCCTCTGCTCCTCCCTCATCCTGGGATAAAGGAGTTTTGGATACCCTGTGTGTTTCATGCACAATCTTGTAGGGTTAGCGAATAGGCCATCAGAAATAAATATACATAAATCTTAGCCATGTATGGTCTCCAGAAGGGGAAAATGGCTTACAAAACCCAGAAAGATGACCACCCATAAAAAAAATGCTGGACACTATTATTTTGATGGCAGGCACTCAAGCTGCACAGCGCACGGCACAGTTTACAGAAGAGGCTCTGACTGAACACACTGCCTTGGCAGGCAGAGCAGTGCCCAGGGCACAGGGTCAGGCTGGGTTATGCACTGGTGCTGCGACTGCCACCAGAACTAAGAGTTTAGCCTGTGTTATTTGGTTAAAAGCAACTAAAAGTTAGGTTTAGATGGTAAGACTGTCTCTAAAACATAGGAGTGTGGACTGTGTCCTTTGCTAAGGAATGCTTTAGGTATGAACTCGCTCACTTCATGGGTGGAACCACTGCCTGCTCTGAGGCACTGGGGACTTCTGTGGGCAATTCACAAAAGTCATCCATGGAAAAAAGCTCAAAGAAGATAGGCAAGGATGATGTGCTTGTGAAGCTCAGAAAACCACACAGGAAGTGACCACAGATCTAGTACAGGAAGCTGAACTTGTAAAGAGGTCCAGAGGGTGGCCTACATTTTGGATAAACAGCTGTATCTGTTGAGTGGGTCAACTGGTTGTGAAAATGGCCTTTCCTAAAATGATTAACAGGTAGTATTGTCTTCCTGAGCCAGCCACACCAGTATGGGGGAAACCAATTTGTGGTTCAGCCCCACACAGAGTCTAAAAGAAAACAAAATGGACCCTGAAGAGAGCAATGGGTCTGAGCTGCTCTCAGCCAGTAATGGGAATCATGTATTACAATCCAACTGTATATCCAACTTGCTTTATTGTGTTTGCCTTGTGATTTCAAGACACTGCTGTATCCCTCTGTTATATCAGAATTCCATGCAATGTCAAATACCTACTAATAAGTAAATTTGATGCTAAACATCAAACTCTTCTTGAGTGAAACATCTGAAAGAATGTCAGAGGATATTTGAGTCATGGTAATTCCAAACTTTACCCTCCTCACAAAATAGGGTTAGGAATTGATTTCACAAGCCCTTTGGAAGATGTTACTTCTGTCAGGAAAGCTGACTGCATATTCCTGTAGTCCATATCACACTTGGTGTCACTGCAGTTTGCAATATTTCCCTGTAATTTCCAGCCTGCAGATGATTAAGGGAACTAATGTGAAACCACAGCTTCTTTGCAAACTTTTCCCAAGCACTGCATAAACCTCTAGAAACCCTTTCACCTTCATGCCCCCAAGTTTCTATCCAGGCTCTTCTCCCTCATTTCCTTATCTACTGGGTTGCTCACAGTCACTGGTGGGACTCAAGTGAGCAGAAAAATCCTGTGCTTATTATTAATCATATTCTGTACAGCTGAAGGGGGAAGGCTGAGCCCATATTCTGGAGCAGAAGCATGCAGAACAATTCAAAGCACACCCATGCTTTTATTTACATGTTTATAATTATATTACACGCAATAACAACGTCTTTTAATGTGGTATTATAATAGTAAAATATTTGAATATTTTTTATTATTACATAGGGCGGTGTATTTTTATATTTAAATGTGTAAGCTTATATTGTTTAGCCAACCAGTGTAAACACTGGAGCCTTAAACTAGTTGAAATGTATCAGATAAATGTGGTAGTGCTTTGTCTGTGGCACATATTTATAAGGAATCATTTGACACATGCAGTTATTCTGCTGAGAGACAGTTTTCTTTTGCTGACACTGTATTCCTCAGTCTGCAGAAGCTCTTTCCTTACAAGTCCTGCTTTAATAACACTTCAAGCCATTTAAAATCCACACTGCAAGCACAGTCAAGGGGTGTAGAGCAGTGTGGAAGTCAGGGTGAGGAGAATGCAGCCGAGTCTGGGCTCACACAGACATTGCTGTGCACAGCTACCACCAGAGGCACCCCTTTGGCAAGGGAGCTGCAGAGCAGGGCTCAAAGGCTACACATTCCCATCTATGGCAGAAAATGCACATTTGTTAGCATGAAGAAATAATCTGCACCTAGTCTCAGACACAAATTCCCTGGGCTGCTAGCTTCTGCTAGCTCCTTTTAAAATGAGGTGTCTTGCTGTAGGCTTTTTGCATGTGAATTCATGACAAAGCCTGAGGTATCTGCTCTGCTTTGACCTTCTCAGTATCCTCCTGGCCTGGGGCTGCCTTTACCCTTTCTTAATTTACTTCCAAAGTCCCAATTCACAGCAGCTTCATTTCAGCTGGGGATAAGAAGATGCTTCCAAACTCTTGAGCATTTCTGAGCGTCATCACCATTTCTGAGCATCATCACAGCCCTTCCTTCCCTTCCACTGTCATTGCCAAAGACTGAACTAGAAGTTTATCTTTTAGGCCAATTTATATTTCAAATTTGGATCAATGAAAACAACAAAGCTAAAACACACTCAGTGGAACAATCAGACACTGGAAGACATTACCTTTCTCCATGTGAGGAACCTGGCTGGCATGCTTATTTCTCTGCCAGGCATTACAGAGAGAAGTGGGGGGAGAGTTGGAGACTTCTGGGTTTGGGACATATAGAGTCCTCAGGACTCCATCAGGTTCAGATGTAGAAAATTGGTGGACAGGACTATTGAGTATCTTTAAAAAAATACAGTCAGGGTAATGGTCCAGTGGTTCTGAGGCAGCCAGCAATTAACAGTCCCCTGGGGGAAAGCCTGCAGTAATTGGTGTCTAGAACTGATCAAACTGGGAGCAACATCAAAAACCAGATTACGAGAAGGAAAGAGAGTGCACTTGTGAAAGGAGATTTTAATTACTGTAAGGGGAAAACAAAAAGGCTGCATTAGCTGCTTCTCTTACCTGTCTGCCTTGGAAAGGCCAAATCCTGCAAATATTTCACCATAGATATGTTCTGTAGGATGTCCTGGCATGGGCTTGGATCTATTTGCAGAATACCTGATGAAATAATTATGTGTTTCAGGTCTGTAGAGAATAGTGGTATTAGAGGCAGTACAAACTAAAATGCCTTTTATTCAAAAGGCTTTGGCTTGTTAGTGAGATTGGACCAGCAGATGGTAAATACCAGCTTGTAATACAGCATAATGCAGTTTGCTGCAGAAAAATGTAACATAATTTAATGTGAGAGTAAGGAACCAATCAGTCAGAGCAATGAGCAGAGAAGGGATTGAGAGTATTACAGAAAAATCATTGAAACCATGAGGCCAGCACACAGCTGCAGTAATAAAGTCTGTCATAAAGTGGAAGGGACTGTAAGAGGGGACTTAGTGTAGATGGTATTAGTCAGAGCCCCATCTGCTCTAAGCCCCATACCATGTAAGGGAGATGTTAATGGCTCACAGGGGCACAGGGCAGCTCAGGGTGGGGGCACCTATTTCACTGCCAGGTTTGTAGGGAGGAGGTGACCTACATGGAGGTTCCAGCATTGCACAGGGTGCTCTCCTACAACAGACAGGGAAGTAGGAATGGAGCTGAACCCAGGTTTGGAGCTGCCAGGCCTTCAAGTCTTTACATAGAGAAAACTTTGTGTATTCTTTGCATGCTTTCTGTTTAATTGTGTGTAAGACCCAAAAAGATGTTTCATTATTTGTGTGACCACCCTGCAGATGTGGACCATCCCTGGTGCCTGTATGTCAAGCAAGCATTTTACAAAGGCTCACTGGTTAGAGAGCTTACCTTTCCTTAAACCCACCTGCCCCCCAACAAACCTTTCCAGAGAAAACAACCAGCTTCCTCCAATTTCACAAAACCTGGGTTAGATTTCTCAAGTGAAACATTGGAAGATCACTGAATTATTTAATACCATTATTCTGAAATTTTTGGCAAAGTTCTGTTTCAGACAGTCATGATTTTCTGATTTGTAAAGCAAAGAGATTCACTTTAGATGTGAAAGTCAAGCTGAGGTTCCCCTCCTTGTGTCCCATGCCCAGCCCCAAACAGCCTGAGACCAGGCTATGCTGCATTACCCCCGTGTGGTTCATGTCATTGTACCCCATCCCTCCACACCAGGCACCCTCTTTGTCTTCTGTGGGATTGCAGAGTGATGAATGAGTGCAGAATCTGTCTGAGCAGGAATTAATGAAGTTTAATACTGTCTTTGGCCAGACACAGTGACCACCACTTGATAGCTGAAGAAACTATTACATTCCACAAGAAACCATATAATTAAACCTACAGGAACCTCCACATCAAACACAAGTATGTGTCACTACCCCAGATGAAAGTACACATGAGGCAGAGAAGGGGGGAGAGTTTTTACTGCCTCTCTTTCACAAAGGCTTATGTGTTTGAGAAAGAGGCCGTGCAGCCAAGGGGAGCTAGCAGAGAAGATGTAAAAGAAGCCCTCAAAAAACCCCATCCCAATAGTGCTGTATAAAAAGCTCCGCAAGAAAGAAAGGATGTTTGACTGGGTTAGAAGTGTAAAGCAAGAGATTATCCCCTTTTGTCTGATTTTTCCTGTGATTTGTGACCAGTGCGTACCATTAGTGCATTAACAGATGTGTACCAAAAGGACTTTCTTCATTGCCACTTTTCCTTTTAAAGGAAATATTCCACTATTCCTCATTTGGCTAAAAGCTTAGGGTTAAAAGGGAAGTGCAATACTGCTATTGCCTTACATTCAAGAGTGCAACTCAGCCTCTCTACCACCAACAAAAAAAGGAGCATGTGAAAAAAATCCTTGCCATTGAAATCACTAAACCAGTATTCTGATTTCACACATGGAATATATCTGTTAAGGAAGCAGATGCCAATTTTATACAGGCAGTCTTTAGAGCAAAACCACACTTTAAATAATGAGGGAGTGGGGAAGTGCATCAAAGGTTGGAATGAAACTTCATGTTACCATGAATAAAGGCTAACAGGGCTCTGGATGCATTCAGAACTGGATCTCTGTGATATTGTCTCAAATAAGTTAAGTGAGCGTGATGGAATTTTGCACACATTAATTCACTTCCCACAAATACAGAAACACAAGGCATCCCTGACCCTCTCCCTCCCCTGGGCCCAGTCCCAGTTACCCAGCTCACGTCCTGGTTGTGTGCACAAGCTCAGAGCCACTCCTGGTCCAGCTCTGCTCAGCACCCCTGGTGACACAGAGCCACTCCTGCCCAGCTCTGCTCAGCACCCTGGTGACACAGAGCCACTCCTGGCCTAGCTCTGCTCAGCACCCCTGGTGACACAGAGCCACTCCTGCCCAGCTCTGCTCAGCACCCCTGGTGACACAGAGCCACTCCTGGCCTAGCTCTGCTCAGCACCCCTGGTGACACAGAGCCACTCCTGGCCTAGCTCTGCTCAGCACCCCTGGTGACACAGAGCCACTCCTGCCCAGCTCCCCAGCTCTGCTCAGCAGCCCTGGTGACACAGATCTCTCTGCAGCTCCTGTGGTGTGAAGGCCACCACAACAAGGCAGCCCCACAAGGGCCAGAAAGGGCCAAGGCTGCCCCACAGGCAGGAGGAGGCTGGCTGGCTGTGCTGCACTAAATCTGGGGGCAGGACTGGAAGCAGCGCCACAGCTACAAAATCTTCTTCAAGGCCTTTTGACCCCGCAGTCTGCCTTTTGAACAACCAGAATGCAGAGGGCTTCGGGCATGGGGGATCTAGTGATGACATCTGCATGCTGCAAGGAGGACTGCCTTCCCACTTCATGCTGCCTGAGTATATAGTGGCTTCATTCTCTCTCCTCATTAACCAGAAGAAACCCATGGGTGTCACCACTGAAGCTCTTTACAGCTGTCAGAGGCAGCAGAGGTGGTCCGTCTGTGAGCAGTTAGATCAGTTTAGCTCCATTCTGCCCCCAGCACATAATCATGTCTTCATCGGATATCCAAAAACAACGTGGATTAAAAGGGATCCCTACAGAACTGGACTTTTATTTTTATCAATGTACTTCAGGGTAATTACTGGAAGCAATTTCAAATGAGGTTAAAAAAATACCTCCACTCTTTCTTTTAACCTCAGTTGCTAATTTGTAGCAGTTCCTGGATCCATTGATCCTTGTGTGCTATAACAATCTTTGATCTGACATTAGGTCCTTTCCTGAGGAAGCTCCAAGCAGCAGCCCAACTCATCCCAGGACCAAACAAAAAGCTGAAATGCTCACCACTACTTTCAGAGTAATTTTGAAACATCTGTATAATCCAAGTACAGATCAAAGCCTGGATGCCTGAAAATGTTCCCCTGAGGGTGAATGTAGGATTACAGTGGCTCCATACATCACGCGACAGGTGGTAGGATACTGAAGGATCATATTTCTGGATCATATTTCTTAGGTTATATGCCAGGAGGAATGTTCACACATGAAACAGATCAATCAAAAGCAGCCTTGAGCTGGACTTTGAGCGATGTAGAAACCTCTTGGTCCTCACCTGGCTGCTGCTGCTGCAGGTCAGGGCTGGAAGGGCCTCTGGAGCCAGGAGCAGCGCTGGGCTCTCGGGCTGTGCTGCTGGCAGGGCAGGGACATGGACATGGCTCTGGATCAAACATCCTGAGCTCAGCTGGGCAAAGCACTTGAGTCAAGGAGCTCTCAGGCACAGCATGGCCTTGTAGTCAGACCTTATCTTTTATCAACCCAAGATATGGACCTTATCCTGGGGTGCTGTGCTGACTGATCTGCAAGTTATAACAGTTCAGGTAATTAAATTCTTTCTTGTCAGTCAATTTTAGACCCCTTTAGGCTGCTGCTTTCAGTGATGACAAAGATAGTAGTTACTGTTTATGAAGCCAAGGTTGGTAACAAGCTATACTGTAAGGAAGGTTCCACTATGGTGACAGATTTTCAGGAATTGTTAAAAAAATAATTGTTTTCTTTATGTTGGACAGGAATTCCAGTGCCATCTCAGTGCATATAACTATAGATCCATATATATGTATGTTAATGCACATGCATAAAAATAAATTTTATATATGTGGTACTTAGTTATATATTTGCCGTTATTTATAAAAGGCTTTTCCCACTAGACTAGTTCAGTACAAAAGATAATGCTCTTTGCATTGCATTTGCTTTAACTTTCCCAACAGAAGGATGAAAATGTAATTTTCTTTTAAATTTGAATATCTTTTGGGGGCTTGTTTAAGCTGCCTTTTGTGGCCCACCCAATTGCTGGAAATGGGGTTCTGTCAGACACAGGAAGCTGAAGGGCACTGTCCTCACCAATGACAATCCCAGCACAATTCCCTGGAGAACAATGTAAAAGCATTGCACTGTGTAAGCATAAACCCAGTATAAGTAGATTTAATGGGATCTTCCCCTGGCCTGAATACACACTCTTTCATCATGTGCTGTAAACAAAATGCAATCTATTTACTTTACCTAAATCTTATCAAGGAGCTTGCAGGGAAACTGTGGCAAGTTCATGAAAAAATCATGGGTGAAGAAATTCTGTTCTCCCAGAAAACATGCAAAGAAAGCTCTGTGTCCCTCCTTATTTGATGGGATGGCTCTGCCCTGCAGCTGACCCTCCTACACTCATCTGTCCTCAGGAAGCAACACTGATGTGTACCTGCATCTCTTTGGGAAACAATTGTGAATGATACTCACTCTTGCTAAAAGAATAAACACAGGTTTAGGAACCCAGGTTTAAAAACTGGCCTTGGGACTGCATGTTACTTCAGTTAGAAACAAGAACTTGGTGTCATTAAAAAGAAATTTTAAAAAAAGAGTGATGTTCACAAAGTAACACCTTGCAGTAGCTGAGAAAACGTGTTGGCTCCCAGCCAGCACCACTCACTCAGAAGCAATTTTGAGATAAAGGGTCATTCATTAGGAAGCATTGCTCAAGAGCAAAGCTGTAGGTGGAGAGTCAGAATCTGCGTTGTGCCAGAGCAGTGGTCTGGGGACATCCTGCCTCCCCAGCAGCAGTCCCTTGGTCAGAGGGGACAGCACAACACCACAGCGTTCTGAGGGGGCAACGCCCTTCAAGCCAGGCCTAGAAACCTGCAGCCCAAACAGCCCTGCTTTTCTCAGCATGATGGAAACCAAAGTGAATTCCAGAGGGAACTGCAAAGGACCAATTGTGCCTGGATGTTACTCTGCCTGTGATTTTCTGCTTTGTATTTTTGGATAGAAATTATTCATACTAGGCCAATATCCAACAGACTGATTTATTTGTAAAATTTCATACAAATGATTAAATATTAGATAAACACAATTATCTTTCAACTAGTTTATAAATAGATATCTCAGTTACTGCACTGCATTCCAGGCCCCAGGGACAGCCTTAACTAGCTGATACAGACAACCCTATTAGGAAAAGGTTTTGCCATGGTTCTGATTGGGATTTCATTTCAGTTGAAGAATTTTTTGACAACTTAATCTTGAGAAACAAATGCAAAAAAATATTTGTACTTGAAACAAAAAAAGGACAAGGCAGGGGAGGAGGGCAAAGAGGGAGGAAGATGGAAAGGGAAGAAGGTAAAAAGGGAGGGATGGGGGGGGAGGGAGGAAACAGGATTATTAGATATTCACTCTTTATTTCTGTAAGTAACTCATGAACAACAAATTTAACCATAAAAATGCCATTGGAACAGATTTTGGGAAACCCACCCCTACCCATCAGCAGTCCCACTGAGGCCTCCCCCCTCTGATCCTACCACAATTAGCAAATAGCAACACTTTGCTGCTCAGCAGAAACAGAGTTGTCCTCACTTTCCCACTTCAGGGGGCTTCAGAGGCAAGGACACACATCTCTCTCTGTGGATTGGTTCAACAAGGTATGAATATTTTTCTCCCATTTTTGCACCCAAAGGCCACAGCCAGGCCTTAAGCTCCTTTTTTTTTCACTTTTTTTTAATTTTGAGAAGAGTTACAGAAACATAGAAAGATAAGAACAGGCCTAATTTTGTGCCAAAATGATCTGCAGCAACAAACTAAAGCATGGTTATAGCCATATTTATTGGCATTCCAGAACTATGACTCACATGGAATTAGCTCTTGAAGCAGAACAATGTGAGCTGAAGAGGTTTACACTTGAGGCATAAACAAAGGAGATGGATTGAGGATCCAACCTGCAAGAGATCAAATTTAGGAGAGGATTGGTGCACTACAATTTTGTTAGTCACTGGCTGTCTGTTTTTCTTCCTTTCTTTCCCAACATTGAGGGTGAGGTTTTTGGTCAGTGATGCTAAGCTTTCATAGTTAATCTTTCAGAGTGAAATGGGTAACAGCAACTACCCTGCCTTTGTGCATGCTACCTGAGAGTACTTTTTCAGCTTGCCACTAAAAAAAATGTGAACATTCAATGACTAAAATGAGGAAAAGGATTAGACCATGAACTACAGTTTATCCTTAAGGAATTTATCAGGTTTTTATTCAGAGCTCGCCATTATATTCACAAAATCCTCTAAAGACCAGGCTCATATGATACATTGTGCACATGGGAACTGCTCACCTTACTGGGGCAGTTGATAAAGATTCTGGCACACCTCTTTTCTGCTAGACTTCATTTAGGGTCTGGGAAGCAGATGCTGCCTTTGAAAGTTCCACAACAACTTTCCATATTTCCTTGAGTCTTCTCTCCCAGGGTTGTATCCTCCATCTCCATTCACCACCTACCAGCTGGAAGCTACTTGACAAGTTTATGTAAAAGTAGGCGCTGTTTTACATGCAGCCTACCTAATTTCTTCAGGATTCAGCTCATTTCAGTCAGACGGTGCTAAAAGCTGGTGGCTGCTATGGGACAGAGGTCCAGTGAGCTGCAGGTGCAAGTGCAGAGCACAGCAGTGTCTTGTGGAAGGCACAGCTGAGGGCAGTGACACCCAGAACATGCTGGAGGTAGAACAGATGTCAGAAGCAGGAGGCACAGGAGGGCCAGAAATCTGGATCAGGCCTTGGAACAGATGGCTCCAGGGGCCACAGCCCGAGCATCTGCCTGGAGAGGGTGGATAAAAAACAGTTCAGAGAAGGGCCAGAGCTGGGACTATGTTTTGTTGTCACAGGGTGAAGTGCTGT
Organism: Calcarius lapponicus; assembly: GCA_039654755.1. Lineage (NCBI taxonomy): Eukaryota > Metazoa > Chordata > Aves > Passeriformes > Fringillidae > Calcarius > Calcarius lapponicus. Next base: position 15,378,905 of record CM077464.1, on the reverse strand, counting down.
GTTAATACCCTTGCTGTGGAGGGCAGTGCATGAAATGGGATCGTTTTGCTTCATTTAATGGTGGAAGGCATTTCACTTCTTGGAGGTCCCTTTTTCTCCCCCCCCTCATCATCTCTGTGCGTGATCCAGACTGGATTCCAAATGGGAGGAAAAAAGGAAACACACAATTATTGACTTGCTCTGCCAAAGTTTGAATAGATTCCTTCTAAAACAAATGAAAGCCTGTTTAACTGGCCTGGAAAACATGAATGTGAACGACATTATGTACTGCCCTTTTTGTAACTCTATCACACTGGGAGATCATTATAGCAAAAGACAGAACAACATTATCCCAAGCTGCCTGAATTATAAATTCCAAAGGCTGTGTTACACTAAAAAATCCCTGGGTGATGGCAAGAGTTGGTCTCTTTCCCTTACCTAGGCAGGGGAACATCAACTTCTTAGCTCAGCATCTCATTAACTTTTGTGCGTCTGCTTTCTTCCTCTGCCCAACTCCCAGCTGGTGTCTGAGGCTTCAAAATATTTAATGCAGGAGAAACTTGAGACAGTTGACCAGAATTTGGAGTAGAAACAAAACCCTGCCACCTTGTTTGTAATTTTGCCACTCCTTTTGAGTCCAGTGTGGCTGGTGAATCAGATGTGGAAAAATCTCCTTCACACAAAGAAATGATCTGGCAGTGGAAGATCTACTATAAGTAGACAGATGCAGCTTTTCAAGATGTGAACTTCCACCACAAATGAATTTAAATTCACTTTTAGAACCAATTATTCATCTGACTCTATTAAATATCCTGGTGTTCTCCCAAAGTTTCCTAATTTTCTTCATTTCTTCAATGGCACTGAACCTTAAATGCCTATGACACTGCCTCTGGGCCAACAGCAGCTTCTGCACCGGCTAAAGGGCAGGGGCAGAAAGGTGCCTATGACCCACCTTTGCTAATCCTTTTAGCTCAGTTTTCAGCCTATCTGGGCTATGTTTGTCTCTGCACCTACTTGTGGGATCCAAATAATTTGACAACTAGATCTCCAAGTATAGCTCATGAAATAACTTACATGCAGGTCACTACGGTGAGGTTCCAGGGCACTTACACAAGACAAATGGGATTCCACAGCATCAAGGCACAGAAAATACCTTGAAAAGCTGAGAAGAAGTAGGCCTTAGAAGGCTTCACTGGAGACAAGCTGTTCTCTCCAGAGCACACATAGGCAAGGGTGACCAACCAGTTACGCTGCTGCTACTGACCAATAGAGATTTCTGGCTCCATGGTGTCCCCATAGATGATCCTTTCAAGGCTTCAGTAACATCAGAAGGTTGGACATTATTATTGTGGAATTTTTTAGAAGGATTGAGAAAATGAGAAGTTTTTTCTTCTTTTTCAAGTCTTTAGAAATATACTGGTTGAAAGAGGTAAATAGGAAGAGCACACAATTATGGCTAATGTCTGTTTTAAGATAGATGCAAACTATGAATGAGAAAAAAAAACCTCTAATAGTTACAGAAAAAATGTTTAAAATGGAATGTTTCTCTTTCATCAGAGAGACACTCCAGTAAACTACAAGTGGAAGCAACAACCTGCAGAGAGCTACCCCATCCCATGGGCTGTCAGTGTCACCAGCTAAGGATGTTTCCTTAGAGAAGGACCCTGCTTTGGAGGCAGACTGTATCTGAAATGCACCTGAAATACTCCCATGAGTAAGTTTTTAGATGTTTATTATGCTTCTTATTTCCTTCTGGGATGAGGACCAAAAAAGCAGAAATACCACAAGAAAAAGTTCACTTTGCAGGGTTTCTGGCCACTGCCAGAAGTCAGAGAGCTGAAAATTGTTATGTGAGAGAGTGTTTTACTGATTATTCATCTGGTGAAATATGGGGTATAGGTAAATGCGAAACAAACATTAGCTTTCAGGTACTCGACAGAGCCCGGACTCTGCAAGCTATGAAAACTACCCAAACCTGCTTCTGACTACACTTTTTTTTTTTTTTTTTTTTTTTTTGAGGGGTGAGCACATAGAGAATAGAGGCATGGCCTCCAAAATGGATGCAACTGAAACTACTTTCAAGAATCACACTTTCTTACTACTCCCTCTGAAGGACACTTAAAATAATTCTCCAGTGCTTTGGTTCATCTGAGTAGGTTAGAAACCAAGACAGTTCAAAACATTCCTTCCTGCTCTGTTTCTAATAACTTGTACTTTGGAATAACAAATAATTCAGTGGGTGATTAGGCAATCTAGGGAATCAGTGTATCATTGCACCTTTTTTGAAACACTACTGTGGGGAAACAAACCTTCTTGGACCAGGCCATCAGTCAGCTAGCCAACTTTAGGAAAAAACTTGTCTTGGGCAGCCTAACCTTTGACAATCTACTTATAAAGTTACTTGCACGTTTTTCTGAAATATCTGCCATTAACCACTGTCAGGAGAAACTAAACAGGATGAATCACTATCTAAATTTGGAAAATACAGTGTGATTAAAGTACAAGAGTTTCCCATGTTAGCTTAGTTTTGTGACATTTGCAATTTTTTGAGAAATCTCTCAAAAGTTATACAAAGCTGCTTCCCTTTACCCAGCTGTCTTTTCCAAAAGAGAGACAGACAAGGTCAAAGCAGGTCCTACTCAAGCTGAGTGCTGACCCTGTTCACAGTGCCTGCAAGATCCCCTTTTCCCTCCCACCTCTGGTTTTCAAGCTGTCAGTTTTCCTCAAGACAATGCCAGCTGCAAAAGCAGAATTAGGAAAAGGATCTGATCTTCTGAGAACACACCCAGAAACTAAAATCTCCATCTTTCTATTGTCTGACTTGATTTGCCATGTTGCTTTGTGAAACCATTTAGGGAACAGTTCTCCTCTGAGTTAGGCTGGTAAGTGTGGGGATGGCATTTCCATTCAAGCTTTACAGGGCACTTTATAAGTTCTTTGTGAATGTGTTTTCATATTTGAAAAAGGAATTCAGTGGGGGTTGAGTAACCAGGCCTACTTATCTACAGAACAAACACAGTAGAAGGTGAAACAGGGAAGTGAAATCTCTTGTCCAGGCAGCTGAACTGGGTTAGCAGCAGAGAGATGGGAATAAGCCAGGTCTCCTGAACACAAGGTTAGTCCATAGCCATATTTCCAGATTTCCAGAAAGTGAGTTAATGAACCTGCTAGCTGTTTGTGCATTCTCATCATCTCCGCTCTCTGCCTTGATACATTCTGCTGTGCCAAAAGAGCTCCACAGCTCCAGTCTTGGAACTGGAAACCAAGGGAAGCCAGTGATTGTGAGCTATAAACAAATCTTAAAGAGCTTCCCTGTCACTACACTGAAAGGAGCTGTCACTCTCTGCTTGGGCAGCCCTGCCATACCCGTGACACAGGTGACTGATGCCTGTGTACAAAGGAAAGTGGCACCCAATGTATCTCAGCCTACAAGGTGCAGGCTTGAGGTGCCTAGCAGAGCAATAGGTGCACCACTCCTGACAAAATACATGCAGCTGTATTGACAAAATAATTTATTTCTCTAAAAGCTGATAGCAGATTATCTGACTGCCTGGGAGGCAGTCATACCTGGATGTGTAGTGACAATACAAAGGAATCACTAGACCCCTCTTTGGAGTTAAAAGCTCTCTGCAGAAGCTAACTGGGCACAAAATGGGCTTGAAAAGGTACTTAGCCTGGAGGGTGAAGCTTTGAACAGAAGAAAACTCTGACTCTGACTGCAGGTCAAGTAGGACGTGGGGTTAGGGAATTCTTAGCAGATGGCTTTCATCCAGGTATGCCAGGAGGGATCTAAGGAGGTGTCCCTAGAGCATTCCTCAGCTCTGTGCCCAACTCACTGAGGAAAACCTTGGGCTAGAACCCCTAGGGTTTCCTACAAGGAATCTGCTGTACTGTTTCAGGAAAATAATACAAATGGCTATTCTAAGTTTGGCAAAAGTGAGAAACTCCACTGTCAGGGCTGAGTAAACCTCTGCCTTTCTTATAGTCCAGAGGCTTGCTTTTTCTTTTGGTTCAGCTCCAGCCCAAGCACACCTGAGACTCTCAGTTACTGTAATTAATATAATAGCAATGCCCCAAGCAGAAATTAGGTCCCTGCTGAACAGTGTGCTGTCCAAATGCATGCAGAGATAGAGTTCCTGGCCTTAATAACTTGCAAGTTGAAAGAGCAAACAATGGTCAAGTTTGTGGGATGTAATACCAGAGACAAATCAGGGGAGGGGGTGATGATAGATGCATGGCTTGTTAGCTCCATTTCTTTCTGACTCATTTGCTGTACTTATATTACATAAACCTGGTTTCAGGGGATGTCATGGGGAAAATATTATTGAAATAGGAGACAAGAGGGACTGTTGGAATAACGGGAAAGGTGGGGTCAATTCAAGCCTTTTAGTGCACTCAAGACTCAGATGTAGGAAGAGGGAAAACAAAGAAGCACAAGATGAGCAAGAGGAAAAGCTGAGCCCACTCATCCAACAGCAACAGAGCAGGAAACTGATGGCTTCCCTTTCTTCTTAGAGTTCATTACTTAAAACAATGCTGGGTACCAGCCTTTCCAGTTTCGTTCTCTGCACAGTTGTTAGAAGGGGTCTGTGCTGGCTCCTTTCCTGGCCTGGGAAAAGAATCAGCCAGGGAAGTGTGCAGCTCGCCTCTGCAGAGCCTTGAACAGACTAGCCCTGAAAATGCTACGGCAGCTGGCACAGGTTCTTTTGGTGAAAGTTCTCATGGAAAATCAGGCAATCTCACAATCTTTGGGCAGAGAAACCAGGCCTTTCTCTAACCCAAAAGCCAAGGCAGTCTGAGTTTCCCCAAAGCTCTTCAACAAGGAAAAGCCAGAGAGAGCCAGAGGGCCAAAGCCTTCTTCTCTCTCAGTCCTTTACCACCCATCTCAGGACTTGCTGTCACCTTTTCAGGCCTCACATGAAAGCCTCCTGTCTCAAAGCCCTCACTTTGAGCTCAGGTGCTGTTGGGATTCTTCTTCCCATGACCAACTGTTAAATGTTTTACACTTATCAGGAATTGCATACATGGTGGCAATATTGCAACTGCTGTGTATGTGCAGGGTCACTGCCTGGGTAAGATGTATCTATCCTTCTCCAGGGACAACAACCCACTGCAAACCATCTTCAGGGAAAGTATCCTTTACATCTGACTCCTTTTCCCACTCTCCTTTAATTTCAAGGTATCCTTTCATGCTGAACAGGTGGCAAGCATCATTGGTTGCTTTGCTCTGTACCTCACTTTTGTGCAGTAAAGTTCATTTACATGAGTCCATATGCTGCCCCTCACTAAGTGGTAATGAGATATTTCTAGTGTCTTCCCAGAACATGGCTCAGCTTAGTGTTTGATGTTCCAACTCAACAGTGCAGTGTCAAAACTGTTCAGTAGTGTCCCTTTATAATTGCAGGATTTATTTGGTGGCTGTCACCATGATAAATAGAGCTTTACAAGACTTAGTGGGAATACAAACCACATGAATAGTTTCCTAGTTTTATCAGGGTTTTATTGACAAATGGTTTCCAGAGCTTGTTTCTGACCCTTGTCTCATAGAAATAATGGTGTCTCCTTAAGCCAAAGTTTGTCCTACATTAATGTCTGTCTGTAGCTACAAATATAAAATAGGCAGAGGAAAATTAGAAATGAGCTAATTTGCCAGTGTTTCTGTATTTTAACTTTCCTCTCCTTTGAAGTAAACCCACAGGTATTTAACAATACTGACTTCCAGAGAACACAAGTATTTCCCCAGATAATTATCATTTGGAAACTTCTGCATAAATTCTTTTTTAAAACAAAACAGGCAGAGTGACAAGGCCAACAGGAGGGAGAAAGAAAGAAGGAGAGAGGGAAGAAGGAAGGAAGGAAATAAAGAGGAAGAAAGAGAGAAAGAGAGAGAAATAAAGAAAAACAGAGGAAAAAAAGGAAGAGAGAATGAAAATAGAGGAAAAAAGCAAGAGAGAGAAAGAGACAAGGAAAGAGAGAAGAGAGAAAAAGAGAAAGAGAAAGAAAAAAGGGAAGGGAAGGGAAGGGAAGGGAAGGGAAGGAAGGGAAGGGAAGGGAAGGGAAGGGAAGGGAAGGAAGGGAAGGGAAGGGAAGGGAAGGGAAGGGAAGGAGGGAAGGAAGGAAGGGAAGGGAAGGGAAGGGAAGGGAAGGGAAGGGAAGGGAAGGGAAGGGAAGGGAAGGAAGGGAAGGGAAGGGAAGGGAAGGGAAGGGAAGGGAAGGGAAGGGAAGGGAAGGGAAGGGAAGGAAGGGAAGGGAAGGGAAGGGAAGGGAAGGGAAGGGAAGGGAAGGGAAGGGAGGGAAGAAAGGAAGGAAGGAAGGAAGGAAGGAAGGAAGGAAGAAGGAAGGAAGGAAGGAAGGAAGGAAGGAAGGAGGAAGGAAGGAAGGAAGGAAGGAAGGAAGGAAGGAAGGGAAGGAAGGAAGGAAGGAAGGAAGGAAGAAGGAAGGAAGGAAGGAAGGAAGGAAGGAAGGAAGGAAGGAAGGAAGGAAGGAAGGAAGGAAGGAAGGAAGGAAGGAAGGAAGGAAGGAAGGAAGGAAGGAAGGAAGGAAGGAAGGAAGGAAGGAAGGAAGGAAGGAAGGAAGGAAGGAAGGAAGGAAGGAAGGAAGGAAGGAGGAAGGAAGGAAGGAAGGAAGGAAGGAAGGAAGGAAGGAAGGAAGGAAGGAAGGAAGGAAGGAAGGAAGGAAGGAAGGAAGGAAGGAAGGAAGGAAGGAAGGAAGGAAGGAAGGAAGGAAGGAAGGAAGGAAGGAAGGAAGGAAGGAAGGAAGGAAGGAAGGAAGGAAGGAAGGAAGGAAGGAAGGAAGGAAGGAAGGAAGGAAGGAAGGAAGGAAGGAAGGAAGGAAGGAAGGAAGGAAGGAAGAAAGAAAGAAAGAAAGAAAGAAAGAAAGAAAGAAAGAAAGAAAGAAAGAAAGAAAGAAAGAAAGAAAGAAAGAAAGAAAGGTCATGCAAATATAAATATGAAATGTTTGGGACATAATGGACATCTTGCACATATGCACTTCAATAGCATAATACACATGTAGCAGGGCAGATATTGACCATTAACTACACTTGCTGCACACTCACGAGAGCAGCAGAGAAGTCCTGCCTTTGTACAGGGCACCAGGGAAGAGGTTTGGGGCATTAGCAGCCCAGCTGGCTACATATATTAGTTCTAAAATATAAAATAAATGTATATTGTTATAGTTTATATAATATATTATTTGATAATAGTATTTTTCTTAGTAATTTATATTATATATTTGGTTTGCTTTCTGGGCATAAATCCAGAAAATCTAGAAATGTAGTCAGATTAAGCCACTTCTAAGCCAGCTCAATGTTGACTTGCTCCTTGTGCCCATTGCCCCAGTAGTTACATCTGGTCTGAATGGATGGGAAAGGACTCCCACTGGTCCCCCAGATGGGCAGGACTGTGACACAACTAATCAACACCACTTCCTTAAATCAACAATTCAAATCCTGCTACATGTGAAAAACAACCCCATACCTGGCAGAGATTCTCTTCTCCCCTGCAGCTGATGTTGGTGGTGTCACTGATTACGAGGGTAAAATAAAAACACATCAGCTACAGGAAGAGTGCTGGCACCGGCTCAGCCTTGGCTCATGGCTGAAATTATTGGGGCTGGGGAAGTTGCTCAGCCCTCCCTGCCAGGAGCACAACAGAGACCAGCAGGGAGCTGAGACTGTGGGTTCCCAGGTGTCCCTCAAGCATGAGCACCCATCCCAGGAGTCTCTGGAAAGCACGGCTGGCTTTGTCCACGCCGCAGGGAGGGGTGAAGCACTGGGAGAGGAAGCATTGGGAGAGGGAGCACTGGGAGAGGAAGCATTGGGAGAGGAAGCGTTGGGAGGAGGAAGCACTGGGAGAGGAAGCACTGGGAGAAGAAGCACTGGGAGAGAAAGCACTGGGAAGAGGAAGAGAGGAAGCCAGCTCTCAGCACTGACTGCAGGCTTGCAGGCTCAGCTGACTCTCTCCCCGCTGGCAGCCTGAGCTCTCAGCCAGGCAGGAGCACAAACAGGCTGCTGACCTATTTGCAGGAGGACTGGTGGGACAGCAGGCTGTGAGCCCAGCCCTTGGGACAGTGCTCACTGCTCACTTCAGCTCAGAGCTGCCTTGATGTTTGATGGACACCAAATCTGTGGTTTTCCCCTGCAAGGGTGGGGGTGGATAAAGGCAAGTGCCAGGTTCTGCTCTGGCATTTTAAATATGATCATGGAAGTAGGACTGGGCTCAACCAATATCCTCTTTTGGTTTGAATGTACAGTTAGGAATTCTTTATGGAGAAAAATCTGCCAGTCTGCCTTGGTGCCATTCTCCTGAAATCTAAGAGGAATCAGTATTTTAATTACAGTCATGTCTTTATACTCTGTGTTAACTCTTTGTAGTTTCTGGCAAAAAGAGGTTTAGTGCCCTAATTTTGTTCATGCTGCCATTGCCCTTCCCTCATTGCATGGCTTCAGAAATGTATATGTAATTTTTAACCCTATGTACACACTCATTCCTATTTTTTGATTTTGAATGGTTTTAGAACAGAAATACATTCTCCATCCACCTTTAAGCCAGGAGTTAGGAAGTTGCTTGTGCTCATGCCTGGGCTGGTATCAAGAGTCTTGAGTCTCTTGAAAGCATGTCTGCTTTTGATATGGTTGCTAAATCTGGTTTTTGTCCTTGTTAAATTTGGCTGCCTCATTGGAGTAAGTCACTTTTCCACAGACCAGATGACTAGAAAAGCTGGTCATATTTTTCAAGCAGTTCCCTTTTGGGGATGATCAGATTACTGCAAAGGCATTGGAATTTACACAAATAAAAATGTATTTTCATTTCAATGGCTTGGGATTTTTTAAAGTGGCAACACTAAGAGACTGCAGAAAATGTGAAAAATATAACATCTGTTTGTACAGGTCTGCAGTGGTTGGGAGGCTGGGGCACGTGGCTGAAAAGCAGAGGCTCAGGCAATTTGAGTTTGTTCAGCCTGGAGAAAAGAAGGCTGAAAGTGGGGATCTAACTTCTGTCCTAACTAGAGATTGGGTGGTTTAATGCAGAAGATAAGACATACTTATCTTAGAGGTCATCAGTCAAAGAGGCAACAGAGACAAACTGCAAGGAGGAAATTCCGATTAGGGAAATATTCCTTGAGGGCAGCCAAACACCAGAACAAGCTGTACAAAGAGTTTGCAGAGATCTGATCCTTGCAGATACTCAGATCTCAACTGGATGAGACCCTGAGCAACCTGACTGAATATTGAAGGTTGTCCTGTTTTAAGTAGGGGATCAGCCCAGATGACTTCCAGGAGCTCTTTCCAACCCAAATTGTGCTTTGATTCTATGAAAAATTTTGGAACTAATTAACAAATCAGACACAAGGGGACAGGTATACCACAAATTGTGCAAGGAAAAAAATACTTTTAATTGTTTCAAGAAGTAGTTAGTTCTGCCAATACAGGAATAAAAACTACAGAAAATATACTTATTATAAAGTCCTTTTATCTTTACTGGTTGTATCTGCATTGCCATGTGTCACAACCTGTGCCTAAGGCTTGTGGGGTCCATCAACTTCCTAATTAAGACAAGATTTTTGCAAATTTCTCATTACCCTATGCAGGAATCATTTCTCAGCTCTGTATCACAGGGGTTAGAGAAGATGCTCTTGGAGGATGTGTTTTTGTTTGCTTTCCATTCTGGAATGCACAGATCTGTATTTAATCAATCACAGAAGCTACAAGGCTGGAAACTCATTGGGCTGTTTCTGTTCAGACTTCCAGCGATCCATCTGGTGAGGTGGACACTTTTCCTGCACCCACCCAGAAACAGGAACTGGCTTCATGAAAGAAATGTGGGGAATAATAGGCACATTCTTCTTGGTTAGCAGAGCAAAGGGTAACTGTAACATTCCCTGAAGCTATGATAAAGCAGACATAATTTGGGATGAAAAAATAGAACTCAAATCTTTATGGACATGGAGAATTGAGTGCTATATGATCATTTCTCTCTCTAGGGCATGCTTCAGAAGTGGGGTTGGACCAAATATGTGGAATAATTCAGGTTGAACTGTCAAGTAATCATGAATTTAAGAGTTCAATATGTGAAGCAATTTCAAACTTACTCCAAAAAACAGGTTTGGGAGGATTGGATGAGGGATTTTTGTGGGGAAAATAATTGCCTGTAGCCAAATCTGAGTTAAGCATTTTGTCTAGCTCCATTCTTACAGAAAATTTGGAGAAACAGACATGTATGGATGTCAAATCACTTTATTCAGAGATATATATGTGTTTAGGGTGGTGGTGCTTACAGCTGGTCAAACCACACAAAGGTTTCTGTTCAAAAATGCTGAAAATTAAATACTGAGTTTGGAAGTAAGGAGATTATTTTATCTTTTTTTTCCTCTTAAAAAAAGGTGCCATTTAAACAAGAAAGTGTTTTCATGATGATTACAAAATGAAACAGGGGGAAAGAACTTCAAAGAATTATTTTGCAGCTTTTCTATTTATCTGAAAAACAGAAAAAAAATCTACTGTGCTGGCTTTTGCTGTACAAGTCCAGTATCACACCTATTGTGTGTGGAGTTGAGTCAGTATTTACAGAGCAAGACAAAAAAATTCCTAAGTAGCAAATAGAGTTGCTAATAAGCTGAAGAATGTATTCTGTTAATTTGTAGTAATATTAATCTGTTGCTTTATTTAGCATTTCCTCCAAATGCTTGTGGTTTCTAACTTTAATATATTTTACAAAAGTAATTATCCTCTAGAAGCAGAATATGTTAAGAAGTTTGGTATTTTTATCCTCTGATTTATGATTCTATTTTAAATTTAAGAGTCATCCAGTTGAGGAAAAACAATAGTTGAGAGTACAAATACACAACACAGATAAATGTGTGGAAATGCTCAAAGGAAACTGTTTCAAAGAGCCAAAGGACTGAAAATTATTTGTGCAAGGTGTTCCACAAAGAAAGTAGGTGAAAAGCAACACTAAAACATTAAAAAGCTCAACTCACATTTTTTTTTCTTTTTCCAAAAATAATGGTAAATCCATAACAAACAGTTCAGCCAGCTCTAGACTCAACTGGGATCTGATCCAGTCATTATTTTGGTACTTGAAATCAAAAGGGATTTGATGGGAATGTATGATAGATTATTTTCTGCACATTTTTAATTGGGTGACTTCTCCCCTTAAAGGGTCTGTAATTTTTCACACATGTCTCCCAAACATCCTCTGCCAATACTAAATTCTGCTCAGATGGATTTTCTTTTAGAGAAAAATTTGGCAGTTACAACTGTTTGGCCAAAATCCAGTAAATTCAGATGGGTGGAGCCAGGAAATGGAAATACTTTATGCAGATAGTATGTTACCTCTTCATGCCTCCAGATTTACATATTCTTGGAAGAAACAAAACTCAAGAACTTTATTTTGTTTCCTTTTTGACTTTGAAAAAAAAAAAAAAAAAAGAAAAAGCTACAGTAGCACAGAACATTCCTCCTGATCTTTGCAGTTCTCTCTGGTCTTTGGAGTAGCAAAAGTCACCCAGCTGTATTTAGCATTGCCTACAAAATCTCTTCCCCTTTGTCCATCTTACAGCATAAAACCTGATCAAGGCATTATTAGAAATGAGAAGTGATTTGGTCAGATGGCTCAAAATATCAATACTCCTCCTAGGCAGGATCAGTAAGGTGAATGCCTTATGATGCTATGTCCTCCTTAGATATTGTCTTTTAATCTTGTGAAAAGAGATTTAAGAGAGAGAGAAATCGCTAGTTAAATTTACTGGGAAAATAAAAGTCTCAGGCCTTATGTGAATAAATTGTTCAGAGAGAGAATGGATTTCCAAGCTTGTAGATGAATATTTAAGCATGCCAGTAATGAGCAGTTGAACTAGCACAGCTAAGCAAAGCAAGGCAGCTTTAAAAGGCCCCAAAAGGTTACATTCAGATTCCATGATTTTATGAGTGATTATTTTTGCCACAGATTTAAACAAAATCCATCTTCTCATTTCAGCCTGAGGAAAAAAGTGACCAGAAGAGTGGCTTGTACCATACCAGTGATGTCTCCTTGACACACCAGTGTCTGAGGGCAGACAGAGGTTTAGTGTTGGAAAGCTCGTTTCTGAGAACTGCTTCTGTCACAGGGATATGTATGCTTCAGTTACTGAGGACATGCTCATCACAAAAATCTGCCTAAGTTATTTCTTCTCACAACTTTTTTTTCCTTTTTATTTTTTTTTCTGCAAATTTGTATTTATTTGGGTTAAGGTAATTAACCACTATTTCCCAGTCTAAAGGCTCCACAGACAAGACTATGGCAGAACTGGAACTTCTGTTTCACAGGAAATTCTGACATTTTGAAGCATGTCCAGGTTTGGACTGAGAAAAATATCAGAGAATTCATAAATTTCTATAAAGGAATATGTTCCAAAAAAAGGTCATGTCAATGGAAATATAAAACTTTGTTAAAATTCAATAAAATATCAATTTAGTTTTTTGTTTGTTTGCTTGTTTTTTAAAGAATAAAAGTTCTTCTGAAACAAGAATAAATAAGAAAAATATTTTTCTAAGACCTTTGTAATAAGCCTTAACCAAATTTCCTTTTACTGAGCATGAATATTTCCAATATGAAATTTCCACCTTGACATATTCCCACTGATGATTCAGCATTTTCAAAATGGAGAACATTCAGAAAATATTTTCCCAGCACTAAGAATAGATTGGGAAATTGCTTCAAGTTTCTGTTTTCAAATAAATTTTACTAAAAAGTACCATAAATGTTATTTAAGTGCTCTCCACATCTTGTACTTGGCACACTTTACATGTAAGGTAGCAGCACACTCACCTGATGATCGTCTGTCTCAGTGGGACTGGGAAGAAGTTTGCCCTGGAATCACCTTCTTGGCACCAACCAGGACATCTCGGATGCTGTTGGCAGCAGGCTGCTCCTTTGCCACTTTGTGCTTTTTTCTGCAGCACTAAAAGGCCTTACAAGAGTGGAAACAGAAATTCAACTCTCCACCAACTTTCAGAACTGCTCATTTTCACTCAGGTCCCAGTGGTCACAAAGGAGCAGAAGAAAGGACAGCAGTAGACATCTGAGGAACAAACTTACTGACTCATTGTCCCCATCAATGAGATATTTATTTCATTTATCTCACACTTTTCTCCCTCCTTTCCATATTTATTGGCATTATTTCCACTAGGAAAAATAACTTGATAGCCTTGCAGAAGTACTCTCATTATGGTAACTCAGTCTCTCCTAAGTTATCTGAATTTTCTTCACTTATGTTTCTAGATTTGATTTGATTTGATTTGACTTGATTTGATTTGATCTGACTTGATCTGTATGTGATCTGCACACATGAAACACCATAAATTCCATCCATTCATAGGTGTAAGCACTGTCAGGAAAAAGTAGTATTATTATTTTTGTTGCTGCTTCTAGCATAAAATATAACATTTTTATGGCTTTTTCATGGCTTTTTTATGTAGTAATGAAATATAATTACACTCATATCAGACTGGGGAAGGTTATTTGCTTTAGAGAGGATGATTAAGAGGAATATAAGGAATTGGACCTGGGTATAAAGATACCTGACACAGAACCCCAGAGAAGCACAGGAAGAAGATCCCACCCTATTATAAGAGGATGCAGTTTCCAAAACAGTGAGCTACGTCTGCTCAAGCCAGGCCAAATGTGTGACTCCACAAGCAATCCCACCCAAATGTGTTCATTATATGGACCTGTGCAGCACATTTAAAGTTCCTTGACTTGTGACGTCTTTGTGGCAGGTACTGGCCTTCTTTATTGGTTTTGGACAGGCTTCAAGATCATGGATTTACAGATTATTTGAACACACTGAGACATTTTAATTGGCTAAAATGCAAACATTTTGCAGTTAATGAGGGGTGGCTTCAGAACCTGATTTTCCACTGCCTTGTACCTTATGTAGCCATTAGTTCACAGCAGGAGAAAGGTCTCAGAGTGCAGTTTGGCAGCTCAGTGCTTATGACCTTCCCATGACATTATGCCTGCTGAGCTTTTAAAAACCTTCTGTGTGGCTGGTTCTGTTCTGGCTCTTCCACACTGCCACAGCAACATGATTCAGAGTTAATGCAACTGATGTCCACAGATTTTCCCAAGGTGCTCCCTCCTCATCTCCAGCTTCACTGCCCAGACTTTGGAGTGCATCAATGAAGAGAGATTTCTTGCCAGATCATGTTGTATTCCAGCCTTTTAATTCTTTAAAAATATTTTTACCCATCCTCCAGCTAATGGTATTGGTATTGGTATCCCCCAGCTATTGCAGCACTTGGTAGAACCTCAAATACCTTCTTTTCACTGAAGAAAATGAGAAGCAATCCCAGAGCTTCAAGTACCAATGTCTTTTGCAACAAACCTCTATCAATCACAGCTTGTGGGTTCAGTATAAAACTGTCAAATCACTTCAGCTTAACTTAAAATCTTCCACTACAACTATATAATTCTGAGTATTACTACTGTATTCTTTGAGAGTTCTCAAACACTGCACAAATATGTTCAACTGGAACATAAATAAATGCATACATAAAATAGAAGGCAGAAAATAATTTGTCCTTGATTTGAGGTATTTTAACTGTTAGTTTGGAGTATATATTTTATAGCTAAATAATTTCTAATCTTAACAAAATTATCATAGTTATGGAAATTACTCCTTGACACAGTGTTACTGCTGGGATTATGTTTTCACATTTTGCTTTTGCTTATTACCAGACACAGATCTTTGGCAATAGTATCTCCAGGGCTGGAGGAAAAGTATGTGAAATTGTCAACACTGCAAATTAACTTACAAGCAAATCTTTGAGAACATTTTTTTACCTTCTGCCTTACTGCCTACAATATAGGGACAATATTCTGGACTGCTCTGGAGGTGTGTGCAGTGGTTCTCACACAAACTGTGTACAACCAGAGACTGAGTTTTCAGTTGAAAGACACACTGTCCTCCATTTCTGTGGCTGGGAGCTGTAACTGATGGCCCACACTGTTTTCCATTTAATCTTGCCAATCCTGAGTCATGTTGTAGACAATCAGTGAATATAAAAGAGTATTAGCAAAATTAGTTTATACTGAAGACAATATTTATATCCCACAACACAGTGACATTGCTGATGTCTTTGAAACATCACAATACAATTGTGCAATAACAAACATCTCAGTCACCAAAGCACTCTCCCTATCACTCGGTAGTAAACAGGAATTTGCCTCATAAAATCTGTCTTTCTATAAAATTCCTGCCTTTAAAGTTTTATTTAGGCCTACAAGAGGTTGGGGCATTTCATTACAAGACAAAACATCTCTGTTTAGCTTTTTGTTCCTTCATGAATTCAGTTTGCTGAAAAAGCTCTGAGTTGTACAGAGCGTTACTTGTTTAAATTAGGGCTTTCCTATTCAAATAACCTTATTTTATTTCTCTGAAAATTTGCTTCAGGCAAGCCAAAAGTGAGATCTTTATTTCACAGATGAGATGTAGCCTGGAGGAGGATGGGTCCCATGTAGCTTTTCTGAGACAAACACTGCAAGTCAGATTGCAAACATTTTCATTCTTGTAGACAGAAGTCACTCTAAGCTCCAGTTTCTACCCCTACAGTCTTTCACCCTTTGATGTGGATTGCCCATAAGAAGTGTCCCCATTGTTTCTGGGGATTTTTTGTGGCCCTCATAGCTGTTGCTGACACATGACTTTGAGATGGAAAATAAATAATGAATGCACTATTAAACTGCAGGATCCAAGTGAAATATTGCAACAAACTCAGGCTTTCCTTGGGAGTGTAAACAGTAATCACATTTTATGTTTATATGGCACTGGCAGCTATTATTAAACTGCAGGATCCAAGTGAAATATTGCAACAAACTCAGGCTTTCCTTGGGAGTGTAAACAGTAATCACATTTTATGTTTATATGGCACTGGCAGCTATAAGACTCGGGAGGGATTAATTTTAAAAGATTGTGCTTTTCATATATTTCTAACTATTTGCAGTTGTGGAACTTCATGGGAAGTCTGTATATAAGCACAAGAGTGTTCCAGAAAACTTATTATTGCTAGTGGATCATTCATGACCATACATTTCCATCTCCTTCAGCCACCATGACTCTTGCTCCAGCTAATGAGATGAAAACCCAGCTTCATGTGGAGGATTACTGGATGTCTGAGCAGTGGCCAGAGCTCTCCCACAAAGACAATGGGTCATGGACTTCTAATTCAGTGAGCTACAATACTTTTGAAAAAAGGGCAAATTTAAAAAACTTTCAAAGTTATGATTTTTCCAAGCTGTTTTGTTTCATGCTTAAATTTATTTAACTGTTTTGCACCTCTTAAAAAATTAAACTCACTGTAAAATTGACCTGACACTTTCAAATTGAAAGTCAAACACATTTAAATTAAAAATATCACCATCAAACTTTTAGTGTTTCTGATTCTCCTCCTTTCTATTTTTCCAGTTGAAGCAATAAGAAAATTAAACTGACATTCCCAAATGCTGTTGTCCCCCTTGAATACAATTTTGTTTAATGACTTGACTATGTAAAATAAAATCCTTGATACTCCAAAGTACTGCAAAACAATCCTTTCTCTTAACAGTTCTTTCTCTAAGCAGTTCTGCAGTAAAAAGGACTCCCAGTGGGAGCTCTGCTCTCATGCTCTTCCCATACAAGCAATCAAAGTTTGTGCACACTGAAGCAGCTAAAACTCGAGAGCTAAAGCTCTACCCGTAGATGTTTGCAAGTAAAGACCTTGCTTTCATACAAGGCTTTCAAGAAAGGCTAATGTATGTTAAGACTTTGTAAACAAACTGCTTAAAGTACTGGTATTTTGTTACATCATTTCTTATGAATTGAATATTCCCTCACAAGTGTTGGAAACAAGAAGTGCAACCTTGCAGAACACCAAATCTGTGGAACACAGAAGTTGGGAGAAATGAACTGGTAAGCTCAGTTACACAAGTGAAAGCACTTAAACAAGGAACCTGCAGGGTTTTTTCCAGGTGGAGAAGTCCTGCATGTGAATGAACCCACATGGGTTTTTGCTCCATCTCTTTGTTGCCTGTGTCATTACAGAAAGCCACAACAAACTCCA
Organism: Calcarius lapponicus; assembly: GCA_039654755.1. Lineage (NCBI taxonomy): Eukaryota > Metazoa > Chordata > Aves > Passeriformes > Fringillidae > Calcarius > Calcarius lapponicus. Next base: position 15,361,846 of record CM077464.1, on the reverse strand, counting down.
AACTCTGGTAATGCCACAAATTACACAGCTCACTGAGGCTGGAAGGCTGAGGAAGGAATTGTGAGTAATTGCTTTTAGGTCCCTTGCATATTTCAAAGCCATTAACTTTAGAGATTATCATCTCTACTGTGCCACAGGCACATGTCAGATGTGCAGTCACTGGGGTGCCCCTGAGTGCTGTCCAGCTCCTTTTAAGCACTATGGACCATGAATATTTGATGCCAGTAACTCTCTAAATTCTGGTGAACAGCAAAATACAATTGCTAATGGTGATGTTCCTTGTCATTATGGAATTACTATTTTTGTTCCTCTTGCATGCTATTTGTTTTACATTTTAATATCTGCTATAAGACTGCTGGATGGTACTAGAAGTCCAAGGTGAGGAATGACAGTCAAAAATCCCATATATCATTCTAGAAGCTAGAATAACTATACTAGAATTTTGTATTTTTGCAACTGTGATCTCCATGTGAGGACTGTTACACCAAATAATGTGAAGAAAACTCTGTGCCAGACAGGCCCACTGCCTTTTCTGAAATCTGTATGTCAGTGCCAGCCACTTTCTGAAGGACGTGTACAGATCCTTTCAGTTTTTTCTTGATACTTTTCAGAGGTGCCAGTAGCTGAAAGCTTCATTCAGTATGACCCTGTGCTCCAATACTCTACTGAGTTCAGGGGTTTGGGTGCATCCTCAAACTATAACAGTCTTGCTGAATTTTATGACTGACTCCAAGTAAAAAATCAGGTTTTTTCCAGGTAGCAGTGTCTCATTGTGGGGAGACATGCAAACAAGTAAATAAAAAGTCAATTTATTCATATCAAAGAAATACTCTGTAGAATCCTAATGAACATGTGAAGAACAGAAAAATCACCTGGCATGTCCAAATAGCAGACGGTGCAGTGCATAAATTATACAGTTAATCTGACTTTGCTCAGTCAGTGGGTTTAGTATGGGTTGTGCTGTTCAGCTGGGCAACATATGCTCAGAAGGTTTAACACTGGAAGTACTGCAGACTTTGTAGAGTTGATCTGCAGTGCACATGAATGTGTCAAGGATTTCCAGATATCCAGCAGATCAGGCAGAGTTGCTATTCTGGTGAGACTGTTCCAGACAATTGTCAGCATTCTCAAATTCATCCCCAACAAAATTGCCAAGAACATAAAAAAACATGACTGTTAAAAGCCAGATATAAGGTAGGTAAGAAAAAAAATCCTACCATATAAATCCAACTTTTATTATTGACCTTATTCCAGTGCCTCAGACTAAGTCCTTCCTCAAGACCTATGAGAAATAGCCCAATATCCTAATGTGTTAAAGAGATGCCAAATAAGGAAATAAAGTAAAAAGCCAAAAATCAACCAACCAAACCAAAATCAACCAACCATCCAATGAACCAACCAGTTCTACCTATAGTTCCTAAGCAGAAATACATGGCACCGTTGTCAGAGCAGGGAGAACAAGATAAGCCACATCAGTGCATGGGATCCATGCTAACCTGAAAAAGTGTACATGCACTTGGTATCTGAGAGCTGCATTTGCTTCAAACACAGCTGAGATCTTTTTTCCAGTATTCCTTCTCCTTCAGAGCTGAAGGCATTCACTCCAGCTGTGAGCAGAAGCTCCTGAGGAGTGAGGTGAGCACAGCAAAGCAGGTCACTTGGAGGCAGCATGTTCTGGGCCAGTAACCCCATTCATTCACCCAGGATTCCTTTTCCCTCAGACACTGTCTCGTGTTACTGGCCTTGGTATTGATTGCCAGGGAACTTTGACATTTGCTTGCTGTTGTTTGATGAAAGCAGCTAATTGGAGTGCTTCCTCTGAGGAAAACCTTTCACATGTGTGGAGTCCTTTGTACCTGTGCATGTGTAGGTGACATATTCTGAAACATACATAAAGAAAAGCTGTTTGCATGCAGCATAAATGTAACTAACTGCTCTTGCTTTGCTAAACATTCACTCATAACTTGCAATTCAATTCCATCACCTGTAACAAAATACTCGAGACAACTGTAAACTAAATGTCAGCCCTCTTTTCTTCCCAGAGAAGCTGCTTTTTTAATTCAGCAGAATTAGCCAACTTACCTTACTTTAAAAATACTCTTTTTTGGAAAATACCCAGAGAGTTGGGTTTTTAAAGCAGTCTTACAGAACCTCAATTAAAAATCATAGAAAGTGATTCAAATAGAAAAAAATGAAAAGTAGAATATAAGTCCTGATATAAGATTTCAGATGTTTTTACATACAAAGATATTTTTTAACCCTGGTACTCATCCATGTTATACAGTGAAAAGAACAAGCAGAATCAAAGACCAACAGTAAAGCACAAAAAATGTATTTCTATACCGTGCATGAAATTTAAAACAAATCATACGCTCCAGCACAGTTTCTTCAAACAGCTTTTTCCATACTCAACAGCTTCTTGGTAAGATGATTTAGGTGATGAGCATGTGGGCCACAAAATATGTACTCCACCTGCAGAAACTGCTGTCCCTAACTTATCCCAACTTCTTTGCACCCCCTATTTTCATTTTTTCCCAGTGCAATAATTGCAATAGCACAGACATAAGGCAGGACTTACTCCAACATTCTCCCCTGCTTCTCTTAGATAATATATAGGAGTTTGTACTGAAACTATCTCCTGACAAACAGGAGATTTTTGGGGATTATGTTGGCACCCACTCTCCCCACCTGCCCTTTCTCTTCTCTTTATTTTTTGTTGCTTATGAGATGAATGGTTATTATCAGTTTATTATTACTGCTTTTTCCACAGACTTTCTCAAATGTCAAGTGAATCTGATCTGGAGTTCATGCCCATAATTACACTGGACCAACTCCAGGAACTCGTAAATAAATCGGGGGTGGCTGCTATGGTTGCCAGAGCTCTGTCATTTTGCTCTTCTGAGGGTGGACAGAGGCTTTGGCTCTTTTCTAAAATTCTACACTTGCTACAGAGTTTTTCACACCTTATTTTAAAAGACCCTAGGCTTTCTTACTGTAGTTTGGCATAGTTTCACCACAGGCACAGAAGCTACTAGACTGCAACATTGTTGAATGTGTTCATTTAGACAAGCAGCTGAAATGTGGATTGTTACTTTTTAATTTTTTTTTTTTCCTGCTTTCTCTATATGCGAGAACCTGACAGGAGCAGACGTTATTTCTGTCTCTGCTCTGGCCTCTTGTTGACATTAGGAGTTTACACTGGGCTCTACAGTGAGGCACATCTTTGTCACAGAGTGTGGACTGTGCTCAGCCACAGAGGGCAGCTCCAAGGCTTGGCAGGAAAGGCCTCAAGTGCAGAGATGTCTGGATTCAAGATCATGGCTTAAAAGGAGATGGCACAGCATTCATTCCCAGACCTAGTGACTTTAAATGTTACTTTCAAGCCTGTTTTCTAATCATGTCGATGCACACAGTGCACAGCATCTGGTTACAGATCTGAATCTCTGGGCAGTGCAGGCCCTTAACTGAAAACGGTGCAGATATTGATCTTCTGATATTTTGACACTTTTTTTTTTTTTTTCCTGAAAACCTCCAAGTAAACTACTGAAGCACATCATGAGAGTTGATCCAGAATATGTAACTATTCAGAACGTGGTTCCTCTCCTTCAACCTCATCTGCAATTAGAACTAATCCCCACATCAGCCATTCGTTGATGCCAGATGGCAGCACAGATCACAATTTGCACAACTTGATCTACAGTGGGTTTTTACCAGAAGCTAAAATAATTCCTGAAATCAGAACTAATCCTCAGTACAGACAAGGCCTCAGACTGCCAACTAGTTCCAAATGTTTTTAAGATGTGAATGCTTGTATGCTGCCAATGGGGACTGAGATGACCAATTCTTTTCATGTGGGTCACTCCGAGGCCAGCAAATGGTATCAGCATTTCCCCAGTGCTACCCTGGCTCACAGATACACAGTCACATAAAGGTGAAAGTTTCTGGACTCCTTTATAATGGATTGAGTCCATTGTGTCTTCTGCAGAGCACTTTCAAAACAAAGCAAAATACTTTATGGAGTGGAAAACACTGAATTATTTGCAAAAAAATGTCATTTCTTTTCTATATCCCTCCCCAGGGAGCCCATTGTTCAAATAAGTATTTGCTTGTGCCCCAAAGTACAGATGTTTTTGACTCTTGCCATAAATCAAACATGCCTTATGTCTAACACATTAAAAAAGAGTAGAAAATAGCAGACATGGATTAAGATGGTTGGTCTGACCCAAATTATAGTTCTTCAATACTGTAATTTTTTGCTGATTCTTCTGGGAACAAAAGATTCGACATCATTGTGATTCCCTCTTCTCCCTTGGAATTAAAATCAATCTTTTACTCCTTTTGAAATGTAAATTTGAAATAAGCATGTATCTGGATCATGGATTAAGTTTGCAGGAGAAAAGTCTCTGGCAGAAGATGGCAGGGACCGTGCCTAAAGCTAAATCCAGACACACAAATCAGCTCTGAGCTCGGGTGAAAACAGAGTTCTGGTTAAATGGGTTTGCAGGTTTTCAGTTACAAAAGTTCCATCAAGAAACCACTCTGATACTTGAAAACAAGTAAGAACAGCCTCATGTCATCTACAAGAAAAGCAAATTTAGCATTCCAATTACATTTTTGTCCCCTCAGACAATTCTCTCAGGCCTGTGTTAAAGGGCACTTTTTTCAGAATCAGAATTCCATCTCTAAACCTTGACAATTCTAGTGAGGTGGTGCTGCCTGTTTTATTTAATACGGAAAGATAAGCCTTTGATAGCTTCAAACAGGGTGTGTTGAACAACAGGACAAATTTTCTTGAAAGGCAGCAGGATAAACTGTATTTTCAAGGTCAGTTTTTTAATCCATGGCTTTTAACCTTGCTATGATTTATGTTTGACCTCCTTTCCACAGTAGTTTTCTTCCTTGTCTCCTTCAGACTGGAAAGACACGTCTTTGCTTTCTATTTGATGTGGGTTTCATGTATCTGCACAAAGTAATTCATAACCACTTGGCAAAGGGGCATGTGCCCACACCACATCATTATCCTGCAATTAAGAAAATTCTCCCTGCCACAAAGCTATAAAGCCCAGTGAATGTTTCAAGCTAAGCCCTCAATATTCACTCTGAATTCATCTAAGGCACAAAGCTGCTGTGGTGCTGCAGAGAGATTTTGTAGTGTGCCTCATAAAATACTTGTTGAGCGTTGATTGGAAATTTTTTGGCTTTGCCTCATCTCAGCATGTTTCCACACCTTAAGATTTTCTCCTGCTTCTCTGCACAGATTTCACACAGATACAGAGAAGATAGCTCTTCTCTGCAACTGAATGGAACAGAAGCATGTTATTGTGTTTGGTTCAGGGTGTCCTCTACCTGAGGTTTAACACATTCTACAACTGATTTTTAGATTTTTGATTATTCTCTTTGTGCTGTTGGTCAGGTTACAGGTTGCTTTGTTAGACTTGATCAAGCGGGTCTTGAACTATCAGTGTAATTCACTTACAAAATATTTGATTAAAGTAAAAGACTGAAGTGAAAGGAATATAAAAAGATTCTGCCCGCTGGGATGTTTAATATTAGTCAGTTTCAGTGTTATGTTTCCCTTTCACTGTGTGGGCAAACACCTTTGCTGCATAAGAGAAGTCTGTAACAAGTCATTTCCTCCACCTTCCTAATGATACCTTGATTTTAAATAAATACATCCGAGGGGAAAAAGTGTCACCCTTTAAATAAATGTGGTGATGACTTTCCAACTTCTACCTCATGTGGCCCCAGTAGAAGGGAAGGAGCAGGACATTTATCGAACTGCTCCTTTAGACACATTCTCCCCAAGGTCTCCCAGGATCTGCTGCATCCCAGTCGGAGCAAACTCTTCCATCAGGCTGAGACAGCCGGGAGAGGTGGTGCAAGTTAATAAAGAGAACAGTCGTGTGTCTCTGAATGTACACTACAGAGAAAGAAACACTGTCCAGAAACGCTGCTAATGCCGGAGCTACCCATAACCGTGAGCGATGGCACCGAGCCCTCCCAGCCCTCTGCTTCACCGGAGCCCTCTCGCTGGGCCGGCTCTCCTTTGAACAATTAAGGATTCCATTGGCCACGCTCGGTGAAAGGGACCCAAAAACGCCGCTCCCCGCCCCGCCGGGCGCGGCTCCTTTAAGGCGCGGAGCGGCGGGAGCCGGGAGCGGGAACGGGAGCGCGTTCGCTCCGCTGCGCTCCGTGCGGAGCGGGGCCGGGAGCTCAGCGCGGGGCCGGCAGCTCGGCACGGCACGGCTCGGCTCGGCTCGGCTCGGCTCGGCTCGGCTCGGCACGGCTCGGCACGGCCCCGCCGCTCCCAGACCGCTCCCGGGCCGCTCCGGGGGGCGCCGAGCCCGGGGCCGCCCCGCCCCGCCCGGCCCCGCCCGCCGGCCGGAGGTGCCGCCCCCCGCCCCCCGCGGCCGCGCCGCTCCCCCCGCCCCGCTCCGCCCCGCCGACCGGCCGGAGGCACGGACGGACTGACGGACTGACGGACGGACTGACGGACGAGGCCGCCGGAGGCAGCGGCTGCCCGCGAGCCGCCGGGTGCGAGGTGAGTGGCGGCGGCCGCGCTCTCGCCCCGCTCTCCGCGGGAGGGGAGCCCGCACGGGCGCTGCCCCCGGGCACGGCCGCAGCTGCCCCCGGGCACGGCCGCTGCCGCCGTGGCGGAGGCGCCGCGGGCTCCCCGCGCACCCGGGCAGCGCCTTTGGCGGCGGAGGTGCCGCGCGAAACTCGCCCGCTGCTCCGGCCGGCGCCGCGCTGTCACTCCGGCCGGGGCTCTCCCAGCCCGTGGGGATGCGGGGCTCGCCCGCACTCTCCGCACCTGCTCCGGGGCCGTGCTGCTGCCGGCGGCGCGGGGCTCTGCGGGCACGGCTCGGCCCGCGGGGCAGCGAGCGGGGGGCGCGGCGCAGGGGCCGCTCCCGGGGCCGCCCCAGGCGCGGGGGCCGCAAAGCAGCGGGGCTGAGAAATGTTTGGAGGAGTTTGGTCTCTTCTTTCAGCTGGGAAAGGAAAGGCATCGGCGGCGGCGGCAGCGCGCACGTGTGATGCAGAGAAAGAGGGACTCATGATGCTGGCTGGCTGCAGCTCAGCAGGATACCGGGAAAGGCGGACGGAATCAACAGGGCGCTTGTTGAGAGGCGCACGGAGCCGCTTCGGCCCAGAGCCCCCGAGCTGGTTTGGAGAGACTGAGCACTCGCCTTAAATGGCTCAGCAGTGGGGTTCTGGCTTGCCCCGACTTGTCCAAACTCCAGAAAACAATATGACGTTTAGAAAGGGGGGGAAACAATGTGGTATTGTGATTAATAGGAGAAAAATGAGTAGGGTATGCCGATGGTTATCAGTGCAGTGCTTGTAGGGTTTTGCGTAGAGCATGGATACCCAGTGCTGCAGAGCTGACTACTTAATTACACCTTTGCATCCATTCTACTGCAGTCTGATGGATCATGATCGTGGATTATGACTCTTTTAAGAGAGACTTCAGTGGTCTTTTGACGAGTGAGTGTACTCAAGTTTATTACTTGGCAGGGGGCAGCAGCATGAAGCCTGGGAATGAAAATAGGAAGTGAACATTACTCATTTAGTTTTGATATTGTGTCTTTGACTGTTATAAGTGTCATCATAGACTGATCCTAGCTCAGATAGCATCTCATGTACTGAAAGACATTACTCTTGTCCTGGTTGGTGCCTACTTCTTCTAGCTGTGCAAGCAGTCCCTCTGATATGGAATATGTTCTGAACAAGTCTGGTTATTTTTATAATGGGCAAATGTGTTTCTGGAAGAGTAAACCAGACTGTATCATACCGAAGAATGTTCTCAGCCTGTAATATCTTAATCTCATCTGTTCAAAATGAAAACAACAGCCACCGGAAAACTGAAACCACTCTTGACTGATGCACATGGCTAATGAGGGTTATGACAACAGAACTGTGTGCAGTGTTAACTACACTGAGGTGCTGCTGCCTCACACCTGGAAGTGCAGCTCGAGCTGAGGATGGGCTGTCTGCTGGCTCTGTGTGACCAGCAGTGGCAGAGGTCCAGCCTGAGTTTTCAGAGAAACAGTCCTGGTTGCTTTATGGTCCTTTTGGAGCATTCATGAGCTAGAAGTGCTTGTGGTGAAGACTGGGAAGGAATAGTGGTGATGTGCCCTGCTCCTCAAGCACAGGCTTGACAGCTGTTTCTGCCAAGAGATGTTCATCCCTGGTGGGACATTGAGAGGCTTGAGATTCACCCTGTTCTCCTCTGCCCTCTGAGGCCGCAATAAAAGGGTTTGGGCACAGTCCATAAATGCATCTGGCCGTGGGTAATGGCACGGTGAGATGCTTTAGAGTAGTTTGCTCAGTTTCAGTTCTGCTTTGTTTATCTGTGTGGAGGCTTTTTTACATGTTACTGTGTCAAGTGAGATGCAGCTAAAATTTCGATTCGCTATCCTGATAGGAAATACGCTTCAGCTTTCACTTTAAAGTAGTTAATTGTAATGCCTAAAGATTTGTATACTAGCATGGATGTGCGTGCCTGTGAATTTATCTGGCCATGGTATCATTACAAACCTCTCTGATACAGGCAGCACCAAAGTGTCTGTCCTGTGTAGAAACTTCTGCAATCATCAGAGGAAAGTAATGTTTTTTTTTTCACAATAAAGCTCTGAACAAAATTCCTGTCTTCAGGTGAGTGTTAGCTCTCGCTAGGTGCGGCCTCACTGTATTCCCCTGGGGGAATCATTTCACACCCTTTGTTTTGCTAGAAAATTTATAGTTCCCAACTGCACTGCTCAGTTCTGAGTGGATGCAAACCATGCTGACTCATATGCTGAACTGCAGCCTCGCTCCATGTAAACACAGGCACACTTCTAAAATATTTAATTTGTAATGTCCTCTGTGGAGAGCTATCCCACAGCTCCTGGCATAATTCCCAGAAGCAGCAGATTCTGGGGTTCTGGGAGTTTCAAAGGCCATTGGTGCCCAGCAGGATAATCATCTGAACTAGTTTAGTGTAGTTTATCCTGGCACTGGGACAGTTCAAACTGAACAGGTATTTAATCTTGCTTAAAGCAAGTCTGCTTTGAACAATACATGGTATGTGCATGAACGATCTGGAGCCTGTTGGGACATGGCTGTCAGGAGATCTACATGGAGGGAAATCTTTGTTATGGCAAGTACACTTTGGTGTAGATGTACCTCCCAACAATTTCTAAAACAACCTCTGTGGGCAGTTATAGTAAAACCAGGATAAGCTATTAGAATATTTGTTTTCTTAGTTCCTCTCTGGCCAATACCAGTGGTAATTAATTGTCTTGTGAAATACCCAAGTTTATATCCATGGGTGAAATGCATGTTAAAAAAAGATTCTCGGAAATACAGAAACTCACACTCATTCATGCACACAAAAATTCTCACTCTTAATTGAAAATAAGTTACAGTATATGATTTGGATACAAAGGAAGAGAGTGGAATCAAAGAATGATTTCTAAGTACACTTATTTTGTCTGTACCTGCTAAGTACAATATTGGAGTTTTAAGATAAGTATCTTCTCCTTTAGAGGGGTAATTCATTCAGTGGAGACTAGTTGTTAAGAAACTAGAGTTCTTTGGTTCTTTTGTGGGTTTTAAAATTTGAGGTTGGTTTTTTTGGTTATTATTGTGAGCTTGGTTGAAAGAGTCATCCAGTATGATAAGTACAGAGAGCAATTTGTGAGAGGTTTAGTGATCTTATGGATGGTCCAGATCAATCCCATATCACTTGCTCAGTGGGCTGTCAGTGCATTATCTGTAACAGTTAAACATCCTCTGTTTGCTGAACTGTGCCCAGCGTCGCTGATGTCATAACTCATCCCAACATCCTGCAGCGTTTTAAGCATCCACTCTTAATTTTTTATTTTGAGAACAAGATTCTACAGACACTAGAGTAGTGGGATGTGCTCAAAGCTGGGTACATCTGGGTTGCAGAAGAGGTACCAAACCCTGGAGGAAAAGCCCCTGGTGCAAATGGGGCTCTGGAGCTCACTGAGGTCCCTTGGGGATACAAACCACTGCTCCAGTGCTTGTGTCCATGCATTGTCAGTGCAGCAAGAAAAGCAAGTCTCTGCTCTTACCTTTGCAGATATGCTTCTGTAGGATTTGAAGGTAGTGTGTGTGTCATTTCTTTGACTGCAGGAGGGGTACCTGGCACAGTACTGTTTTGGTACAGGAAGCATCTTTATTGTATGATTAAAGGCTCAACTTATTTTCCTTCTTTATTAATGTGGGGAATTTCCTTACAAATGTGGCTTATTTCACAAATTCATTTCACTAGAAAGACTTCTATATCTGAAGTCTGAAATTGAAGTGTACAGATGTGGCATTTTGTTGCTTAAGTGTGCTGAGAGATATGTTTGTCATTAGCAGAGTCCCATTAGCTGTGAGGTAGTCTTACAACCCATATTTCAAAATCCTGCTTTCTATGATGGCTGTTAGTGGCATTTTTCTTTGTGAAAGCAGAAGTTAAAAATTGTGTCTGTTATTGTTGCCATCACAGCTGTCTTTGTCCAGTTTTAACCATCCTATTCTGAGTAGCTCTTAACTGGGGTTGTAACTTCAATGGCCATGTGCAAAAGAAGTAGAAGTGGAGGTTTTTCAATGCTGTCTCCTTCTCTCAGTCAAAAATATTTCTTTTGAGTTACACTAGTTTTAATCAAGTTGCAATGAGTCAAAGCATTCCATTACTAACTCTGTTTTGGTGCCTGGTGTAATGAGGACTGATATGGCTACAATATAAATTAATTATATTAATTATATTTATTAATTATTATATAATTAAGCCAGTTCCTTAGCACTAACTAATCATGGTTTGTCTTGAGCAAGACAGATGGTACCACTGATACTGTGCTTCTGAGACTTGAAAACTGGGAAGATCACTTGAAATAAGGTGATGCAATTTTTGTACGAGGTCACGTACAAAATAATTTCATCTTCAGATGGCAATTGTGAAATAAGCAAGTGCTCCTTGCAACATGCTATCAGTTATTGCATAAGTAGGCAGGAAACGAGGGCCACCCCTCTGTCTAGGTGGGCAGTGGGATGTGCTGTCTTGAGGTGCCAATTCACTTTCACACCAATGTGCAACACCAGTGTAAAAAAAGATAAATAGATGTGAAGCCCATGTTTATTCGAACCCTCCTTTCTAGCATACTCAGCGTCTTCCTCTGAAGTGGAAGGCTGACTTCTGTGTAGTCTATGTTAAGAGTTTGTAAATGGCTGTCTTCCTAACTCTAACTGGAAACTACTGTCATGAGAGGAGTTTTTTTTGTAAGTTAGATGGCAACCTGTTAGAGTAACATATTGTTGGAAACTGTTGGTGGTAAAGTAGCAGCAGCTTGGAAAGCTCTGTGACCCTGATCCAGACTTGTTTTAGAGGGTAACTTCTAATACAGAATCTTGTACAGTTTGGTCCAGTTGGAGGGCCAGCTGTCTATTTTGGAGCTCAGACTGCTGCCTTTTAAGATGAAAGCCATATTTTGTGAATATGAACTCCTTTTTATCTGCTTGCTGTGCTTGTCTGAGGGAAGGAGCAGCTGTAGTCCATTCGCCAGACCTCCATTTGGCTGTTGCTGCCATTGTGTTGTGTGTAAACATGTACCATTATTTTGGATCATATAGCAGCCTGTTCAAAAGGGTCTCGCATTCCCCAGCTGTTCTGCAACTTTTCCATCTCTGAGCTTGCCAGCTGCTTCATACAGGCAACTGTAGCTGCATTTGTCTCTCTGGTGTTAAGTATTAGTGGAGATAAAATTGACTTGTTAAATGTTAGATGCTGGAGCCCCTCTCCTGCTTCAAATGGACTTAAAAACAAAAGCAGGCTGTTCTTACCACATTGAAGTTAGAAGTTTTCTTTGTCACTAGTTGAATAAAAATTTTTGTTTTGTAGATTTGAAACAAACTGTGTTTACATATACAGCCACAGATTGTAGCAGTAGCTAATCTGAAAGAACTGGGTTACAAAAAGGTGTGCCTTAAAGCCATGTCAACAGCTCATTTGTTTAACCACTTCTCTGAACAATGTTCAGTTTGACAAGGCATCCTGTGCTCTCTTGTCAGCCAACCCTTTTGTTTATTGGATCTGGGAGCTTTTGTTTCAGTGGCAGCACTGCTCAGACTGGATGTCAAGGAAGGAGCAGGGGCTCTGCAATATCTTATATCCAAACTCAGTGAGTGCTGAGTCCAGGTGAGGAGCCACAGACTGAAACCTGCCTTTTCCAGCCTGCTCTCCCTGCCATGAAAGTGATAGCAAATGTCTGGAAAATGTTTTGTGTGACTGAACTCCTCTTTACTGCAGCTTTGAATCCACAGCTATCTGCCTGGAGATACAGAAGCTGAAAGTCAGAGTAAATTCTCCCTCCTTTGGAAAAAGGAGATAATTCTGTTCATGACTCAAGTTACTATTCTAACCACTTAACCTGTTCAGTCAGTTTGAAACTTGGGGTGAGGAGGAGTGTATCCTTGGTTGCTGCAAGAGACTGCTAAAGATAGTGATAAGGCAAAGTTTTCAGAGGCTGGTGCCATTGATTAGTGTTCCTTACTCCCATACAAGGGATAAATCAGGTATTCACCTGAAATAATTCTTAATGCAGTTTGTATTTGAAAAATATAAGTTTGCTTTTTCATGGTTTTGCTATTTGTTTCATGGTGAAGGAGACTGGAAGGGAATGACTTGTGCATTCTTGCTCCTGATTGCAGAAAAGATTGCAAGACTGCCTCTGCCCCAGGGTCCAAGTTACCCATTGTAACTGGCCTGAATTCCCTCTTATTCAGAGAGGAAATTTCCAGGTGACTGTGAATACATTTCTTTTTTCTACCTCTTTTTTTCACCACCCTTTCAACAGGCCTGCTCTATCCTTGCTGGTTGTAGCTTTCATGTTCATGTTAAACATCAACACTACCTAAATTATGTTAGGATGACTCTGGCTTCATAATAGTGCCTTGACCTGTAAAAACAAAAGCAAAACCATAAAAAAAGTCTCTTGATTTAAGGTGGCATGTTTCAGGATCTGTTTTTCGTATCTCCGAATAGCTCAGAGTTTGAACTTTTCCATTCTAATGGAAGTGCCTTAAAAGAAGTTGGAACACTATTTGGCTAGATGCTTCACTTGTCTTCTGGAAAGTTAATTTTTCAAAGTCAGTGTTGGAGCACTAAATCATTATTTGTCTGAAATCATAGCAGAAGTACAGGCTTATAGTTTGAAGTGATCATACTAGATACATAGTTATGTTAGCTGAGCAGAGTGATAGATACTAGATTAAAATGTCTAGCTAACACAGAAAATGTAGAAATGAACATGAGTTTGGATTTAATAATTGCATGTATGAACAGTTCTTTAGAAAACAGGTAACAGTTTCTCTTTCAGAAGAGCAGATTGAAAAAAAACCACTTCAAAAATAGAGGGAGACAACCGAGTGTGATACTGAGGGCAGGGAGAGAGGCGTGGGGAATGGAGAAGGAGCTTCTGTCACACAGGAAGTTAGGGAGAGCATCTTAACATTTTAATTTTTTTAAGTGCTGCTGATTAATTCATAAACCCCTTTGGAAAGAGTTTCGAGAATGGGCATAGAGGAGATTGGGACAAGTGGATTTTGAGAAGTAAGAAAGTAAGGAAGTGTTGGTTTGTCCTCAGTTGAACAGAGGAGGAAGACGGTATTTGATTAGTGATTAGTGTTCAATTATTGAAAGCTTTAGGAGAAATAAATACTTCTTTCAGAATGTGGTGGGAAGTGAAGGGAGAAGTTTTTAAATGGGCTTAAATTGGCTAAACATGTTTAAAATAATAGAGGGGGAAAAGGAAGGGATTACAGTCTCACCCACCTCCTGAGACTGTTTTTAATGAAGTTGGTGAATGTTTTGGGAAGGCATTAAGCATTTGAGGAAACTTTTTGTTAGGTGTTTTTCTTTCTTTCTTTAAATGAAAGGTTCTGCCAGTGTTTTTAACTTGGCTTAAATTTGCTCCATCCTCTACAGGGGAAAATATTTATTTTAAAGTTTTCTCTAAACTTAAATTGGCTTCCTAGCCAATTTAAAGACATGTCTGTCTATGTAATACCTAACTCCAGGAAAGGTGAAAACTCTAAGGCTTAATGAAGGAGGAGACCTTGATGGCACAGGAGAGCAGCATTTCTAGAAGCAGAAAAATTGCTGTTCTGAAAATGTAGCTTGAATTAATCCCTTCCACCTTTGTTTTCCTTTTGCTGTTGTTAATGATTTCCTTTGCTCAGTGCTAAGTGCTGTTGTGCCTGCCTCACTCCACTGATTCTTCCACTGCTCTCTGGGACTAAAAATTATAGTATATGTCAATTTAAAAACAGAAATAGAGCAGTGGCTCTAACAGAGCTTCTTCACTAAGCTGCAGGCTTTGAGAGTTATGATCTTTAGCTTTGGCACTTAAAGTTATTTCTCTCCAGGGTGGTCATTGCAGCTCTTAGTGTGGGTTGTCCTGCCCACTGATGAGTTTGGGTGCCTGCTATCTCACAGGTTGTGTGACTCAAGTCTCTGCCCTATGTGTATCTTATCAGCACAGCTCCCTAGAGACCACACAAAATTGTCTCTATCACTGAAAAGATTCAAGGCTTTGAAAGAAGGTTGCTTAGGGAAGAGTTGCAATAATGAACAAAATTACGAAAAGGAAACAATATATTTCCTTAGGTAATGTGTGTCAGTAAGGATCTGGCTTAGTTAGGCTCTGTTGTTAGGGTTGCCTGTTACAGCTACTGCAGTTCTGGAGGCTTTGCCTCGTTTGTGTGCTGCACATGATGCTGTGCTCTCATCTGTAATCAGCATTTAGCTGGAAACTGCTGAAAAGTCCCAGTACTGCTGCTTCTTCTCCCACCTCACTCCACAAAACTCAGCTGAGGTATTCGTGTTTAGATCACGCTCTTGGCTTTAGGCTGAAACTACTTTAGTCGGAGTCTTCTGTCATTTGTGGTTCGAAGTATATGCTGTGACAAATATTACTTCAAAGGAGTTTGTACAAAACTTGACCCTAGCAAAGCACAGAGAGTAAAGGCTCTCCAGAATTTATAAACACCCTGACCATGGGATTGCACCAAACCTCTTCTGGATGCTCTCCCTGGGCCCATCCTCTTCCTTCCTGCTGTACTGCAGAGTGCCAATGGCTGACAGGCAAAGAATTTGTTTTTCCTGAAATACACTTGTTTGTCTTCTCTCCATAATATTTGTTGCATGCCCCACTCGACAACTTGCATGCAAATGCCTATTTTTGTACTGTTTTTGTGGGTTGGCAACAAAGTAATTGTGGCTTCCTACTGCAAGCAAAAGCCTGGTGTATGGAAGTCAGTTGTTTATATGGATTCCTGGATTGGAATGCAAGCTTAATTCTTTTAGCTTGAAAATAAATTGTGTTGATTAAAATTAACTTTGAATTTAAGCGACACTGAACCCGGTTAAACAATTTTCTAGGGCTTATATTAATAAAAGCAAACTATAGCATAGCTAACTACTGCTGAGGATGCATTTCAGGTTCTTAAAATTTGTGGTTTAAGAGTGGAATGCTCAGCTTATACTTCTGTAATAAACTTCATGTCTGAAGTGCACTGTGTGGTGTACCCTGCTGGGATAGTACAGCCACAGATAACTTGAAGGGATTTGTGTGTGCAGGGAGAAGGCAGATGGAACATTCCAGGTGAGATATAAAATTTTTAGGCTTGGGAACCTAACCTGCCTTACAGTTAGAGATAAAGAGCTGTGAAAAAGAAGTTACCAGTGATTTTGTTTCATCTGACCTACTGTTAGAGGACCTAGTAGCCTTTAAAAGAAATCCTTAAAGCAATATTTGGTTGAACATGCTTTTTCTGGACTCCCAGGAGGTGTTTGCCAGCAAGGAGCTGCTGACATCAAAAACAAAACCCCAAAAGGCCCATATATCTGTGTGAAGTAAGGAAACTGGGAATGAGAGTGATTTTGTGCTGAACTTCAGCTGAAAGATCTTTCCAAATGCAATAAAGAAAAGGGGCACCTTTATTACTGTTTTCAAAAGTTATGATGACTTGTGAGACTCTTAGAGTAACATAGAAATGAAGACAGTGCCCTTCCAATAAAACAAATATTATTTCATTAAATGTTTCTTATGCAAAGACCAATATGAGGACTTACAATCATGCCAATCACCTCTGAAACAAAGCAAGTAATCTTGGTGTTACAGAGGTTTGTTTCTTAAAGGAAGCCCTGAAAAAACTTTTTCCATGAACATGTTGGTATGAATTGGCATTCTTCCTTGCACAGGAAACCACAAATTCTTACTGCGGAAAACTTGTAACTCTTGTAAAACAGTCATTAGTTTTGTGTCTTAAATGTGCAGAATGTTCTAGGCTTTGGGGGTTTTTTTTGCATGGCCTCTGGAGAGCTGCTCTAAGAAATGCTTCTCTTTTGATAAACAGAAGATCCCTTGCTCAGATGTTTCCAGTCCCTTGTAGTCGCTGGGCATGCTGCTGGGGCTCGGATACTTCTCAAATGCCTGCAAGCCTGAGAACCATCTTTATTGCTCAATTATTTTTACCCCCTCAAGTCTGACAGTTGCAGCAAGTGAACATGATCCCTGTATTAAATAGAGCAATCTGTTTGATGAGTTGCTTTGTTAGGGTTCCTGAAACTGGTGCACTTGAAATTGCCTTTGGTGGTGGGGCAGCTCCTGGGGCAGAGTCACTCAGGGCACACCCACAGACACACCCTGTGCTTGTGTGCACTCCTTGGGACACTTGTGTGCCATGTCAGCCTGACTTGTACACCTCTGGTATGTGATGGGTGCTACAAACTGGGAGCTTCAGTTTCAGGTGACTGGAAAAATTACTTCTGTGACTTCACTGAGCATCCCTCTTTTTCTTTATGCTAGTCTTTTTCAGTCTATTCCTCTTTATTTTTTTTTTTCAAGTCCCTGTTCTGGATTTGGTATGCGAGCTATAATCAAACTGCACATAAAACCCTTTCTTAACTAACTTTTACTTAGTTTTTGTTCCTTTCAAATACACTATCAAGAGTAGAACTCAAATTACACAGGCACATTATTTTTTTTAATGACAAAGAACAATGAGTGGGGATATAGCAAATCACATAAGCTAGCGGTGATAAAAATGTTTTTTTGGTTTTTTTTTTTTTTTTTTTTTTTGTAATGCAGGCTACTTGTTTGAAACAGCTTTATCATATCTTCATCAATGTTTTATAGTTTCTACTATTTTGGAGTGTTAGCTGGGTTCTCAAGTACTGGAACGTTACTGCTGCTATTTAAGGCAGGACATCTGTCATGATGTGTCTAGAGTCTGATTTCCCCAAGCCTGAACAATTCTTGCCTTTATGCTCTACCTATGTAGCCCTTGCTCTTTCTACAACCTAAAAATAACGCAGAAGTTAAACAACTCGTTGGAAGTCTGTAATTTCTGAGAGCAGCAACTTGCCAGTAGCTATGTCTTGTGTCTTCTGGACAATGCTTTGGCAGAGTTTCAATAATTTGCTAAAATAGGCCAAATTAACTTTTCTTTCTGGTCAGGTGTAACTTTCTGTACACAAGGATGTGCACAAAATAAATGCATGTTTCTCACAAACAGTGTTAACACTGCCTCATGCTGCTCACACTGAGGTTTCTGGGACCCAGCCCGAGCAGCATCCTCCTGGTGTGCTGTCCTCAGCTTCCTCTCTTGATTCTGGGACTTCCTTGGGACTTGGGACTTTTCCCTTCCAGTAGCCTCAGTGTTAGCTGCTCTCTCAACTCGGGTTTATGTCCCAACAGCTGTTTAGTTTGCAGGCTGTTATTGTAAATAGTTTGTACAGTATTACTACAGTGTTATCAAGTATTCTGTGCACAGGATAATGAGGCAACTCTGTGGAGCCTCAGAACTGTTCTGTAGAATGGCAGACTCTTTTAATCTAGAGAAATTATTCCCATTCTCCCACTGTAACCCTACTCTGAAAACTTTGTTCTAGGGACAGTTTTAATGAGCTTTAAAACCTGTGTCACAATTTTCAAAACAACCCCTTTATGTCTGTGGCCTTTCAATAATGCCATTTTTGGGGCTGAAATTTTATTACCCTAACAGCTCTCCTCCCATTTCCCTCTTTCCTTCCTGCTCCCAGCTGTATGCATGTGCTGATTATTCTGGGGTGGTTCTAGTCCACTCCTTCAGCTCTGTAAGCTGCTTTCTCTCAGGTTTTTGTTGCTGGATCAGTAGATCAGTGTCTGCTGTTAGTGAACCAAGGAGGGTCTCAGACCTCCAAGGTATGTGAGAGCTGGTGCAGTGGGGACAGTGTCAGACTGGACAAAAAATATGTTCTCTGCACAGTTCAGTTTGCCTAGCATGGGTCTGTAGATGAACATGAGTTTTCTGATGGCACCTCTCAGTTTTGATTTGACAAACTAAAAGCTTTCAAATGGAACCCCAAAGTAGTGTTTATTTGGAGCATAAAATGTTCAAATTGTGTTTTTTCCCTTTGCGTTTGTAGCTCCTATGCCACACTGTTTTCACATGTTGTTTGTTTAAAGGAAGCTTTAAACTTCCCAGGGAAAATTGCAGCTGGGAAAGGCCTGAAATGATTGCAGTTGCTTGGCTCTGTTGGATTGTAACTGTGTATGACTCTTACTAACCTAAAATTGTAAATGCTTTACTATTTGTCAGATTGTAAAAATGCTATGTGACCATCCAGCATCTTTTAAAATTGCACTGAGTTATGGCATTTTGGAGTTAGAATGGTCATGGTGGCAGCATGTCTCTTTGTACTGGGGGAGAAAATTAAAAAGAGTGGGGAATAAATAATAAAAGGAATTGAAATAACTGTACATGGGTCAATGCAAACAACATAGGAAATTTTGGGAAGCTTTGTTAAACTCGGGCTGAGTACTTAAAGGTTTACTGGATAGTAATACATGCTATTGAACCTGATGGCTTCAGGTTGTGATCACCAGTGAAGGCCTGCTTTTTCATCTAGTTTTGCAACTGGGAATTTACACAAGGAAGATAAGTTTCTTATTTGAGTTAGCGGAATACAAGTGTCTGGTTGGAAACATTCCCAGCAATGGTCTGATTCCTAACCCTTTCTGAAAATGCTCAATAGTGCCACCAATGCATATTTGGCCACAAAATAGTTATGACAACTTGCATAAACTCCAGGATTTTTTAATGTCTCAAAACCACTTTAATATAGGTACAAGCTGGTCATTTATAAACACTGCCTTGAAACAAAGTAATCAGAACAGAACAGCTTGGTGGATGGTCAGTTCCAGGTGCCCTGGCTTCCTGGGAAGTGCCAGCTGCGTTGATCATATTATTGCTTCTGGCTGCTGCCTGCCTGGCATCCCAGATGCAGCCACTGGCCCTGCACACCTTCCTCACAGTACAAGAGCCTTGTGACTGAAGACAGCATCTCCCAGAGCAAGATCTCTAGATTACTGCTGGGCTTCCTTTAGAAAGGACACCTGAGCTGGCTCTGTTGCCTGCTGCAGGTGTTGAATTGCTCCAGTGTTTTAGAGGAGCTGTGCTGTACTACCAGTATGTTATCCAGGCTAATTCATATATGCATTTTTGACCAAAACAGAAGAAGGTCTTATCTTTTTACATCATAAGAAACCTTTTCCTCATGATAGAGTATTGAATTGAAGTATTTGAGGTAAAGAAAAAACAGAAAACAACAAACCACCAAACCAAAATAAGTTGATTTCTCAAAGTCTTCATTCTGGCAGTAGATGCCCATCCAGTGTGTGAAGGGAAGACTCATGACTGTGTTAAGCTCCTGATGTGTTCTGCATTACAGGTAGATGAAATAAAAAAAATCAGAGCCATCTGGCAATGAGCAGAGTGCAACTGCTTGACTGCTTTGAACTTCACTTGTATAAACAAAGCTCTTCAGAGGTTGAAGAGTGTCCTGGAAAGATTCTCATTAGATTTTTTAATATTTGTTTTTACATTGTTGTCTGGTGAGCTTATCATCCAAAATACTGCATAATTTGGATCTGAGATTTAGATTCAAAGTTAATATATCTCCATAGCAAAGTCCATGTTGTTCAGAGATGTTGCTATGTTAATTGTTAACAAAGGTGCTCTCGCTGTTCAGCTGAGCTGCAGGGTTTGTTAGCTGAGCACTGCTTGCAGCACTCTGTTAAGTGCTTTCTTTGATGTCTCACAACACCAACATGTGTAACTTGATTGATGTGACATGGAGGAATCTTATCCTGAAATGTGCTTCTGGAACTTAGTTGGGACTGTTCAGATTATGCTCAAAAATACTACTTTATATTTTCTCCAGGGCTAATTGCACCATTGATTAGATTAATTCTATTTAATTAATATACTTACTTTGAGCAGAAGAGCTGATTTTATTTGGTTGTTCATGGCAACCTGAGTATTGCCTTTTATGTTTGGTTTTTGGTTTGGGTTTTGGTTTTTTTTTAATCCTCTTAATATGTTCTGTATTAAGTGCTGTTGTTTAGAACAAGGATTTATTTGTGTTGCACCTGCTGAACAAGATTCACTGTTATGATTCAGGTGTCTTCAGAGTCTTGCTTCATCTTGTCTACTGCCTTTGCTCAATTTCTGTTTCTTTCTTGTGCGGTACTAGCCATTTGCAAGACCTTGGAAATACAGCTCTCTCTCTCTCATGTGTAGGTCTTCTGTCTTGTTCCATAATTGCTCAGTGAAGAAATCTCAGTTGTCAAGGAAGCTTGAGATGCTTTGAGGTGTTGCAGATCAGAAGACCATTGCAGTTCTATAAGAGTTCCTCTGTTTCCCAGTGTGGTCACTAACAGAGCATTTTTGAAAATTCACATAGATGAACAGAAGTGCAGTGAATCCAACACGCCCCTCATTTTGTTATTTCGCTTGAAAAATAAATTTTTGTTCAACTTTAGGAATTCTTATTAGATTTATTTTTAATAAAATTAGCTCTATTAATAAAGGAATTGTTTTCAGTCATTCTTTCATGAGATGCTTAAGTCCAGGAGATAAATCTAAACAGAGGGAATGTCCTGTCTTGAATACATTCTAAAGAGGTGATCCGAATGGACTAGTGCAGGACCTACTGGTTAAAGATCATGCATTATTAGTCATGTCTTTCTGACTTGTCTGGGGAAACCAAATGTTTGATATTCCTTCCATTTCTGAATCTTCCTAGGGACTGTGGTTAGCAGTGACTGTTGCCTTTGGTAGGAAATTCAACTGTTTCTAATTTGGATTTTATGCTCTTCGTTCTATCATTAGTTGATTCTTGGGTATTTGGGAAGTTTCTTTGGTGGGTGTTCCTCCTTGACTTGCTCCAAAGACTTCACTGCCAGACACCAGCCACATCCAGTTGATCCAAGTGGTCCCAATAGCTGAGGTAACTTGTTTCCTGTTGGAGTTGGATCATGTGCTTGTGCATTTTAGGATGATGCATAATAACCTGATCGGGAGAGATGTCTGTGGAAATAAGAAGAGGAAACAGGATTCCTAATTATGTGACCTCTTACTAGCTTTAGGGAAAGGGCTGCTGGAAGGCAGGTATATTTTAAGGGCCTACTTTTTTATTATGAAGTATTTGGCTTACATTCTCATTTAGCACTTCAACCTTTGCCTGAGCTCACCAAATCTTCTCCTTTAGCCATATTGGCAGTGTCTTTCTTTTCTGGCCAAAAAAAGAGAGGCATGCACATTTTAACATGCCTTTTTTTTTTTTTTTTTTTTTTTTTTTTTTTACCACTCAATCATTTTGCCAGACTGGGGAAATAGTGTGTGTTTGGAAGGAGGGCATGAGTTATGTGAATTATATTGTCTCAACAAATTTTGTTTGTGTAGATAAAGACCCAACGAGGGTTAAAAAAACTCCAGTAAAACTCTCAAAAAGAGGTTTGAAAGCAGACTAATTTGTTTTTGAGAGCAGACTAATCTGAAGACTTGATGTTCAAAACTGAACAATTATGATGTGTAGAACTGTCTTTTAAAAATATTTTTCCCCTTAATTCTTGAATTGCAGAAATGGACACCTGTCTCTGGATTAATGCTGGCAGGTTCAAAACTGTAAGTGGTTTTTGTGATGAACTGGAGCTTCAGAGGTGACTGCTGTCATCTCTTGTCTCTGTCCTTGAATGCAGCGACTCTGTTCCTCTGTGGTCCTGTAGAAAAACAGTTGTGATCACTCCACTTCTTGGCATGTAAAAGTTCAGCGTCTTTAAAGCAATGAATACTTCATGCTGCTAATGGCTTTGGAGTAACTTATTTAAGTGGAAACTGAGCAGTTCCTTACTGAAAATGTGCTCCAGATCATGTTTGTAAACATTCTAAAAATTAATTGATGCATCTGATTTTCAGTATTTCTCATGTATTTCAGGGAGACAGTAAAGTGTCACAATTTATGTGAAATTGATTTGTTTTGGAGAAAGAGAACAGACTGGCTTGAAGGAATGACTCTCTCGACCTCACTGCTTGGTATTAACCCTGAAACTCATGTACTGGGAATGCCATAGACTTAAATTACAATAAGGAGATAACATGGCAAAAAAATTAGTCAGAGAAAGGAGGTAATCTAAGAAAATAAAATAAATTTTACCTTGTAATAATGAATTATTGAATGTATGGGTTTTTTTTTTTTGAAGAGGTGGTTCAGAAATGTAATCTGCATAATGGAATGTGTGTTCTAAAGGAAAAAACTGTTATTGTTATGAAGTCAGAACATGAAAATGTCTCTGAATCTGAAGAAACGTTTCAAAAATTCATTTTGAGGATTTGGAAGACAATCTAATAAGTGTGTGTGTGTAAATCTGCTCCATAGTACTATTAGGTTGGCAGGAGACATTGGTTTACATGATAATAAAATATTGCTTTCATGAGTATTGCTACTCAACAAGACTGAGAACATTATAATTTGGTTTTGCAGCCCTTTCAGAAGATGTCCTACATAATTCATGCCCCTGCCAAAGGAGCTAAGAGAGGCATTGTAATGGAACCATCTCTGATATCACATTTTAGTTGTTAAGGAGCTATTAAATAATGAAACCTTTAAACCTGAGATCATATTTCATTTTGGCTAAAATTGGCATTTATTTAATTACAGTTGTGCTCCATTTCTAGGGGGTTTATGGGAAAATTTTGAAAGTTGTAATTGTTCTTGCTCAGATAAACAGCTGAGCAGGCAATTGACTGCAAGTCTCATTAGACATCCTGTGTTAGGATGGATGACTGTGACTGGAATGAATGGCAGCTGCTTCACAGGTAGAAAAGGAATCTTCTCTTTGCCAGGTGTATCTTAGTCAACTTTGCTGAAGTTATTCCAATGTGCAGGCAGGTGTGTACAGGGATCTGGGTGAAACCTGGACCGTTTATCACTGGGATATTCCATCTCATTCTGTCTAAAACATGTAGGAATTGCAGCACTTTTTAAAAACTGGATTTGTGGGATGAGCTAGTTCATGCAGCTAGTGCTTGACTTTAATTCTGGTGTATCTAATTGATATGTAGAAGGAATTCAAGCTGCAGATTAAGGAGTGAGTGTGCCTGTGAGGGCTCAAGCAATGCAATTTTCCCTCTGAGCTCATGACTGAAGCTCTAACTATAGTCTGTGTTTCTGGCCACTGTTTCTGTCCCGGGGCACTCTGTCAGGGAGATTCCCATGCTGTTCCTTGCACGCTGGCCCATGTCAGAGGTTACTCTCTCAGAGGGAGTGCAAATAGCACAGCCCCTTTCTGACCAAGGCCTGGCTGAGCAGAGCTGTGCAAGTGCAGCTTAGAAGTCTCTGAGATAACATAAACACAGCCCACTTGGGTCTGCCAGCTGGCTGACACATGAAGTGGGTGTTTTACAGCACATACTCTCTAAACTGCAAGGAAGATACTGAAGACAAGAGTTGATTCCTAGATGTGCTGTAAACCCTGGAATTTTAATCTGTTTGTTTGTATTGTGCTGTGAGGGTTGGTTTTTTAGTGATTTTCTTTTCCTGCTCTTCTTTCACTTCTAAGTAAGGAAATTTATTTGAATTTAGATGGATTTCAACAGTGATGCAAATAGTTAATTTTTGCATTAGCACAGCAACTTACCTGTCTGACAGCCTTTTAACACTGTGTTTAGCTTTTCAGTGGCTCATTACGAGCCTTAACAAACACGTCACTCTTCATTTGAAGTGAAATATGGTTGTCTAAAACTCAATTTTAAAAAAGGAAATAAAATGTGCGTGTTGTGTATGTTTCAGAGAAAGCACTTGCCTGCTGCTGGCTGACTGAAGACCTGCCCTAGACAGACAGGTTAGGAATTTCCATGGAAAGCAAGAGGACACCCCTGTGCAGGGCAGGATGAGCTGGTGTCCCTGTGCTGGTGTCCCTGTGCTGGTGTCCCTGCTCTGCAGTTTCTCAGGGTGTGGAGCAGGGAGGGCTGTGCTTGCTTCTCCTTCCCAGCTGTGTGGTGGAGGAGAGGAGTGCTGGCTGAGCTTGCCAGCAGTGATAAGGCTCCAGGAGGGGATCACAGCAAACGTGCTGTGAGAATCAGCTTTCCCAGGAGTTACATGAGGCAAAGATGTTCTTCTGTCACTTGTTCTGCTGGAAGCTTCTTGCTGCTAACAACTAAATATGCAAATCAAGCTGTGGCTCTTCCAGCCTTCCTGGTGTTCTGACTTATGGTACTTATGGTTCTGTTTTCAAAACTCAGTTTGTCAGCACAGACTATTTCAATCTGAAAATGTAAAACCTTACCATAAGTGCTTCTTGTGTTGTAATAAACATACATAAGTTTCCTTTCCAAGGTCTGCATATCATGGTTGCTTTTTCTCCCCACTGTTTATTCACTACCCTGCCAACAGCACAGGTATCTTCTGAACAGGTTTATGCAAAACTGGCAAATTGAATGGTAATGTCATTGCTTCCAGTGAATTCCAGCTATTGTATTCTGCATACAGCGTTCACAGCTCTATTACTGACTAACCAGACTGGTCTTGGCTACAATGAAGTGCACCACAGAACTGCTCTGATCCAAGGCTTTGGTTAGAATTTGAGACAGTTATCTTAAACCGAAAGAACCGAAGTCCATAAATAAACTGTTAAGCAATGTAAGCTTTTAACAGCAGAGACAGTTAGCAAGGAACTATGCAAACCCCCAGGCCAAGATAATCTCTACCATAATTATGTAGACTACTAAGTGAGAAAAATTCCTGAGCTTTGCTCATGAATAAGGCTGGATTATTTGTGATGTGATTTCATAAAATAAACAAGCGAGACTAAAGGCTCCAGAGGCTACTTAAGGTTTTGCAGAGGGGTAAATGTTAATGCTTAATTGTTTAAAGTATGTGTGAGGTGATACATGGCAAAGTTGTACAAAGTATGCCTTAAGAAATAAACTTATTGTTAGATCTGTTCTGAATTTCTTTAACCATATAGCTGTGTTTCCATCAGGTCACTTTAGTAATCCACTCAAAATAGCCTTTAAATGCTCAGTGAGCTTTTTGCTACTTGTCCTGCTAGATAACAAGTATTGCTAAATACTTTCTCTCTGCTGTATTCTAATTGTGGTAATAAAGTGAGCATTGCTGTGACTTTTTTTGTTCTGCTTTGGCACTATTAACACATTTCTGTTCTGATCCCATTTATCCCATCTAATTCTTCCCCTAAGCCAGCTGAAGCGGTAGGAAGAATACAACTAGAAAAAATATTCCCCAGAACATGGGTGTTGGAGGAGAGAGATAGCTGAGGTGCTCAGCCATGGAGCTGGTGGACTTCATCCTAATGGCTTGTCCTGCCTGCTCTCTGAGACAGCCAGCCCCAAAGAGCCATAGAGATACAGCCAGCACTCTGGAGGTCACAGGAAACTGTAGCTTCCTTCTGGGGTGCTTTAAGAGTGGATTGTGCCTCCTCCATTTTCTGAGCGAGGAGAAATGAGTTCCATCTTTTGGGGACACCCTATGTAGGGAACATCCTCAAGGCTCTCTTATCTTCTTTTTGTTTGTTTGTTTGTGCTACGTGTTTGTCCAGTTGAGATAAAGCACTATGCATACTTCTGATACAGGAATTTATACTTCTGACGCAGGAATTTGTATTTGTTAGATAAATCTGTGCAATGCCCCACAGCCAGATACAGAAGGAATCACACAAAGAAAGAACAGCAAATGGGATCTTGTATGGGAAGGCCCCTTCTGTGCCTTTTCCCTTTTACATCCCTTGTACTGGAGCTTTCTGCAAAACAGACCTGTCCTGGAGTCTCTGCATCAGCCTGGATCCCTCTGTAAGCTTTATTTTACTTCACTAAGTCTCTGACTCAAAGTCCTTACAGAGCTTAGAAATTTGAGGGATGGAAGCCAAAGACTTACACCAAAATGGGTGTTCTGTAGAAAAAAAATCCCTTCCTTAGACAAATAATCTAAAAATTTGCTCCAGTGAGTTAATATGAATCTCAGTGCTTTTTAAACCTTTTGTTATTTATGCTCACCAGACCCCTGTGAAATCGAAGAGCTCCCTTTATCTTGAATGATGGACTGGGAGCTGGGTTCTGGGGCTGCCTGCCCTGTTCTCACCCCCATGTGCCAGCTCCCCCTTGCCCTGCTCTGCTCTCCTGACCCTGCACTGACTCATCTGGCTTTGATACCTACGAGAGCAGTGGAATTATGTTTATGGTTGCTGGTCTGAAATGAGTCAGTGCAGGGTCAAATGTTGTGGAGCAGGGAAGGGAGAGGAGTGGGAATCTGGCAGGCAGCAGCTGGCTGAGATTGCCATGGAGCCACAGGCCAGCCCTGGTGACTTTGCCAAGGTCACACAAGCTTCTGTCAGCAGGAAATTGAAACCTCTCTGTGTTATACAGGGTGCTGACCACAGGTCTGTCAAATGCAGTAACTGGCAGGAAGTGGCTTTAGATTTATTCTTGAATTTATTGTTTGTTTGCAAATACTGATGTATGAATTAATAGTTGCTTTCTAGTGCATGCCAAAATCCAAACATACTGAGCTGGTCATAACTGTAGATTTTCAGGTGTAAGCTGGGTGCATTCCACAAGGAATTCATAATTAACTTGAGCTAGCTTTCCCTTAGAAATGTGATTTTTGCACAGCTAGTGATCTGTCAACTACAGCACATTTCTGTATAAGGACTATTGCCCTTTAGTAAAGATAGATCAGGAGTTAGTGCCTGAAACAAATCATTGCATGGTATTATATTGCCAATTTGGTAACAAAATCAGTTGGTCACATCTGCTTGATAACCCACACAATCTGCAGCTGATACTTTATCAGTGGCCTAATACTTTATTTAGAATGGAGCATTTCACCAGTCCTGGGCACACAAATTGCTGGATGCACACAAATTGCTGGATGTACAGCGTTTTGAGCTATGTACATTATGAAAGCAGTGCTGAAAGTAGGGGTATGAGGGCTTAGGTCATGTATTCTGGCATCAATGTCTATGCTCTATTTTCCTGTTAGAATTCATTTGGGAGGAAAGAAACGAAGAAACTTTTCTGAGTGAAGATTTTTGGAGCTCTGTGCTGGTTATAAATCTGTCCGTGTTGCTTCTGTCTTTTTAAAGTTTCTTTAGAAAGAGGACTGGCCAAAAAAATATTCTGGATGTGATTGTATGTAATATATGTGCATTTTCTTTGCACAATACACTACAGTTAATTCAACTTGAAGGGCTTTCTTCTAGCTGTGACAAATCTTGTCAACCTATCACTTGACTTAATTTCTATGTCTGGTTATGTGTTTTTTGTTTTATTTATTTGAGGTTTTTTTAACTTCTTGGAATCAAAGAAAGCTTATTGCAGGTGGTTTGTTTGGTTTGGTTTGGTTTTTTTAAAAAGGAAAATACTGGAGAAACCTATCTCCAGCAATCTAATATATTGTCTGGTGTTCTTCTAGGAACAAATATATCATATGGATTTTTATGTAGGAGGCTTTTTAGACTTTTAAAGTTTGGGTGTCAGCCACAAGGTTCATGTGACATGACAAATGTGGAACATCTGTGTACTGCTGCGCATCACTGTTCTAAAAGTCATTCCCCTCACCACATGCATTGAATTAAACACAAGAATTTAGAGAAAAAATAGTTGGAAGGACACATTCTGTCAAACACAATGGGAAGGATCTGTTGTGAAGCTGTTGGAGCTCACGCTCACAGTTCTCCAGTCACTAATTCAGGGGTCTGGTGTGCTCTGTGCCTCAGCTCTCCCTTCCTTGGAGCTGGGAGAGTGGAATTGTGCTTTCCTAGCTGCTGGTAAACTGTTTTCCGGATAGAAATTAGAGTTGAGCATAAGGCTAAACTCTAAAGGGATTTCTAATAAACGAAAGGGATTTCTCCATGTAGTTTCTTGTTTGAGGGATGTTTGGGCTGCATGTGAGGTACATAGGTGGCTGAGCTGGCTTCCTTGTATTGCAAATAAAGTGTGGCCAAGTGGCTTAAAGCAGGAGCTCTCATATTAAAACATGAATCTTATCCATAACTCTGTCTGAAGTGATCTAACTTGGTGACCAATATCCTTGTGAATCCTGAGTGCTTCTGTTTGTCTTCATGCTATAGCTGCAGTGAGAGTTCTTGCTCATAAAATAAACGTGATAAAGAAAACAAAAGCAATTCTTGTGGGTAGGGTTTGACCTGGAGCATTGTGGGCCAGAAGCTAGAAGTCCTTGTTCTCCTAGAGTGATGACCAAGTTGCAGGAAGGGTGCTGTGCTTCATTAAAGCCTGTGTGCTTTGGTGCTATCACCTTGCTCTGACAGAGGGGCTGCCAGTTTTAGATTGCAGGATAGAGTATATCCAAAAATCCCAGTCAGGACCCAGGTGACAGCTGAAGTTCAGGTGGAACTCAAGGGTTGGTGTGGTAAAAAGCTCACTGCTGTGCAGGAGACAAGTGGCAGATATTAATAGCTGTCTTCCTAGAGACTTGCAGGTATCCCAGATGTGGTCTGAAACTGTGTAGGTTTGAACACATCATTAAGTGGTGGGGTTTTTAAGTCATTTAAAGCTATCTTTTAGATATTGTTATTACAGATAAGGGTCTATTGAGTTCTGATACTCACAGCTAGAGACCAATATTAACAATGTGATCCTCACTTCCTAGTTTATCTTCACAGACTCAAGTCTGGTACTGCAAATGTAAAGGACCTCCTCTGGTTGATTTGAACTTAGTTTCAAACATTTGCCTTTGAGATGACTTCTGAATACTTCATTCATACATTATGATGGCTGCTTTCATGCTGTGCTTAACTCTTTCTGAATTTAATATTTCTGAGGCTTTTAACATCTTGTTCAAAAGATGGTTTATAAGAGCTCCTTCTCTGGAGTGCAGGTGAAAGCTCTTGTTCCAACAGAGCCCCATATGCCAGACTTGGGAAACTTGCTCATGTTGAAAATATCACTTCACTTGGAAACAGCCTCTGGATAATTCCGTGCTTTTTGAGGAGGTGAGAAAAATGGTCTGAAGTAAAGGAAGCATCTCTGGGATTTGTTGTCCAGGGGCAGGTGCACAGGGAGTGGGCAGAAGTGGCATACAAGTGGCATACATCCCTGAATAGTTTGGGTATCCATTTCAATTGTTCTGTTCTCTTAGCATTGGCCATGCTCTAATTAAGTAGTTCTTGTCATAAAACAAGTTAGCTCATAAAAAATGCAGATTCTTTAATCTTAAAAGTTGTGGGGAAATAATTTTTGTTTGAAACACTTTTTGAAACTAAATTTTTTTTTTGTTTGTGCTTTTTTTTTTTTTGGTGTTGGTAGGTTGTGTTTTTACCTTCTTAAAAAGCTGCTAACCCAAACCAAGCCTCTCCTCTCTCACCCCAGTCTGCCTGGGCTCAGGGCCACGTCCACATACCTCTGTGAGCCCTGTGTCTTCAGGGAGGGAGGACTCATGCAGATTTCTGTGTTGCATTTCCAGCAACCTCCATGTCTTCAGTGCTGGCTGCAGGAGGCACATCTGAGTCAGCCACCCTGTCCAGAGGCACTTGGAGAGTTGTGCAGAATCCGGGGTGGTCTAATTGTGATCTGGCTGATACAGGACTTGCCCAAGATGAGTGGTTCAACTTTAAATGTTTTTTAATTAAGCTTTGTAAAACTGTAGTTAGGAAGCAATTCTGCACATTCAGAATGCGTAGGTGTTAAATTCAGCTGGGTTCAAAGAAGTTAAATACAGCTTTGATGTAAATTACTTTATGTAAACACAGCAGGAACTTCACATCCGTTGAACAATTTAAGTTCTGTAGCTTCTTTAACCCATGCTCCAGTTTTCTTAAACAATTGAGAGTATTCCAGGGAGGCCCTTCTGATTTCAGTCTGTTTTATTGCATGAAAATATTCTTCTGAGTGCTGGAAAAAAAATGATAATTTTTCTAAGCCTTCAAAGAGACTTCTGATGTTTTGAGTCTTTATTACACTAGAGGTCAGTGTATGATGGGAGCTTCTGTGCTGTGGTGTAGAGTTTCTTGTAGAATCCTATTTCATCAACTTTGAAACCAGATTCTAAGAGAAACTGTAGCCTGTTACTATGGAAAAAACTTCACATTGAAGTGTCTTGTGACTTTCTTGGCTAAAGGGAGTTTTTTGAGCTTCCTACTTTTAACTTTCCTTGCCTAGCAAATGTAAGGCAAATACCAGTAAGAGTACTTTGATGTGGTATCAGCAGGAATGTGCACAGTCAGTTGCTCCAGTGTGCACCTCAAACATTCATCTTTCACTGCAATGCCATGACTTTTTGGTTCACAATTCTGTGTGCCAGGGTATTTACAGGAGTCATCCTTAGCTTGTGCACTGGAAGAATTGCACAAGCATCTATCATTTTTAGAGCAGGTGTCAGCTTCCTGAGCACTGAGCTGGTCACTTCCAGGTGGGTGGCTTCACTTTTGGTTGAGGTCAAGTGTGATTCTGTCATGGTGCTTGCAGAGATTCTTTCCTCAGCAGCTCTTCTTCAGTTCTGCAGATAAGTAATTTCTTTAAACACCTGGAATGTGTAAACGCAGTTTTTTCCTGCAGACAGCATAGGGCAGGGGCACCAGAGCAGAACTCCAGCAGTGTTATGTGAAATGGGAGGGAAATGCACTGAAGGAGAGCCCTGCTGCCTGGGGCAGGGTGTATCCCAGATGACAATTGAAGTAAGATGGTGGAAATACCCCACTAGGGTTGATTTGAGCTCTTGCATGTTTTCTGTGAGAGCTGACTACAAACAGAAGTGCCTGTATCCTGTTGCTCTTGTGTAGAGTTCTTCTGAAATGCCTCAGAAAAATAAAAGAACATGGGATGTTAAGAGTTTACGGGCTTGCACCAATGTAAAGTGTAAGTGCAGGCACAGAGCAGAATTTAGTTGGTTTTAAGCGATATTCTGAGTGTTCAAGACTTGGACTTATGAACATCTTTGTGGCCTTTCTTTTTGGTGAGGTGGGACTGGAAGGAGACACAGTAAAAGGAAAACGAGCAGTCTTAAAATCTCCTTTGCACCTGGCTGCTGCCCAGTATGTTGTGTTACCTGCCTCTGGAGCATGAGGAAGGATAACACCTGAAGGAGCTGCTGGACTCTGGTTTAATTGAACTCTCTGTGAGGATTCCTGGCTTCAAAGGAAGGATATTGCACTCTTCTACCTCTTCCCCAAGTTTTTCCAGGCTGCATTTCTTCTTCCTGTCAGAAATGAAAATGTACCAAGGTTTTGCAGAATGGGGCTTTTATCAAAACATGTCTGTGGTGTTAGGCTTAATTTGCTTGGGCAAGAGCTTGAAAAGGTGGTGGCTCTGAAAAACTGATGTGATATAGGTCATCAAGCAGCAAATAAAGCATCCTAAAAATTGCTTTCCTTTTCCTATCCTTTTCTGCTTGGAGGCATGCAGCCTTAATTTGTTTCAGTGGAACTGAAACTCACCAGAGTCTGTTCTGCAGGTAGGAGCCCAGGAACTAGGAGGCTTATCTTGAAGAAAAGAAGGTGGTGTAGGTGTCCTGTAGCCACCCCAGTGAAGAACCTGATGGATCACTGCAGATTCTTGCAGAGCAGCTATCTGTCTGTTGCACATGGTGACATGCTTTCTTGGTTCAGCTGTCAAATGTTAAATCAGTCCAAGTGTTGATGCTCTCTGCACCTAGAAGAATATTTGTCTAGAAGAAATGTAAGTTTGATTATTCTCTTGGATCAAAAATGATGGATCTTTGGGGCTAAACAGAGATGATTACCCACTAGCCCCTCTTTCTAGTTCATAATAGGAAGTATCCTAATAATATTTTCATGTCTCTTCCCTTCATGATGTACTGACTAACTCTGGGATCTGTCTGTTGTGTAGTAAAGAGTCCATAAAAATGGCAAGAATTAGTATTTGGAGTGTCTTTTCCTGCTTTTGTTCTAAACTCTCAAGCTGCAGGGGTTATCAGATGTGCAGTTCAAGTGGCTTGCCAGGAATCTCTCAGATGAACTGCAGAGAGAGCACAAAAAGTTGCAGCCAAGGTCAGTCTTGAAAAGATTAGAATTCAATTGCCAGCCCTCACATTTTGATTTCAATCTCTAATGTTTCCTGATAGGTGCTCTGTATTTGTTAGGTCTTCTGTTTGTATTGTGTTCCTGCCAAAAATTCTCATGAGACTCCTGACGCTATCAAAGATCTGTAGCACATAGTGACACAGGCAAATATATGTATATATAAAAAACCCCAAACCACTCTGTCAAGATATTTCCACTCTCACCAGTTATTCAAGGTTCCTTTAAAAGGGTAGACTTCAAAGCTGCAGGCCTTCAAAACTGCAGCACCCTAGTCTTCTGTCTTGTTCCAAAATACAAATGTAGCATTTGCCAAAAAAAAGGAGGAATTTGCAAAAAAAAAGGGAGGAATTAATAAAATGCAGTAGTGGGACAGTGGCAGTGTGCACCAGATTTAATGTGTTCTGTGCATTATAAAAGTCCCCTCTTCCCGCCTCACAATTGCTTCCAGGAAGTCTCTGAAGTAGTTGACCAAAATGATAGCTGGATTTCAAATCCTTCCTTTTCTATTTCTTTTTTTTTTTTCTTTTCTTTTTTTCTTTTTTCTTTTTTTTTTAATACTGATACTTAAAGAGGAAGCAGCAGAAGGAACAGCAGAAGTAATCAGGCAACCCTACGGTTAAGTAGCAAGAAGGAATTTGGAACCAAGAGTTATGTGATGGTGGAAAAACTTTAGTTTATCTTTCTTCCAGCTATCTATTGTTAACCATCATTTTCTTCACCTTCCCTACCCCACTGAAGTGCCCACTCATTTACCCTTCTAAAGTGCAGGAGTGCTCATTTGAGGGGAATGGAAGCTGGAAATGCAAAAACAATAGCATGAGGTTTACCATATTCTTGGGATTTTAAGTGAGTTTCCTCCCTGAAATACAGAGATAAATGTGGGTAGATCTTAAATACCATCTTAGTTCACTTGTTGTGAGCAATTATGTAACATCAGGGACAAGATGATTTGCTGCCTTACCTGTCCCTATGCATTCTAAGGTAGTCTGTGTTTGGGGGTCTGCTTGTCTTCCAAAATCAGAATTTTTCCCAACTCAGGCAAAATTTCTGTTTTATCTGTCTTTCAATGAATTATTTTTGTTTTGACCTCTTCTCTGGATGCTGTTATTAGAGTCTGACATGTTCAGCAGCTGCAGGAAGCAGAGCAGTGACCTGACTGCTCTTGAAAGTTGTTGCTTTAATCACATAGGATAGCATGACTTCATTTTGAACCTCCTAATAGATTATTAAAAAAAAAAAAAAGTGAATAAAGTTGTGAAAGTGAAAACAGTATATTTGGCACATAAACATATGCAGGTGAGCTAAGCCTGAGCTGAGCAAGAGTAAAAATGTATTTTTACTTAGCTGCTGAAAGAGGAGGGAGACAATTTGTGCAACAGCACAGACTGCTTCAGGTGGTTCAGGTCTGCACTGGAGAACTCTTCATTCTCTGTGGAAAGAAGGAACTGCATATGGTACAGAATAGAGTAAGAAGCCCAGAGCAGCTGGTTATATCAAGTTTTTATATGTTCAGGGGATTGGCATCTTAAAGGACAGTGTGGTGCTGGGAAAATTCAGCTAGTTTGAAACAATCTAACTTAAACACTTAATTAACAGGAGGATCCACATGGGCTGAATCACCCAGCAAATTATGTTACAGGCAGAGCCAGAGGTGTTTTGTGTTTGCCAAGGAATAAAATAAAACCAGTTGTGGTTCAAGGCGTGGGGATCAGAAATCAGGCCTTGTGGCAGTGTTGTTTGCAGAACTGCTTGGTGGGTCAAGTGCTTTACACTGGGAGTAGTGTTGGGTCTGTCTCCTGGTTGCTGTGGTTCTAGAAAGATAACTGGCTTTTTCAGTTGCATCCAGTGATGTTTAAAATATAGGATTTTGAGGGTAATAGTATTTTGGTAGATGCTTCTGGTTTTATGATCTCCAGTGCTGCTTGAACTTATAGAAAGACTGAATATATCATAATAAAGGCTGAATATATAATAATATAGGCTACCTGTGAACACATAATAATAAAGGCTTAATATAGAATAATAAAAGCTAAGAGGAAGTTCAGTTCTTGTCTATATGGAAGGACAAGGTAGCAGAATGCTCCAGTGCCTCAGCCCTTGCAGTCAATCAGTTCATCCCCTTTGTGCATCTGCCTGCTGGTTCTGAAATGTTTGCCATAGCCTGGGGTGCATTGTGGCTCTTACCCATGCCTTGTTGTGTTTGTTTCTTGTAGGAGGACTCTCTTTGGACTGTGAGCACCTGGCCAAGGTGATGCAGTTGTACCTACAGGGTCAGGCCTGGATGGCTGGGATTTAAGGTAAACCTTTGCTGAAAAATACATACAGATCTGAACCAAGAACTATGGGTTGTTGTTTGGTTGGTTTTGCTTTTTTTTGCCTTTTTTTTTTTTTTTGGAGGTGTTAGTATCAAGCATTTAATGAAGGATCTGTGTGTGCCTTCTAATGCATATGTACAAAATGCAGTGATATTATAGTTAAGATTCCAGAGTAGCCCATAGGACCTTCAGAAAAGCTGATTGGTATTTAAAAACCTAGGAGATGCTAATGCTGCTGTGGGAAGAAATGTTATTGAATGAGGAAGTAGCAATAAGAGTTCCTGAAACAACTTCTGAGAATTCACTGGGAGGCAGAAGGCAGCTAAGGTGGACCTCCTGTTCCAGCCTTTCTATTATTCCTTCTCCCAAATATTATATAACAGAGTAGCTTCAACCATTCTAGATCATGTACAATCCTTCAAATGTAATATTTTAATTAATTGCAGATCTGTACTTTCTTTTATGTTTCCCTTTCTTCATGTTGCAGACTTTTGATTAAATGTTTGCAGTTTAGATTTCATTCAGGATTTTTTTCAACTCTTATGGAAAAGCATTTCCCTATGTGAACACAAACCAAGAACAAAAGGGACCTTTTTGTGTGTGGAAGTGCATAGCAGGTTCTGTTGGTCCCACTAAGGCAGAGCTTGCAAAATTTCTGTAAAGTGTGGGATTAATCTTGCTCTTGAAGAATTGTGTAATTTTGGTTACTGGAAAGATGTGATTTCTTGGATGTGATCAGGAATGTCTCAGTGGTTTTGAATCAGCAAGATTAGCATGTAGATGATCTATCTTTTAACATTCCTTAAAGAGAATTGATGTCTAATTCTGGTCATACTGCCAGGCAAGAGCTGTCATGCTATTATATTCTTTTGCCACATGTAGCCTAAGTTTTCTCTCAGGGGTATGGAAGGCACCATTTCAGCTGTTGCTCCAGAATTATGTAAGAGATGTTTTCCTTGCACTTGTCATAGCTTCTGAAGTCTGGGAAAATGCTGTGTAAAGAGTGGAAGCTTGAATGAAATCATCTTCTGCTGGGTTTAACATCTTACTTAAAAAGAAGGAAAGTGAGGGACTGGGAACAGTGTTTACTCTTGCATGTGCTAGAAAGCCTGAAAAGTTGTAAGGTCTCGCAATAGAAAAGCAAAACCTGACCTTGATTGCTGAAGATTTGACCTTAGAGGATGATCATGGAAAACATGAACTGAAACTTGACAATTCAGGATTAAAGCATATTAATAAAGTTTCCTCCAAAAATGCTAGAGCAAGCACATCACATCACAGTTATTAGCTGCATAATTTCTATGCAGAGAATAATTTAATGAAGGTGAGCAGAAGTAGGGTGCTCTTGTAAGACTAATGCAGGTACTGAAAATTGCATGAACAATCATGGGAATTTAGTTTTTTAAGGGTAATATGGACTTCTTTCAACAATGACTCAAGTCAAGCCTTCAGAGAATTTCTTGCTGAACTTGTTTCTTAGTATATACCATCATAAAATGGTTGTAAGCTTCAGAAGATGATGCCGATAGACCATGTGAATGAATATTCTGCTGTATTTTTAAAAAATCAGCAACAAACAAGGTTTATTTTAGTAGAGAATTTACAGAGCTAGAGTTTGTTAACAGTATGCAATTGACACCCTTGATGTGATGTAGCTGGACCATGTCAGATAACTAAGCCATGGACTGTTTGGATATAGTCTTCAGATGGATGTGTTCATGTTTTTCCACAGCATCTTGGAATTCTGTGCAGTATTTTCTGCACCTGTTTCTGCACCTTATATATTCATTAAGCAATTACATGGACTTCAGATTATCTGACTGAAAAATTATGGGAAAAAATTGGTGTTTTCTGGAGGTCATGACCAGCTTTCTACTTCATTGCTGGAGCTGTGTCTAGGGCTGGCCAGTCGACTTTAGAGGCTGGGAAGTGTCCACAGTCAGATGAATCACTTATACCCTCTTTTCACTACATTACAATAGAAGCAGTTTATGGACAGGTATTTGTTGTTTTAATTTATGGTATGCTAACTTTGCTAGCAGCATACCATTTATCATGTGCTGACTCTATTTCATAGCTTCCACAATGTCAACAAAGCCAAGGCTTCATGTACAAGTTCATGTTCTATCTTGCTGGACACTTTAGCAGCCTTGCTTATATGTGAAGAAACATACAGTGTTCCTTCTAATACTGGTGTATTTTTAATTACATAAATTACAGCCAACTCTTGCTGGCTAATATAGCTTGAAAAACAGTGAGTGGGTTTATTTCTGCCTTCTAGAATAGAACTGGAACATTAGGGGTTGACCAGCTTTTGTAAATCCTGTGTCATGCAGCAGTCCCCATCAGGTTAATGTTCTTGCTGGCCTGACTGAAAACTTCATCCTCTCCCTTCTGAAAATAAAAGCAAATAAATGGATTTCCCTTTTTTCTAGGATATCAGTAAGATTGTTCCTCTCTACTGTGGTCTCAATTTTCATGGTTTTCATTTTCCAAATGCTTTGTAAGCTGAATTATTAATGCTTGCACCATTTTTAAAAATAGTGCATGCAGTACCTCACAATCCATTGCTGACCCAGCAGTTGGGTATTTATTTTTTCTGTTTTGGAAACAGTTTGCTTGGACTTCTGCATTTTACTGTTCCAGGACAATGGTACTGAACTTCTTGCAAAAGCTGAACTTACAGGAAATGTCATCCTGTCAAAAGTGGTTTATTCTTACACACATCATATGATAATGCTTTTCTTAAAATGTATTTGTTTGGCATAAAACCTGTAGTACCTGGTATTCTCTGGCAGTGTTACTCACTCTCAGTTTACCTGAGGATGGGAATGTAAATGTTGGATTTTCCTGGTGTCTTGTGCAGAGAGTTGAGGTTTATAATTGTCCTTAAAGCTCTGCCCTCTACCAGCTCTTCCCCTTCTACCTTGTTGGTAAGGATAAGTGTTATACTGTTTTCTCCAAAAGTTCCTCCCAGTCTTTGGGATTGCATTTCTTGAAGGCATCCTCAAAACTGATTTTTGTTGTCATGAATTTTATTTAGACCATTGGAAATTTTTAATGAAGTTATCAGGTGAAAAAGAGTGGAATAGGAAGAGTGCAAAAGTGTCTTCCTTACTGCTGCATTTTTCTTCAGGCTAATAATTATTGATAAGAAAGAAGCTATGCCTGATATCAGTCCCAAAAGTTAACATGTATCTCTGCACGTGGCCTCTGCATGGCTGTTGCCAAATGTCCTTAGCTGTTTTGTATGGACAAAACAGTGTCCTGACTACTTGAGAGTTAAACTTTGGGTGAAGCCATTCAGTTCAGTTCTGCCACTGCACTTCTTTCTGTAATGTGCCTTTTGAGGAGCAGCCTGTCCACCTGGGTCATTTGTCCCTAATTTCCATTCACTGAAAGATTTCTTATTTGTTTCTGGGATCTGGATTACTCATGCCTCTTCCCAAAGCTTTTATTGCAGTGCCCCACAGAAAACATCAGAAATTTTCAGCCTTAGGAATGTGTTTCCCCCCCAAAGTGTAATGACTCAGGTGTGTAGCTGTAAAGCCACACTGGGTCAAGAAATTTGAGAAGGGATGACTCAATTGTGCTGCTTTTGCTGATTTCTTTGAATTGTGGATTCTGACTTCATCAGTAGCGTCTACAAACCTCGGTGTTTGTGACTTGCAACTGATACCTTTTCTAAAAACAGAAGGAGGCAGGAGAGAGAGCACTCTGTTTATTTCAACAACCACAAGCAACACTTCCAAAATACACTTGTGGTTGTATCGCAGAGTTATGAATCTTAGGTTATCTGGTGGTGAGTAATGTGGTGAGACAGGAGCCCAATATGTCCATGCTTTATTTAGAAAAGGTGGCTCTTATCAGAGGCAAGGAGCACCGGTGTTCCCCTCTCTGTGCTTGCTGAGCCCCTAAGGACAGATACCAAATCTGCTGACAGTTTACGGTGCCAAGACTCAGCACTTCCCTCTCGGGGTCTGACTGCAAGTTCTTAAGGATTTTGCAATTTAGAAAGAAACAAATTCCTTTCCCCCTCCAGCTACTCACCCAAATGCACTTTTTAAGCTGTCCTGTGGTTTGATCAAAGTTAACAATGGGTTGTGATATGTCTTGATTAGATAGATTTTTCTTATTTAAACACTATTATCTCACTAGAGAGGATGCTCTCAAACAGATTGTAACAGCTTTCCAAATTCTTCGGGCAGAGCCTAGATTGTACCTATTATTACACCCAGAGAATCCTGGAGATTAAGAAAATATCACTTAATTTTCCTCACTGCAGAGTTAAACCTGTAGAGTCTGGGAGTCTGGGTGTGTGTCTTCAGTAAGACAATAATTTTTTACTGTTCTCCCTACTTAAAAATGAAATGGAAGAGCAAATCCTCCCTGGCAAACCAGGAGATACTCAATTTTGGGATTATATACAGTTCGCATTGAAGAGAAGCTGGGTTAGGGGGACACAAAATGTGTGGCTTTATTCCTGTGGACAGACAATGCAGCAGACCTGGCGGTTGCTGAAGACTGTGGAACTGTCCTCCCTAACTTGCCACCTTCTCCTCAATTCAGAATGCAAGGAATTGTTCCTCCCCATGGCAATAACATCGCTGTAATTTGTGTCTGATAGTGAAGGAATGAAGGATTTATTCTCCCAGAAAGAAAGTGGTTGTGTTGGGCTTGGTTTTGTTTTTTTAATGTTGTTGGTGTTTGGTGGGTTTTTTTTTAAAGATAAATAAAAAATCCTCTGTGAGTCATTTTAGGCTCTCACAGAAGCTTGAATGTGCTAAATGGGTAGGTTCCCCTCGCTGAGCCAATGGGGATGGCCAGGCACAGGCAACACTTTTATCCCACGAAAGGGAGGAGGGGTGAATGAGCCAGAAGATATAAGCTGAAACAAAGCCATGCTGTCCTTCTGAGTCATTCTCATACACTGGATGGGTAAGGCTTCCTGCTTCCTGGGACACACAAGTGGGGTCATGATTCTAACAATGGATGCTGGTAAGTCGCTTTTTATTAAATTTGTCTGGGTTTTTTACTGGGAAGTCTCTCCTTCCCCTGCCCTCCCCTCCTCCCCCAGCTGAAAAGAAGCTATCTGTAAACTGGGAAGCTGAATTGTTAAATAAGGGAATGCTGAACGCAGACTTTGCATGCTGTGTGCACTCCAGTGTGTGTTACCCTGGTGTTGTTTCTTGGCTCTTACTCACTGAAGCACATACCCTCTCCTGCAAAGCCTGACCTCAGAATCAAAAGTGTGTCTGTTAATTTGTACTTCTGTCTTCACTGGGACAGAACCTGTGGCCTGAGAAGTGCTTGATGTCTCCCTCTCTTTGATGATAGAGCTGATAGTGCCTGGAAGTTACATTCTAGATGTTAGGCTTTTGTAAAGGGACAGTGGTTAACTAATGTATTGTCTGTGGCTTCCTCTGCTCTGTGTTTAGAGAAATTTTGTATTGGGGAGGAAGAGGCAGAAACTGCTGTATTTCTGTGGTGGGCAGCTCTGTTTTATGTGCTTGTAGTCAAGGAAGCCTATGTTCTATGGAAAAGCACATGCAGGATTTTTATTTTTTTAATTAAGTACAAACATGAAATCTTCAACATAGTTTCTTGTGTGATATGGAGAATGAATGTAGAGTGGTTTCTATAAAAGAAACAAGCAATCCCTGTCTTGCTTCTAGAGAGGGGGGTGTGTTTCCATGTCATAACTTGCATCCTTCAAATTCCACAGTAATAAAAGACCTTGGATTTTAATGGTTATGGATAGGGCATAAAGCAGCAGTGATTGTGCTGTGGCAGCATGCTCTCGGCTGCTCTTTCTCCATACCAGCTGCAAGCATGCCTGCTGCATTTTTAAGAGCTCTGTTGAACTTTTGTCAGCAGTTGGTTCAGCTACTTTTTTTTCACCACAGTGCAGAAGTGTAATGTGACTACTGTAATATTCTACAAGCTCTATTCAAAATTATAAACTTAGGCAGATCTTGCTGGTCTGTTTTATCTACTTGTAACATGCTCAGTTTACTCCATGCTAATGAAATGCTCACGTATCTGAATTGATTCAGTTGGGCATTTTCTAGGTCCTAAAGAGAAAAATGTCTGTGCCTTTGTATAGCTCTTTGACTTTACTGAGACTTCCAGAAGGTGACCCAGCTGGGTTATTCATGCACAATTTAAAGGAGACAGCAAACCAGTTCATTTCACCCACCCACACTTAATTGAAGTTGTTTTGTTATTGTCTTTGTAGGCAGCTAGTGACTCTTTTTGTGTTCAAGGTATGTTACATGCTTTGCAAATCAATTAAAACCCAGGCCCTTTAACAGAGATGATAAAATTTAACACAAGTGTGAAGATGAATAAGATGGTTTATGGCTGACAATTTTCCATTAAGTGCAAGCTAATGATTTTTATATTTTAGTCCTTCTAGTAGAGTATCTTCTAGAGGCCCTTAAAGCAGTTTGCAAAGCAGGAATTGGCAATCCTCTTCTACCCTTGCTTGAATAAGAAGGGTAAATGCCTAGATGTAGAAGTCCTGCCCAGTATTTTGGGAGGATGCCCTGGCAATGTTCAGAATTTATGTGCTTGTGGGAGGTAGAGATACAGACTTTGCCCACAAGACACTTCTTCCCCTTTGAAGTACCAGAGTTCCTGTACTGTAGCAGAGTAATTGATGTTTTGGGATGTAATGTTTTGGAAAGAGTGGTGGGATGTTAATAATAGATGTTTGAAAAAAACCCTTTTATTTGCATATACCTACATGCTTGCATTGTGCACTGTTTCTTTGCACTGTGAGGTGAACCATGAAGATAATACTGCTTACCTATGTTTTGTTGGATCCAGACCTGCTTTTTTTCTCAGAACAATGTCACTGCACTGGTTTCTCTGTAATTACTATGCTCTTGTAGTCCTAGTGGTAATTTTCAGTTATACCAACTTATATGGTTAGTAAATATATATTTTGGAAGCTTTTAATGCTGCGAGAATTCTTAAATTACAGTTCTCAACTTCTTTGTGGGAAAATGGTGCTAACTACCTGAAAGGAAACATTGTAATTCAAGGATTTATAACAGGGTATCCTAGTACTTCTCAAGTATATTTAGGTTACAGAAAAAATATGCAAGCAATTTAGTGCCTTATGCCTTAATCTGGGATGTGGATAGTGCTCCATGAAGTTTATCTGCTTAGTTTCATCCGCCTTTTAAAGCTGTGCTTGCTACTCTTGGAACTGTTTGCTTGTTTCAAATTATGTGTTTGCTTTATAAGCCAGGGCTGATAATTTCTTTTTTATGAGCATCAAATACTTAAGCTGGTTTTTAAGAGAATAGAACTTGTCTTCCTTAAGGTAGTTGTAAGAATACTTGTGTATCTGTTTCAGAATTTGTTTAATGGGTTTGATTCTGCTGTGTTTGCCTTAGCAGCTTCTAATTTCTGCCAGGAGGAGGACTGAAAATGTTTTGG
This sequence comes from Calcarius lapponicus, assembly GCA_039654755.1. Taxonomy (NCBI): domain Eukaryota; kingdom Metazoa; phylum Chordata; class Aves; order Passeriformes; family Fringillidae; genus Calcarius; species Calcarius lapponicus. Next base: position 15,319,695 of record CM077464.1, on the reverse strand, counting down.
ACGGGGGGAATAAAAGGGAGAGCTGCAAGACAGGGCTGACAGTATAACTGGATTTGAAGCAGCTACAGGCTGGGACTGTTGCAACAGCTGATTTGATCCTTCTGAGTTTCAAGAGCTATTTATGGTAGATTAGCTGTATCAAAGCTCTACTGTTCCAACCATAAAAGGCTGGTCCTATGTGAAGTTGCCACACTGCATTTGGCTTAGTCCTCAGAGGTTGGAGAGCCTATAGCTTTTTATGTGGATAAATCCAGTGATGGATGGAAATACTAAAGGCAGATCAAGGAATAACACTGTTGAGGACTTCAGATGGCAGCGAACTCTTAAAAGGAGATTTTCACTAATAAATTTTTTGCTCTGATGTTTGGAATCAGCACTTGGATATAGCTCCTGCATATTTACTGCATTTGGTGAACGCATGCTTTTAGGAAAGCGCTGTTCTAAATTTATCTGACTTATCTGAATCATCTTGACTGCACATGTACTTGCCAGCCATGCATGTTGATATTTGGTAACTTTTGTGAAGTCACTTTTCTGTTTTCTAAGTGGGTGAGTGTTAGGTTCTTGGGAAAAGAATCTTAGCCAACGCGAGAAACTTCTTTAAAACAAGAATAATGAAGTACTTGGCCAGAGAGACCTACAGGCATTATCAGTAACTATTTTGAGAAGACTTTGACCCCTTTCGCTGCATCTGTACCTTCTTTCTGTCCTCTTTGTGTAAAGACAGACAAGTGGATTTTTTACAGGATTCTGAAGTAAGTAGCACCTCGCTCGGGCAGCTTGCACACCGTTGCTCCAGCCAGTTGTTTGTGAATATTCACAGCACTGTCAGGTTCAAATGCAAGTGGGTTTATTCCAGCCTGTGCATGCCAGTCCTTCAGCCTTCCTTAAGGCATTTTGTCTTTTTATTCTCGTGGTTTTGCTTAGAAGATGAGTTCATTCTGCTATGAATGGAAAGTCCTGTTGCTGGTTGGTTTGTGTGATGTGTTTCTCTTTTCTTTTTAGGTTTTATTATGTTAACCTTAGCCATAGTACTGCAAATGGCTATAAGAACACTTCTATAATAACAAAACTTTCAGTGGTATTTTTCTCTTGTGTTTAAGAAGTTCTATAAATACATGGGGGTACTGTTGCATTGGATAACTGTGCTCTATTTTGAGACTTGGAGCATTCTGAGGAAGACTTACTCCAACTTTCCATTCTCTTAATTTTAAACATTATCAGGGCACTGCAGGTAGAAGAGGTAGAAGTTACTGGCACTGTTTTACCTTCTTCTCCTGCAGGAATATCTTTGCTCACAGTTCCTTCAGCCATTTGTTTCAGAAAGTTTGCAGCATTGTCTGGTTGAAATGTGAGTGGGTTTATTCCAGCCTGCTTAAATGGTGGGGGAGCATAAAAGACAGGGGGATTAGAAGGTGAGTTTCCTTGTTTCAGGGATATTCCAGGTGTTGTATTTTAATCCCCAGAAACACAAGAATAATGTCCTTGCCAAAAAAAACCCAAAAAACCTTCTGCTTTTGAATTTCCCTTTCAGGAACTAGCAATTTAAGGCCACCTTCCATTTTATTAGGATTATAAATCTGTATTTCTCTCAAATGGATCTAGAATTTTTATTCTGAATTATATAAACCTTTGTTTTAGCCTGGAGAATACGAGAAGACAGAATATGTCTGGAGCATTACTATTTTAAAACCACTTTGAGTTTAGTGATAGGAATATTGTATTGGGATAAACTCCCCCATATAGTGAATCTTTCTCCCACAGACTTTGTTAGAAATATATTTAAATAATCACCTGTGTCTGCATATTTTATAGCAGACTAAATCCTTCTACCTGCAGAAGCAGTGAGGGTTAGGAAGAAACTGCCTGATAAAAATACTCCTTCAGACATCTTCTTAGTTTTTGTATTGTATAACAGATGTGTGCTTCAGTCTGGCGCTGAGTTTCAAATGTTTTTACATTGCTTCCACTAAAATGAGTCTTTTTAATAAGTATCCATTTTTATATGATCTGATTTTCTTTTCCTTTCCTAATTATATTTTTAAAAGCAAGTTGCTGTAAATTGCTCCACCATATGCCTGTTGAATTCCTGTAAACCTGCTAGAAGGTGTCAATGCCTTGAAGTCTTAAAACAGACCACAGAGACTTCAGATATGGAAGTTAGACACCACAGAGTGTGCAGTAGCTCTTAACCTGAATTTAAGACTTAAGTGCACTAAGGGTGAAATGAAGGAAACATTTTGATTGATGAAAAGTAACAATATCTGCTTCTCTTTGCGCAGCAAAGGTTTAAACTTGTTATAACAGGTAAATTTTCTTCCCTATCTCAATTTAAAAGTTAATTCTGCTTCTCCCATGTTGTTTTGTCTTGATTGCATTGCTAAATGACATTTTTGCCAAGAAAAGTTCCAGTAGGAAGGAGGATTTCAGATTTTCTCTGAGCTTTATTCAGCAGGACTGAACATTTCTTCACTAAATTCTTTGTATTTAATACTTTTTATGGGATATAGGTAGGGGGGACATAAAGCAGTTTTAATCTGTCTCTAACTATGCCATGTTTACTTTTTGATGCAGAGAAGAAAGATTACACTGTAACTGTACATGGAACTCCCCAGAACTGTCTAGTAGAGGAGAATGAAAAAGGTCGTGCACATTGCTCCTTCACAGGGAGTCCAGGTGGGCTCAGGGATGGTGGAGGTGGGCCATTTGTGACCAAGGCATTTAGGCAGATCACTGGAATCTTTTGCCAGTTTTCTGTTTGGAAAGTGTCTGTCTTACACATCAAAACACAGTATGAGCTGAGGTTTCTCTTGTCCCTATGCTGATGAAGTGGTTTGAAAGCTGTATGTAGTTTAGTACATTTGTTTATGCAAAAGGTGACTAAGAATGTGTGGAATTTGTGGTTTGTGGTTTTGGGGTTTTTAAATGCAATATTGTAATTTTATTTTCTTAGAACATGTTCACAAGATCAGGTGTCTGTGAAACCTTTAACATAATGAACAGAGGAGAAAATTGCACAAGCTTATTTAGTTTAAATTGCCGTTGTTTGAGTTCATGTTTGCTCCCCAGTGTGTTGGCCGCTGTGGATGGAAATTTCACTGTAATTTTCAGGAGGCAAAAGCTGTGGCATAGTCTGCAGGAACAGGGTGGCTGAGATTATTCACTTTGCAGAGGCCTTACAGTCTCCAGAGTGTTTTTCTTGCTGAATGCAAAAGCTTCTGTCTTCTGTTTCTGCATGGAGAAGCCTTCATTTGGCTTCTGCAGGGGAACAGTGAGCTTGCAAAGGAATTAGTGTGCACCATGGTCTCATCTTGTTAATTCCCTGCTTTTTGCTATATTACCAACTGGACACTTGAGAGTCGTGATTTTTAATGAGCAAAACATGTCCTACTTGGAGTCTGCCTTAAGCAGATAAGAATGCATTGGGTAACTGGTGGTAAAAATGCTTCTGATGTCACCGATTCACGTGGTGGTATGTTGAAGGGAGTCTTTCAGTACAGAGGGTACAGCAATTATGCATTAACTCTTTGATGATTTATTTGGATTTAGTTGATGGAATGGTCTCTCTTTGCTCTAATGATGCCAGGTTTCAGAGGTTGAAAAAAAAAAGTGAAGTCAGTTTTCAAAGACCCAGATTAAAATTATTTGGCTTTCCATGTCTCTCTTCATATACACAAAAAATCATCACAAGGAACTTGGACATCAAGCATCATGTGTCATAATATTTAAGGACAGATACATTTCTAAAGCAACTTGAGCCTCCATCAGACCATTATGAAGGAAGTGTGCAATTTCCTGACAGAACTGAGCTGTCTGACACCAAAAAATGCCATGCTGTTACCAGTATCTGTTACAAAGGGACTGCATTCAGGTGTTAGTCCAGAGATTGTGTGCCAAAGTGCTGTGAGAAGTAAATGATATTTCTGTGGAGTTAATGACTGCCAAATGTGCTCCTGGTGGCTTATACCTGTAAAACTCTTGGCAGTCAGCAAAGATGTGCAGGATTTCATTCTTGCTCTGTTTTATCAGCCTTAGATTTAGACAAAATTACTGTCTATTCTCTAAAATAAAACAAAGGTAGCACTGTCTCCCATCAGCTCTCTGTGGAAGGAAGAAGGACTGTGGATCACTGTTTCAAAACAGTTGCACCAAATGATCTAGAGAATATGCAAGTCATATGTGCTTCACATGTGACTCTTTCAATCTTGCCCTTTCTAACAAGAAGTTCAGTTAAGCCTCAGAGACAGCTAGAATAACTCTTTAACTCTTAGAAAATGATTGCCCCAACTATTTATATTAGAGTGAAAAATGGACAGTATGTCAATGTCATTTTCCATTAAGTGGCAACTGGCCCCAAAAGTGATGGGAAATCCTACTGAAAGCAGCATTTCAGGCAGCTGTTGGCATCCCAGTGGTGTCTACGGTTGGGTAAGGCTCACCCTGCAGCCACAAGTTAGGTCAGGGGGTTGAGACCTGGGCTCACTTGACTTTGGTGTCAGTCATTGTAACACCTGCCTGCCTTCAGTTCCAATTAAAAAAAACTGCCAGATGTTTTAACACAGGCAACTGGAGCTGAACAACCAACACAGTTTTTGCTCCAGCAGCACTGGATTTCACGTTTTTACCTCTTCGTTGTGAAGAGAAGCAGCTATTTTTTGTGGTGAGTAAAACTAACCTTGAATGATATATTTCTTATTTAGTCAAATATCCAGAGCATATAATTAATTTGAAAAGCAAGCTCAAGGCTTTAGTGTTGGTAATTCTAAGCAACGTGAAGCTGAGGCAAATAAAGCTTAGTGCTTTTAGTTTTTACTAACCTGTTTGAAACAAAAAACATACTTTAACTCCCTGAGTTGCACTCAGCAAAAGCTGTGTGAGTTGTACACAGCTGTACACTGAAAACACAGCTCAGCCCCCATCCTTTCATTCTGACTGGATTGTAAGGATTGGCTTGGCAAGTAAGGAAACTTCACATTTATAGACGAAGGTTGAGTTTTAGAATGGGAAACTTCATTTCATACCTGTAAAATTAACTCAGGTCTTTAAAGGCTGCATTTCAGATTTAAAAGCCAAATTCTCAGCTTGAAGTTTCCCATATTTCTTTAAATTCCATTCCTTAAAATAAACTTTAAAAAATAGCCCAGGATATGTTTTGGTTATAGAGCTCTGCATACTAAAATACTCTGTTTACCAGTACACAGAAATGTAAAGGTATGCTGCAAATGCAATTGTGACAGACGCAGTTTTGACATTGTCAAAATGCATTGTGAGTTTATATGTGGAATTATTGGAAACTGTAGCTCTGCAAAGAAATCAACATTGCATTTTCAGTCAACCAACTGTTCTGAGAATGAACAAAACCATTAGAAGTTTTCTTGTGGTCAATTTTGCTTACGTAGCAATCATCTAGAATTGTGTTTCAACTGACTACAGTGGTTTTGTACCCAAACACTTGTGAAAGAAACATCTGTTTGCAAAAATTGTTTGTATTTGATGTGTGGACAACTTTTATTTTTTCTTTCCCCTCTTGTTGACATTTCTAGAAAGGATAAGGGTCTTTTGGCTTATTTGGGGCAATAAGGAGTAACTGAACTGACCACATATGCTGACAAAGGTGAATTTTATGAAATAACATGTAAATCTACCCTTGACATCTGCCAGGGATTTTGGAGGAGTGGGGATCAGGCAGGTAGATGGGTGTGTGTACACATCTGTAAAGGGCAAACACACACAAACATGTTGCTGCCCTGAGCAGCTACAAGTGGTGCAGTGGAGGGCCAGGCAGGCTCAGAGCTTGGTGCCAGCAGGGTTGGAGTGTAGGAATCTATACCAAGCCTTCATCAGGGCTCCTGACTGTTGTGGTCACTGAGGAGTGACCTGTTCCAGATGGAGATCTTGCAGTGGTGGGAATGGCATATTTAAGATGTAGAAAATCTGGCTAGGTTAAGTTGTTTTAAAAAGTAGCCAAGAAATGGTTGTCTTGAAGTACATCACAGCTCAAAAGCACGTGTTGCATCGCACTCTGCACCACAAACCCAGTCCTCTTCTTTTTAAACAAAACTAGGGGGAGATGTTGCAGTGTGATGCCATTTCCGGCTTCACCTATCCCAACCCCCCAGGTGCGCCAACCTCTCCTTTCCTCTCCCCCTTGCCCTCCTGCTAAGGGCTGTCAGTCAATCTTAACATTCCAGCAAGGCCATCGTCTGGTTGGTCAAGTTCAAAAGATGCCCCTCAGCCCTGGGGTCATTGGGTCAGCCAAGTGTCACTTATCCCCTGGGCCTCTCCCGCTCCCACCTGGTTGGTGGCTCACCTGTCCTTTCCCTTCCCCCTCCCCCTGGTCTCCTTGAGACCATGCAGTTGGCGTTCTAATGGAGCTGTTACCAAGATTCAGATGTCTGTGACCTTGGAATAAAACTCTGGATGTAACCCTCTGTCAGAATCCTCTCCTTTTACTCTTCACCTAGCCTAAGGACTTTTACCAGAGGTAAACCTGAGTTCCCACTAGCCTGGACTTGTTCTGGTGCCCAGCTGCAGCATCCAGCCAGCCAGAGGTATCTCTGTGGTGAAATACACAGCTGCCACCTCTGGCCAAACAGCAAGGGCCAGAAGAGCCCAGGCACTTTCCACCTGGTAATATTGGGATTTTATTCCAGTACACATGTTCGATGATTGCATGCTCATTTACAGCATAGTGTGCCAGATAAGAGATAAGTGTTCAGATCAGAGAACTCTGAAAGGAACTGAAAGAGCTGTGAAGATATAAAAAAGCTCCTGTATATGCAAATGTTTGGCATTTCTCTTCCGATCAGAGGCTGGCAACCTTCACTGTTCAGTCATTAGATGAAGTCACAACCCTTTATATGTAAGAGCTATGTTTAGGTGGGCAAAGGAAAATGATCCATCCTGGCACTTACTCAGACTGAGTCATAGAGTCCTAGATTTTCTGGTGTTAATCGTGTTTCTGGCTATTTGGACTATGTATATTTGCTGGCTATAAGGATTTGTAAGTGTTAAGTCAAAGGAGAAAACATAGCATCAACACTTCTGTCCAACATTTTGTTCTCTGAGTAATGTGTTCCAGACATATTAGTTAGGGCTTGTAGCAATTAGTAATTGCAGGAAAGAAAACATAAAATCATCCATGTTCTTTGTAGCTGCCCTGTTTTAAATGAGGAGATGCCAGGAGTGACCTTGCTATTCATTTGCTTGTAGGCTGGTGCTTAGGGCTGTCTTGAAGTGGATTGAGGCTTCAGGTGGGTAAGTTTCAAAATGAGATCTCAATTTTTGTTTAAGGCCAGAGTTAACAATTTTGTTCTTCTGACTACTTTAGGCAGCTGATGGTTTGGATTGGCAGACAGGAATAGTGGAAGTGGCAACCTTGCTTTAAAATACCAATTTAGGAATCCTTCCCACTTGTTTATCCATTTCCAGTTTGCTCTGGAACCACTCTCTCCAATAGCATCGGTTGAGTACATGGCCACACAGATCAGGAAACTGCTCTGTCAGAAGTTTTTTCCACTTCTCTCAGGTCCTCTGGATTGTTCAGACCTGCTCACCATGGCTGTGTCAGTGTGGGTGCTGAATTAGCAGCAGAGGAAGATCAGGCTTTGGAAAGAGCTGCTCAGTGTGGGAGTGAGCGTGTAGGACAGGTGAGGAGGGAGCACTGTGTTGGCTTGGGTGAGATGGCAAGAGAAGGGTAAAAACTGGAGGCCCTCTGAGCTCTGAGGTTCCTCAGTGCTTTGCTTTCACCTCATCAGGTGGGATGTCAACATGTCAATGTCTGTGATGTGAGGTCTGTCATGCTCTGCTCATGACAGCCTGTTTGCTTGATTTAGAGACTTAAGCAAATGTTGGTAAGACATGTAGCAAAATGTCTTCTGCCAGTGTTGGGCTAATATTTGTATGCAAAAGAGAACTTCTCTTTTATTTTAAGGCACTGTATTGGTTTTTGGACTAAGTCTACTGCTGTGTCTTCTAGCCCAATATTAAAACTGCCCACGATCTGCTTGCCTCTGTGTAATGCTTCTGGAAGAGTGTCATGAGGACTTAAGTTTGAACAGTCCTCTACTTGAAATTACATAGTTCTGCACCTTTGATTTGAGATATATGTAAACTCTTTTCTTGAGTGACCAAAGCTCATATACTGCCTGTGCTGGCTTGTTTGGACTTAAATAAAAATAGGTATAAGTGAAACTGGGGCATAGTTTTGAATTGCAACTATGGAAGAATAATATTTGATATCACAAGTATGTTAAAGCTTAATTGAAGCCAGCACAGAAGTAGCACAATATTAAATGTACAAGTATTTTTGATTGAAACCTAAGGCCCAGTAATTGAGTAGAATTTTATAAGTGACTTCAAGTGCCTCTGAGGGATTGAATGCAGACAATGAAATGTCATGACAACTCTATGGAAGTCAATTGTCAGGAAAGAAGTGACTCCACACATAATCCTCTCAGCAAATGCTTCAGATAAATCAATAATTGTTTGGCTCACTCTCTTGTACTTCCTGGTGTCATGGTGGCCTTCCAGAGCAGGCAACTTGCTCCCTGTGCAAGACTTTGGCAAGGCAGAGAGGAGAGAAACAGGAGTTGAGAGAGAACAAGAATTAGGGACCAGGCACTGAGATGGAAAGGTAGAGGTGTCTTCAAGGGAAGCACTTAAAGAATCAGAACAAGCTGAGTTGGAAGGATCCTGCAAGGATCATTGAGTCCAACTCCTGGCCCTGCACAGCACCATCCCCAGGAGACACAAGAGGAACTCTCCCATGTTTTTGTTTCTTCTGTCTTGATTGGATAAATGAGCTAGTTTAAACAGGATCTTCAGACACCTCTGCCGGGAGCAGACAGGGTTGATATGCTGGGATAATGGCCTAAGATTTAATCTAAATATTGCATCATGGGATTACACCCCAGGAGGTGTAAATGGCTTCACTTACATGACCTGTGCCCTGGCAATGCCTCATCAGGTACCTGGGGGTGTTTTACTCCTTATTCATATCTTTGACTAAGTCTGTAAAACACAACCGGCTGCTCAACTGCAGAGTCTAAAGAATGGTTTGAGTTCAAATGAGCTTCAGGCTGATTAACACTTCTGAATTGCTTCTCTCTTGTGACATGTAACAATTAGTTGAAGTACCATGATGTTTTCTGGTGTACATGTTGCTTCCACGAGCACAGATTTTTGAGTTAAGCACTTTCGCTGTTGCCTGGGGAGCAAAGCACAAGTGTGTCCCTTGCATGTTGCTAAAATGGTGGGCAAAATAGCCATGAAAGCCTATGGAGCTGAGATGTGCTCTTCTGCCTGCAAAAGGATGCTTCACTGCATCTCCTGCTGTGTGGACATGTGTGGGTCTTCCTCCACAGAGGGGTAATTTTGTCAGCTCACTGGAGGTTAAGTGTATTCAGTAGAGTTCAGTAAAAAACAATGTAGTTGGTGGTACTGTTCCCATGGCCTTCCAGCTGTACTCCCTGTGGGTGGTCCAGCAAGGCAGACAGGCTCAAAACGTTTGGAAATATGTACACAGTTCAGGACCCTGAAGCTGGCCAACATGACTGTCTGTCCTACAAGAGTATTGGGTGCCAAAAAAAATTGGGCATTCAGCTTTATCCAGCCCATCATGTTTTTCTTTGTAGGTAAAAGTCTTTCTTAAAACCACCTGCAAAGTGTTGTAGCTGTTCAGCTTTAAGGGTTGACAGCTACTCAAACCTGATTTGATTGCAGGCTAGAGATTTAACTAGCAAACCACTAAAAATAAATAAATAAATAAAAGGGGTTTATGGTGCTGTAAGAGTTTTGCAGGCCAGACTCAGTTTGGATTTTTTTCACCTACTTTTGGAGCTCTTAGCAAAGCAACAATCAAGCTTTTTGGTCAGATTCTTGAAGTAAATTATTTTGAACTTCTGTTGCTTTTAAAAATAATGATAATAGTTAAAAAAACACATTCTGCTTCTAAGGGAGATCCCATAAAAGTGAAAGGTTCCCCTTCCCCCTGCATCACAAAGGATCTCTCCTGGTTAGGGCAAGCAGGCATCTTGTGACTTGGACAATAGGTCTTTGTGTTCTGAAGACATAGCATAAATTATTCCCTCCCCAAAGAAGGCTAGGAAGCTGAAAAACAAATAAGCTGGTTTCTCTCCAGAAGCCAAGCAGAAATGGTGTAATTCCGCCACAGCGATGTGTCCTTGCTGTGCCTGCCCAGTGGCCAGGGCTGCCTGCAGCGCAGAGCCTTCCCCCAGGCCCTGGTGAGAATTCTCAGTAGCCTCCCCCAACACCAGCCTCTGGCCAAAGCTGTGACCTGGGAGCTACAGGAAGCATCAAGTGATGATGTTCTACAAAGCCATTTTATTTATGGGACTTCAGACTTTTTGGATTGGCCCATAGGCCATTGTATCAGTAGCAATTTTAGCCTTTCCCTTTTTAAAATAGGATCATGATTACATCCTTCAGGACTTCTGACCTTTTTTCTTCACTGTTTCAGTTGTTGATCTCTAATTTCTCCTCCCTTTCCCTTCAGAGATTATATCCTTTTTATTACTTGTTATTCTTTATTTACATTTCTCTTCTCTTTTTTCCTGCTGAATAGTCTAGGGGTTCTCTTTGGAGATGCCCTTAAATATTGCATTTGCCAAATGGTGCTGTTGGAAGTAACTCTTCCAAATTTAGAGCTTTTCATTGTTCTGTAAATATTTCAAGCAGAAACAGAAACCAGAAGCTTGGAATGTTCATTTATGACAGATCAAACCTCTTACCTTGTTTGTTCTCAAGCAGTGGTGCTGAGGGGAAAATCGCATAATTGCATAAATTGTTGTAAGGTAAGGCTTGACAATAACTTCAGAAACTTCTAACTAAATTTGTTTTGTCAGGAAATGACAAAAGTACTTCTGAGCTTTGCTGAACTGCCTCTTTGCTGACAAAGGAGAATTATAGCTAAGGAATATGTAGGAGAAGTGACACTGGCTTTCTAGTTGTGCTTTACAATTTGCATAACTATTAGGAGGAAGCTTCTGGCTTAATAAACACCTGGCTTAATGCATTAAATGTAGCCTTGAATTTCACATTCCTTACAAGCTGTGCTCTAAATATTTGTTGTGCTGTTCAGATTCAGAATAGTTTTTGATCTACCTGCATTGTGAACTTTTATTGAGCTCTCCTTTTAGAACTGGAGATGCTTCACATCTGGAGGTGGTTGATTCACATGTCTGTGACATACAGTCATGTCCAAGCCAGTGGCCTAAAACTTCAGCACTGTCACAATTTGGAAAACACAAAAAACTGTGAAACAAATTACAGCCTGTGATACAGAAGAAATGTTTATGCCTCTTGGTAATGGACTAAAGTGTCACAAACTTTATTTAGCTGTTGCAGCGTGCCAGATCCATCTGTGCTGTAGCACTTGCTGAAACAAGCTGACTATGGGGAATAATTGCTATACACATCTGATAAACTCTGTGGTTTGGGCAACTGTTCTCTTACATAGGAGCAGCCTTTGAAGGGCTGGCTGTTGTGTGCTTGGCTTGTATTTGCAGTGGCTGTAGGAGGAGAGAAAGAGGAGGAGATAAGGGAGAAACAGTTTTTATCGCCTAGAACTGATGAGGCCTGTGAAGAAGCATCACGTCCACTGGAGGGATTCATGGGCACCCTGAGCAGCAGCAGTAGGTGTCTGCTGTGCCACTTAATCTCTATGAATTGACTGAGATGGTTGGATCAACTGCAGCCTTGATGCACTTTCTGACTTGTAATAAATGTGCTAAGGAAGAAGGAGAAGTAATAGAACCTCTTTGACACTGACATTCCATTGGGTTTTCATAAATCCCTGGAAGTGTAATGCTGGCAAATGAATATTCATAAACCAGGCTATTAAAATTTTAAGAGAACCTTGAGGGGATGATGATGTCAGATTCCAGAGTTAATTATAGAGGGGGTAAAGTTCTTGGCTAACTAGGCTGAACATACTGTCACAATAATTTTAACACAATACAACAATCAGAGGGAGCCACAGTGTTGGATGTAGATTCTCAATCTCTTAATATATTCCTTGAACTGAAAGTCTAGCAGTGCAGGAAGAGGAAGTACTCACATCCAGCTACTGTGGAAATAAATCAGCTTCTAGTGGTTGAGTTGCTGTTTGTCTTTTGGACTTATTTTTGTCACTGAATTGATTTTAGTTTCTGGCTCGTTCACTTGTCATAAATTGCCCTGCAGGGTTGGGCTGCTCTGCTCTGGTGGCTCTCTTGAAAATTGCCAATTGTTATATGCAATCTGTAGTGTTCATGAGCCTTATTACAGGGAATACTAATACTTCACTACCTTTACTTACTCAAGGCAGCAATCAGTTGCTACTGCATTTTTTGACAGCATTGATTAAAACTCTAGGAAAAATGCCAATGCCAATCCCTCATATTTATGAGCTCACTTGGTTAGAACATGGTGCTAATAGCCATGGTTGTGGGTTCATACCCCATATGGGCCATTCTCAGAGTTTGACTCAATGATCCTTGTCCGTCATTTGCAACTCAGAATATTCTGTGGCTTTTCCATTTATTTTGGCATTGTAGTAGTGCAACGGGAAAAATTGCTGAACACAATTATAGCTACCTTGGAATCAGGAGGTTAGAGCTCTAAATTGTGGGCTCTTATTGAAATTAATGTTACTGTTCCACTTCTAATAATATTCCTTTCTTAAATAGAAAGGGTGAAAAGGAAGAACACATTACTGTGTTTCTCGACTCAAAAATTATACCACAGGACACTTTTAAAAGCACAATCCATAGAAGGGAGAGGATGAAAATAATTCTTGGAATTTCTTTTTTTAAGATGTTGTATAAAATGAAAATTTAAACCAAACTAGTTAATTTGGTTTGGTCAAAAAAACAACTGAAAAAACCACTGCAAACATCGATGAAGCAGTTCTTAAATCCAAGCAAAAGGCCTGAAAGCAACTGTGAATCTCAAAGCAGGTTAAATTGATTCTGAAAGTTTAGGATCATTTAGAAAATCATCCCAACTTGCTTTGAAATTGAAATCTTTCTTCTTCAGAGGCAGCTCTTCAGCAGTCAGTAAGTCTAACAGAGATGCTTTGTGACCACGAATATGAAAAAAGTCTTACATTTTGAAATGCATTTTATCAGAAATAATAGTTCTAAGAACTCTCATCAGTTCTGGGAGTGCAACAGGAAATTGGTAATGTCTAGTGAGGTATGATGCAATCTTGAGAGAAGGTAAATCATTTCTTAACCTCAGCTTTCAGCAGCCCTTGTTGTGGGGTGACTAAAGAGGCAGTGTCTGCTTTTGGGTGTAAAACACAGGCTGCCTTTTTGACAGAGGCCTTCAGAGTGCTCTGAGAGGAAAACATATTTATCACTTGCCTGGTCCTGCAGTTTGCGTGATTAAGTCAGCATGAGGTCTTCCACACTGCTCAGTCTTGAGTCCTTTTCCTTCAAGAGGGATTTGTGCCACAGAAACTGGGTCCTGCCCACCTTCTACCTGCTTACTAAAGATGCTTTAACAATGTGGCCTCTATACATGAGATCAGGTAGAAAAATAAAAATGTACCTCTGCAAGATGTATTTCATGATGGAAAACAAAGTTCAAGACTGTTGTGGATGAAGGGCTTTGGATGTCACATGCTGGCAGCCAAAGCTGTGCTGATTGCATCCATGCAGAAGACAGGAAAGTTTCTTGTCACAGAGGAAGAACTGAATAGATGCCAAGCCTTCATCACAAATCTGTTCACTTCAAAGAAAAACCATGTTAGTTGGAAAGCTAGGCTTTTCCTTAGCAAGATAATATTTCAGTATTTCCCCTTTCTCATATCAATTATCCATCAGAGGATGGATCTGAGTGGTTCCTATCATAGAAGCCAGATGTCTCTGTGAACACTGTGGTCTAGAGAGGCTGGAAGTGAGAGACTGGCTGAGGGTGGTGGTCCACCCAGCTCCAGTGCTGGGATCAGCAGTTTAGTGGATATTTTTTCCTCAGTTCAACAGCACTGAGCCAATGCTTCAGGAGTGTAAGGAAAAACCACAGGCTAAAGATCGTGCAGAGTGTGAACTTTAACTTCTGGAAGAAAAAGGTTTCTGAAGAGGATGAAAGTACCTTTAAATAGATACCTCCTCTTTCTGTTTTGCCTTCATGCCTTTTTGTATGGCTCCTGTATCTGACCTTGGCAATACTAGGGAGGAAGAAGGTAGGGAAGAAAACCTGAATGGAGCTTGATGGAGTCTCTTTTTCCAAAAGAAAAAAGAAAAATTTCTGAAGATATGTCAGCTTTTCTAGCTGAGTTTTTTCTTGGTGTGAGAGAAAGCAGGGTGGAGAAAGAAAATGCAGATCGTGATCTTTCACTTGAGGTCAGGTTATTTCTTCAAATTCTTGGGGTCTGCTCTTCTTCTCCCTTGGTCTCCTCTGCCTCTAATGTTCCTGGGATCCCTGGGAGAGAGGAGTATCAGGAAGATGACTGGCCTCAAGTTTTCCTTCCATTTATTTTTGTCTAAGTGGTCAGCGGCTGTGTAAAAATAGTCTCCCTGCCTGTGGGAAGAAGGGGGATGTGATTTCAAGGAGCCATCCTGCAGGTATTGCTGGGAGCAGCCAAGTGCCAACACCAGTGTGGGAGCTGCCCTGAATTCCTGCATTTTGGTACATTGGTGGTGTTTTACAGTTGGAGTTTTACATCGATTCCCTTGTCAGCACTTCAGCCAGCTCCTGTCCATGGCCAGCTCTGCCTGTGCCTTGCAGGGCTGTGGCCTCTGCTGTGGAGCTGCTGCTGGTGCTCCAGAGTGTGCTCCAGTATCCCAGGAGTGCAGCTGGGTGAGCCTCATCTTTGTGGGATTTGTATGGAGCTCTGGTATGGCCTCTTTCCTTTAATGATTAATAGGCAATTACAAAGGGGTTTTTTGTTTGTTTGCTTTTTCCAACCGTAAACTCCACGCTTGTTGTTTTTTTGTTATTTTTTTGTTCAAGGAGCACATAGCTGTATTGATTGTGCAGAGCTGCCTGTCACTTTGCCAAGTTGTTGTTAGCCTGCCTGTGGCCAGGCAGCATCTCTGAAAAAGCCCTGCCTTGCCTGCTCCTGCATTGTTTCCAAATAAAGGCATGTCTGAAACGGGAGTTAAGCCTCCAACTGCCCAACCTTAATAAAGGACTTTTTACCCATGGATTGAAAAGAGGTGATTTTTCTGCAACAAAATGCTCCTTCCCCACCCTGTTCCCTTTCTCAAATTAGGCAAAAAAGTTGCTTTAAAATTTAAATCACACAAACTGCATGTTTTAAACTTATTCTCTCTGGCAGAGAGCTAGGGAACCTAACCATCAGGCCTGGACTCACATCAAGCTTACTAAAATGTCCAGTCTGTATATTTTGTTATACATTTAGAGCAGCTTAAATAGAAAATGCTCATGTTCCTGGCAACCATTTAAAAGTGATCCTTTCCTCATCTATGTGAGGAGTGGGCAAGGTGAATGACTACCTGTAATGCAAGGTAGTAGTTTGAGTGACTTTGGTTTTTTTATTATTTCTTATGCCAGTAGTACTCTTTATCATGGTTTAACACAAGTTTTATGTGGCATAATAGTGTTTAGCTGTGTATGATCTAAGGACATAGCTAACATGAGGTTGTTAGGAAGAGGTAATTTATTAGACCAGCTGGTATAGGGGGAAAAAATGAGCCAGGCTTGCAGGCACACGAGCACTTCATCAGGTCTGAAATAGAAGCAGCAGATTTCAAGGTTAAACAGAAGTTATGAAAAACTGCCCTGTTTAATCAGACATGCATTGAACTGCCAAAGAGGAGCTGGCTGGTATGATACTCCTTCAGGGGAGGAGGGAGGGTGGGAAGATGATTGTTATACTGTAGAAAGAGATAAGGACTTCACAGCCTGTTAAACAGTGGGAGGCTATAAAACCAGTACCTGATGAGCTCATGACTGTTCTTAGTATCTTGGGGATAGGAAATTTTAGTTCTTTATCCTCTCTAAGGTTTTGGTTTTGTGGGATTTTTGAGAATCGTGATTGCCACATCAGTCATTTGTAGACAAATAGTTGGTTTTACCTTAAGAAACTTTATCAGACAAATTTAATTTCAGGCATTCTTTGTCAATTGGTTGCCATCCTTAGCCTACACTGCTGACTTGAAAAGTTACCTAACACCAAGTTCATATTTGTAGGGATAATGGCTGAAAGAAAAAAACCCCAACAACTAAACCTCTATTGTTTATTGGTTTTTTTAAGCACAAAGTATTTACTTCTTAAATCTGATCGAATCTATTCTAACAAAAAGTCCTGAATGCTAGTGGACTTTTAAAAAATCTATTCTTTTACTAAAGCAGAAGCCAAATTCAGAGTTGAAATGTTTAAAAAAAATAGATTTCAAGGCTTTGTAGAACAACAGATGCTTTACTTGTGCTGCTATCAGAGTTGGCAATGTGCTGTTTCTAAGATTTGAATTAGGTTGTGTTATCAATGTGGTTTCAGTACAGATCTGGTGATGCATTCACTGTCTGTATGTATTGGACTGTACACTGTGGAGAGCAGAGGAGAACTACTTGGTACTCTTTAAAAAAGCTTTTCAATATTTTTCTGTAGTGCTATATCCTAAATTGATAAATATTATAGGTAAAGCAGTGACAGATTAAATATGTTTAAGTAGAAGTCGCAATCTTCTCTCTTGCTCATCTGACTTCTTACTTATGTTTAATGGGCTGTCTGTGTAAATGCTCTCTAAATTAACCTCTGTGTGTATTTTAAAGTTACAGAATTTGCCTTTATCATGCTAGACTGACTTTCAGTATCAGTTATGATGGTCAATACGATTGATGGTGTTGTAGTGGTGTCAGGAGTCCCAGGAACCAGGCTGTTCATTTTTCTGGGTCCCACTGCTGTGTGTTAGGAGGGCAGAGCTGTTTACTCAGCTGTGTCCCGTTTGTACAGCAGAGCTGGATAGGTAACCCTGGAATTTAACCCAAGCCCTGGGTAGGTGGAGGAGGTCAGAAAAGCTTAATCTAATTCAGATAAATTACTTGCCAGGAAAGGGTATAGCTGTACTAGCATTTGTCTTTCTCTGCCAGAAGACAGCTTCCTCCAACCTGCTGAACCAACAATTTGAAAAATGTTGTCAGGTATTGGGAGCAGTTACACAGCAAGTGGGAGAGACTGCAGCACCTTCCATGATCCTTGATGTTGTAGGATATGGCATAGCTGTGCCTTGGCTTACTTGAAGGTAGCTTTATGGAAACTTTTAAAGATTAAAGTATGTTAAGATATCCCTTCCATGGGGTACTGGAGTCACAGAACTCTTTGATCACATGGCTAGCGTTGGAGCTAAGGTTTTTGTGGTTTGCTCTCAAATTTGTCAAGAATTTGCCTGTAATTAGTTGTGAATGCCCTCCACCACTACCACTTTAGCAGCATTGCCAGTGCTTTAGTAACCTGTCTTATGAGTCTCAGGAAACGTCCTGAACACCTGCACTGGACACCAGATCACCCTTAGACTCCAGGGATTGGTGGTACCGAGTATGGCCTCTCTGCAGCAAGCTCATAGGGAAGGAAATATTAGAAGCTAAAACTAATAAATTGTTTTCATACTTGACCAAAAAGGAGTAGCAGTATTAGACTGATATGTGGTGTGGAACAAGTTACAGAAAAGCTGTTATCTGACTGGAGCTTCATGGAGTGTGATGGCTCAGTTCTAACAGATAGGGGCTTTGTATATTGGCTGCATGTTGTGTAAGTAGCTTTTATTTATGGCAGAGGTGGCCAGAATGCTCTATGAAGTTGAAATATGAGTATTTATGGGACTCCATCCTGATTAATTAATAATACTTGTACTTGGAAAGAGACAGAATTACCTGGCATAACAGTTGATGGGATTAAAAATGGGAAGGGGAAAAAAGTTAATTATTTCAGTCTATAGAAATGGGTTAACTGTATATTCTTCCAACTCAATTAGAACCCAAATCTGAGATATTTTTTCCAACTCCTGTTTCTTCAGGAGGGTAACTGAGAGGAAGCAAAAGGCCTGCTGCAGTCTCCAAATTTAAAAACTGAAAAGTTCTATACTGAGCCCTTGTTTGTTTGTTTTTCCCACTATAGAGGATATTAAAGAGGAAAAAAGAGTCAATGAGCAGAAGCACTTAAGCCCTGTAGATAAGAAAATAGAAATACCATGTTAGTTTTACATATGTGTAGTGAGGGATAAGTTTGTTACAATATTTAACAATGTTTGCTATTGGATGTTCCCATTAAGGAATTTTCCACAAAGTAGTGATCATGGAACACACTCAGTTGTTTGCTTCACTGATTTGAAAAAGAAACATAACTAACAGTATGACTTCCAGAGAGAAACAACTTTTGAAATAAAACATGAGAGCAGTCCACACCAAATGTAGATTTCTGGCATTCCAAGAGCTGATTCACCTTGGCATCCCTCAGTTTACTCCTTTTTCTTCTCCCTGCCCTGCTGTTTTCAGATGTAATTTTTTGAGATTATTTACCAAGTTACCTGACTTCTGGTGTTCTTAGCATTCTGATTGCAGGACAAAATACAGGATAGGTGAGTTATGTGTTTATTGTTACATAAAATATTCTAATAGTCAATAGATGAAAAAAAATCTAAAAAACCCAACCAACAAAAAAATTCTTCCTGTAAAACCCAGTTTCTATGTAGGTGTGTTTTATGTACCCACAGACCTTTGAAATACTAGAAACTAGATGCTCACACACTGTTCTTCATAATGACTTGCAAGTAATAATGGTATTACTACTTAGCCAAAAAAGCTCCCAAAAAAGGAACCAGTTGAGAACTTACATATGCCAAATTGTTTAATAGGATACTTTCACACATATGCACACATACCCTTGAGGGCAGAAAGTGAGAATTTGACTATAAAAATGAAATTACGGTATCCCAGTGAAAACCCTATATAGTGCCCTCACTAGTTTTGTTCAGCCTTCATTAAATAGTATTCTAGTGCTCTGGGTCTCTTTGGATAGGATTTTGTTCTTTTCCTGTATATTGTGAACTAATGCAACTCCTGGACTTAGTCCAGCCTATGCTGACTTTACATCTAGACTGCTGATTATGGCTTCTCAGGAAACAAAAATAAAGAGCTCAAGAAAATGTTGCAGCTTTTCACAGTGATCTCATGCATGGCCACATGCTGTCAGGGATTTAAAGTTTCTTGTGCTGGGTTTTAATGCAGGCATACTTTCCGTGGCAGTCTGAAATACTGCTGCAGTTTGACTTACAGCCATTGGCAAACAGTATCTTTACAAGATAGTATGAATGTCCTAAAATGTAGCCTTCACTGAGCCTTTTTTTTTTTTTTGTTTACTTGACTATTTATGAACATGATTTTTTAAAGTCAAAGCAGTCTATATGTATGCTCAACTGCACTACAAATTGTTAAATCATTTAGAGAAGCTGCTGGATTACTTAACTCTTCTACTGCTGTATTTTATTCAGTTTTTCCATTAGCACTTACAAGTCAGGCCAAGTATAGAAAGGCAACGAGGAAAACAAGCATCTTGCTTGGACTTCAGCATCCTTTGTGAGGAATGTAGATATAGAACTTCGTAGTAAATATGCCAGTAGTGCTGGTGGGCTGAAGTGGCTTCCCAAATGGCTCCCAGAGGCTCCCTGGTGTAGGAAGGACTGTCTTCATGCCGTAAGAATGCCTTTCTGTAGACTCTGTGGGCAGGACTCTGTGCTGACAGTTCTTCTCAGTGCAAGAATTTCATGTGTCTGTCCAATACATGCTCTGTCAAGGTACTGAGGCTCATGAACAGCTGCCTTTCCTTGCTTGAATCACAGACTGTGGGCCGAGCCTTTATGGAGCACGTGGGGATGATGGGGCATTTAAACATGGAGCTTTCTAGGGTTCCTGTACCCAAAATTCCCCAAGGCTTGCAATGTCTCATTTCCCCTGAGAGCTGCAAGGTCCTGAGTTTGGAGACAGTGTGGTGTGGTGGCAGGGAGAAGTCTTACTGCAGAACATACCCCATTTCCCTGCTGGGGTTTGCAGCCCCTGCTGAGGTCCTAGGGATTGAGCATTCTGGAGCATCCCCTGGCACAGGGCTGTGTCCCGCTGTGCTAGGAGACATTGCACTGTGCTTGTCTGTGAGTCTGATGATTATACACTGTTCCCCAGCAGGGATTTTGCCTCACTTTTAGACAAATACCTTGCAAGGCAAGGTATTTTTTTCTTTGTCTTGCAAGGCTCTAGTCCAGCTCCCTTTCTGTAGCTGGTTGTTGGTGTTATTACTGTAACAACCAATGGCCATTAAGACATCAAGGGAGTCCTTTTTTCCCAGCTCTTAATTTGTTCAAGCTGCCTGTCTTTTCTCTTTTTTAAGGGATGTCTCTTTCCATTACACATGCTTAGTGCCTCTCTTGAAAGAGTGCAGCATTCCTTTGATGCTATTCATGGGACAAACAAGTTGACTGATGGAGGGAATTTACCTGCAAGAAGAAAATGTCCAAGAGTATCAGCATGTTTACACTGTGACCTTCTGGTTATTGGCTGCTCCACAGTGTGCTGCTGAAGTTAAGTTTTGTGCACTGCAGTTGGTTCACCTCTCACTAAAACAGCTCCTTAGCTTCCTGTGATCAGTTCTCTCCTAATAAAGTGTGCTAGGTTGGACAGACCTTTACTGAAATCTCCTGGAGAAGCAAAACAAAACCCTTCTCAAAAAGATGGCTGGGTTTGTGCAGGAGATGAAATGAAGTGGGTTAAGAGGGCCAGTGAGGAGACTGGGTTGAGCCAGGGGAGAAGTGGAAGTACATTTGGACACACTGAAGAATGAAATGCAGGGGAATTACCCATAGAATGGGATACAGGAAGAAGGTAGAAGTATACAGAAGGCAGGAGAAATAAAATCAAAAGTGAGGATTGACAAAGATGAGAGCTGGGAGACTAAAAGGAGTAGAGCTGGGAATGGTGGCTCTAGTCTTGGGAGGAGGAAATTTGGAGCAAATGCAGCTGAGCTCCTCCACGTTTCAGTAAAAGCTGGGGTGTGACTGAGCACTTCTCTTCAGCCATCACACAGGCATCAATATTGCACCAGCCCTGGGGGCTGTTCCCTGTCTGCTCATGAGGTGGCTCTGGGAGCCTGGACTGTAACAAACCTCTTGGCTCCCCAAGGAACTGCCCGTGTTCTTTCATTTGTAGGCTGTTTTCTCTGCTCACTTCATTTCAACAAAGCCATGATGTTTTACTTTGGAGCTTGACCTGACCATCTGCAGACCAGGGGAAGAACACTGCCCCATTACCTCACTGAAACCCCATCTGTCTTCTCAGTGAATGTGTGCCTGCAGCACATAGCTGGTGATTACATGGTGGATGTGTTTCCTCTCCTGTGACCGAGGGCTGTGGTGGCAGCTGATTCTTGTAAGGTCACTGGAGGAGGTGGCCTTTTTGGGGGACTGAGTGTGGAAAGTATTCTTCAGCCTTGATTTAAGCAGAGGTTTTATGTGAGCCATTATTCTGCTCTTTCAGCATCACCTTTGCTATGCATGTACAGATTTTGCTGAAATTGCTTTTCTGGCCTGTTCTTGAAAAGTTCAATGAGAATTTTACTCTCTAGCTCTGCACCACTCAGGTTTAACTGACTACAGTTACTGTGCTTTGTCCAGATTTCTGCATGAGGATGACTGCCCTACCACTTAGGTATCCTTTTGCATTTAAAATATTCAGAATACGGATTTTTAAAAAATGTTAATTCTACATTTTCCCCATCTTTAGCACAGGGGAGGAGATACTGCTGTAAGGAAGTATCTTCCAGTATTTCCAGAATTCCTTCCTGAAGCCTCTCTTGGAAATCATATTGTCTGTGAGCAAAGATGAAAAATGGGAGTGTTAAAATGGAGAAAAGTCAGCTGTAACATTATCTTCCATTTAAAATTAAAACAGTGAAAGCATAAAAGCACTGGAAAGCCTTTGCTCATGTGCAGTTACACAAACTAAATTAACTGGTGACAAATAAGCAATCACCTGTGAGAGTGTCAGAGTGTTCCCTTCCAGATGTGCCTAAGTTTATTGAGATTCTCCTTTTTAAGCAAGAGCAGAAGTAGTGTTCCCCTGGTACTTTGGATTTGTCAGTGTGTATTCAGAGAGACTTGAAATGAATAAATGAACCCATTTCCTCTAGCAAAGCAGTTTCCTCTAGCTTTTCTCTCACCCCAGCCTGAAAGTCTGTGAAATGTGACTGATTTTCATAGTTCAGAGCTATCTTGACTTCTTCCTAAAACTCTTAACAGGTCTAATGCTCACACAGCAGTTTTTGTCATTCCTTGTGTATTGTTTCGTTTCTTCCAGCATTCATTATTGATATTCATAAGAGCATATTGTGCTGCTGATCTAAGCAAATTGGACACAAAGTGAGTTGGCTTATTTTAGGACTTACCTTTGTGTAATCATGTCTGACTGGCCTTTTTTCAAATGTGTGTGCCCCATTTCTTTGTATAAGTGAAACATATTTTGGGTGAGAACAGACTGAGGCGAAACTCAGCAATTCTGAGCCAAGATCTGTGTGTGTGCACCTGAGCACAGCTTCAGCCCAAAATGATAATGGCTAAGCTTACAAACCATCAGCTGTTTTAAATGTACAGTTTTAAGAGTGAATGGGCCATATATTTTATCTCTTTTAATTATAATATTGTGAACCCCAGGTTCATAGGAGGAGCAGGACATAACTGTGATCGTTTGGTTACTTCAGTGGGGTGATAATCATAGTTTAGTTTTCCATAGTTTAGTTTCAGTAGGGTGATAATCATAGTTTAGTTTTTAAAAGCTAATCATAGTTTTTAGTTTAGTTTTACTCCCTGTGCTCAAGACCATTTTCTAGCTGAATCATATGATAAATACATCATTCTATCTGATAGTACTAGGTAGATATTTAAACCTTACAAGGTGGTTTTGATGCAGGATGGAAATGCATTGTCTGTACTGACCTGAAGGGAGAAGCCACTGTTTGTGTCCCCTGGCAGGGGTCTCGTGGCAGCACCGTGGTACCAGGTGAGCTGTGTCACTCTCCTCTGCCTGCCAGCTCTAGCCAGAGCTGTCTCCTGGCTTTCCTCACAGTGTGCTGGGAAAATGGGTAGGACAGTACCCAAATGTGGCATCTTGAAGTTGCCTTAGAAGTGATGTAAAGGAGAAAATAGAGTGAATCACAAGGGAAGGAGCAGAAGAAGAGATTTTTTATTTGGCCGGATAGCTATTTTTGTGGAGGGTAAATCATTACTTCCAAGCCATCTGTCTGAATTGCAGTGAATCTCACCATAACTGATCTAGAGTAATACATAATTAAATAGTAGTGCTCAAATGAGTATCTCTGCCTTGCTTTCATCTCGTTCCCTTGGTTCTGGTGTTTGACAAGTACCTGTCTGCTGCCTTGGAGCTGTGAAGGTGGCTGTTCATACCTACACCGCTGCCCTACTTTCGAGCAATTCATGCACTGAGAAACCTGATTATTTTTTCAGTCTAGTGGTCCTGCAATGTGCTGTGGTGGAAACTGTGCCTGCACTCCCTGCAGTTTCATGCTGTGTGGTGAAATCACAGCATGTCCCCCTCGGCTGCGAGCAGCAGTGCCGATGTGCCCCGGCTGCCGCGGCCCTGCCAGCGCGGGGATGGAGCTGAGGAGGGCTGGGAGGCTCCAGCTGCTGCCGGCTCGCAAGGTAAACACTGGGTGACCTCTAAGCCAGCCACTCATCTCACGCCTGGCCTTATTAGGCAAGCTGCAGAGCCGTGTCTGGGGACGGAACACGCTGGATGAGCCGCGCAGCCCAGATCGGATCCAGCGCAGGCCTCGGGAGATGCGACCCAGAACCGCGGCGCTGACAGCGAGCGGCTGTGCCCCAGCTCTGACACTGCGCCCTGCCTGCAAACAGCCACAGTCGTGCTAGGGGCGGCTTTAAAAAGTGAAATCCTTTTGTGCAAATGTTAGTGGCTGTAGTTCTGTTCCTAGCACGGTTTTATAACCTTAGGAAGGCAGTTCACGGTGTCCGTCCAGATACTGAAACACTCTGTGGGCCTTTGCTGGGAAGTGTGTCTTCATTACTTGCACTGCCTGAGGAGTACTGAACTAAGAGGAACTATTTTTTTTTTTTAATGACGTTGGGACTTGTTTCTCCACTCCTATTATGCGGTTTTATGCCCTTTATTGGAAAACTGATTTTTACTGGCTAAAACAATCATCTTGCTCCCAGAAGAAAGGGTATATTGGCACCCAGTGTCTGTGTACAGACCAGGACTAAGCTAGGTTGCTTCATACCCACCTCATAAAATCTGACTTTCCCATGGAAGAAGCCTTTAAAAAAGTATTTACGTTTTTCCTTTAGTGTAATCTCCATAGATTTAGACAAGCAGATGCTGTGCAAACTTTCCCAGGCAGCTCTGGGAAGGCTCTTCAGATCGGATTTGTGATTAACTTCCTGGTACCCCCCTGAGCACCAAGAATGTTGGTGATTTTTGCAGGGGCCTTGGGAGTGCATAAGGGCAATAAAGAGAAAACTGCCATAGCTGCCATGAGTTGAAACCTGCTCTCTAGAGAGCAGACTCCAGAACTGCAGCATCACTGGGTTAGCTATTTTTCCTCTTTAATTTTTGCTTAGCCATGCTGGTTGCAAATTAAGCCTGGTACAAGTGCCTTTTTCATAGTGCAGTTACAGTACTGGCAGTCAAGCTGTCCTACCTTGACCATCAGCTCTTGAATAAAGCATACATTTTACTTTATTTCTTTTAATAAATATTTAATTTTCTGCGAAAGCATTGCAACATGCCACAAACAGGGTGGGAGATGGGGTCATGGATTTCTTGTCTGCAAGGTTGCTGTCTGCCTGAGGCTTGAAAAATTATATTTCAGGGTAAGTATGCAGGGATAGGATGTGGCCTGTGAAATGTCACATCTCAGTGGTAAACAAAATCGGTGTTCTCCTTAGATGACTGTCCCAAAGAGCCAAGGAACTTTGTTATAAATTCTTCCATGGAGTATGCGTGCCTCTCTCTGCTCCCTTACTGGGTTTTACACACGTGCAGAGGTGTTCAAGAGCAGCCAGGAGAAAACTCAGTAGTGTGGCAGTGGCACCTAAATGCATGGGGCCACCTGCTGCTCCAGGCAAGGAGACAGCCTCGTACTGGTTGCAGACACTGGAAGTGTCAGAAGATGGGGAAACCCATCCTAGAAACCTTGTCTGCTTGTTTTTTGAGGCACACAAGTTGAACAGTCTCCCAGCAGCAGTTTAAGCCTGGGGCCAATTCAGCAGCAAAGCTTTCATTCAATGCAACAGCAAACAAGAAGCTGAGGCTTCACAACTCCGCTGAAGGATGTGCACAGAGCTGTGACTAACCCTGTGCCTTCACAGTCTGAGCTGCAGCTGCCCCACAGAGGGCTGTGCTGTGAAATGCTCTCCAGTACTGTTTCACTGGGTAAAGCACCATGTCTCCTCAAAGTCCTTGGGCTGTTGAATGAATGAGATTGTCTGTATTGCTGGGAGAGGAGTTCCTGCCTTATCCTCCTTTCCAGCCTTTGCTCAGTGCAGAAATGGCTGAGTTCACACCTGACATCTCCTGTCTGGGCTTTGGGCCCAGAGACAGATAGGTGTGACTGAATTCAGATAATGTGCCCCACTGATATATCTGATTACCACATGAGAAAAGGGCATCTGGCCTTTGAACTTCCTTGAAGGAGCTTCTTTAGTCTGATCCTACTCCTGAAGAGGAAAACCTTGGACAGCTTTTAATTATGCTACAGTCTTGTCATGCAGTTTTGTGAACAGTGATGTGAGAGGTAGGGATGTTCCTTATTCTGAAATGTGTGCCAAAACTGAAAGATGCCAAAATCTCCTTTTAGGGGTAATTAATTGCTGATACTAATGAGTGGAATGAAATCTGAAATAGTGATTTGGAGATGGGAAGGGGATTTCTAGTGTGGGTACAAAAATACCTGTTGTTCTTCCTTTTCCCAGAGCACATTACTAAATAGCCAGCACAAAAAGACCACCCATGTTCTTTCAACATATTTTATACTACAAACCTCAGTCCCCTTTATAAATCTTACTAATCAGCTTTTTTCATCTCTTTGCATATGACCTGTTTTAAAGTACACTACACAAGCAATGCAGTGCTGAAGGTAAACTGAAGACTAGTCCAAAACACAATCACTGGCCAAACGTAAATTGTTTCACCAGGATGATTTTTTGGAAAGGATTATATTTGCTTTCTGCTGGAATGATGACACCACGTCAGGAAACTTTATCCTATTTTTAAAGTTCATAAGAATGGCCTCAATTTAAGAAATGAGAAGATACCACTTCCTCACATACATGGGGTTTGGATGGAGAAGACAAACCTGACTGGCATTGCCAACCCAGAATATGTACTGTGATTGCAAGGTGGGCTGCTGGGATGTGACTTGAGCTTTTAAGTGATTGTACTACTGAAATTATCTTTTGGGAGATTCTTGACCTGTCCTTCAG
The DNA here is from genome assembly GCA_039654755.1 of Calcarius lapponicus. Classification (NCBI taxonomy): domain Eukaryota; kingdom Metazoa; phylum Chordata; class Aves; order Passeriformes; family Fringillidae; genus Calcarius; species Calcarius lapponicus. The sequence continues at coordinate 15,293,230 of CM077464.1, read as the reverse complement.
CTTTGGGCTGACTTCTTGAACAACTTGGCAGAGATTGCTGGAGGCTGGGAGGAAGGGGAAATAAGAAAAGGGAGTGCCTTGCCACATTCCTTTGGAAAGATATGCCTGAATACCAAAAACTGACAGGGTGGCGTGGGGTAGGCAAGAAGCCTGCAGCCTGGAGGGGAGGTCAGAAGGACTGATGGAAAAGAGTGGTCTGATTTAGCCCAGTCTTCTGACCTTCATTCCTGCAATCATCCACAGCATCTCAGATCTTGGCACAGCTCATTTTGACTAGCTGATCCAAGGATGTTCACCTTGGCCAGAAGAGCTGTTGAATAAAATTCATGAGCTCCTTTAGATCTCTACCCTTGAAGAGCGGATGAAAACATGACTTCATCATTACATTTATACAAGATCATCATTTATACATATCAGTTTTCTGTGTGGCTCAGATTCCTGTTTACCTAACTAGCATATTTGCAGAAAGTTTCATGCAGTCACTGTGGGTTTTCTTTCCTCTGCATTGTTGATTTCTTTAAAATTTTATTTTATTTTTAGGTTTTCTTCAAACAGCTGTCATGGGCTTCTTTGAGTTTTGCTTTTATGATAACTGCAAGTCACAACAAAGTATCTACCTCTCTTTATCACTTCTAAACACTTCTAAATATAAATTCATAAGTGATCAAAATGCAAGAGGAAAAAAGGCCTGATCTTGGTGGGATCTGGTTCATAATTCCTTAGTGCTTTGGACCTGGCAAGCCTGGAAGTTGGGAAGTGTTTTTCAATTCCTTTAAACTCCAGCTTTGATTAGAGCTATTAGTTTTGCCAGACAATAGGAAGATATTTTCCTTCTCTTCCTGTGGGAAGCTTCAGAACAATATTTAACTGCCAGCTGGTCTTTCATGAGCAGTCTCAGATTTGAAATGTATACATGCTTAACCTCGAGCTCTAAGCCCAGATGACTGCAAACTTAGCTTCCCACTGGGCTGCCCCCTTTCTGAAGGCTGAACTGTTGTTCTCTCTGTGTTTGCTTATGTTGGAAGCTGCTAATGCTGAAGAATTAATGATGGCAGAGGGGGACAAGAACATTACTACCGATTTGTAGCACAGCCTTGATAACATAGTTTGGCTGAGCACACTTGCAGATCCTGGAGACTGGGTCAATTTTGAAGGACAAACTGCTTTTCCTCCTTTCTTCATCAAGTATTTGGAGATTAACTTCTTTTCCTCTGGGAAAGATTTGCTCTTAAACCTGCTGTTTTCAAACAAGCAGCAAAATGCTAAATCCACGACTTCTTTTCTTGATACCCTTTGTTGACTCTGCTAACTTAATGATTTTGCACTCCGTTTTTCTCCACTTCCAAAGCTGTTTAAGGGCCAGCACAGAGACTCCTCTTGTGACAGGTGATCCCTTTTTGGTGGAAAGGAGAGACAGAAGTGGTCACTTACCTACAGTTCAGCATTCCAAATGATCTGTGTGAAGTGCATAGCGTTGCTGTAATACCCAAAGGCTCCAACATCTCAGAGTTTTAATATTGGAAGCAGTGTTGGCACATACCCCTTATCTTGAATCAACGCTGAATGAGCTCTGGGGTTGCAGATTCTGCACAGCAGCACAATTTCAGTATCGACAGCAGTGCCAGGAATGTTAAATTGTAGGTCCTGTGCACAGAGCAATGGCTGGTGATCACCTTCCAACCAATCTTGAAGCCAAACTCTAGGTACTTTTGTGAAGAGCTTGACAGAGATTTTTTTTTTTTTTTTTATTGATTATTTTACTTTCCCCTATGATACCTCTCTTTGGACCCAGGAGGTAGCCCCTGGATTCTTGACCTGCCAGCTGTATATAGTAGGAAAAGGGATCCTATCTGCACCAAAGCCTATCACTGATATTTCTTCCCAGGTGGTAGCCAGACCACTTGGAGGGACTGGCTTCTTACTGTGTACTGTAGGCAGATCTGAACAGCACAAGCAAGAGCCCATTTAAAAATTACACAATTGTGAAAGGCATTCCAGAGTTTTCCTGTCTTTCTGCAGCTCTCTGTGCTTTCCCTTCTGCACCTCATTCACCAGGACAAAATGCTGAGGATGGTGTATAGCAGAGCAATGGGGGAGCCTGACCCCGCTCTCCACAAAAACAACCATACCCCTCCTTCTGTTGTAGGGGACATTGCCAGATGGGAGGTGACATTTGAGCTGAGCTCACCTCCTTTGGTAGCCAGAAGAGTTGTTCCCTTTTACTGATCATAAGATCTTGTGCCTTTTTCTTTGTTCTGGCACCTCCTGAAAAGCACACCCAGGAAGAATGAAAGGGAATATTTACTGCCACTGTAGCTGTCAGGCTGGGTCACTAGGGGAGCGGGACCTAGCAGAGGTGCTGCAGCAGGAGGAATGATGGCTAGGACTGTCTTTATTGGCAGCCTTGAATATTGCATCAGCTCAGCTGTCAAGTCTAACTTCTCCTTCAACCTTGCTAAAGATTGCAGACACAATATTTATCAAATGAGTGGTGTTTACCTGAGCTTTATCAGAAATTTCCCTTACTGTGGACCAGATGAATTACAGGTAGTTAAAAATCCTCCAAGTAATAATACCTCTATTCACAAGATCAGGTAAGCAGTCTTCAGACGGGCAGGATTGAGAAAGAAGGGTTTTTTGGGGGCAGGGTGTCTCTTGTTGCTATACCAACACATATCCTGGTCCAGAATTTCCCCATGAGCTGTTACCAACAGCTCCTTAGTAAGTTCTGCCTCATCTTATTTTTGTGTTTTAAGCACACCTGCACTTGTGCCTAGGCCATAAGGCACCAGATTTTCATGTTAATTGCAGGTTTGGACTAGTGCCAACAGATTACATTTTTCGTATATATTAGGCTCAAGTACAAGGAGGCCTTCACAGCTGGTCAGGAGTGCACAACAGTGTTGGCTTGTGTTCTGTTGGTGGTTAGAATTAAACATGAGAGGTGGCAAGGTTACAGGCAAAGAAAAGAAACATGGTGTGTACCATCAGATATTTCTGAACAGAGAAGGTTACTTGATGAGTCAGAGGCTTCAAGGCCATATTCCTTGTGTTGGGTGACTCTTGTTCCAGGGAGCTCCAGACTGTTGATCAGCTAAGAAAAGGTGCTTTGATTAGGTTGACTCCAACATGATTTATGTTTTTAAAAATAAATAGATTAAAACAAATATCCGGTGCATTAGACAAGATGGAATGCATGTTCTTCTATCCATTGCAATACTTTGAATTTCTTCCTAATATACTACCCCTCTTCAGCTTAAAGCCATTACCCCTTGGCCTATCTACAGGTCCTTGTAAAGTCCTTTTCCTGCTCTCCTGTAGCCACCTTTAGGCACTGGAAGGTGCTCCAAGGTCTCCCTGGAACCTCTTCCATGCTGAACCACCTCAGCTCTCTCAGCCTGATACTGATAGCAGCTAAAATCTTTTGGAAGGGAAGAGGTCTGTTGGAGGGAAGCTGATACACTTCTCTATTTGTTTGGATGGGGTTAAGTGCATGGATCTGTTTCAATCACACATTTAATGCTTCTTTGTGTCTGTGTTAGACCATCAGGTAGTCCAGTGTGAGCTACTAAGCCAGGGTTATTGCACCATTGCAAACAAATATTTCCAGACTTTCAAAATTAGCTAAAAGTGTTCCAGCTCTTCAATCCAAAATCCGTCAAATCTGTTTAATAAAAAAAAAGGTAGCTAGACAGTACTTTAGTGCAATTTTTCACCTTCTGTCTTGAATTAAAATATTTGGAGCTGTGGTGTCTGTTCTTAAATCCCTACCCCCACCAGTAATTTTGCTCATATGTTATCCATAAATCTTGTCTGTTTTAAATGTTCCAACTAATAGTTAGGCAAAATATTTAGGCATAATGCTATGATTATCAGAGTCCATTTTTTGGCAGCCTGGGTGCTCTTTTTCTTAAATAAGCACTGCAGTTTATCCTGATTAGAGATATGAAGGAATGATTCCTCTTTTCGACATTTTTTCTGTTGTTGTTGGGGTTTTTTTTGTTTGGTTGGTTTCTTAATATGAGGATTCAGGGGTTCTGCATTCATTTTGCAGGAGTATAATGTGCAATTGGGCTGCATCTTTGAAGTGGTAATATTATAAATCTCCCAATCACCACTGCCCAATCTGTTTTAGCATTCATGTGCCTAATTTCTGTTCGTAATCTGATTACTGGCTTGAGCTGCTCCGGCTTGCAGCCTATTGCTATGCATTTACTGTACTCCCTGGGACGCAGAGCCTGACAGCTCCAGTCCTGTGCTATGAAAAATCTCTCCACGATATTGCTAAGACAGGCCTAAGGGCTGTGCCTGCTTGAGAATTAGCTGCTATTGTAGTTTCTCTTTGCCGAATCCTTTGTTTTGCAACCATGTTCAGAAATCCTTGGATCTCCAGCTATTTGGGAAATGTTAAATACTCTGAGGAGCAAGGTAAGAGTTCCAAGCAGATAAGAGAAAATGCAGTTTGTGTGTGTGTTTAATCTCTCATATGTATGTCTGCATGTGTAAATGTTGTTTGACTGGCTCTCCTGCAGCTGTATTAGGTACTTTAGCAATCAGTATGCAGTTAGTCACCCAGGCTATTTTGTTATTTCCTAAAGGACACTTTTGAAAGATCCGATTAGATGGATCTTTTAATTAGCTTAGCATGCCACCGACTTAGGGCCTTTAAATATACTGAGTAATGCTGGAAGGTTATAGCTACTTTTTCTTTTTAGATTGTTCATTTCAAATTTCCTAAATATTAAATTATGGATAGTGGTTTTATCGGGTAGTTTGTGCCTAAGAGAGAGGAAACTGGACTGAACAAATGGTTAAACTTGTGAGCAAGTCTGATTTACACTTCAGTAAAAATACTCTTAATTTTGAATAAAAATATTTTCAATTGCTATAATATGATTATGAACGTGTTTAGAATTCTTCAGTAAGAAGCAGAACAAAATGCTGTTGTAAATATTTTTTTCCTGTCTATAGAGTACAGTGAGGATGGGTTTTTTTATCTTTAAATTAACCATTGAATACGACTCTGCTAAACTGATGTTTCTTTTGTGGGCATATTTATTGTCTTTTGATGCAGAGTTTTTTACTTTTCCTCCTGTGTTTGTATTTAAGACTTCCATATTGTGGTAAGTAAGTTTTATTGGACTTTAATCCCCCCCACATGGTGTTTAATTTGAACAGGAGGAAATACATAAAATATCAAAACTCTGTAATGGAATTTTATTGTCTGCTAAGTTTTTCTGTGTTTGGGATGTGGGGTAAGACCCTGTGAAACACAGCAGAGTTTTAAGATGATTTTGAGGCATTAAAGATGTGAATGTTGCTGAATGTGTTTAAGTGGTGCAAGAGCCAAACTGGCTGATGTGCCCCTCCTAGCAGCCCTTCTCCCTCTCTGCTCCCAGGGAAGCAATGCAGGCTCCTTTCTTCCCTTCTCATGTTCCCTCCCCAGTTTTGGCTGGGCTAGGCAGAATTTCTCTGTGGTCTGCTTGTGGTTTTCATGGTGGACAGCTGTTCCAGTGCCAATAATTCTAGGATGGGTTGCATCCTGTTAGAACAGCTATAAATTTAAGATATGCCTGGTTCTGATTAGCTAAACTGATACTGAGCTGGGCTTTGGAAGTTAGTGCATAGTCCTCTCAAAGTAATGTAAATCTCGCCTTTTTAGAGGATCCAAATGGCTCAGAGTATTCTTTTTAATGCTGTAGTATAAAATATAATGATTTATATACCATTCACACTGTTTTTCTTACAATATTCTGTTTTGATCTAACAAGATGTTTTTGTGTAATCTATGTGCTTTATTCGCCACTTAATGGAAAGATAAAATTAATGTTAACAAAAACAGGAAAAGTTGCCTATTAAAGTTGAAGGCTGCTATTATCAAAGCTGCTTGAAATCTGCACTGACTTGTAGCAGATGCCTAGAAAATGCCTTTTTCCACATTTTTAGCTTTTTTATCAAGTTGTTAAAATTATTTTTTTCTGTTACTTTTTAGAAGTTTTTTCAATCTTTATACCTGTAGGGGTGGCAGAAGGAAATGGAAGAGGATAAGAAGTTTTGAAATGCTTAGACAAAATGTACCTTCTCTAAATTAAGACCCATATTGTCAGCTATAATAAGTTTCATTAAACCCTTTCTGCAAAAACAAGAGACATTGTACCCAGACTTAAAATACTGTGCATAAGCAAAAAAATATATTTTTGCAGTTAGGTCTTCCTTGAAATAGTTAAATCTCAGCTCTGAGGTAGAGTAATAGGAGTGTAGCTGCAACTGAATTGTTCTAAAGTCTGGACTGTGTTCCAAAGTCTGGGTCTGGTTTTGAAAAATAAAATTATTGCTGTGTCAGTGACCAACTGTTTATTAATGTAGGGTCTTGGGTAGTAGATTTAATACAGATGGGGATGGAAGGCAACTTTTCATTGGGAGTAAGTTGTCAGTAGCTCCATGTGGTTTTGCACAGCAGCCCCAGACCAGGACCTGCTCGCTGGCTGGCAGAGCTCTGGGGTGTCTTGGTTGCATCCTCACTGAATGGAGGGAGAGAAGGTTCCCTCTTGCCACTGGGCATCATTTAGACCCTCCGGTGATGCACTTGATTGCAGAAATGAAAAAGTTTAATCTAGGAGAGGGTGGGGAGATTGCCCATTGCTTGTTATGGTTCACACAGTTTTGGGAACCAAAAGAGGCTTTGTAATACATGCTTTTTTAACATAAGGCTGCGATTTTGCTCTCAGTGTAAACATGAGTTCCTCTGTGAAATGCATGTTGTAAGGCTATTCAGAAAAAAAAAAGCGAGCTTCCAAACAGTAGACAATCTTCAGAAATATTTCTGTCATGGATGGTGTAATACTGTTGCAACAGATCCTCAGCTGGGCATCTCTTGGCTTCTGCAGTGAATATGCAGTTTTTATGGTATTGCCAGGCTGCAGACAAAAAGGCTCTTGCTGCTTCCAGCATTTCTCATTTGCAGAGTGCTTCATAAACATGTCCATTGCCCATGTTATAAGCTGGGAAACAGTGAGTTTAAATGATCACCTCAGGCTGTACTGCTACACCACAAATATTAGGAATAGAACATGGAAGTTCCATAAAGTGTTGATGCTTTTGATGTGTCTACTGTCTGTACTCATTTTTGCAAAGCTTTGTTTTTTCACCATCTTGGACACGCCAGCTGGTGCTCCTTTGCTTAGAGAAAAAGCCTCTGCACAGTCTTCTGCAGGGGAAAAAGGTTATGCTTGGAAACTATAACCCAGTGTACCAAAAGTTCCCCATTTATTACAGGATCTTCAGATTGATGTAATTTTTTTTTCTACTTCACAGATTTTGCCAAAGGAAACTCAATCAGATTTAAGCCTTCACGACTGCTCCTAAGAAAGAGAGCATTAAGGTAAGGTTGAGTTTTTCTAGCCCAGTGAAGATGGCTGGTTGCAGTAACTTTCATTGCTTGTGTCTACATTTATTCCTTCGTCAGGAAAAGTGATTATTGGTCCTCTCATAGGACCAAGCTTTTGTACAGAGCAGATGCTCTGATCAAGCATTGAAAACCCCAACTGCCTCTAAAGTAATGTTAAATTTTCTAACTGACATTGCTAAAGGGAAAGTCCCACTGTGCACTGAGCTTCCTGCCATTGCAATGCTCATTTTAATGCCCATTTTTCCTTGCATGGCATGGACAGAGTACAGACATCCAGTGTGAACCAGCCTGGAACACTTAACTGTCTGTTAATCAGATGGTTGAAGTGGGTGACTTAATTATACATCCTTGCAGGGAGCAGTCTGGGGGGAGAGAAGACGGGGACACTGCAGAGATGAGTGGACTGGCGGCGTTGCTTCCATGCAGGGCTGTGGCTGCGGTCTGTGTTCTTAGGGCACAGTTGCACAAGGCTGATTAAGGGGATACACTTCAACAGTTAAGCAGAAGGCAGGTCACATTCCCTCTCTCTTCCCATCCAAGCTGCCTTAGGTGTCCACATTTGTGGTTGCTGGACTCATTGACAACGGCACAGAGAGGAGGTCAGGAGCTGGGAATGGACCCTTGTCCCAGGAACCAGCTGTTCCATTGGCTCAGCTGCACAGGAACCCACCTGCCACAGGTGCACAGGCACATCTTTGTGAGCTTCTTTTCAGTCAGTGCCCACACCTGGAGCACACCTGGTTCCCTGCCATGTTGTTTCTTAGGTCCTGCAGAGGGATAGAGGGAATGGTGTATAAGACGCACTGTGCCATGAAAGCAGGAGAGAAGGACATGACTGTAAAATGGACCTTTTACATCAGAGTCTAGGGAAGGAAGCTCTCCTGGAAGTAGAGAAAGAGAAGAAAAGTGAACAGCAGCACCTGGCTGGCGTACGAGGTGTACAAGTGGGTTTTGTACTTCAGTCATAAAAATCTCAATATATGCCATAGCTCTAATTGGGATGGCAGGTCAGTGTTACCAGTGGCATTTGGATCAAACTTCTGGTTGCTTTTGAGGATGTAACTAGGTTAGTGGGACAGCTATTTAGAAACCATATGCTGCTGCTGCTGCAGCAGCAGATGAAGGTTTCAGCCTGGAATCCCTAATGTACAGCATGCAGCTCACACTTACTTTGGAAGGTGCCAGAACAGCACAACTACTGAGACTGTCAAGTACTCTACTAATCCTGCATTACACATTGTTTTTAAAGAAAAACTATTGAGATTGTGAAATATTGTTGCCTGTGTTTTAATAGGAATCATCTGAATTCCTGAACAATGGAGAGTATAATGAGTTTGTTGGGGACCTGAGGCCAAGCCACAAACAAATCCTGTGTGAAACAAACACTGGAACCTCATGCTGTTGATTGCATTTCATGAATGCAGTCGTGATCAAAAGCTATATTTCAAGCAAGGAAAGGACAAAAAGTTCCTCTTTCAAGATCCAGATTTATCAGGGACTTCAAGAAAGAATTCTTTCAAATGTCTAGTTAATTCCTTTTTTATTTAGAGAAACCCATGTATTCCCTAATTATTTTAATAATAAATGTGCATAGACTAGCTATTAAGTGTAAAAATTCATAGTGCTGCTGCTCAGAATCTGCACCTAAATTTACAGCATGACTAGAGGTAGTTGTGGTATTTCTAGAAGAGGGTTTTGGATGAGTTTGAAGTACAATATATTTGGCAATCCATGTCTGACTATCTGACTCTGCTTAAGCAACTGAATTGATGCTGTGGCTGCTCCTCCAGCAGAGAAACTAATAAAGCAGGGAGAGGTCTGGAAAGAACTCTTTGAGTAAAAAGGAAAGACTTTTTAAGAAATTACTTATGAGTTTGTTTTTTAAAAATACTTATAAATGGTGATGAGTAGCCTCCTGTAATTTTTTTTTCTATTTGGAATTGCCTTAACATCATTCCAACTCAATTTAGATTCCTAATGAATGTTCTTTTTGAACACTGTGACATGTCCTAAATCTGCCTACTTTCATTTTTAGAACTAATTTGATGTATGTGTCTATAAATACTCAATTGTTTGGCTTGACTCTGTCATCTTCAGAGCAGTGCTGTCTCTGAATCCTCTGTGCATGGGAAAGCAATGTCATTATGCCTTGGATTAAAACATTTGGGTTTTCTCATGTGCAAACATTTAAAACAAGCCATTCCACCTGCAGCTTAGCAAGACAGAGCAAAAAAAAAAACGTGTCTGAAGAGATAAAACTCCTAAATTGTGGACAAAATAGAGTATGATTTTGTTAAAAATTTTGATAATTGTTAATCTTTAAGAAATAGACAGTAATGGCTGACAGTCTGTCCAGGGGGAAGTGGAAAATGAGGGCACAAGGGAAACTATGAAGGGACTTTCACAAAACAGATAACCTGTGATGCTGTCTAGTGCAGCGAGGGTTAAGCCTAAGAAGTTTGTGGTTATTTAAGGAATTTTAATGAAATCTGCCAGTGAGCAAAGGTTGCAAGCCACCCTCTGGATAAAGGAGGAGGGAGCTCCCATACAGGAAGAACTGAATGACCTTGAGGAGTAATAGAAAAAGGATGTAATGTAATAATACTAAGTGCACAGTTGTGCATTGGGGGCTGATAAATTTTTCTGTCACTTGCAACTGATGAAAGCAAAGCCTTTGAATATTAGTTTCTCATGCAGGAGTGAGCAACCAATACAGTGTATATGTGAAAAAGCAAATGTGTTGTAGATCCCAGCATTCAGCTAGGTATATAATAATGCCTATAGGTATACCTTTATTATAGGTATATAATAAAAATCATATTTTCATAAGATACTGCTAAGACCCAAGATACTGCTAAGATTCCAAGTCTGGAATCAAGACTACCCAATTCTGGTAACCATATACAAGAAAAGATTACTTAAGACTGGAATAAGTAGAGGACATTGTAACAGATAATCAATAAGACTGAGAGCCTGTCCTGACAAATCTGAGTACATGGAGATAACCTCTTTTAAGAAAAATAAGCAAGGTACCTAACAACACTGGCACAAGAACAAATGGATGGAAACCCAGGTACAGACACTTAAACAGGGTTTAAAGGAGCTCTCCCTTCTAAGTCACTAGAACTCCCTGGAGGGGAGGAGCGGGGGGAATGTAACTAGTTTACAAGCAATCCAATAATATGGCTGTTTATGGAACCATCAGGCTAATGCCAGTCCTGATTCCATGATTTTACCCTTGAAAATTCATGTGGGAATTAGGCATAGTGGTGGGTGTTCACACACAGTTCATTTAAACGAGGATTTTGCTATTCAGTAATGCTTTTCTGTACAAAGCCCCTTGTTTAGGGAAGCTTAAGGTGCTGCATTGTCACAGGCATTTTGAAAGCAAGTGGAGATACTGCTAAATAAAGCCCAGGTATTAAAAAGTCTGAATGACTTTGAAGCTCATTCAAATGAGCTGGATTCTTCAGCACTTTTGTCTTAAGTAATTAAGTTAATTTGGCAAAATAAATTTGGGCTTGGTTTATGGCCTTAGGGCAATATTATTTGCATTTTTCAAACTCATCCTCAGCTAAAATCTGCTTTCAAATGGGAACTGGCTATCTCTCCATCCAGTGTTCTCCAGGAGTGTGTCTGTAAGAAAATAATATATTGTGAGACTAGTAAGAATTACAAGTGTTGGCAGTGTGGGGTCAGGCATAGAAAAACATCCAGTTAACTGTCTGAGTCTCTGCCCAGTCTCAGATGACACATGGATCCATCTGCTTGTGGCTGCTATTTGTTCATTGTGTTTTGATTTTTGTTTAGTTCAATTACCATGTGTTTGCTGTGTAAGGACACACAGTTCTCTCTAATGGACAGCTTATTGCAGCTCTCCATCTTCTATTTGTTATTTTCTGTAGTGGCTAACATTGCTTTTCTTGGCAGTACCTGGAATAATTTCTCTAAGTGCAGTTGTTGGAGACAATTTGCAGCAGGTGGCATGGTGCCTGGTTGTGACACAGCCCAGTTTCTTCATTGTCATTTCAAGGGTTTTATTCTCCCCTCAATATCTTAAAAAGAGACATTATTTATAAACAGGAATACTGATGAAACATATTAGTCAATATATGTTAAAACTCTTTTCAATGAGAATTATTCTTTGGAAATAGTGGGTACAGAATTCATACCCTTGAAAAAAAAAAGCAGCCATTTAAAATCTGTCCTCAGGAAGGATTTTCCAACAGTAAGATTGTGCAGTTTTTCTTATCAGAATGACATTAAATCATACAGCACACCACTGCTGTGACAAAATGAAGAACCTGGGATCACTGTGAGGATTTATATCTGTTACACCTGTCTACAGAGTTTACTAAAGGCTTTAAGACCATTGTAAGTTTTCTTATGCCCAGCTGGGATAGTCACTATGGCTGAATACAATAATTTGTTCTCTATTTTTATTGATTGGAGAAAAAAATCTTACTTACAAGGAGGAACACTTCCTCCAGAAAGTCTCTGTAGACAGTTGGGATCTACTTTAGACCATTATGACACCCACATTTTACAGTTAAAATTTGCATATTTAATGAAGATATTTAAAGAAGTATTTTGTTTCATCTAAATGGGCAGTTTTCCTGTTTTTAAAAGACATGGTATAAAATTAAATGATTTGGTACTCCTATTAGCATATTATAAACTGTGTAAGTTCCAGAGAACAGTGCAGTAACAACAACAGAGTAGTCGTGCAGAAGGTTTCTAGGTGGAGTGTACATGCAGTACTGACTTTGATGACGTTTTAATATTTATGAAGAACCATTCAATATAGATTATGTTAAATGTACTTGCTTAGTAGAGCATTTTGAAGGCAGTCACTAATCTAATGCAAAAATGTGTCACAGTCAGTTCCAAACAAGTTTCAAATTATGTTAGGTTTGGCATTCTGAGTTTCTTTGGGTTATTTCTTAGCTCATTCTTAGGGAAAATATTTTCTTTGGTATTTCTGTTAGACTATCTAGCAGTAAATTGGTTATGTCTTGAGTTTATTTGATTTGCAGCAGAGATATCCACAGTTCTGTAAACCAGATGTTGCTTTCAGTTTTCAGAAGGAGTTCTCCCTTGAAGATAAAGAAGAACTTGCGAACAGCACAAAGGATATTGATGCTAATCTCTTAGCAGTACTTCCCAAAGGTAGGTAAGGGAGACATACTGTGAACACAAGTGGTAATTTAACAGCATGTGAAGTTTCATCCATGCAAGTACAGTGCACAGTTAAAATCACTTAGGCACAGATGTTTTGTAAATGAGTTTTCCTTGCAAAGTATGCATGAAGGATGAAACGGGGGATGAACCACAATGCTCTTTTATGAGACCTTCTTGCATCCCTGCTGTATAAAGTTCAGCTTTGTTTACCTGTTTCAATAGGTTAGTAGTTGAAATCCAAACCTTCACAGAGTTTATTTTTACAGATAGATTAATCCTGAGTTCAGAAGTTTTAACTTGTTAAGTTATAGCTCTTTCCAGGCCCTTTGGTGGTTGGTGCAGTCACTGTGCTTGCATGACCAACTGACTGCACTTGAATTTTTGTCTTGCATGCTAAAAGGCCTGCAGTACATATGCAGTTTAGTTTGGGGGATATTTTATATTTTCCAAACTTGTATCTTAGTCTGAGTAATTTCTGAAGGAAACAGCAGTTACATCTTTATAATTGAGGTAGAGGCAAGAATTAATTCTCTTGAATTATTTAGAGAAAATCATAATATGCTTGACCCCCAAAGAGTGACATTTAACTCAAGAACTATGTGCAACTGGCACAAAGATGTTCCTTTCATTCAAGGATATTATGGACATCAGAACTTGGATTAAAATTATGTGTGTGTATGTTCTGGTGGTATTTAGTCTTTTCAGACAAGCTACAAGGCTAAATGCACTAATTCCAACATAAAGGAACTGGCTTGCTCTTTTAATGTCATTTGTTGCAGAGTTCCTCTGGAAAGGAGCATTTCTTTCAGCATAACATATAAGTGCTATATAAGTGACATGCTTGCTTTTAAATATGATCATTACAGATGTTCAGAAAGAAACATTGTTGGCAAAATGATGGAATAGAGTGATGTGCATTTATGCAATACAGACTTCTGACAGCACCAGACAGTAATAATCCATAGTCCTTCATTATTCCTTATGCTTAGCCTTACAGCAAGTTAATTGAGCCTTCACATGAGAAACCTTATCTATAAGTTGCTTCACAGTGAACTAATTTCTATTCCAGGAGGTTTCTGTTTTTCAAAAAAATAGTCTCATAATGAAGGCGTCATATTTGGTGCCTTAAGAAGGCAGCAGTGGGAGCTTTTGTTTGCATTCTGAGGGGACTATTTAAAGTCCAGGGCTTTTTGAAAATCCAGGTTATTTTCTAGAGCCTTTCTAGAGTTAATTTTGATCCAGGTTTGCATATGTTGAGAAATTGAAGGAATATGTTAACTTTTCAACTGATACAGATTGAACTGAGGCCTGCAATTGGGCATTGAACATGTCAATACACCTTTGCTGGCATAAACAGAAGATAAATGCTTTTCCAGTCTAGTTTTAAGACCATCACCTTTCCAGTTGTGGAGAGGAGGAAGTAGGAATGAAGCTGGTAGGCTTTGCTATTCTGTTAAATTTTCCTCAAAATGAAAATGTGTGGTACCTGTGTTGCAATGGTTTTTTACGATCTCTGAGAAATTAATCCTCTGGCAGGTAACCTTTTGATCCGTTGTGAAATCTATCCAGGCTTCACAAGTGTACATGCTCCCCCTCTATTACGAACTTTTGGGAGGCTTAATTGAGTTTTTACAGCTTCTGTATTGTAAAAAGAAGACTGCTGTCACATGGCTGCAACTTTATTCACGTGTCCCCTCTGCAGCTGTCGAAAAGAGCTTTCAGCATAAACATGTTCATATTCTGCAGCAGGTTTCTGAAAGATTTTTGTGAATATATATTTCTGTAAGAAATATTCCACCTTAATTTAAGGAGTTTTTAAAATATAAGATGCCCTCCAAATGTACTTTTTGTTTTTAATTCTGGGTCAACATATGGAACAATACTGTTTTCCCTAAGTAAAAGTATTCCAAAGTAAATTTTGGTTTGAAGGACTACAATTGCCATAGTTAAGATGCCTCTTGACAGTTTACCTCAGAGGGTGTCCTACCACAGCATCCTGCTCAACATCCTAAAATAAAGCCTCAAGTTCAGAGCTGTTTCTGAGCTGTGGCTGTTCTTCCTCTTGCCCTTAACTGACCAATGATGCTTACAAAGTGTGTTGCCATGAAGTAATCTAGATAAGGAGCTTTTAGTGTGAAATTAATTATTTTAAGCTTCTTAGTCTTTTCTTGTGTGCTGAATCAGATTTTTGTGCTACTTTTTAGGTAGAAGTGTTGCTGTTCTTTAGCGCTCCCATGGTGTTTCTTGTGATGGTCGCATGGGATAACATCCCATGGACAGATGGGAGCTGGCACCAACATACTCAAATTGTAAACTAAAAAGGAGAAACCTGGTCACCTAAATTTGCAAGGGCCAACCAGTTGTCCTTGGGAGTGAAATGTCTCCAACTGGTTTTTATGTTTTGAAATAAAATATTTTATTCATCAAGAAGAAACCACTAGACTAGAAGATTTTCTTCATTTTGTCTTCTTTTGGTTTTGCTTTTTTTGTGCTTCTTTTTCCATCTTTACCAAAACAAGAATATTGCTGGAACTGCTTTCCCCAAAAAATTTTGCAGATGTTGTCCAACCCAGCTGAAATTACTTCTCTAATCTCAAGCTTGGAAAAAGTGTAAGGCAGCAGAGAGTAGTCCCATGCTATTTTTGTCCCGTGTTGTTTGGGGAGGTGTTGGGAGACATTTTTCATGAGACCAGTGCTCTTTTTAGGACTGCAAAGTGGTAGTAGAATCTCTGGAACTTCAGCTAGCATGTAGCAAGAGAGTGTTGAGCTAATGCTTTAGGACTTCTTTAGATGTTCCACATTTCTTGTACGTGGACAACTTATAGTCAAGTTTCCTTTTCTGGGGATGGGGGGAGAGAAGACTTTCACTAATAAATGAAGCTGTGCTTTAGAGATTTACTGAAGCTTGTAAAAGACCTGTTCTCTGATGGTGGTTTTGGTGACTGTATAAATTAGTGACTAGAGGAAAAAAAGGATCAGGAATTGGATGGAATGTGATTTTAGTAACTCTGAGCTCTGAAGCCCTTTGACTTGTCTGAAGACAGACAATTATGGCTTTTGTTTTGACAATATTGTGTATACATAACCAACAGATGGAACAGAAAAACTCTAATAGCTAGTGGAACATAATGAAACAGTAGATTTGGGGAGGTGAGAGCAAAGTCTTTATGAGAAATCATTTCCTTTGGTGTGGATCTGAAATGAAGGCTGGTTTCAAATGGCTGATTCCATTGCCAGCACAGCTTGAGTACACAGGGCAACACTGGAAACTGCTCGTGCATTGAAAGAAAAGTCTGTGAAAACACAACATAAAGGCTCAACTTTGCTTTGGTGCTGGTTCAGGATCAGAATGTGTTAATTCTTGCTGATCCTGCACATTTTATCTGTAGTCCTACTTTCAGGCTTTTCAGCATGTAAGGTTGATGTGACAGTCAATGTCAACAGTATCTGTGAGGTGTGAGCACTGGTATTGAGTACAGCAAACTTCCTGGATGAGTCAGCTGAGCTGGAACCCTGACCAAGCCGTGCATGTTAAGTTCTTCCCTTGCAGTAGAGGGAAGGCAGAAAAGGTGCATCTGACCTTTAAAAGGGCGGTGTTTCAGTAATATTTATCTTCTAAGTATCTAGAGCAATAGATCTGGTAGCAAGAAAAATAAGCTGATAGGTTTACCTCTGCAGTGGAACAATGTCAGCTAGACACTCCTGACTCATCAGGTGTTTCTGATGGCATCTCTGCCCATTTAGCAGGCATAGACTTTCACTTGCTTTAACTTTTGATCCCTGGGTTGACAGGGTTGGAGCCCCAGATGTGCACTGGCTCAAGAATAGGTGCACGCAGCTTTGAGCACCACGTTTGCCAAGGCAAAGGGGGTGTGTGGATGTGCATGTCTGTGTGTTAGGCACACCCCACCCCAGTCCACTGCTTCCCTGGACAGCCTGGGCAGTTTCTCTTCCTGGTGGTAAGAAGCCACACTTCACTTATTTGTGTAGCACTCACTGCTGCAGTGTGGTCTGCACATGCACATATGTGGGTATATATAGGGATTACTTCATCTACCGTGCCTCCCCTTGGTTCACTACAATTTTGTGGACTGTGGCAGCTGTCTGCTGGCACTTAACACCAGCAAAGGGTTCAGGGAAAGAGAAGGAAAGTATGTGCAATTAAAACTACAAGGGAAAGTTAGCAAAGTAGCAAGTGATTAACCGTGCAAGAGGTACCATGATGGTGCATGGTAATTTTCACTTCAGCAATGAGTCACTGGGATTTGATCAATATAAGGGTGTGGAGGAAAGTCAGGAAGAGGGAACCTCTTCCTTACTGCTTCTCTTTAAACATAGTCAGTCCCTGACCTTTGAGTAGGCAGGGTAAGCAGACTTTCCATAATACCTGGTTTTGAAATGGGTTACTAGGGCACATAAGGTTGACTTTAGCTAATCAAAATACAACTTGTCCAGTATATACTACATCTTGAAAACTGCTAGGATGGGGCATAGCAGATTTGGGTTTAGCCTGGAAGTATGTGGAGGGGAGGAGTACTTGATGGTCACACCTATGTGCCTAATGCACTTTTGACAGCACAACCTTAAAAAACTAGGAAAACGAGGAAAATGCTCATTTCCTCACAAAAGCTATTTCAAACCACTGAACTTTATTTGACTGTTCCTTCTTATTCTAAAGCATTTTAGCAAGTTTCTGAAACTTATTGTTTTATAAGCTACATAATGTTTTGTTGTCTCAGTTTCAGAATTAAGAAAACTCTTTGAACCAAACAACCAAGATTTTTTGGAAATGAAAAGGTAAAGGAAAAGTGTTTGGCCCATAAAACAAAACATACAGCTTGTTTTGTTACCTCCTCGTAGAAACTCTGCCCTCCAATCTTCAAGATGCCCATTTTCACATTTTTCACATATTTTTCAGAAAAGAAAGAATAGCTAGGCGCTTAGAGGGAATTGAGAATGATACACAGCCTATGCTCCTACAAAACTGCCCAGGATCAGTCACACACCGTTTGCTAGAGGAAGACACACCAAGATATATGCGAGCAACTGACCCATACAGCCCCCACCTAGGTAAGTGGCACATGGCAGTCTGTCTTGCACTGCTGAATTACTTCATGTTTGCTACACTATCAGCCTAGAAGCTCTTCTACAGAAGAGCTCTGTCAGATTGTTTGGGTTTTTTTTTAATTTGCCTTTTAAGTCTCCAGATGTCTTACTTGAAAAATGTTTATTGCTTTAAAATAACTATTTGAATTTAGAGCTGTTACTTATTAAAGAATTATTCCTAATACATATTTCTTAATTGTTTGTGTGTGCTTTTGAAGGCAAAAGTGCAAAAATATAGTGTATCTGTGCAATCACTTTGATTTGTAAGAAAATGGAAAGCTTCTAGTTCAGTCAGTTTGAGGGGTGGGTGGGGTACCTGGAGTTTTGGGAAGGACTTGCTCATATATGTTGCACTTTTGACAGGAAGATCAAATGAGGAGGAGGAAACTTCAGATTCTTCTGTAGAGAAACACCCCAGATCGTCCAGATACCGATCAGAAACCACAGGAAGTAATACAGAGCCCTTGTACAGTACAGCAAACATGGATGTCCAGGAACTAGAGTCAAAAGCAGAGAGAATAGCCAGGTACAAGGCAGAGAGGCGACGCCAGCTGGCAGAAAAGTATGGATTAGCTCTTGAGTCTGATTTGGATTCTGACTACTCATCCAGATATACACGGGCAAGGAAAGATCCTGACAGCGTGGAAAGAAAGGGAGTGAAAAGTGAAAGGCAAGATGATGAAAACAAGGACTATGGCAGCCTCTATTTTTCCAGGACTGAGACTAGGTCATCAAAGAGTGTGATTTCTGATTCCAAAGAGTACTCCAGCCGTGAAGATAAAGATGACCTCTCAAATGAAAAGGGTGTCAGAAAAGCAGATGACAGTGCCATTAGACAGGCTTCTGAGCCTTCAGCAACCTTGGATAGCTCTGTCTCCCTTTCCCTTTCTGGACGAGACTCTTCCTGCTATAATGAAGTGCCAATGCCACCAAAGCCAGCCCCCCGAGAGTCCCTCTCCTCACCCAAGCGGGCAGCCTCACCCACCCACTTGCAGAATGACCAGCCCTTGCACAGTAACAGCAGACAAAGGTAGGTATGATTTCTGTTTGGTTTTTTTTTGGCTGTAGATTCCTTTCTCTTAATAAGCTTCTGCATCAGTGTCTACAGTATTAATGAGAATGTATTTATTACCCTTGAAGAATGTATTTAGTTGCTTTGGATGTCTCAGGCTGGATTAGTTGGATTTATTGTATCACAGTGTGTGTCTGATACAAGGAAGTGGCTATGTATTTCTCTAATTAGCTGTGTCCTTGGTTTCACTTTATATTTATAGAATTTTTGCTAAAATTAGGCCCTTTGTGGGGAGGACACAAACTAGAAATTGAAGGCTCTAAATCCCCTTGGGTTTTGCTTTTTGGTTTTTGAATAACCTGTTAGAGCAAGTCTTTAACTTCTTTCTTCTATACCTTGTAATTGTTGGCTGGGAGCTTCCAAGCCGAGGCAATCTGCTTCTCCGTGAAGATTTGACTATCTTTATGATGGCTTCTGCCAAAATAAAACAGTTTGCAAAATTAAAAGCTGAAGAGTGTCTAGGGTCAGTTGAAATAATAGTTGATTTGTTTTCCTGATGTGAAAGTGTAAAAACACTTTTGAACTGTGGTAGTCAATTTTTCAGATAATATCAGGCATATATGTGTGTGAAGGGGCAGAGGGGAGAGTTAAAATTCTATGCTGAATTGCTTTAGACTTGACAAATTTACTATCGTAATAGGGTAGCCAGATTCTTCCAGAAGGAAAAAAAAAATTAGTTTCCACTAATTTTACATTACAATTTCTCAGTATGGGATAGAAATACTGTCACATTCTTATGCTGACTGAAAATAATGTGCTGAATTTTTTTAACATATGATTTTCTCTAAGTGTGAGTCTTTAATTTCTTGGTAGGTGGATAGATATAAAATAACTGCAAAACCTTAATTTAAAATGTTGCAACTAAAAATTATGTAAATGAGAACTTAACTTTAAATATATGTGCATAATGCTGAACAGTGTTGACTATTTTTAAGAAACTGAGGTAGCTGGTATAAACTCAAGCATTTATGCTTTCCATAGAACACAAGAGCTTTTCAGTTCCCAGTTGTGAGAAATCAGGGAAAAAAAGGGAAACACGCCAACATAGATTATTAAAGAAGTAAATGCACAGTAGTGAGCAGAGACAGGTGTTTTGGGAAGAGTATAGG
Organism: Calcarius lapponicus; assembly: GCA_039654755.1. Lineage (NCBI taxonomy): Eukaryota > Metazoa > Chordata > Aves > Passeriformes > Fringillidae > Calcarius > Calcarius lapponicus. The sequence continues at coordinate 15,273,354 of CM077464.1, read as the reverse complement.
GACACTGCCCAGTTGTGTAGAGATGAGGTTAGGAGGGGCAAGGTGAAGCTGGAACTGAACTTGGCACAGGATGCAAAGCATAGCAAGGACTTCTACAGGTATGTTAGCTGGATATGGAAGGTCAAAGCAAAACTGGTAACAAAGGATGAGGAGCAGGCTCAACTACTTTTTTTTGCCTCAGCCCTCAATAGCGGCCTCTCTTTCCACGCCTCATGAATGGGTGGACAGCAGGATGGTGACTGGGGAAGCAAAGTCCCTTCCACTGTAAGAACAAAATCATGTTCCTGACGGCCTGAGGAAACTGAACAAAAATAAGGCTACAGGACCCAATTAGATTTATCCTGGAGTCTTGAGGGAATTGGCTGATATATCTCCATGATATCTGAGCAGTCAGGTGAAGTCCCAAGTGACTGGAAAAAGGGAAACATTGCACCCATCTTTAAAAAGGGTAGAAAGGAGGATACTGGAAACTGCTGCCCTGTCAGCCTCACCTCTGTGCCTGGGAAGATCATGGAACAGATCCTCTCAGAAACTGTGCTAAGGTACATGGAGGGCAGGGAGGTGATTCGAGACAGCCAGCACAGCTTCTTCAAGGCAAGTCCTGCCTGACACATCTAGTGGCCTTCTACGCTTGAGTGACTACGTAAGGGGACAAGGAAAAGGCTACAGATGTCTCTGTGCTCCTGCAAGAGCGCACAGTCCCCCACAGCATCCTTCTCTCTAAATTGAAGAGCTATGGATAGATTGTTCAGTATATGAGGCATTGGTTGGACAGCTGCATCCAGGGAGTAGTGGTCAACAACTCATTGTCCTGATGGACATCAGTGACAAGTGGTGTCCCTTAAGGGTCTCTGTGGGGACCAGGGTTATTTAATGTCTCCCTCAATGACACAAGGGGGTCAGAGTGCACCCTCAGCAATTTTGCAGATGACACCAAGATGAGTGGTGTGGTTGACACTCCTGAAGGATGGAATAATCACCCAGAGGGACATGGACAAGCTTGAGAAGTGGGCTCATCAGAGACTCCTGAGGGCTTTGGTAAGGCCAAGTGCAGAGTCCTGCCCCTGGGCTGGGGCAAGCCCCAGTAGGACCAGTACAGGCTGGGCTTGGAGGGATTGAGAGCAGCTCTGCCAAGAACTTCGGGGAGCTGGTGGATGAGGGCCTGGACATGAGCTGGCAATGTGCACCTGCAGCCCAGAAAGCTTAATGTGTCCTGGGCCACATCAAAAGGATCTTGGTCAGCAGGTTGAGAGAGGTGATTCTGTCCCCCTACATCGCTCTCTTGAGATCCCACCTGGATACTGTATCTGTAATCCTCAGCACTTCCACTCCTCATGGAGTGCTGGAGCAAGTCCAGAAGAGAGCCACAAAAATAATCAGAGAGATGGAGCACCTTTCCTATGGGGAAAGGCTGAGGGAGTTGGGGTGGTTCAGCTTGGAAAAGAAAAGGCTCCAGGGAGATCTGATTTCAGCCTTTCAGTGCTGCAAGAGGTGATTATAATATTGGGACAAACTTTTTAAGAGGGACATTCCTCCTTTCTGATAGGACAAGGAGGAATGGTTTTGCATTAAAAGAAGGGTAGATTGATGCTAGATATAAGGAAGACATTTTTTACAAGAAGGATGATAAAACACTGGCACACTGGTTGTCCAGAGAGAAGGTAGATGCCCCATCCCTGGAAGCATTCAGGGTGATGTTGAATGGGGCTCTGAGCAACCTGGTCTAGTTGAAGTGTCCCCACTCATTGCAGGGAGATTGGACTAAAGGACCTTTAAAGGTCCCATCCAACTCAAACTATTCTGTGAGTAATAATATAATACAAGTTGCTGACTGCATTATCTCTAATTTCAGATTTTTTTCTGGATGAGGCTTGGGTAGTATTTGCATAAAACAAATTTCCCCTAATTGCTGTCTGTCTTTTGAAGGAAACCATCTGCACCCACCAAAATGTGGTGTAGTACTTAAAGCAGCCAAGAGCTTAAATGTGGGATTTGGTCTCTTGTTTGGATACATATGTAGGCAGTAGCTGGTATTTTAAAGGCCATATTGCCAAGAGCCCATTCTTTAATATCCCTGACACTTTCAGTGCCAGTGTGTACTCCCTGGTATGATATTCAGAGATGTGAGAATAATCTCTCTGAAACTCTTGTCCTTGATTCTGAGTGGTAGAAAAGTCATTGTGTCCATGCAGCCCATTTAAAGTTACTCTGTAGTAGTCTCCTATAAAGCTATTCGCACACAAGGAAAAAAAAGGCTAACTCCAGTTTTTCAGGTGACTACTGTTCTGAAGTCAGTTCCACATTATATACAGGCTATAAAATTGATTTAGTTAAATTTAAATTTCCTGAGTTTAAATTGGAAAATAAATGCAGCTCACTTTGGAATATATATGAAAGCTTTTGTGCCTTCAGTAATAAGATTTAATAATTAATCCAGTTACCCATCACTGAGGAGGTATCATTTGACATTGCCTGCATTTGGCTCCTGCAATGGCTGATTAAATTCAAAACGTGGCTTGCGTTCTTCTGATTGCACTCTTCAAAGGATGAATGATCAAGTACAAATAATTACTGCTTGGGCCGTGCCCACTATAAAATTGTGCCAAAGTACACATTAAAAGAGAAGGAAGTTCCTGTGCTTCAAAACAATTCCAGCTAGCTGCTTCTAGTCAGCTTCTGTGAAAAGGTTTTGCCTCCTCTTTGGTCAGTTCCGTTAGGGATTCAAAAACATTTGGAAAACAGAAGATGTTTCAACAGTTGGTGTTTGCTGTTCTAAGATAGATTTGGATTCAATGACAACAGTAGGTGAGTTCTCAAATTTAAACTTACTTGCATCAAATACACTGTTATCTCCAGAACAATTGTTGATTTAACCTTTTCCAACTATTTTTCATAAAAGAGTAACTAATAAAAATTGAAGTATATGACCTGGAGCTTAATTTGGGGGTGTTATCCCAAATGGCTCTTCCCCAATGGAAAAGTTCTTTCAGACATAGCTATAAGTAATGGAAAGCATCCTGGGTGCTTGTCACCTCTGGGGAGTGAGTTTGTAAACATTAATGTGGCAGGACAGGCTGTGCTTGCAAGATAAAAGCACTTGATGTGCTCTACTGTTGCTGGGGGATTGTAGGTGAAGGTGAGCATTAGGAAAGTTTTTGAGAAACTTTATGTAGGAAGCTTGCAGACACCCTTTCTTTCACTGCTGCAGGGCTTTTAAAAGCTCTTCTTTCTTTTTATGCTTTCAACTCCAAAATGTGAACACAGTAAAGTCAAGGCAAGATTAAATTAGAGGTCACTTTTTTCCTTAAGTTTTTCCTTTGCCAAATCACCCAGTGACACAGTGTCTTTGGCTTATGCTAACCAGGTGGGCATCCTGAAGCTCTGTGATAGGGGTACAAGAGGACAGAGGGATTTCAGATACTCCTGAGAATTTCTTAGGAAATATGATGTAGCCATGTGTATTTTTCACTTTATTCCTATTGCTCCTTTGTTTTGGTTGCAGCAGTCTTTACCACTTTAATTCACAAATTAATGGAATTATTTTACCAGCTTTTACAGATGTCCTTACACAAACTGACCCGCAATGGCAAATGCAAAAATAAGGTTGTGTAGTTGCTTTCACTTCTCAATTTTTGGACAATGTGCACTTGGTAAAGTTACCTCTGCAGAATCTTTACCACTTAGCATACTTTGTATATGTTTGTGGGATTATATAATAATTTCTTTCAGTTTATCACCTTTGAATTGGATTAGTGTGCATTGCTTTTGTTTTCTAGAACTGTCCTCTGCAACTGAGTAATAAAAATAAAAAGCAGTGGGGAAGGGGAATTGGGAGAAATAATGGGAGCATGTATTGAGATCTCAGAAATTACCTGAAGTTCTGTTTTCTGTAGTAGTGCAGGGAAAGCAAAACCTGAATGGTTTCTTCAGAAAGATTCGGAAGGGGACACACCTTCACTTATCAGCTGGCCCTCCAGGTATCATAAAGCATAGCTGTGTGGCTAACAATCAGACTGCAAACCCCCCCTTCTTTCCTTTTACTATCTACATTTAACACTTGCCCTTAATTTTCCTTTAACAGCAGCAAGTAAGAAAGTGGGGTTTTTTGGTGAATAAAAAGCCTGTGAAACTTTACTGAAGCATCTGCTTTTATTCTAACTTAGAACCAATTGGTATTTTGATGAAGAAGTACAAATTCCTCAAGCTTCTTCTACAGTTACAACCATTCTGGCTTCCACTAGATTTTACAACTTCTTATTTTATCTCATTTTGTGCTCTGCAAACCAGCATATTTTTACACTGTGCACCCTTCCATCTTAGCATTCCCTACAAGTAACTCCTTGAATTCCAAAGGAGATGGTACAAGAGAAGTAAAAAAAAAAAAAAAACATTACATGGAAAAAAGTAAAACAAAATCTTGATCAAAGCTACAGGCAGCTGCTTTCTCCCGGTTTGGTAACATACACAGTAAGCCCACCATGAAAATCATTGCAGGAAGACTGTTTTTCATGTTCCTGGTTAAAGTAATACTTATAACCCAGTACTAACATTGATGTGGATGTTCTGGAGAATGCTTGGTACATGTAGTTCAAAGCATAGTTCTTCAGACTTAACGCTCTTTATGTGCTTAAGCAACTTTCCCTGACAAGTGCATCAATCTTTAGAGGTAAGAAGCACCAAAATGTTAGAAAGAGTGGTGTTTCAAATAACTTTGGGTATCCTGAATTATTCTCTTAGATAATTTGCCTTTTTTTCCATCTAAATCTTACTTTTTTCTTTTTTCTTAATAATGTAAACTCCAAAAAGTCTGTTGGTAGCAAGCCTGGAATTGCACATACTTTGAGCTGGATTACTTACTTTCAAACAGTAGTTTGCTAGCTTGACTCTCTTTCCTCAAAACTAAAATTATTTTTTTCACACCCATTTGGGAGGGGAGGGAGTACAGGGCTTTAATTTTTGATACTGTGTGTGTTACCTGCAGACACTCACCCCGTGGGGTGTCTGAGCCTTGGTGAGGCTGTGAAAGTGCTGGAGAGCTTTACCTGCAGCAGTAGCCCCAGAGCAAAGGCTGCCCCCGTCTGTGCTGCCTCCCACTGTGCTGCTGTATTCCATTTAGAAAGGTTAAATAAAGCTCTGGTTTGCATGGATGTTGCGCAAGTCCAGAGGTGTTTCTAGAAAACACACTGAAGTAAGGTAACTTTTGGGAACAAGTTGTTTTGGTTTTTTTTTTGCAAGTTTTGCATGTTAGAATGTAATGAAACATTTTAAAATAGAATGCCTGTTTGAGTTTTTAAATGTCTTTTTCCCTGCAAGCTCTCTGAAAAGCAACAGCCATGCCATAGTTTTGCTTTCAGGTTCAGGACTTGCCCTATCAATGTTTTTATTACATATTGAAACAGGTTACACTACATGTGATTTTTTCAGATGTCTTAAATGATATACAAAAACACAAGTAAACCAGTCTCTGGCAAAATATCTGAAGGGCTAGGTGGAGATAACATGTTTTTTTCACCCCTTTCCCCAATGCAACAACGTCTTGGTGTGATGTAAGCCTTCCCGGTGTTTAGACATCTTCAAACATCTGACTGCATACACAACTGCCAGTAGAATTTGCAATTTCAGGCTGAACCCAACACTCTGATAATATAAAAAGCAGTTTTGATCATCTTGTTTGTTTGAGGCTATGGGTATGTGCTGTTTTGCAAACGCACTTGTGATCTCATGAGAACATGCTGTATGTTCCCAGAGCTTGCACAGTTACCTTCTCAGGAGTCATGCATGTCCCCATGGCCCCTGAATCACTTGACTGTTTTTGATCAGTGTTACTGCTAAGACCTGGGGGAAGGAAGGAATTGCATCATAAGATTGCGTTATTTTAATGCATTGTTTTTTATTTTACTACAGTGTTGCTGTCTGTACCCACAGTAGGTGTCTGTGTTCCTTTCCAGATTGGGTATTGCTGTTCACAGCTTTAATCCTTTTTCTTTCTTAAAGAGTAAAAGTTAGAGAGAAATTGGTGAAAGAGGAAAGTGCTCGTGGAAGCCCTGAACTTGTCACAGACACAGTATCTCAGAGAAAATCCCATCCAGTGCCAGCCCACTACATGCCTCTTCAGACAGAAACGTCTGCCTTTGATAGGGTTCTAAATCAGCCCGTCAGTTCCGTCCGCCAGCCAATCCATGGCTATATCCAGCCCGCTGGCATTGCTCACACAGCTCAGCTGATGGCAGCAGAAGAACCAGCAAACAGCCCTGCTGGCAGCCTCCTCCCCACAGACACAAAGTCCTCAGCAGCCACTGCCTCAGAGAGTGAAAAGAAGGAAGCACCTGGTTACGGAGCAAAACCTGCCGAAGAAGATTCCTTGGAGGGGGAACAGGCCTCCAAAGGCAGAAGACCCATTCTGCCATCTGAGATTCGCAGGCAAGGGAAGAACCACGAAGGCCTCTTTGGCGGAGAAGAATTGGAGACCCCTGTGGGGAGCTCCTCCTTTGCAAGCAAGCCGAAAGTTAACTCAGAAGTTCAGAGGGAGTTGGAATGCAATAAGAGGCAGGCCCCAGAGCAGCATTTTAAGACCCCTGAGAACGTAGAAAGGAGTGAAGCTGTCATGTACATACAGAGCGGATCTGTGCTGCAGCCTGACAAGGCAAAGGCTCCTGTTTGGAAAGTGTCAACAAAGCATAAGGTCCTGACTCGCTCCATGTCTGACTATACTGTGACTACTAAGCTAGAACCTTTTAAAAGTAAGGAGAGCATGGAAGCAAATCCACCAAATGGTGAGATTGGCATGGTTGACACAAAAGTCTCTGTTGCCCAGCTCCGTAATGTCTTTCTGGAGTCTGCTAATGCCAACAAGAAAACGGAACTGTAGGTGACATTTCACTCCTATTTTCGTGTGAAACTTGCACGTCCTTGGCAAAATTACACCCACTCAACAGCAGTTGTTGTTCAGCACTTAAAGCACACAGCTTAGCTCTCACCAGAGTGTACTGGAGGCTGAGATGGTTTGAACCCTGCTTTTGTGCTTCTGCTTGCCTGTGCGAGTTGTGATGTGGGGTAGCTGGAATGTGTTCATCTGCATGGACCTGGAGGAGCATGCAGAGTGATCTCTGGGGAGTTGTTGAGATGCTTACATCTATGTTTTACTTCTCTCTCCTATTTTCTTTCCTATGCGCTCTCTGTCGTGCGATTTGAAAGTGAGTCTCGGTTTGAGATGTCGGCAGCAGGTAGTACTGTGTCTGCCAATGGGGACCGTGGGCCACGAAAGGCAAGGCGCTATTTTACTCCTGGTGAAAATAGAAAGACTTCTGAGAGATTTAAAACTCAACCTATAACATCAGCAGAACGAAAGGAGACAGATAGGTAGGCACGTACGTAGCTCTGTGTAGCGTTCTGGCACAGGTGGATATTAACAAGGCTGGGACAAGATTTGTCCATATATTAGAATAAATGTTTTCAAGGTTATTGTTTGTCTTTCAAAACAATTTATTGTAGCTTCTGACAAAATGAAATCCAAACCCCTCCCCCCCAAAAATGCAATTTTGTTGCAAATTCCTCCCATTTGAAATAGTGAACAGTGAATCATCATAAAGTACTGTTGCTGTCTGGTTTGAATGTTAAATGCTTTTGGTTTCACATAAAGGGTTTCCTTTCCATCTACTCTGCTCTATCATTTGCTCTCTTTGTAAACCACCAAAGGTACTTTTTTATGTTAAAAAGCTGGTAGCAAATCATAGACTTTTATTTTCTGCAAGGTGAGCTAGAAATAATTTTCCTTGACTGTATTTAAGTTTGGCTGCAATTGCTTGCATTTATGCTTTATTAAAGGATGTTCCCAAGTGGACATTGCTGAAACTTGAAAAACAGATAAATTCTCCTGCTACTTCAGATTGAATTTGAATTTCATTTTTGATGTCTTGTTTCCAGCTAACTTTTTTCTGTTTGATAATTTTTCACTAGGTCAATTTTGTATGCAGAAATACCAACTGCTGACGGTATGTTGCTGTACTGTTTTCCAAGGAAAAAATGGGCTTTGATGTGTTTTATTTTGTTTTAATTGAAGAACTGTTTGAAAATACAAACAAAATCCACTTGAAAATACCTTTACCTATGATATATAGTTGAAATATCCCTTTTCCTTGGGCCATATCTACTACAGACTTGATTTCAATCTCATTTTCATTCCAAAAGTCTGTCTGTGGATACCAAACTTCAAATGGGAGTCAAGCGGAGAATGGCTTGAAACTTTTCTATATAGTTGGGTTTGGGTTTTGTCCTAATTTAGACAATAAATAAACTAGTTGTTGGGAAAAAAAATAGTTCATTGGTCAGTTTTAATCACTGGTCTAGGACTTAAAATTTAAAGAATGCCTATAGTATATTGTGAAACTGATGTTGCTAACTTGTTTTTTGGCTATGGAAGTTGCAAAATGCAGATTATTAAATTACAGAATTCAGTCTGCCATCTTGCTCTCTTTCCCTGTTGTCACCCTTGGCAAGTCTGGCACAAATTAAGTAGGTAATCTCATGAGTAGCTATATTTAGATTTAATGCCTTATGCTATTTGAAAGCTGATATTCCTTGCAGCGCTGAGACACTGGCTCTTGGATCTGGAGGATGCTGATTTCAGCTCCTGAGGATACCAATTTAGCCTCTGAGAAATGTGGACACAAGGTGGTAATCAGAATGGCCAGATAGTGGAAGATAGATGTTCAGTCCTATTCCCTCACCCTTAAGGCAGTCTTTATTTTCTTAGTCCATGTGTTCTCACAGACTGATGCAGTAAGTTTGATTATTCATCAAATGTTGTTTAGATAGTTTGAAAGGACTTGACTGTCCTAAAGACAAGTCTTTTGCTTGCAAATCATGTCAGACTACGTGTCAGACTGTATTGCTCATTTGATGCAATACATGTAAAAATAGGTAAAGTTTACACAGCTGCGTTCACAATAAGTTTTTTGTTAAAATGTGAGAAACAGCCAGCTTATTTGCTGTTTTTTTAATTATTCATATTAAAAATATTATTCTTAGTGTGAGATTGATTCATTATGTTCAGCCTCCTTTTTTTTCTCTTTGTGTAGATGAAGAAAAATTGGATGACCGAGCTAAACTAAGCGTAGCTGCGAAGAGACTCCTTTTTAGAGTGAGTATTGCATTGATTAAACATTTCAAACAGAAGATGCTGAAGGAACCCAAAGTGCATTAGAATGTAGTATAATGCAGTTAACCAAGTTCAAGCTACCTAATTTTTATTTTTTACTTCATTCCCTACCTACACAAAGACCTGTTGCCTGCTTTAAGAATGTCATTTAGAGAGAAGTGTGTAGTTAGTTTTAACTCCTGGTGTGGTTGGATCTTGCTTCTAATTCACAGATGGGCATTTGGGAACTTCACTGCTGTGCATGCAAGAAAGCTAAGAATAAAGTATTGTTTCAGAACTTTTCTTCCATGGTTTTAATTATGACATATGTCCTGTTAGGAAATGGAAAAATCATTTGAAATGAAAAATATTCCCAAGCCACCTAGCAGAAGTTCGGCGGTGGAGAGGAGGATGCGACGCTTGCAGGACAGGTCTCACACCCAGCCCATCACCAGTGAGGAGGTGGTCATTGCAGCCACGTAAGTCTGCTGTTGGCTCTATCCCTGGCTCCTGCTTTCAAACCTGGGAATAAGCTCCATATCTGTGGTGCTTGTAACTTTGCAGCGAGGAAAACATTTATTGCTAAGGGCCTTGAGAGCCACGGGGGAAACTATATTGAAATTCCTTTTTCAATGTAGAGGGACTAGTAAAGCATAACTTGTATGAACTGTAATTTGGCAGGAAGTTTAGGAACCTGTGGATTAGGTAAACGAGATTAATCATAGCATTGTTTCATAACGCAAATGAATAAGAAAGTTTGTGCTGAGGGAAATCTACACAATTTCTTATGGAATGTATATGTATAGGGGAAAACTTTTTACACCCTGAAATCTCAAAGGTACTTTTTGGAAATGCTTTTCTTGCATTGCACTTGTATATCATGACATTTTCCTGAAAAAGGGAAAATCATTTGGGAGGGAAATTAAACAACGGTGAATTGAATGGATGTTCACCTAATGGTCAGCTGTTAACTTACTTTATGGGTTAAGAATAACTTCAAGAGACAGCCTATTTGCTCCTCTAAGTTTCTAGTTCATTCAAGATACTTGGAATTACATTGCAAATGTCACAGCAGATAACTCAGTTAATTAAAAATGATTGCTGTTTGGTTTTTTTCTGTTTTGTTTTGGTTTGGTCTTTTCTGTAGTTAACACTTAATGTATTGCTTTTCTTAATGCTTTTTTCTTCTCTCTCCCTGTGAATTTTCCCTCCTTGGCAATTCTTTAAAGTGAAACTACCCCTGCTTCACGTTCTGTGAATACCCACACAGTAGTGACAAGAGTACCTAGTCCCACTCTAGTTAAGAGCACTGTACAACCTACCAGGTACTGGGGGGGTAAACATGCATGTTACATGGAGCACAAGATTCCTCAATAGCAGATGCATCTTTAAAGTCTTGAATGCCTTTTCAATGTGTCAAGTGAATACTTGTTTCAAGAATATTTAAAACATTCGTCAACTTCATTTATGTTTGCATGATAAAGCAGTGCAGCTTTTTTTTGTCAAGCGTCTGTTTTCAGGACCCTTCTAACCACACTTAACCTGTTATAGAAGCTTATTCTTCTTCTGAAGGAAATTAATTTGCATGTGAGCAAACATAGCAGAACCCTCTTTGCTCTTGTAATTTTTTGTATGGTAATATCATCCTAAGATGAAAATAGCAGAGCTGAGTGCTTGATTTCACAAGCAGTACATGTCCTTTGTCTGTCTCTACATGTATTTTTTTAGCTTGCAAAATTAAAGGAAATATAAGAAATTGCACCACCTATAGGTAAAGTTGCAGAATACTGTTCTGAATGAGAGAATTTTAGCAGAGACCATGACAGAAAAAAAATAATTAGAGAATACTACTAATTCCATAAATGTGAAAGAAGTTGAACAATAAAATCTTTTATAGTAAAGGTGAATAAAATACATTATTGTAGAGACAAATGCAGTTACAGCTTTTATGAATCAATATGTCTGCCTTCAGCATTGGTCAATTTTCAAAATCAATGGAATGTGTTTCAAAACCAATTTTTCTTGTTGATTTATCCCAGATAATTCAAAACAAAAGACAGTCTGAAATCTGTTGCACTTCAGATTAGAAGAGTCATTGCAATTTATTCTAACTTAAGAGCAGCACAAACTTGGAGTTTAAGTCTGTCTTTTAAATGTTTTTGTCATATATGGTCCACAAATTGTTTTCAATAAAATTGAACTTTATATAAAATTGTACTGTGGGACCTTAAAGGCATCTTAAATGTCTCTCCATAGCTCTGTGCTCTGTATAAAGAGATTGTCTGGAAAATCTCTCTTCAATCTTGAGTTCCCTCATAAAAAGTGTTGTGTCCTAATCAAATGAACTCATGAATGAAAATGTAACTTTTTTTTAAATCTTCAGCTTTTGAATTAGAATTCATCATGCCAATGTTGAACCACTGCATACCCACTTAGGCTGCTACATTACATTGGCTATTGTGCTTCACGTGCAGATCTTCTGCTTCTATCAAGTTGAGATTTTAAAACTGCACAATGGCTTCTTCAAAACTAATTTCCAGTTCTGCTTCTTCAGCTTGCAGGCGTCAGCACACCAAAAAATTTTAGCTAAGGAGGAGATAAGAGCAGCCAAAGAGGCGATGGGGCAAGATCAGTCTGAGGAACCAGATTCTTCCACCTTAAGCTTGGCAGAAAAGATGGCTTTGTTTAACAAACTGTCTCAGCCAGTATCCAGGGCCATCTCCACAAGGAATCGGGGAGATCTGAGGCACAGGAGAATGAATGCTCGTTACCAGACTCAGCCAGTCACTCTTGGAGAGGTTGAGCAGGTAAGTTCCATCACAGCTCTTTTGCGTTTCTTTTTATTGGAGAAAACAGCTTCAGTGTAAGATGCCATAAAGGCTGGCCTTTCCTTTGCTCTGAACTACACACAGAGGAAAAAGTTTGTCAGGAAGCTGCCTTCTGACATTGAACATTCCCTGAAGTGCTCAAATTTTTTGGTATGGTTTTCTTCCTTTTTTAAGTAATTTGAGAGTATATCGACTTCCTGCCTAGTGCAAGTTGTACCTTTCACAGTGGATGTCACTTCCACTAGAGTATAACATATTGTCTAAAAGTAAATTCTTGACCAAAGGTGTAAAAAACTGAGACACACATCATTTTGCTTTAGTTGTATTTTCAGAGCATTTTGGAGCTTTGTCATATGCAGTTTTCAGGCTCTTTTCTGAAAGCACAATATATTTCTGTAATTGTAAGGACATAGTCTGTCATTTTCCTCTGGGAGGAGGCATTGATTTTTATCTGTATTTTTTTTCCCTACAAGCAGAATACTTTTGAAATTCAGGAAGTCAAAAAGAAATTATTTAATGTGCAGTGAATTTTGGCTTCCTGTTCTGGAATACTTCATCTAATTGGAACTGCAAAGGAATTCCTTTTTAGTAAAGCCCCAGCATAAGGTGGCCCAGAAGTGGTCTTTTAGATCTCTTCACAATAGCAGAAACAGCAGTCCCTTTGCACTACAGCTTTGAAAGAAATCACTTTAACAGTGAAGCACAACTCCTGTGCATGTCGTATTTCTATGTATTTGGATAAATCTCAGAGTTAGAAAGTTCCTACCCTTTTCTTTCTATATTCATGATTATACATTTTCCATATTTTATAATAACAGGATAGTGGGAAAGCAAGATTTCTCTAAACATATTGGTGCAAGGCTCTGCAGATTATAATTTTACTTTATGCCTACTTCACTTGCACATGAAGTAGTAATAAATGCTTGACAGATTTATTTAAGCAACGTTTCCAGACCTTACATAGTCCTTTTTCCATTTACTCTCCACATGCCAATCACTGTCACAGCAAGGCCTCTTTAATGGTTGTGTCACCAACTTGTTTGGGGCCAGCATGGTGGTGAATGGAAAAGGGCTGAAGCAGATGGGGAGGAAGTGACAGCCCCCTTACTTTGTCAGCAAACATGCTTTTCAAGGGAGGAAAATCAGAGGAAGCATGTTGTGTCATCTTTCTGAACCTAGCAAATGAAATTAGAGTTTACTCTGAAGCAAGCTCAATGGGAGTGTATTTGCAAAAAGACTTTCTACAGTGAACTATTCATTGGAGTGTTGAGGGGTTTTGAGATGCAGCTATGTTTTTTCTAGGAAGAAGCAAAAGAGAGCTCTCAAAATAGGTAACTAGAGGTTATATTCCCAAAATGCATATTTGAAAATGTAAATATCTAGTAATTAAAACTGAATTCACTTTTCTGATCTCCTCTAAATTTCTAATTCTGATAGATGCAATGGAAAAAAAATAAACTGGTAACTATTTTCTTAATCTTGTTTGAAATCTTTGAACTAACATAGTCTTTGCTCTGCTTCCCAGTTTTCTTAGTGAATGACTGTCGTCTGTGTTTTATGGAATCTGCATGCACTTTTTAGGTTCTGAACTGATTTCTTCCTACTGGTGTGATCTTGTCTGTCCTTTTGCACACTGTTTGCTAACTCTGCAGTTTAAGAAAACAACAAAAAAAAACCTCTCTCCAGATGTGTATGAGGCATGCTTGTCACTCTCTTTCATAGCTTTCATAGCTTCTCCTTTGGAGAAGATAAAGCTCTGCATGTTGGGAAAAATGCATCTTAACTGCATCTAGGAAAATTTTACAAAATTATTATGTCAGAAGAGTAGAAAAGATAGTTGTTCCACCATGGGGGCGGGCAGAATAAGTTTGGAAGTGTTTTTAATGTGCTTCTTAGTCTCTTATTCTTAGCAAATGCTTTGCTCATGACAGCCAATGTTTATATTTGAAAAAGTCCTGCATGAAGGTGATTTATGTGGAGGGAGCATCAGGAATGTCTGCCCTGGGTTAGGACAGCATGGAACAGTCTCTTCCTGGCACTCAGTGGTCACCAGAGCTGGGAGCTGCAGAGCTGTGTAAGAGCAGAGCTGTGCCAAAGCTAATGAGTCCTGCTGAGATGCAGAGGTGATTAGCCTGGGCACATGGCATGTCAGCTGGCATCTGGAACCTGAGCTAATTCCTTTCTGCACTGCTGCAGGTCCTGAGCCCCGACACAATGTCAGGTTGCATGTTCCACACACAGCCCTTGTTACTAAAGATGCTGCTGCTCACATGCAGTTGTTTTTACCTTGAGTGGAATAACCCATCTGCAGACAAATTACAGGGGCATTGTTGCTTTCCTTACCTGTTCTAGTCTCTACTGATAGAGTACAATATTTACATGAAAACATACCTTGGATGAACTGATGTGATAAAGCTGCTTTTTGGAATTGATAATTTCAGAGCTTGTAAGTCCTATTTGGCTTTTTTGGATTTCTTTTTGTTTGTTTTTTCCCTTCATAGGTCCAGAGTGAAAGTGGAAAGATTGCTCCCCTGTCATCTGCAGTTGCAACATCGATTTCAGCCATGGCCTCTGCCCTGGCTCCCTTGCTCAGGGATTTGCCTGGGAAGCTGGGCCCTGATGGCAGAGGGAGCACTGCCACCAGGTTCCACCCTGCAGCAGAAAACTTGGACTCTTCAGGAAAACACACACACAAGTCAGAGCAGTGGCAGCCCTCCATGGAAGCACTAGAAAGCAGAAAAGCATCAAAGAAACATGAAGAAGAAAGAAAGAGGTTTCTAGCACATGAAGCTAATGAAATAAAAAAGTACAGCTCCTTTGAGGATGAAACCACACATCCTGTTCCTGAAAAAACAGGAGACCACCATAAAGAGACAACATACAGCTTCCTGAGGAAGGGCAGCTTGGAGCTGTTTGGTTCACAAGCACTTTTTCAGCCTCTGGAACAGAAGGAAATCGATACTGGCATTCAAGGTAAATGGGAAGACAAAAAAGGCCAGTCCTTTGAAGAAAAGGTGGATTTGGAAAGTGTTCTGAAAAGCAAGACTTGGCAAAGTTACCACAAAGTTGTGGTAATTGCTTGCTGTTGGTGTGGTCTCATTCAGCAAATCGTGTTTCAAGCTTTATCAAGGCTGGTTATGTTTCCTTTTGCTAACACTGCTTAGAAGTACAGAAATATCTGTGAAGTGTTAAGTTTTTATTCTTTCAGTTTTTCAGTCTTTAAAGATGGCTCAGTTTTATTCAGATTTATTTTCTTTGAAAGAAGTGGTATTATATGCTGAAGCTAAGATTTATTCTTTCTGGTTTTGCCCTTTCTCCTGCCTTCCAAAATTCAGAACAAACTAAACTTAATGCTTTGAGTCAATTATCTGCCCTTAATTTTTGCCTTATTGTGCATATAGAGTTGCGAATTACCTCCATAAGTGCATGCATAACAGCAGTGGATAATTTTCAGATAATTAATTTTGCAAAACTAGTATTATTTTCTCTTTGATATGGTGATGAAATACAAACCAGGAAATTCTCAGAGCAATTATATTTTTATATGCACAGCATAATTTAAACTTAAAAAATAAACTTTGCTATCTTTAAATAAAGTACTTAGGAAATAAACTGTGAATCTGGTCATTTCATAAGTCCTTCTATTCTGCTGAATTTAGAAGGATGTTGTATTCCTTTTCTGTTTTATTGTGATGGGTGACAGGATCACACTACCCTGTAGTACTAAAAGCATTTTTGTGTTCATCCTGTGAAGTTAATATATTTTGAATTTAATGGTCTTCACACAGGCATAGACAGGATGGTACAGTTCTGCCTGTATTCCTCTAAAGCAGTATCCATTCTGTCCAATTAGCCTTTGATGACTGCAGGGGAGATGGAGGCTGGGATATAATAGGAGAAGCCATATATCAGAGGGGTGTTGTGCTTATAACATTTCAAAAAGAAAAATGAAGATCACTTCTGTTTCTTTAAGGATAACTATAATAGTGCATTTATCTTTCTTCAAGGCAGTTTTTTTCCTGTGGTTTAATTGCTGCTTGAAAAACACTCCCAAAAGAACCCCCAACACCCTCCTAGAAAATAATACCTCTATTAAGCTATTAAATGTCCTAGAATGCTACTCAAGCATTAAACTGCTTTACCAAATAGTTAATTTTCTTGCTTCAATTTTGTCTGTTTCTCTTCCCCTGCTCTGTGTTCCCTGTCACTTTCATCTGTTCCTTTTCCTGTTGGTGTGATGAGGGGAGCAGCAGTTTGTGCCTCACCCATGTGAAGTTCAGAATTGTGTATTGAACATGATGTTCTGTGGCTTCTTGTGAGCATCAGTCACAAATGGCAGCAAGTAATGCTGCACAATTAATCTTTGTGCTCTAGCTCAGCCAGAAGTTTCTCCCTGTTAGAATAGTATGTGATGTGAATGTTTAAAATACAGATTTCCTTCTTCAGTGTTAGTAATGTAAAGTGTCTTTGAGAATAGAACTAATTCAGCACTTCTCTTTTGAATGGGCAGACCACGCTGAGCCTTCTTCTGAACTCACCAGCACATCAGCCATGAGGACAGTTTCACAAACAGCAGCTGCAGCATCCTGTAGACTACAGGAGCTCTCTGAACAATTGGAAGGCAAATTTTATAAGAATTCCTGTGAGATGTTTTCCACGGGAGAGAGCAAAGCACAAACAGCTGAGGATGTCCTCGATAATGCCAGCAAAACTATGTCAATTAAGGAAAGGTACTTAAATTTCTCTTTCTTTTTTAATTATCCCTATAAATATAGTTATTATATTGATGATGGTATAAAAAGCTTTAAAACTGTTTCTAAAAAAGCTAAGTTGCCATTACTAGGCTTTATTATTACTAACAGCAGAAATATGCAGCTGATCTGCCTGACATGCTTATAAAGCAGATGATGGCGAATGAGAATTACCATTCAAGAGAACATAATCTGATTTTTAAAGAGCCACCTGAATAATCAATGAATATTTCAGAAAATTAAAGTTATAAAATATGCGTGTTCTAATTACACTTATATACTCAATATACTTCTCCACGTTCTGCTTTCAGTTATACAACAGATATAATGTGATTCTGGTTTATTTTAATAACCATTTCTTCTTGGTCTACAGGAGTCCCTTAAATAAGGTGACTAGAGGGAGTCACAGATAGACTCTGATATTGCCCCACAACTTCAGAAGTACCTGGTTGCCATTTTGGCTTCTTGGAACTTACTGTAGGCATTTTAAAAGGATAGTAAGTTGGACAGGTTTATAGGAGTACTAGAAATACTTTTTCCAACCCAAGATCATTCTGATCTGAAGCAAAATGTTAAGTCCTGCACTTGTGCAGAGAGTGGGAGTTCGGGATTGAAGTGCCAATAGCTGCTGTAGTAGTTGTAAAAGTTTTCCTAACTTAGTTAAAACTTTGAGAGTATAAACTCAGTCCCAAACTGGTAGCAGTCCAGTGAGTGAATCACGATTATTTGGCCTATCTTTGCCTGAATTTTTCTGCATGAAAGCAGAACCAATAAATGAAAATAACTGCCTGAATAAACTTTCACTGTGTAAAAGTATTCCCTCACTTAATGGTTCAGAATTAGGCATTCTGAACCTTTTTTTTTCTTTTAAATGCAATTCCAAAGTTTTCTTCCCAAATTCATGTGTTTCTAGGAGGTATCTGAGTCATTCTCATTTACAAGCATCCCCACTCCCTGTCAACCCCTTTAACACAAGGGGGTACAGGGGCACTTACAGCAGCTGTGCACTCTCAGTGCCCTTTCTGAAGGCTGTATTACCTTTTTCAGTTTACTGTTGTTTTGTTTAAAGCAACTTTCATTCCCCTTCCCCATATCCTTCCTGTAAATATGTCAATTGGGTTGGCAGATAAGGTTTAAGACCAATAACTTCTGGTTTATAGGTGGTAAATGATCTACCATCCCTGATCCAGGTGGAGAGAAGGAGGTTGGAGGGAAGATCCAAGTTTTAGTAGCTGTTTCAGTCCTAACTTCAATGCCTCAGCTGAGTTGATCTCTTGAGGAACTGAAGCCTGTCAGTCACACAATCAGTAACCACTTTTGTCAGGACTTCAAGACTGTGTACTCAGTCCCAGAGCTGACAAAGGGAAATACCTGCTGTCTTGTCAGGAGTTTGTATACCCTGATTCCGCAAACATCTGTAAATGACTGAGCTCCTATCAAAATGTTTCAGCCTTCCAAAATACCACAGTAGTTTATTTCTTGTCCCAGAATTAAAAGACTACAACCACTAAGTTTCTTTTGCTTGGCTGCAGTTCATGCCAAGTATTCATAAACATCAAAGAACATTTCTGCTAAAGATTAACTATTACGCTTGGATTTCTTTTTCCTTTTACATTCACTAACTTCATCTTCCCATCCAGTGGATTTTTCTGGCTGTGTCAGACATTCTTTCACCTTATGGAAGAACAACTTTTCCATACATGAAATAGTATTTGGGCAGGATGCATGAATGCTGGTCTGGATGAAAGTGATTTTCCACAAAGACTTGCTTCACTGAACTAATACTATCCTCGTAGAGTGAATGTATGGCTGGCATTTTCAGAATTGCCTATATTATGTGGAAGAATGAAAATCATGGTTTTTTAAGGAGGAAAGACACCTATACTCTCTTCTCCTGTCTCTGTGCATTTATTGAGACCAAAGGCCATCCTGTCAGCTCCACTGTAGAAGTCAGTTGCATGCCGTGATCACCATTTTAGAAAGCTACATCTGATTAATTTCTGGTGAACCTCTTACCATCATTCTCACTTTCTCAGGAAAAATCTAGCCTAAACTTTGTTTTCAACCTTTTTTTGATGTATGGATGCCTGAGCAATACTTTCTTAGGCAGTCTGGTTCCCACTATACTGAAATTATGCACTCTTTTAACAGTCAACTTCCTTTCTATAGTTATATATCTCATATTGCCCTCCAGGATTTATGATTTATCCAAAAAGAACTGGTCAAGTGCAGCCAAGGGAAAACACGTGAAAACCAAGCCTATGTCCAGTTTATTCTAGCTCAAGGAGACAACCAGCAACTAAGACACTAAAATATTGCCACAGAAGAAAGATGTGTCATTTCGGACATTTTTTGCCAGGATTTTTGCCAAGGCCTTTCGTGCAACTCTCTTTGTTTAGGCAAAACCATTGTTCAGATCTCATTTCTGTTTTCCTTCAGTATTCACTATCCAGCATTTTGCCTTCAGCTCTGAAAGCTTTTGCTTTGAGGCCACCCTGACACCTCTGGGATGAGGATCATTCTGTCTTGATGTCACGTAGTCTATCTCAGTAGCAGGTGAAAGAAGGATGCAGAGCAAGCTGTCAAAGATGGGCAGACACACTAAAAGCCTTTTCTTGCAAGAAAAGAATAGAACTTATTTTCTTCATATTGGAAAAGGAACTTTTGGAGGCAAAAGTAGTGTGTCTACACTGTGAAAGTGGCTAATGAATGATCATTCATTATTTTTAAAAAGTGGAAACTAGAGATATTCAATGAAACTAGTAAGCAGCAGGCCTTAAGCAAATCTAAGGGTTAGACCTAATATTTGCCTTATTTTCTAAGACTTTCCAAAGAATCAGCTGCTCTGTACTGCTGAGTGAGCTTGTGGACTATCTTATAAGAACCAATTCAGTAGTTCTTGTGTCTTTATTCATCCAAAAGGGTGTCCTCCATCCAGTTGTTGCTGAGTCAGGGCAGTCTGACTTTACTGCCACTTCCATTGTTTGAAAGAAATGCATGGCTTTAGGTTTTACACAGCAGTGAAGTTTTTATTGGCATACAGAGCATACATGTTTCTTTTAAGTGGTGATTTCATTGCTCAAAACAGGCAAATGTGTGTTCTCACCTGTAGGAGTCAGTTGTTTCATTACACATAGCGGTGAAACATGGAGGGCTGCTATGAAACCATCCTTGTGGCTGAGAAGAAAACAAAATCTCCAAAGACACAGAAGTATTCTTAGAATTATAGATTTTTCTACCCCTGATCAAGCAGGCTGCTTGGGTCAAAGGTCTAGAGCAAATACCCTGCAGTAATGTTAGCTTAAAAAACCAAAAACCCAAGAAATAAAAAAGCCCCACTTTTTTCCCTTGCCTGCTATGCTGAGTAGCTGTAAACATTTTTAAAAACAAACCCAGCTTAGACCAAAGCTGACCAATATGCCTTCCAGCTTCAATTATCACAGATCATTTCTAAGCAAAACTGACTTGAGAGAACATAGCTACTGAAGATAACTCATTGCACGGTGGCAATTCAGTCCCATCTTGGTCTCCTCCACAGTTTCACACATGCATGGATGCACTCCAGAAGATTAGTTCTGGGCAGTGAAATCTTGTGTCCTTTCTGCAAACAATGACCATGACCTCAACTCCTTATTGTGAGTCCTTCTCACCCCTACTCATCCCGTGCTGTGAGGTATGAAGCAACCAGGCAGTGTGAAGCCTGCCAGCACTGCCTGCCCGGGCAGGAAGAGAGGAAATAACTGCTTTCTTGAATACTAACATTCTTACTGCCATTGTATTCTGTAGATTTACTGTTTTCTGCATTCTTAGTTTTTCTCAAGTGACTGCCTTAGGCCCAATTGATCATCCCCAAACAGGTCAGTAGCATGGTTGCACCCCCAGATTTTTGTAGGAGGCAGCTGCCTGAAACTTGACTTCTGGCTTCTAGACCTCTTTGGATCTACCCTTTCCTTCTCCTCAGAGTTTCCAGACAAGATTTGCTGTGAGGATGACAGTAATCACATCTCTGAAAAAGAATTTTCATATCTTGTGGTCAGAATAGGTTTTAACTACTCAGCCTGTTCAAACATTGATAAGGTTAAGGGTTTTGTATAATTCTTACTGAAATGCTGTAGATTTGAGAAAGGTATGTTGTAAGACTTAATTAAACTAAAAAAATATTTAGTAGATCAATGCAACTGTTTGCAAAAGTGCTGCAGATACACATTTTATGGATTACTAAGAATGATTTCTGAAGGGTAGACTTATACAAATGTTGATTTCTGAGGAAGGTAAACTGAAGATCATCATGCCTCTGTAGACCTCAGATTCTGACTGACTTCCCCTGTCCCCAAAAGTAGTCACTTCAGGGTTTGCATGGACAAATAGAATTCTAGCAAAACTAATCTACATGTTGTCCCCACTGCAGCCAGTCAGCCCTTTGTACTATATTCAGAATTTTGCTCAAGATTAGGAAGCAGCGCTATGAAAAGATCCCACTTACTGAGATTGATGGTATTCCACTTTTTAAATATAAGACCTCCTTTAAACAAGTTGAATGTTGCTGATAGATTTCACAGCTGCAGGGTAGTTAGCACCAGGTTATTAGTGCATTGGTGCTGCTGATTTGTGTCACAGCAATGCCTGGGCTAAGCAAGGGAATACAAAGTGATCCCAGGGAGTCTGATAAGTAACCTCAGCTCCTGGAGTTGGAGTGAAAGCAGGAACTGCAGAGTTGTCCTTTGATGTGCCTGATGAGACCTAATTAGTGTGTGCCTGCTGAACAAACCTCTTTCTTCTTGGGTTTTAAAGAAAATAATTTTAAGAGTATTTTTTAATGAGTACGATGAAGACCAAAGATGAGATACATATTCTTAACTTTGGACATCAACAGGATAAGTATCCATAGCCAAGCTACTCACTTGCTGTGCCTTAGTGACAGAGTGGAGGGAAAAAAGCAGTTATTAATCTGACCTTTTTATACATCTACCTTAGGAGGATCTGTGTGGTACCTTGGTCTCCCTTGACTGTATTGGCAATTTCCACTGATGATACAAATTAACTGGAGTGTCTGTCTCAGATCTGGATGTCTGTGTTTTGACACATGATTGCCATTGAACATGTACAATATAAGGCTTGGTGTTTGTTTGTGAGCTTTATATATGTGTATGAAATGTGAATAACTTAGTTAATGCTAGAAAACCTAATTTCAGATTATCTTGAATGCAGCATTAGTGAAACAATAAGGTTATCTTTTGAGGATAATGGGAAGTAAAATGTTTAAAGCTGCCTGTTGCCATGCGTTTCCTTGTAGGTTGGCATTGCTGAAGAAGAGTGGTGAAGAAGATTGGAAGAGCAGGCTCAGCAAAAAGCAGGAGTATGCAAAAGTGGCCGTCGCTGATCGCAGTGCGCAGATGCAAGAAGTTGAGCAGCTGTTGAAGAAGGTAACTCTGTCCCTGTTTGGGAAAAACAGCTTCCTTGAAATGCTTTTGCTTTTTGAAGATGCATCCAAGTAGACAGGCATGCCTAATATTAGCTGCTAGCTCCTACTGCTCCTCTTGTTGTCAGGCTTGTTTTAAAACCAATTCTCCCAACGTGAGGAATTATTTAATGAGGAGGTCTTCACTGTCCTGGGATGTGTAATAGTGCTTACAGTGTCTTCACATCAGAAGATAATGAACTAGTAAGTAGGTTTGTAAGGCTTCTGCAGCATGTACAGGTATAATGATTTAAGCCCTTTCTCCTGCTCCTCTTCTCTCTCCCTTCCACGCCCCCACACTGAAATTGTCGTAATACATAGCTCTGATGTTTTCTTATGTATGGGTGAATTTGTGAAAATGTCACATTCCTAACACTGTGTTATCTCTGTGCATACACTGGGTTTTTAACCAGTTATTTTGGATCCTAGAGCTACTGAGGTAATGCAGGTACTAGAGCATTCATAAGCCATTTGGCTTTTGGTTATCTCGCATGATCTTTGCCATTTGTGAATAGCCAGAACTGGCAGGACCATGATTTTATCTGTCTTACAACAGGTAGTGAATGCAGAGGGAGATGGGTAGAAAGGTGTGGAGGAAAGGGAGATCCACATTGTTAGCACACTCTGATTACGTCTATAAATGAGTAAATTAGGTTGCCTAGCAAGAGTGGATCTTTTACATATATATATATATATATGTTATTACCTCAGTACAGAGGTAATAATAATGGTCGCTGGATGTGCTACCCGTGCCATACTTGCTTTTTTGGTTCAGTGAAATTTTTGTTTCAGACTAAATTTAGCTTGGTCCAGTGACCCAACTGCCTTTAGCAACAGAGGTGTTACATGGGGATCTTGGAGTGCACTTCAGGGCTTGGTTTCATGCAAAAGTCTGTGCAGTCTGCAGTGTGAACAAAAGTGCAGAAAGTGAGGGTGACTGAGAGATTTGCTTCGAAATGGACTGTCCCCTGGCTCAGAGTACAGGACCAATGGAGACTCATTTCCCTTCTCAGTCAGATGAAATAGGCTGTAGGAGTACTTCACAGAGGACAGGTGAAAATAAAATTTGTGCTACAAAATTTGCTAGTGGAGATGGTAATCTTTGGATCCAATTATTTAATTGTTTACTTCTACTAAATGGTATAGACAAACAGTAACAAAAAGTTTCCAGTTCCATCAGTGCATTACAAGTAAGGACACAGTTTATCATTATTGAGTATAAATCTGTGCCTGAACATGTGAGTCACCAATCATGTTAACTGGACAGAAAAGAATAAAGCTGATTTTTGCAGTTTGGTTTATGGGGTTTGTTTTGGTATTGCCCTGTGGACTTGTTCAAAAATCCAGCTGCTAGTTTGAAAGCAAAAATAGTTCCAGGGAGGAAAGCAAAATTGTGGTCACATTTTTAACAGGCTAGTCTCCAAAATGACAACTGTTGAGATCAGATAACAAATGTACTCTCGCTAAAGAAAGTGGGGTTGAGAAAAAGCTTTAAACAGCTGCCAAGATTTAGGCAGAGACAAACCCTTTGTTCTCTCTTCTCACCTCTCAGCACCCATTCCCTCCCTGCTGCACCATGTGCAGCAAGCACAGTCAGGCTTTTAAAGGAGGTAAGGGAGCATGAAGTGCTGGAGGGATACAAGCTTTGAAGTGACAGTGCTAGCAGGGGAAGTTTCTGTGACACTGGGTCACCCACTCTGATAGTTCATGTTAGCTCTTGGTTATTTAGAGCCTAAATCAAAGGATTTTCATGTCTGCCTATGGATGAAAACTTGGGTGTGTAAGATACACAATTCCATGAACTATAGTGATGTTTGGGATGCTGATTCTCATATGATACACGGGAAATATGTAAACTCTTACTGAGGTGACCACTCTACTTTCAAGACACCATGTCAGCTGCCCTTAAATCTAGAAGTACTGGTTTTGATAAGCAATCAGTGTGGTGGCTATTATCCTTTGGGGACAGTGATGAGGCACTGTGCTATTGAAATCTGTTTGTAGAACTTTGAGACTCTGCTGTACTTGAGAACCTTAAGTGTTTTCTGTTGCTGGATTACAGTAAAAATGCGGGAATTGTATTCATTACTGAATTTTGAGCTAGTTAGATAATTTCCACACGTGGCAGTCACCTGCATCATAGCAGTCACCAACACCATGGCATCAAGAGCAAGGGTGTGTAAACTTCTGTCATGCCCTGCTGCTTCAAAACAATGCCTGATGTTTTTAGTTGCAGTATGGTGCTCCTATTAATGTAGTCAGACACCTTTTTAGGGTTTTTTTTGTGTGTCTCTCTCTTAAAAGGTTACCTAAATTATTCTGGAGATTTGATTATTGAAGCATAGCTGCAAAAATTAGAAGTTAATAGAGTACATTTAGTTTTCATATAAACAGCAAAAGTGGAAAGATTCATACTCTTAACAAAATAGCTACATTAAATAGTGCTGTTTGATCACTTCTACTCAGAATGCTTCTTTGTGGTGTCTACATAGTGAAATATTTATCCAAATGTGTTACAGTCATTTGTGTGTAGACTAAACTGTAGAAAAACACCATAAAATTCATGGAAAAGCTGACAGAGCAACCTCAAACAGGAAAAAAAAAGAGACTAAGGAATTAACACAGGCAGATACAGATGAGGGGGGAAGCTGAGATTTACTTGGAGGTCCAGCATCTGTTTTGATGATTGCTGCACACAGGAGGAAAAATTTTTGGAAGCTGTGAGACTTCTTAAATTATTTATATATATGGTAAAACATATTTGGACAATTCAAAGAATAGCTCTAACATCAGGGGAACAACTGTCTTACTGGATGAATGTCTTACTGGAAAAAAAATCTCTTTTTTTTAGGAAAAATATTTTGGATTTAGTATCTTTGTTTTCATCATCTTAGGCTCGATGGAACACTTGCAGTTTGTTGGATTTCTTCATGAGTAGAAAAATTAATTAATTTCAAAATCTTTCCATAATATCAAAATAGGAAGATTTACTGGAATAAAAAATTCTGGTTCATAGTGAACCATTTTTAACAGAGTCCCTGATTAATGTGATTACCAGCTGCATTGCAGTTGCATTAAAGGAGTGACTGACATTTGAAACACTTAATTCTTTCATTATGTTTAAATTGCAGCTCAGCACTGGTGTTAAAGGCTAGGGCTGAGCAGTCATTTCAAAATTACTCAGAGATGAAGTGTGTAAAAATCTTAGAGAGGGTAAGCCCTTGAAAAGTGACTTTTAGACACTAAAATATTAGTTTTTTGCTGTGGTAAGAGTTTTATCCAGTTCATATATGTCATCCACCAAGTGCTTGTATCACATTCTCATCAAAGCTGAAACTCATTATTAGGCTGCATTTTGAGCCACTCTAATAAGCTGCATTTATCCATCCACTGTGCCATGTTCCCCATTTGCTTTAACCTAGAGAAAGGGAGAAGAATTAAAGCTGATAAAGCCATGTCTAATCAGCTTTGGGTAAACCCAGCTCTGGGGCAGGGTTTATTTATAGGCTGTGTTTGGAATGGTGAACTCACCTTCACTGAGTACTCTGGGCTTAGCAAATCCTTCCAGATGGCTTTTGAGTCTCCCAGTTTCAGCAAACATTCTTTCCTTTCATCCAGAGAATAGATGATTTGCTGTTTAGCAGGGTCTGATTAAACTTGCAGCAGAGTTATTCACATTGTGGTTGACATGGTTCATCAATTTAATGGTGCATGAAAACAGAGACATATAAAAATTATCAGCATACAAAAAGTGTGTCTTCCAGCTGTGCTGTTTTGTTCTGTGTTGGGTTGTAGTGATATTGTTACTAACTTGGATAATTCCTGCATGAAATGGCTTTGGTAAACATGCTGTTGTATTATGACAGCATTTTTGATCTCTGCTTTCCAACAGTGAAAACATGTCCAGATCAAAAGATTTAGTAAGAAATAAGGGAAAGAGGAGTTACTTCTCCCCCATTTCCATTTCTGGTAGTTCTTTTCTAATTCCTTTGCTCTGCTTCTGTCCTTGTCATAGGAACCTGTGTATGCTTCTACTTACTCTCCTGTTATACCTGCTCTCCATAAATTTCATCCTTTTCTACCTATTAATCAGGTGAGCAAAAGTCTGCACAATTTAAATGCTCAACAATTTCAAGTAAGGACATTTTACCAGTGTTTTTTAACGTACAAAATTAATAATCCTCTTAACTGATTAACCAGCTCAGTAAATGTGGCTTTAAAGGAACATAATGTTATGCCACTATCCTGTGTACTCATCTTCAATATACATTGTGCTACTGTTTCTCCTATGGTTGCTTTTCTGAAAGTTCTGTATCTGTTTTAGACTGTATTGGTGAGAAAGTAAAGGAAGAAAACATTATTGCATTCATTATAATACTGAAAACTTGTAAGTTGCTAAAAGAGTGTATAAAAGGAGTAGTATGGAACTACACAGCATTTATTGTAGAATTTTGCTGTGTACCCTGATCTCCCTGTAAGTAATGTGCATGTCCAATGTGAGACATAACATCATCTAACTTACTGACTGTAAAAAAACTGCTTTTGTTGAGAGGTGACTTTCCCATAGTGCTTTTCCCTAGTCCCTGTGTAAAGGATTTTTGTCTTGGCACATCCTGCTTCTATTCTCTGACTATCCCATCTTCCTGCTTCTCTCTCTTTCTTCCTTTAAGGTCTGTAGTACTAGTTTGAAAGAATCAAGCTCTCTGCTTTCTGATGACCGTCATCCTTGGAGATGGAAGGTGAAATGCTGTATAAAATTTCTATTTCATTTTTGGAGGGAGGAGTGAGACAGAAAATTACACTCAGATTGATGAGGCACATTCCTAATTTGTGTTTGCTTGGGAACAGAGTTCTGCTACTGCTCCAGTAAATATTAGAGAAGCTTCCTTGTGAAGTGTTCCTCAACATCATGTCTGTACCTCTGCAATTCCATCACAGACAATATGAAGAATTAATAGATAATGAGAAATGTAAACTTCCTACACCCAGAGCAACACAACAAAGTTCTCTTTGAGCAGTAGAGTACTAGACCTTGATCTGAGCTAACCGTACGTGGTTCACATGATCAGAGGTAAAAAATGCAGAGGCAGAAGTGGGCAAAGAAACAAGCTGCAGAAAAACACAAGAAAACATTTTGGAATGTTTTCTTGAGAGAAAACAAGGAGGGCTCACTGGAAGGTCTCAATAGATCTATGCAAATCAAATTCTTCTATATTATACTTCCTAGTCACTTGCCTCCCAGCTCACACTTGTGGTTCCTGTGCTACAAGGAATCCATTGGGCTCTTCATTCCCACAGTCTGTGCTGCCTGCAGGGAGCTTTCTGACCAGCACGGGTAATGGCAGTGAGTTCAAGGAGCAGAGGTACTGCTGGGTTGGGAGGATGAATACAGAAAGCTGGATGAATACAGAGGCTACTGGATATATTACAAACATTTAGGCGACTGATATTTACCATTTCCACATTCACTTTCATAGCTGGTTTTGAATATGATCTTTTACTGTGAGTTTTTTAAATTAAACATTAAATTTTGGATTATTTTGAAATGTGTTAGTGTTACCTCTTTCCTATAAGCTGTGGATTTAATATAGCTTATTTATTTCGGTTGTGACAGAGTTCACCAGCTTTATGTATCTAGAAGAGAACAATATATTCTAACTTAATAATAACCCTCCAGTAATGACAGGAGGCCCTTTAATGAGTTGTTCATTCCATCTGTCTTAAAAGGATAACAGCAAAAATAGTGCTCATCTTTCCATTGACTCTGGTGAGCTACATCCTTCTCTCTCAACAAGCTGCTTCATTCCAGCACAGTGTCAAGGCACATGCAGATTTGTTTGGGGTTTTTTTTCTGGCACAGTTAATCACTTTGTTATTTGCACCAAACATGAGTTGAGTGTGTTCTGTTTTTCTCAAAGCAGTTCTGAACAGAAAGGCATACATTTGCATGGAGTTTTCCCTCCATGTTGTCTTACATGAAGGCCCTTATAAAGTTGCAGAGCAAAACAACACAGAGACTTTTCACCATACTTGACTGTTGGATTCTCCTAATGCTTTTTTGTCTTAGGAGCTTACACTAGAGAAGTTACTTGTATTAAAAAAAAATAGATACTTTTTGAATCCTTCTTTTTTGTAATTTATAGTATTTGTTTTAATAGAACCCCCTTTTGAAAAACAGATGTTTTTTTGTGTTTATTCTTGGTTCGGACTCCCCCAGGTAGGGGCAGTCTTGATCTTCTACATAGAAAAAATATTATCTTGTTTCTTATATTAAAAAACAACCAACAAAAACAACTAAACCAAACAGCACACCAGCATGCTAACACACCACTCTTTCTCAGTTCTTGTGACCTAAAGGGGACCTTGCTTGGACTGCAAAACTGTAGGAGCATTGCCTAGATGAGGCCCCTTCCTTAGCATAAACAGGGGAGTGCCTGCCACACCCTCCAGAAATGTGCTAGAAAAGACCAATATCATCATCCAACCTAGCCAAGCTGCGTGAGAAAGTAATCCCTGTTTCTAACTGTTCTTGCATTGAGTCTGTAAATCCTTCCCAGACTAAAAACAGGATCTTTTAGAAAAACACACAGTCTTAATTCTAAACTGTCAGCCTACAGAAAATTCTTGGCAATGTTAATTCTTCATATGTTATTATTCTTGCTGTGTTAAATGTAACTCTTAACCCTTTCTTCAGTGAAAATATATACTTATCTGATATAATCTAACATTGATAAAAAAAAATTTCAAACCTTTCAAAATTGTCAGCACCCTGGGTAGAAGCATGGAGTCTGGAAATGGATGAGTTATTCCAGTACAGATTATCTGTTCCAAACAACTTTCCATGAGAGTTTTTGTTTCTCTTCTTTTTCTGTCTTCCTAATTGGCTGGGCTGGAGTTTTTTAATGACATTTCTCCTAAAAGCCTGGTTTACCAGACTTTTCTGATATCCTTTTTTTTTTTCAACTATCTATGTGATTATCTCTTCTTTATCTTCATCATTCTCTTCTATGTTGGTGTCATCATGAGGGTCTTCTCAGGGGTTGAGACTGCATCCTTTGTTTTCCATGTTCATGAAAACATTTTGATCAAATTTGGGATGAATCAGATCACTGCATGGCTCTTCCCTGTTTGGTCAGTTAACCAGTTTACAGCCTGTAAGCTGCTCTTATATTTTTATATTGCTCAAAAAAACCTGCCCCAGAATGTCATCTGTGATTAACTCAAATATACTAAAGAAATCAGAGGTAACAGTGTTAATACATTTAATCACACTTGAGCTCGTCAAACTTACCCTTTTGATTAAACCTGTTTTCCATAATGCCATGTGGAATGGCATTAATTACATGCTGGTGATTTGATTCTTCATTGATTGTCTTTGCAGCAGCCTTTCCATGGGTGTCTGGAAGAGCCAACAGCTTGTGTGGCCTGTTCCTACATGCTTTAGTTTTACTTCTAAATATCGTCCACATCTGAGCTTTTATCCTAATTATTTTCCCATTTTCAAAGGCTTTTGTTTGAAATGTCTTGTTGTGTTTTGGGGCATCTCCTTTTTCAGTTTTTTTTTTTTTGGTCTAAGGTATCAATGAACACATGCATCTATTTTACACAATAAATTAGAATATTTCATTGATAGTAACCACTTTTTTAATGAAAAAAATTGCATTGGATCTGTTTTATTCCTAAGTTTTTATATGTTACTTTTATTTATTCTTGATATACTAATTTTTGATTTGATTTTTTTACAGTTGCAAATTTGAGGTTCTTCTTTCATATCATAATTTGGGTTTTTAAACTTAGAAATAAAATTTGGACTTAGAAGCTTCTTGAGTTTTAGCTTTCTTAACATATGTTCTCCCAATTAGAATGTTCTTTGACCAGTTAATTCCTCCACAAATGCTCCATGTGGCAATTCTGAAAGCTTTCCAAACTGTTCCCAACTAGCAGGTGGATTTTTTCTGAAATTTCTTTTGACAGTTGCATTGGGTCATATTAGCTTTCTAGCTATATAAAATTATTATTTATTTAATCATGGCATGTACTTCTGGTTTTCAGCAGAACTGTTAAGGGAAGTTAAGTTGATGGGGAATTTATTGGTGTCTATTTAGTTTATAATTTTTTAGTTTATTTGTTCATTAATAGATTAAGGTAGGAGTCTTCATGTATTAGGAAGAGATCTAGTATGGAATTTCTCCAAATTGTGTAACATATGTACCCAGTCTGTTTTGTTTTGGTTTTTTGGGGTTTTTTTTTTTTGCTTTTTAGTTTGGTGGGTTTTTTTGGTTTGGTTTGGTTTGGTTTGTTTTTTTTTTTTTTTTGTTAGGAACTCCAAAGATGTTTTGCCCAAAGGAACAGCTTGAATTCTTCCATTCAAAAAAAAAAAAAAAAGAAAAAGAAAAAAAGTCTGCTTCTCCTGTCTGACGGCTGTTTTCTTTTATCCTTTGACACAGCTCCAGAATGGCTGACAATCTTTCTGGCAATTCATGTGTGTAGTGATTAACACACATATTTTCTAGGTCTGCATCTTCAGAATTTTCAGTAGCTCTATAGACTCTGAAGATCCGGGTATTTGCTGGAGACAAAAT
Organism: Calcarius lapponicus; assembly: GCA_039654755.1. NCBI lineage: Eukaryota > Metazoa > Chordata > Aves > Passeriformes > Fringillidae > Calcarius > Calcarius lapponicus. Next base: position 15,242,599 of record CM077464.1, on the reverse strand, counting down.
CCAAAATTAAGACTCCTGTAAGGTTAAAAACCCAAACCCAAATCCACATTATTTTATTTCTTTCTGCCTCTACCTCACTTCCCTCACATTGTAATGGAAGTCAGCATCCTTACTAATTTAAAAATATTTGTTTTGTGTATTAAATTTTATTGTGTCTTCATTAGGTATTTATTAATTTCTTGTCCAGGTTTCCTTTAATATGTTGTTGTGGTATTTTCTACCAACTTTTCATCCCAGAGGTGCCTGTGCTGACAATGGGTAGAGACTGGAAGAAATGAAAGACACTTCTTCAGTGCTTTTCTTTAAAGCATTCAGAGGCTTTGACAGATGAGGAAATGATACTGAATAGACTTGGATGTTGTTATTTCTACTGAACATTTTGGAGTTCTAGGGAAAAATCAGAGTATTTAATCTTGATTATCGTGGCTAGCAGTCCTGTTGTCTGGCTGTCCAGCTCTTTTTCCTGATAAATGGAGAGGAAGTGTTACTGCAGAAGGCTGCAGAAATATATGGAACTAGTGGGAAGTGGTGGGGGGCTCTCATGGTCCTAGTCCTTGTACAAACCTTTTCTTGGCTTGTCTTCATTCTTCTGGCTGATGTCTGCTGGTCCTGGTAAATGCTGAAAGCTACACAGTCTCTGTATTAGAGTGTCCCCTGCAGTCACAATAGTTTTTATATAAAATCACTTATTTATTTAGTCTGATTGATTTTTAAGAAAATAAAAAAATTACAATATCTTTTGAAAGGAGAAGAATGTTTATGTTCACAAGCTGCTGCATACTTTTGCATTTTCCTTCTGTGGTTCTCTGACCTAGAGTGGTATTAAAGCTTGATATTTTAATTTGTTTTTCTCAATTCTAGCAGCTAGGTTGTGAAGAAAAGTGATGAATAGAATCAGCTTGGAAGTAATTCTAGAGTTGACAGTCCCATGCACTAAAATACTTCTATGTTTGACTTCTATGCAGTGCAATCCCTGAAATGTTGATAGTTTTTAAAGATAACTATATTAAAATAACAGTCCTTTGGCCTGACCTAGCTACAGTAGAGTATGTAAATTCAGTTTCTTCCCTACCTAAAGTACCATCATCAATCTGTCTGTGTGAGAAGGACACTGAGACAGTGCACCTTCTGCTTCTAATCACTCCAGCTGTTGGCTGCCAACCTCTAAAGCAAGAAAGGAAAGCTAAGGGTGACCTGGGGGGGAAAAAAAAAAAAAAGAGGGAGTGGTAGAGATGATCAGTCCTTGGAAAAATATTTAGTAGAGCAAGCTGACTTAAGATCTAAAATGAGCAGCCTCTGGAGACACTGCTAATCCTGCCTGGGGAGCTGAGTTACTGTAAGAGACTGATTAGGAATCACCCACTGAAGTTACGCCACTTCTGTTTTTCCCTGTGCCACCTGCAGATTCGCGCACCTGGAAACATCTGCTCATAGTCAGTAGTGATGTTACCTGAGTAGCAAGTCATGGTTCAAAAGAAAAAGGCCTGGAAAATTATTTCTTACACAGAGTGAATAGTTTGCTTTGAGTAGAGGGTGCCATCTGCCCTGGCTGGTCGTCTCAAGAAAAGGTCAAAGAGCACAGACCAAAACCTTGTGCTCCCAGTGTCATGGGGCAGCAAGACAATGAAGCCCTGCAGGGTCACTAAGCTGTGTGTGACTTCACTGCAGTAGCTGTTCCCTGCTCCCTTCCTCTGCATCTGGCCGCTGAAATGTTCCACCAGTCTTTAGCTATGTCTCTAGCAGTTTTTTTAAACGTCTCTTTCTTTCTTTTTTTCCCTCAAAAAGCAAAGAATGGCAGATAACCAGGAGAGTCAGATGACCATTGAGGAGAGGAAACACCTGATTACAGCTCGAGAAGAAGCCTGGAAGTCCAAGGGAAAAGGAGCAGCCAATGACTCCACACAGTTCACTGTGGCTGGCCGAATGGTAAAAAAAGGTCAGTGATGAAATGGTCCCAATATAAATAAGACACCTCTTATCTGTCTAGTCAAAATAAAGTCAAACTAAAGCAATGCAGAAACAGCATCTGTATTTAGCAAGAGGAAGACTGTTTATCTTCAGCTGAATAATTGTGTCATGAGGCTGTTCACTTTAGTTTCTTGTGGGCGTGGTGTTGATCCATTTTATTCTACACTGTTGCACTGTCATCCACTTACCACTGGACTCTGTCTGGCTAGTGGAAATCTACCACTTGAACAGGGATACATGTTTTGGTTTTCCTTCTAATACAACCCACAGGACATAGTTAGGTTATTCTTTTTTACTTCCTTTGAAAACCCAGCTGCACTGTCTAGAGAATAGTTGTGAAATCGAGTTGTTTCTTTGCTGGCATTTCCCCCACTCCTAGGATCACTGGGAATATTTAGCAAACAAGTATTGTTTTTATGGATGCTGTCTTGAACAACAGCTTGAAGTGTTATGTTTGGCTGAAGATTCCCTGGTTCTGCATAAAACCACAGAGTAGAAATGACAAGGGAGCAATGTTGAGTTTTTTGGGATGTCTTGAATTCAGTCACTGTTTCCAGATCTAATCATTCTTCTGAAGTGGACAGGAGTCTCTGAAGGCTGTACATGGTAGGAATGCAGCTGTTCACACAGCATGCCTGGGAAGATGATAGCTTTGGGAAGAAGGCACCTAAACTGATCTTTTGTGCTCAATGACTACTAGGTTTTGGGTTCTCACAAGGACTTGGTTATTAAACACAACAACAATGAACCTTGAATTAAATTGCAACCATGAAAAAAAATCATTGCAGGGCAAGGGCAATACTGCAACAGGAGTTAATGTTTGCAATCCAGGCCACAATTTGTTGGTAGACAAACAGCTAAACGGCATCAGGAATTACCTCTGTTAGTAACATATTTTAGCTGCTGCTTACATTTTACAGAGTTTTGCTGCTAGAATTAACAGTTGATCACTATTTAAAGAGTAACCCTTTTTGGAGGGTCACTAAAAAAACTGTTTAGTTGTCCACAGACCTGCTCTTTGAGATTTTTTTTTTTTTTTTTTGCAATATATTGATCTTTGGAAAGGAAAAGAAGGAAAATAAGAGCATTTGCTCTTCTTAATAAGAAAAAAATATCTTGAAAGGATCTCTTTAGGTGCTACGATGATTCTTTTGAAGAAGCAAGGTAATGCAATGACAGTGAAATCAATAAAAGTAGCCCAAGTGGGATGACAGTGAAATCAATAAAAGTAGCCCAAGTGGGATTTTAGTTAGATGTGTACTGATTTATATCCTGAAAGAATAAATTACCATTATGAGTTTTTAATTTAAGAGATTATGAGAAAGCAATGCAAAATAACATCTTTGTTATATGCTTGTGCACAGATGCTGTATTTTAATTGCTTCTTATGGCTGAAAATCATCCAGTCCTAATTGGAAGGTGATCCTTTCCTAAGCAGTTCTCAGTGTGGTCTTGTGGATTATGTGCTGGTAGAGCTGCTTAAGAGCTGTGTCCTCTTGAGTGTGTCTTGAGGAAGGCTTAACCCACTGACTTAAAACCTGCTGGAATTTTGAGTCTCTTAGGTAGCAGGGGAAAAAATTGCTTGTGGAAAAGCTACCTAGTAATATTCCAAATTTAACTTGGAGTTTAACGATTATGACAATTATATTGCTATGACTTGCAGCAGAGATAGTAGAAACATGTTTAGTATATGTTCTCCCAGCACAATATTGGTTTAATCTCATCAAAATAACTAAAGGCTTAAACTTACATGGTTCAGTAATTAGTAAACTATGGCTAAGTGGAAAATAGATAATAGAGAACAGTGTAAATGTCTGTTTCTCCATTTACTGAAAGTCTAGACAGCAAAAGTTAAAAGGTGCAATTGTTTGCCTCAGTATGCTTTTCTACCTAATAAAACCTACGACTCCTATAGAGTGCAATTCTCTTACTAGAGCAGTGTAGATTCACATGAAAACTGTAACTAAAAAATCCATCCTTATTTTACCCACTGGGTCCAGAATAAATTGCTCTATGATAGTTACTGAAAAGGACGGAGGAGAGTACAACAAAAAGAGAGGGTAGTGTTTGATATAGTGGAGAGTCTAACTTGCATTTCTACTTCAATTTCCATGTGTTCTTAAAAACCCAACAGGGCCCAAGAATTACTGTGAAATCCAGGGACAGCATTCACAAGTCAGATGCATCATGTATTAATAGAGATGTGCTTAAATTTAAAAAAGGGAGTGAGAGGGTGGTAGAGGTGAAGGTGCCTAGCAAGATCATGGTGACTTCCCTGCTAAACTTATCTTTTTTTTCACAACACTTCCATATTTTTAAAATGTAGCTTGTGGTACAGCTGGAGCCCAAAATGTAGACCAAATGAACTGCTGCTACCTTGAAAAGGAGCAAAATTAATATATTCCAGAGACAGCCTATATCTTGTGTTAGCTTGCTAAGAGACACTCAGAAATGAAGCTTTGTTCTTGTGAATGGGGTGGTTTCTGAGGCTGCTGTTGATTAAAGGAGCAGGCAGGGCCCTCTGCCATCTCTAATACAATGGCTGGGGAAGTGTTCTGGCCTGTAGGAAGTAGCCAGGCTCATCTGCTTTCCCCAAATAGCTTCTCTGTCTCACTGTTGGAAGCACAGGCTGACTCATGGCTGCATTTCCTGTGTTCTGTGTCCCTGTGCAGGCCTGGCTTCTCCAAGTGCACTAACACCAGCAGCATCCCCTTTCCGGCAGAAGTCCACCACTCCAGTTACAAAGCCCTTGGAAGGTAAGGAAGAAAAATGGCTGAAATATGTTCAGGCTTATTTACTTCCTGTCAATTAACAGGTTTTACTTTCTGCTTTGCTTAGAAATTGAAGCCAGGCCTGACATGCAGTTGGAATCAGATATGAAGCTTGACAAGTTGGAGTCATTCTTGGGAAGGCTGAATAACAAAGGTTGGTAGAGTTATGAAGGGTGGCATTATATTCACCCTCTGACTTTAGTAAATTGATTAAAGTGCCCCTTAGTTAAAATATCTGGTAGCAGAAACTGAATATTTCTTTGCTCAGACTGCAGTTACTGATAATTTTATTTTTGTGATTCAGTCTTTGCTAAATTTTAAGAAAAGCCTTTCACAATTGTATTACAAGTGTACAGTAGAATAAATCACAGATGCCTAAATAACTTTCTTAATTCTCTAGGAACAAGGATGTACACATCCTTCTGTAGGGCAGAATTTCCTAACAGCACACAGCCAGTCTGAACCATATTGCCATATACAGTGAAACATCTTTAAATGTAGTTGAGTCCTGTTATAATCAAAATAGGATACTAAGCTGCTCCCAAGCACAGTTCATTCACTTTCCCGCTTTTTTGAAAATTGACTTTCAGTAGCAGCTCATCAGCTTTCCTGTACAGCCTGTTGGCTATTTATGAAGCTCTCTAGAGTTGTCTGGTGTTTCCCTCCATTTTTAAGACAAAAATCTTTATTACATCTTTTTGTAATTTGTAGTGTAACAGATACCATAAACAAATGTATTCACATTTCAGTACAGAAGGCACTAGCGTAGGATAATGACTGTCCCACACTCACTAATCTGAAGTAGTGACTTTTCCCCTTGTGATTCTAGATCTTTTCAAAGTCTTGTGATTCTAGATATTTTCAAACTTTTTCACAGTTGGAGGCAAGATGGAATATACAAAACCCTAAAATGCTTACATCATCATACTATAATAACTCATTTATAATGTCCAAATTTTCATTTAGCTTTATTTCCCTACCATTTTGTATAATGATTATTGCATAGGTGTTGCAGTTACACTGTTTTAATATTCTTTATAAACACACTTTTCTACCATCAATTAAAAAAAACTAACACAAAAAAACCCAACAAAAACCAAAATACTACCACCCCACTGAAAAAAAAAATACCCAGGCAACTACCAAAGAAGCCATGTTTACCTTTTCTAGAGTTAGAAAATCTAGTATGGTTATTTACTGGGTGAGGTGTTTTCTTCCTGCAGTTGCTGGGATGCAAGAGACAGTGCTGACAGTTACGGGAAGATCTGTGAAAGAGGTGATGAAGCTGGATGATGATGAAACATTTTCCAAATTTTATCGCCATGTGGATTTCCCCTCTTCCTCAGTGCCTTTGGACCTTGATGAGGACTTTGATGCCATCTTTGATCCTTATGCACCAAAGTAAGAATTACTTTTCCCCATTTGTTTTGAATGCACACACAAGGGCAGTGTTCAAAATGTTCAGCTCTAAGTCATCCTTATTGGGCACATTCATTTCTTCTGAAATCATGCTCGTACCTGAATTGAGGAACTGATCTTGATTTCTTGTCATTAGATGATTCTGACTAGAAAAATTACCTGATGATTATAAACAGTACTTGTTTTTCAGGTTGACATCTTCTGTAGCAGAGCACAAACGCGCAGTTAGGCCCACGCGCAGAGTCCAGTCCTCAAGAAACCCCCTGAAAATGCTTGCAGCAAGACAAGATATTCTTCATGAATATACTGAACAAAGACTGAATGTTGCCTTCATGGAGTCAAAGCGAATGAAAGTAGAAAAAAGTAAGCTAGCAGGATGATTTGTACAAGACACCATCTTGCCTTTGTAATTAAAAAAGAAAAAAAATCCCAATGCAAAAAATGGAACTGAAGGAATGGAATGTATTCTCTGAGTGGCAATAAATTGATTGAGGTATAAGGTGAAATGCAGACTGTCTAGGAGGCCTGGAGAGAAAGGCATGTGTGATTTCCTCAGGGAAAGCTACCTATAGCTACCTCCTGGACACAGATTTAATTATTTATTTTTAGCACAGTCACCTTGTGCAGAGAGAGAGAGAGAGAGAGAGAGAGCCACGATGCCTGCAGGGTGAGAACAGGAGCTCAAGGAAAGCAGACCCAACCTCATCATGCTGGGGTGAGAGCTGGCAAGAGTAGATGAATTTTTGTTCAGATACACTGGCCTCAATTTTGGGTCCTAATTTTCTCTCGGAAAGTGGAATTAGCCTTCTTGACTCCTCCTGATTAATTTCCATAAAGGATCAGTGCTTTGTGGCAGGGCTTACAAGGTGTTTTACTTGTGAATTTGCTTTTTCCTGACAAGCAGACAGACAGCAAAGACATCATTGTAAAATTTATTCAAAGATTTGTCCAGCCACTCTTACATTTTGGGGTACAAGCTTTCCTTACTACACTTGAGTAAAGGAAGAAGATCATCTTTAACTATTGATTGTATTGATGAAAACACTATCTACATATGTAGTACTTTTTTGCCATCTCATGAGAAGGATTTCCCTGAGTTATAAATTCATAAAGTGTCTTGTCTTTGGTTGAGCAATAAAGAAACGTAACCAAGAATCAGGGCTGTAAGTTTACAGTAAAACATGGCTAAGACTTTGAAATGTAAATGGGTGTTGCATCACACTGTCTCAGCCAAATTTGAAGGGAATTACAGTTAATTAGCTTTGTCTCTGTGCTGTCCTTTATTATTAATTACTTAAAAGGCATTGAAGATCTGCACAGTACTTCACAAAACATTGGGGAGGATGGTTCCTAGCAAAGCTGGTATTCATGCCAAATATCATCATTCCAACACTGACAGTGTACTCTTGGATATCTAGAAATGAAGATAATCCTAAACCCACAAATCTCTTGGGGTAGTGGTTAATCTGTCTTTACTGTTGCTATGGAGAAGAAGAAAAACTGGAAATAATGGGCAGAAATTATTTTCTTAATGTGACAACCAATTTTTTATTATAATTTTTTTTTATTTTTACATCTGTCTGTCTTTCCTCCAATTTCTTTTTATGTACAAGTGTCTACAAATTCAAATTTCTCAGAAGTAGCACTTGCTGGCCTGGCAAGCAAAGAGAATTTCAGCAACATTAGCCTACGGAGTGTTAATCTGACAGAGCAAAACTCTAACAACAGTGCTGTGCCATACAAGAAGTTAATGCTCCTGCAAATTAAAGGTATGCTGGAACTGCTTTGACTTTCCATAAATAATAGGCTGAATGTAACATGTGGGAGTTGCTACCACATTTACATGCTTAGCTTGTTTGAAATCTTCAGGATCCCAAAACCTGAAAAAAATAAGTGGTAACTGTGTAAAAAAAGTTAAACCTTAGAAATAGGTTTGCATAGTCCTCTCGTGTGTGTTTCCCAAAGAGAAAACAGAATATTTCACAAATTCAGGCTATACCCTGTGGAAATTTTTTAACTGTCCCATTCTTCCAGTGTTCATTATAATTTGGAAATGACGTGACAGTGTTCTTGCTCCACTTCCCCTTACGGTGCATAGTAACATACCTGATTCTGCAAATAGCTAGGTTTTGGAAAGCAAAATTCTTAAAAATCTTAAATTCTTAAAACTTTTTACTGCCTACAGAAATTGTGCTATGAATTCACTTAAGCAAATGTAAAAGGTTCTGGAATTTTGCTGCTGTCTGCCATTTACTTAATTCATTTCTTTCCAGAAGGACACAGAGTTGTTAAAGCAAGAACAGGAAATAATAGAAATGTTAGTTGATAGGAGACAACATTTATTTTGTTTCCTGTGAGTAAACTTTTTTTCCACAGTAGTAGTCTTTTAATTATTCTTAAACAGTCTGTTTCCACATATTTTGCTAAATGTGCTGGGATTGTTTGTGTTTCTTTCAAAGCAAATTAGATCGTGGCATTTGATAGTAGTAGTTGAAGGAATATAATTAGCTTTGTTTTCTCTTTAGGAAGAAGACATGTTCAAACAAGATTAGTTGAACCAAGAGCCTCATCACTGAACAGCGGAGACTGTTTCCTGTTGTTAACTCCACATTTATGTTTCTTGTGGGTGGGAGAGTTTGCAAATGTCATAGAAAAAGCAAAGGTCAGTACTGTTGTGAGGTTTTATTTATTATTTATTTTTAGAAACTTTGCAGTAGATGTCTCTGATAAAATTGAGCCTTAGTGCCACTTCTCTCAAAAAGTGGCATGTAACTGATAGTCTGTGACAGGGAGAAATGCAGGATTCCTGAAAATATGTTTTAGGTCATGCACTGAATGAAAGCTGGCATTTGTGAAGGAGTGTGTAGTTTGTGAAGCTGCAAGAGAAAAAAGGATATCCTCAGGATATAGACTAAACTAAAAAAAAATAGTCTGAATTGCAGGATGTCCTTTTCACTCCCATGTCCACTGAGATCAGTCTTGCTTTAAGGCAAGTGAAAGAATGAATGCATTTATGTAAAATTTTTTTCTAGTGTCTGTTTATTCAGTGCAATAAATAATAACAATTTCTTCTGCTATTTGCTGTATTATATCTCATTTGCGTTCTCATTGAGCAAGAATATTGCACAAATATTCCAAAGACTTAAGCAATCCTGTTCAGATAACTGTTAATCTCTTAGGCTTCAGAACTTGCAACTTTAATTCAGACAAAGAGGGAACTTGGCTGTAGAGCTTCTTATATACAGACTATAGAAGAAGGAATAAATACCCATACCCACGCAGCCAAAGACTTCTGGAAACTCCTTGGCGGACAGACAAATTACCAGTGTAAGCATTGTTATAGTTACAGTATCTGATGCTCTACCACAAAAAAAAATAGTAGAGTTGGTTCTCTTTAGTAAAGATAGTTGGAGGTTAATTTTTTTTTTTTTTTTTTTTTTTTTTGTTTTTTTTTTGTTATTTTTGACAATCTTTCCCTTAAGCCGCTGGAAGTCCTGAAGAAGATGAAATGTATGAAGCCGCAATAATAGAAACAAATTGCATTTACCGCCTTGTAGAGGATAAACTCATTCCTGAGGATGACTACTGGGGAAAGGTGCCAAAATGTACCCTGCTACAACCAAAAGAGGTATTGTGCCACTAACTGCTCCTGTGCTAAGTGCAGGAACATGCAACTGGTAATGACTTGCAGTAACTGCAAATGCTCATGGAGAGGGTCACTGAAAGCTGGGTCCTCCGTGTTTCTGAAAGGCTTCTGCACACTTTGCTGTCCAGAGTGTGCTGCAAGGTCTCAAGAAATTATTATTCACATTCTCTTCAAAGTAATATACCATTTTAGGAAGTGGAAATAAATCTTTTTGGTCAACAGTGGCTTACCCCAGAGTCATGAAGTGCAAAACAAGTAGCACTTTGGAAAAACAAAACAAAATAAAACCTGCTTTTATTTCTATCCCTAGCTGACTTTTCCTCTTCCAACAACCATTTCATCCCTCTAAGTCAGAATGAGAGCAGGTTTCTAAAATGAGGACATGATGCATTTTCTTGAAAGTATTGAAGTCACTGCCTTTTTGCCTACATTGTGTGTTCTGTCAGCCTTCCCTGCTGTAGGACGAGGCATAGGTCTAAATGTCAGAGAAAGCTGCTGAAACTGGACCGCTATCAGTCATGCAACAGAACCAGACTTCTAGCAGTAAGAGCTCTCTAATCTGCTGGTGACTTCAGCCACCTAATGCACCTCACAGCATTCCCCCTACTTGCTTCCAGTCATCCTCAAAACCTGGACATCACAATGCAGACCACTGGCCTGTCCTTACTTGCATTGCAGTGCTCCTTGTTCCTGTCACTGCAGAAACTCATATTTGGAGGAGTTTCTGTTCAGCACAAGGAAACTGGAGGATCAGGGTATTACCTAATGTAATGGTAGGTTGATTTTTTTGTTGTTTGGTTTTGATTTTAGGTGCTGGTGTTTGATTTTGGCAGTGAAGTATATGTATGGCATGGAAAAGAAGTTACTTTAGCACAAAGAAAAGTGGCATTCCAGCTGGCAAAACACTTGTGGAATGGCACCTTTGACTACTCCAATTGTGATATAAATCCTCTGGACCCCGGAGAATGCAATCCCCTCATACCCAGGTATTGTAGCTCAAATTAGTCTCATTGCAGATACATAGTTTTCTTGCCCTCTTTTCACAGTGTTTAATTTGATTCTATATCTTTTCTTCCCTTGCACAGAAAGGGACAAGGACGCCCAGACTGGGCTGTATTTGGCAGACTCACAGAACATAACGAGACGATACTGTTCAAAGAAAAATTTCTTGATTGGACAGAACTGAAGAAACTCAATGAGAAGAATTCTAGTGAATCCCTTCACCAGAAGGTGCATATAATAAGCATGCTAGGTATTTCAAACTAGATGACTTAGTTGGGATGGCAGCCAGGGCAGCTTGTGCTCAAGGATCAAGAGCGCATTTTTTATCTTGTGGGCTTTGACCTAGGGGTCAGAACATCACCTCCTACAGTGAACCCACAGAGTTCTTTTATATTATTGTTATTTATAGATTATATATAACTATATATAACTATATAACTATATATATAGTTTTATATATAACTATATATTTTGTATTGTTTATATATTATATATAAATTAATTATTATTATTATTATTATTATTATTATTATTATTATTATTATTATTATTATTATTATTATTATTATTATATGAGCCAGGCAGCTCAATGAATACTGCTGAGGTGGCTTTGACAGGGCTTGAAACGATGACAAGATACTAAAGTACTGAAATACGCAGGAGTCAAAATGTTTGACTGGAACTGTGGGGCAAGAAGAAAAAAAATGCTGTGCTCAAAGAAGTCCCTTCTCTGTGTTTTCTGACAGGAAGAATCCAGATCTGACTCTAAACCATATGATGTCATGCTAATGGTAGCAGTGCCTCAAACAGCTGTGGGCACAGTCTTGGATGGAATGAATATTGGCCGGGGTTATGGACTGGTAGAAGGAGAAGATGGGAGGCAGTTTGAAATTATCACTGCCTCTGTGGATGTCTGGCATATCCTGGAATTTGATTATAGTCGACTGCCCAAGCAAAGCATAGGGCAGTTCCACGAGGGAGACACATATGTGGTGAAGTGGAAGTACATGGTGAGCACTACAGGTTAGTGAACAATTCCATTTCGTTCTGCTGAAACATGCAGAAATGCAGCTAAAACTCTGCTGTTAGTAGTGAGATCCAGACCTAGATTTCCATGGATGTGAGACAGTTTGAAAAGTTAGGGATGCTAATATCGCCTTTCTAGGTCATTAAAATGTAAAGTTTTGTATTTTGTTTAAAAGAAAGCAGTAGAAAATAAAAAAGTTGTAGTTATTTCTGATACACCAGATGTAATGCTGTCCATCTCTGCTTTTACCCACCATTGGTGGTGTACATGTTCACAGGACGGTTCATTAAGCCAGAATTATGCCCACAGCTTAACACCAAAATAGTTAGGTAGCTGAACTAATGGCAGTGGTCTGAATATCTCACAAAAGAGGTAGGCTTAGCAACAAGAAAAACCTTTGCTGGTTAATGGAGATCAATAACAATGACAGGAAAAGCCCTTGCCAGCTCATTGCCCTTGCTATCCATCCTGCTGTTGCTGAAAACTATTGATCTGGATTTGAGGCTCAGCAGTGTTCTGACAAAGAGCCTGAGAGCAGCAGGTAAAGCCTGAGAACCAGTTAGCTCCATAAGCCCATTGGAACTCTCCCTTCTGGCACTAAACTAAGAATAGGTGGGTTTTGTGGTAAGTTAAAAACAAATAGTCTAAAACTGATTGTTCCAAATAGAGTTTATTAAAGTCAGTTGAAAGCACATAACAGTTATACAGCTTCAGGCTTTTAGCCAAAAAAATGTAGGTAGGTCTTAGTCAGGATCATTGAGATCAGATACTGGCAAATCCAAGAAAAATACAAAAGCTTGTAAGTCTTGGGAGAAGTGGGTAACACTAGTACTGAACTGTAAACAGACTTCATCCAAATGGATGAAAACATATTCCATCACTCCAAAACAGAATAAATTTTTATGTAGGAGGCAGTACTTTTATGGGCTGAATGTACAGATAAGATGAAGGCCGTAAATTTTAAAGTAAGCAGTGTTTTGAGTATTCTCAACTTGAAAAAAACAGGATGCTTTCTCCTAAGTGTTTCACTTGGATCCTGCTCAGCACTGCTGGAATCAAGGCAGATGTTTTAACTTTTTTTTTTTCAAATCTGTTTTAAAACTCTTGGGTTTTTTAAAATCTTTGATTTCATTCTAACTATTTATTCTCTATTCATTGTAAAGACTGCAATATTCTGTAAGTAGTTGTATTGTGAATTTCACTTGCTGTAAACATTATTTGCTTATCATAACAAGTGAATGCCGACTCTTAAGGAGAAAAAAAAAAGCACCTCCTCTCCTGCTGCCAAAGAACAGTGTGTAATGTGGAAAATCAGCCATAATGCACTCTTCTGGTTACATTACGGGACATGCCATTTCACATAAAAATTGGCTCAAATGCTGTCAGTTATTTTTCTCCAGATAGTAGCAGGTCTTTCTACATCTCTTTCTCCAGCCAACACAGGCATCTCTGCCTGTGGGCTTACGTCCACCTGGGGAGACAATGCCAGCTCTGCATGGGGACACTCTGGCTTAGAGACTTAATGTTCCTCCAATTGCACATTTTTTCTTTCCTGTTCTGGATGGGATAGTGCTGAGCTGGCAGATGAGATTTGAAACCATGTGCTGTTTAAAGGTATAGCCAGAATATTTTCTTCAGCATGTGCTCTCTGTTTCACAGTTGGAAGCAGACAAAAAGGAGAGCAACAAGTACGGGCTGTTGGAAAAGAGAAATGTGTGTATTTCTTTTGGCAAGGAAGGCACTCCACAGTGAGTGAGAAAGGAACATCAGCACTCATGACAGTGGAACTTGATGAAGAGAGAGGAGCACAGGTGAGCTTCCTAGATGGCAGACCTGGTAAGATCTGCCTGTCTGGGTAGCCATGAACAGTAAACAGGAATTATCTTCTTTGCCTCCTTCCTTTCTGTAAACGTGTTCTTGCCATTACAAATAGTCAGACCTCAAAATTACTTTTGACATTTTTCCAATTGCCAGAGACACGTAAGCTCCTTTATGGACTGTCATTCTCAAATGCTGCTTCTAAGGATATTTCTGAAAAAGGCTGAAGAAGAAGGTCTTTTCTCCCTTCCCTGCAGGAATAGATGAACCACAATTGCACAGATTAATGCCATCGTAGTGCTAAGGAAAAGCACTTTTTGCAGGCCAAGGGCTAAGGAAAAGCACTTTTTGCAGGCCAAGGCAAAAAAATACATTGGAAATTTTGAATTTGCATACTGTGTAATTACATATTAATTGCATTGTTTGCAGAGATTCTAGCAAATGCAGTTTGAACCTGAGAGGACAGGCTAATTCGCTTTGTCTTTAGGCAGACTTGGGCTTTGCTGTGGCTTCACTGTTACCAGCATGCAAGATGGATGGTTTAGAGTTAGTTTCTGTACCTTGATCCTGCTTTAATTAGTTTTTTAACAGCAGCATAGAAATGACCAGCAAGACAGGAGTTCATAGAGGAGAGAAATATAAGAGCCCTTGATCAAGAGTGTGAGTCTCTGCAACATAGCTGATTTAGGAATTGGCTATATCACTTTCATACTCCTTATGCAATGTTTAGTGAACAAAGAACATGCATGTTATCACAAAAACCAGTTTTAAAGCAAATTTTGAACCTACTTCAGTTCCTGTGTTATCTCCATAATGGTTTCAGTGAACATCGGTCAGGGTGGACAGGTTCTGCACATATTCATAAAATTCAAAAAATGGTTAGTTTAAACCAATTTAAATTAAACTTCATTTGGTATTCTATTATCCTCTGAAACTCAATTGTTGGATTCTAGCTAGAGTTTCTTTTAATATGCAGGCCACATATGGAACCCATTGCATGCTGATATATGGTAATTTAAACAATAGTCAGCAGTTGTAAAGTAGAAGGAAAGCCATCTTTGTGGGTGGCCATAACTATATAATTTTTAATAATCCATAGAGACCAGTTTTCCTGAGTCTGTATACTTCCTTTATTTTTTTAATGAAGAGTGGTGCTTTCAATTTCCAGGTACAAGTGCTTCAAGGGAAAGAACCACCATGCTTCTTGCAGTGTTTCCAAGGAGGGATGATTGTGCATGCTGGAAGAAGGGAAGAGGAAGAAGAAAATGCACAAAGTAAATTATTGTTAGTTAAGAGTTTCTGCCCCAAAATTCTTTTATAGCTGTTGTGGAGAGCTTTGTATTCAGTCTCAACTACCCTACTCTGTAGAAAATAAAAATGAATGCCATGAAACTCTTGGGACAGCTTTGCAATGCTTTGTTTCAAGGTAGCCTTTTTCTTCTTTGAGCAGAGAATGGATTTTGTCACCCTAGAGCATGTTGACTTGATTGTATTGATGCACATATAATTTCTTTTAGTTTGATTTTTTTTAAGCCAAGTGCCCATTTGCTTTAAAGTATGTTCTTTTCTACACAGTCTGGGGAGGAAGAGTGTTTTTGTGAGCAATTCTTCTGCTCCAAAGAAAGCTCTAAGCTTTTATTACCCAGTCATTGCTTTTTGTAACATATTCCTTGAATACAGTAGGAGAATTTCAGTGGAAGCGTAGCTTGGAGATGCTTCAGTTTTCACTTGACTGTCACCTTATGTTCTTAAGGTACAGAGGGGAAGAGGAGCTCAATAGGAGGAATACTGGGTTTGTTTCCCTTCTTCACCATATGAAACAGCAGAACTTGACTCTTCTGCTCTGTTAAGCTCTTCAGCTCTCAATACTTGTGCTCTTGTAGCAAGATTTTAGAAGGCATCTCTTCTGCACAGGGTTTCTGCAGTAATGTTAGCCAAACCAGGTGCTTAGCTAGTTCATTCTGTCACAACGTTGGCATGCAGGAGGTGAAATTCATCCAGTATGAGAACAACTGTTCCAGAGCACAGGTTTTGAATTTTCAGTCCTATGTGATTTTATAATAGTGCTGCTCTGTTCCTGTCTGCTCCAGGTGATTGGAGGCTTTATTGCGTGCGAGGAGAAGTTCCCAATGAAGGAAACTTACTTGAAGTAGCGTGTCACTGCAGCAGCCTGCGTTCCAGGACATCCATGATTGTCCTCAATATCAACAAAGCTCTCATCTACCTGTGGCATGGCTGCAAAGCACAGGCTCACACCAAGGATGTAGGAAGAACAGCAGCCAATAAAATAAAAGAACAGTGAGTGTCTGATCTATATTTTGGCGATGATTCTATAGACTATCAATTTACTTGAAGTAGTCTTACTTAAAGAAAATTTGAAATAAATAAAGCTGTCCTTTAAGTACAAATGCAGCATGTGCATGATTCGTCAGGAGAAGGAGTGAAGGTTGGTTGGTTTGGTAGAGTGGAGACAACTCATATCCTGTAATTGCTTTCACTGGAGGTCAAATGTATTTATTAATAAACTCATAAAATGGTTGGAAGGGACCTTAAAAATCACCTAACTCCGATCGCCCTGCCATGGGCAGAGATACCCTCCACTAGACCAGATTGCTCAAAGCCCCATGCAAATCTGGCCTTGAACACTTCCAGGGACTGGGCACCCACATTCTTCCTACTGTACAAATTACAGTTAAAACAAAGTCATTTTCCATTTGGAGTGAGATGCTAAACATCTGAATAGCAAATTAAAGGGCATTCAATGAAGAGGATTAGAATCCCGCCTTGTGAGTAAGGAAGAGGAAATTATCTTGGGAAAGCATGCAAGGAGGACAGCAGCCATTACAAAAACAGGCAGCAACAATCCCTACTGAGAACTCCTGTGAGCATCTCCTTCACTCTGGGAATGGGATCCAAATGCTACAATAATAGCTGTTGAAATTCCCTGTCTTGTTCTTGGATAATTTTTCAAAGTGCTTGTGTTGGCCTGAAGCGTGCAACAAGCGTATAGGGTGCTTTTGGGGTCCACTAATGCGAGTGGCCAGCAGGTTTGTGTTAGCTGTGTTTGGGGCAGGAACAATATGAGTCCACTCTTTCTGTGTGTTTCATAGGTGTCCACTGGAGGCAGGGCTGCACAGCAGCAGCAAGGTGACGATTCATGAATGTGATGAAGGGTCAGAGCCCTTGGGATTCTGGGACGCCTTGGGGAGGAGAGATCGGAAGGCCTATGACTGCATGTTGCAAGGTAGATCTATATTCCTGGATTTGGCACTCACATTTTACTCTACTAGTCTACAGTGTTGTCAGATTTAATGTAAAGTTTTTGAAGAATTTTTTGGTAGTTGAGTTCTTCAGAGAAATGCTTCCAAAAATCTTACTGAGTTAAGTAATACTGTTCTAGAAGGAAAGTACTGGAAAAACCAAGTGTTTCATTTTGTTCTCCCCTGCTTCTGCTACCCCTCTGTATTCAGGCAGCACAGAGCAATAGTTAACACTGTTACAAATATATTTTGCTTCACTTCTGAAGGGATTTAAGAGGCAGTTCTCCTCACATTCCTGTCCAGCCTTTGCTTTGAAACTGCCAACAAAGGTAGCAGGGGAATTGATTTGCCAGGTGGAAAATTTGTCAGCTAACTCTGCGATGGGCTTGCTTCACTTTGCGGAACAGCAGGTTATGAAATGGCTGATAGTAACTAACCAGGATCAGATTCAGACTGATGGCAGCCAGCCCCTCAGCTCGACTTTTTACAGCTGTTGCTAGTCCCTCAAGACATCTGGTTGTCTTTCCTGATTTTTCAAAACCCAGATAATTAACAGCAATGTTTAAAGTGTATTGTTAGCTTTAAAATTAAGTCTAACTTTTTTTGTTGTGACTCTTCTTAATTTTTTTTTCTTTGAAGATCCTGGAAAGTTTAATTTCACACCCCGCCTGTTCAGCCTCAGTAGTTCATCAGGAGAATTCTCAGCCACTGAGTATGTTTACCCTTCAAGAGACCCTGCTGTCATCAATTCCATGCCATTCTTGCAAGAGGATCTTTACACTGCCCCACAGCCAGGTATGTGCTTTAAAATACTTAAGTAACAAGAAAACAGATGACTGTATCCTGCATCGGGCAGTGTCTCAGTAATTGTAAGCACTTTTAACATGATATCTCACAGGAAAATGTGTGCATGTGATGCTTATACAGTACTAAGCAGGAACAGTAATTTTTCCATGATGAAGATTCTGAGAAATAATCAAGTACATGTATGTATCCCAGAAGCTGGCTGTAAAAATACGTTGTTTATATCAGAGAATCAAAGTCCAGTTGAAGTTTAGCTGGATAATTAACAAAGGAATTGGTAAGATGTGAAATGATCCTGTTGTGATGCTGGCAAGCATTTAAGACTGGGGTTGTTCAAGGGATTACAAAAACTAGTAAGTGGCTAATGATGGATTTGTTATTTTCTGACTGTGTAGCCCTCTTCCTTGTTGACAATCACCATGAAGTGTACCTGTGGCAAGGCTGGTGGCCTGTGGAGAACAAAATCACTGGATCAGCTCGAATCAGGTGGGCTACAGACAGGAAATGCGCCATGGAGACGGTGCTGCGGTACTGCAAAGGTAACAGACTGCTGTGCCTGCTCTGAGTGTGTCACACCTGTCCATGCCTTCTGTCCTGAGCTGAAAGGTGCTCCCCCGATGTTATCAATAAACATCAGTTCATTTGGAGTTACATACCCCACTCTTTCTTAGCAAACCATTTGTCCAGTAACAGCGTTGTTCCCAAATTGTCAAGGTACTCTACTGACTCTGCTCTCGGTGGAAAGGCTTTATTTATTGTGTTACACCTCAGAATCACAAGTTAACAGTTTAAACATTCTCACTTAAGCCTCCAAGCTTAAGCTTAGCTGGTTCTTGGCAGGACACTTCTGCTGAGCATACCAGAAGGTTTCGTTTACCTGAATTTGGGTAATTTCAGACCATCACACTCTGCTTACTCTATTCTAAGTCTGCTTTTGTAAGATAAGAAAGGCTTTGAGTTAGAAGTAGCTGTTGGGGATTTTCAGCATTTATGTTTTAATCTTTGCACAGTAAAAGACGGGTGTAAAAATACTGAAAAACATGTTAAAAGGTCCCATATTAATTAAAAAGAAATTCTGAAAAATTTATTTTTTCTGCCTTAAGCTGCTTCAGCTTTTCAGGAAAAATTAAATACCCTTAGGAGGTTACTTTGAATAGTGGGTGAGATTGCAAAATACTGTACCTTTTGTAATTTCTCCCTCCTTTTTTTTGTATTTTTACTGTTTTCAGGAAAAAATGTAAAGAAGCCCCCCAAATCCTATCTAATTCATGCTGGCCTGGAGCCTCTGACATTCACAAATATGTTCCCAAGTTGGGAGCACAGGGAAGACATCGCAGAGATCACAGAAATGGTAAATCTTTTCATTGCATAGTCTGTTTCCTATTGCTAGTAATTGTGCCTTGTGTTGTCAGTAACATTGGTTGTTTCCACTATCAAGCCCCAAGATCCAGAGGATAAACTTAGAAAGCACAGTTCAGGAGTCTGCGCAGGAAAAAAAAAACCAACACCACAGCTAAATTCTGACTGGGAATGTGTATATCAGAGGCATTGCTTTTTGATTTTTCTTGTAACTTCTCATATTCTTTTTTTGTTAAAAACAGAAGGAAAGTGTTACCTGAATCATGGCTTAGAAAGAGATGTGCTGGACTTTGAGTTTAACAGAATAGCTGTTTCAGTCATGCAGCAATGAGCAGTTCTGGTCTGTTCCCCAGATTCAGATGCAGGGGAACAAAGCACCTTTCAAAGGATCAGCTGGCTCCAAGGCTTTGCTACTGACTTCCTCACCTGGGATTCAGAGTCACAGCCAAATTACATGTGGCTGCTTTAAAATCTTTCAGTCAAAGGGCATCTCAACACAAATGCCATTTTCTGTTTTGTAAGTCTTCTGCAGACATTCTTCGTAGAAGTGCTGGCTTCATGACTAAACACAGATTTCAGCCTTAAACTGAGATTCTGGGAGTACAGGATGTCTCTCTGCTAAGTGCAGACCTGTTTTTAGCTGTGAAATTGTTGTAGGGCAGGTCTGTTGGCCTGTGTGCACACCTGGACATACAGCTTTGTGCTCAGGCAGGGCAGGTTATCCCATGCCATCTGCAGATGGCCATGGGCACAGCTGATGCTTTCAGCATTGTGATCCTGTTCTCTGTTTTCTCCTTTCAGGACGCTGAGGTTTCTAATCAGATAATACTTGTAGAGGACGTGCTGGCCAAGCTGTGTAAAACAGTGTATCCATTAGCAGATCTATTAGCTAGGCCTCTGCCTGAGGGAGTTGATCCACTGAAGCTTGAAATTTACCTTTCAGATGAGGACTTTGAGGTAAGGAGAGAATAGGTGCACTGTAACTCTGTGCATCTATGCCGAACCATGCAAGAAAGTAATTTGCTGGTTGTGCTACTCATCAGTTGTTTTTGCTAATAGTACATCCTTTCATTTTAAATGCAGGTTGCATTAGAGATGACAAGAGAGGAGTACAATGCACTGCCATCTTGGAAGCAAGTTAACCTGAAGAAGGCAAAAGGACTTTTCTAAGCTGTGTTTATGGAAGTGAGCACTAAAGGGATGTCCACTCTCACTTTCTATGTCCTTTAGAAGAATTGTACCCTACATTTACAGAACAAATAAAAATAATCCGAAGTTATTGGTGACTACCTATGGTGTGTAATATTATAATAAAAGGCCAAGAGAACTCTTTGAAAATGGAATTCAATTTTGACTCTTAAAGTTAATGTTTTTAAGCTCCGTTCTATGCACTTAAACAGTAGCTTCTTGAGCTACTGCTGCAGGTGTCCTTTGGCTATATCCAATACTTGCCATTTTTGTTTTTAAAGAAGTTCTCTTTGTAAAGTGTTATTTTGTTAGTTTGTGGATTACAAAGAATTTATATTTATATAAACACATAGAACAAGTATGTATTTAACAATGCAATATGTATTCACTTTCAAGACTTCCATGTCAAAACTACAGAAAAGTAGCTGGATGGCAGTTGCTTGTACTGAATTAGCTATACCACCAATATGTATCTCCTTTGCATTCTGAAAAGTTTCTCTTTGCAATAGTTAATGAATTGTTCTCAGTGCTGCTTCAGGTGCTAAACTGAACAAAGCGTTTGTATTTATAGCATGGATTTCTTGAGAAACTATGCGAATCAACCTTTATACTTTATTATCCAAAAATGTATAGTGCCTTGTTTTTTTGTGTACAGTTTATATACAAAAAAAAAAAGATTGGTCTGCATTTTGAAGATGGCTTAGAATGGTCTCCTATGTTACTTTTATAATAGTAGAAATAAAAAACATCTCAATTTCTAATCCTTGTTGTAAACATTAAACATGTCTTTTGTGATATAAGAACCGAAAGTAAAAGCTTCTGAATAAACTCTTAGCGATGCTCTGACTTGTCATTAATTTGTACTGTAATCTGTACTAGCATTGGAACCTTCCATAACATAGTATTTTCTCAAAATATTTTAACCTTTGATGTCTGTGGGTATTGTACAGAGTTATAATTTGAGAAGCAGATAATGTAGAAAATAATCAATGTATGAGATAAAGTTGGGCAAAACTTTAATGCTGAATGTTGGAACCTGTCAGTCACACAACTCTGTATTCTTTGGATTTCCCTGTTTTATATATGAAACCAAAGTTATTATGCTGGTTTTCAAAATTTGAAAAAAATCTTTTCAACCTTTGTGCAATTGGGAGTAAAATTTGAATTGAAAATGAGCGTTGTGTCTATTCTTTCAATAAGCACTGAAGATATTGTTTTTACTCAGTTAATTAGGACATTGAATAGAATCTTCAAGTAAATACTTGCTTATGGTTTGAAATGTTTTTGAGGCATTTGGCATTTCTATAATAAGCTGTGTGGTTCTCCTCTGTATCCTAGTGGGTTTCACATTTTCATTCCTGTCTGCATAGCTTTCCTTCTGCCCTGCAACCATTTAGAGCTGCTCATGGTGATATCAGGTTTTAGCTTTTCTTGGGGTGGTGCCTGTTGCTGCTCTTGTCATTCTCCTAGGCCAAGGGACTTGAAGTGGGATTTTTGAATGTGTGAGGTGTAGATTTCTGCAAGATCTGCAATAAGTATTGCTTCATAGTTAAAGTGAATCTTGTTTTGACAGATGGACTGGTAAGTTGTAACCAAACCTTTAAGCAAACAAACTAAAAATGTAGAAATACGCAAGTACTATTCACCTGATGTGAGATATTACAGGTGAATTTGCAGCAGTGGAGTATTTCCTTTCATGTATGGGTTTCTGTCAAGAACTGAAATGAAATAACCCAAGAAAATGTTAGGAGCAGTATTCAGAGCCACAATGCTTCTTACATATGTGCCAGCAAAAGCTGTTTAGATGCCAGTTCCTCAGAGGTCCTCAGCTGCCTGTGATACACTGTTAGTTTGAAAATGCAGGGCTTTATAGCGACAAGTTTTATTTTTCAAGCACTGAGAGGTTTCTAAAGTCACTGCTGTATTCATCTAAGCATTTCTGCACCCATATATTTTCCTCTTTCACCCTCCCTAGTGATAAAATCAAACGGGAATTAGGTTTTGATTATTCATGTTCAGTCTGTACCATGAGGGTAGCAGGTTCCTCTGTTTTGATTTTTCTCTCCAACAGAGAGCTGATTTGCATAGCATGATTGACCTTGTTTTTCCCTCTGGCAGGGTAGTATCATTTGCTTTTGTTTCTTGAAAACATTGTCAGTCCTTCAAGTGCTGCTGAAGGGCAACATTCACCCACCTCTAAAGCCTTTAGAATCTCAGCTGAAAGACAAGAAGAGCCAGTAAGGGGGCTGCAGGCACTGAAACAATTCGCTGTTGTCAGATCTCAGAGTTCCTGTAAATTTTACACTATTTCGTATCTAATGGCCCAGTTCCATGAACCAGGACACAGAATCCAACTTTCTACCTGGCTGCTTTGATCATAACATTACCTAGGAAAACTTTAAGGTTTTGCAGAAAATACTTTATTATCCATTATATACTTGTTACTTATCAAAATGCTTTCCTGAAACAGAAAGCAATTCAGTGTAAGGCCTTAGACAGACCTGTAGATTATGCTTTAACTTTCTGCTACCTTCCCTCTCCACTATAGGGATGCCATTTGTGGTTGGAAATTGCAAAGGGCCATTAAAATATTCTTGTACTGGTTTTATGCCCTGCATGGGAAATAGAGCTGAAACATGTCCTGTATGGCTAGGGGGACAGGGTTAGTTTGGTTGCTTGCCTGGATTAACTGATATTCTCTGCTTGTTTCAAATAGACACCCAAGAACTCCATGTTTAGGCAAAGTTTCTGGTGTAGGGAGTCTGCACATGAAAAAGATAGTACATTGAACATGGTATTCTGTGTTTTCTGTCAATCCCATAGCCTTCAGTCATTGAGTCATGATTTTATTTCTTATGGTTTTAAACTGCCCCATCCTGACTCTTAAAAGTATTGTTCTTTGATTACAGAGTTATTCCTGCCCACATAAGGATTTGTTAGCAGTGAAATGGGCTGGAAATGTGAATACATTAGTATGCCAAAACAGCAAATAAAAAAAACATTATGTCTGAAAAATGCTACCTGTATGTGGCAGCCAGAAGAGGAGAGAAAATGGGAGATAGGTAAAAGGAGAAAAAACCAAAACTAATAATTTGGGAGAACTTTCTTCTGCTTACAACTGTCCCACCAGTCTCCCAAATAGGTACTTGGCTCAGAAGGAGTTGTGGACCCGTGGGCAGAAGTGGTGAAAGCTAAATTCTGAGCTCCTCTGAAAGCCTGTGGTGCTTTTGTGGAAAGGGGCAGTGGCAGGTTGCTGTGGTGAGTCCCACTGTTTGCACAGTCCTGCTGGGATAGGGGTTTTGGCTGGTGGGACAGGCTCCTCACAGCATCAACCCTGCTTGGCTGCACTATGGGGAAGAACGGTTTGACCAGTCTCTGCTTCTAACTCCCAGTCAATATTTCCCTTTTGGATCAAGATGAGGAGAAATAGCTCAGTAATATTCTCCAAAGTGCCTGCTTTCCACTGAGGCTCCAGTTCCCTCCCAGTATGATGCTGGTTGCCAACAGCTGATGCTACAGGGAATTCCTTTTTGGGCACAGGGTAAGTAAGGACTGTGCTCAGCCAGGCAGTGCTGGCTCTGAGAACACTTTCTTTCTCACAGGGCAGCAGCATGGAGTTGACCACACAAGCCTGAGATGCTGCCCCACGTAGATGAACACTTCTAGCTTTCCTCCTGAGATTGGACTGGTGAATTGATGGGGATGACAAAATTTGGGGTGCAGTGCTTGATATGCCAGGTTTGTTTTCTCTCCTCTGCTCTCATATGTATATACCCTGTAAGATAATTGCTGATTTGTGTTGTTTTCATGCAAGTTGATTGGTGGAGTAAGAGGAGAACCTGGAAGAACAGCTTATCTGAGAGTAACAGCTAAGTGTAACTCCTGCTGTTATCGAGGTGAAGTAGTAGCTAAAACTGCCCAAAGAACATCCTAGAGAGTCAGTGCAGTTTCCTCATTCATACTGGCTCTTTATTGTGAATAAGTTTTGTTGAAACCTGTGACTGTGGGATGGTGCTGTCAGAGTATTAGTTTTCCTCTATCTTAATTCAACAATCCTGGTCCTATAATAATAATAAAATGTTTTAATAATATTTCTTCTTTAACATTAAACTCTGTATTGTACTGGCTTCTAGCTAGCAATATTTTTCTGGGCACTGATTTCTGATCTTGGAGATGAACAAGCGCAAAGCCTGTCCATGGGCAAAGGCACAGGCCAAATAACTGAGTGGTAAGTACAACCAATCCCAGCAGAAAAGGGATGAAGCCACTTGTTTTGTGACTCACAGATCATCTTAAACTCTGCTTAGCAGCCCCAAGCCCTGCTCTGTATTAAGAATGTTTCATGTGGGATTTTCCAGTTTGTGAGACTCAGGGGTAGATGTGGGAAATGCACAGCTATATGGCAGGGTTTCACCAGCCATGCACCTGGCAGCCCTTTCCCATGGGTAGGACAGTCCTCTTCCATGTCTCTGTGCTCTGGGGTCACTGAGAGCAGTGTGGGCTGGGAACCAGTCATGTGGGGACTATTCCAAGAGCTGGAAAGCCACTGAAGAAGCAAACCCAACCAGCCCATAATGCTGCATGCTCTAGAGCTGAAGCTAAGTAAATCATCATCTCTGTTTGTGTTCTGCCTAAAGTGCAGCATATTTCAGAGGAATGGTGAAAAAGAGGGAGTACCATACACTCTGCACACCACCATGTTTTCTGCAGCTGGTACTTTGCCTTTGGGTGCTCCCTGTCCTTTATTCCTTGGAGAATTGGTGCAGTGTGCCCAAGTGCCCAGGCAGCAGGCACATGAGATCAGCAGCAGGGACTGCATCTCCACATTTTCATGTCAAATCTTGTGATTTTCACAAGGATGTACAACCCAAGGGGCAAAGATGTCCCCATCCTGTTCCTACAGCCACTGTCACAAGGGCAGCCCTATGACATGTTCACATGCAGTCCCGTTCCACTGACAGTTCCCTCTTGGCAACAGAGTGCCACTTTTATAAAGCTTTATAAATCACTCCTGCTCAGTGTAGCCTCTTGGACTAGCACAGAATATATTTTCACAGAAAGAACCAGACTCTGGGCAAATTTCTTACATTCTGTTGCTAAAATATACGATATTTATGTAAAAGAAATATTCATTTTCTCCTTTCTCATTGCAGTAAGGAACTGGGGTATGTGAATAAAACTCTCCTTTATCTATTAACAGAAGACAGAGTCAGTTGTAGAGATTCATGGTAAAAGGTACTGATTGTGCACCTGAGGTCCTTGGCTCTTCTCCATATGCTGCACACAGAGTCCAGGCCCTGTGCTGGCAAACCCTTGCAGCTGAGCATTTCTACACTTCTGGCTCTACCAAGCCAGTCGAGCTGGATGGGGCCTTGAGGGGCTGCCTGCACCACAGCTGTGCAATGTGCAAATGTTACCTAAAACACACCAAAGTTCTGCTCTCTCTTCTGCAGGTACTTGTCCATGGAATTGCCAAGTTATTGAACCAGAGAAAAGCCTTAGAGTGTATGCATGCACTGCTGAAAGAGCAAGGGAAGCCAGGAGAAAGCAATCTGTAGTGACCCCATTTGCTATTTTACTGATACCTGCTCAGCCTCAATTTTACACTCCCCTATCTCCCTCTGCAGCCTGTGTGTTCCAGGCTGTGCTAACCAGCACATTCATTCTACAGTGGTAATTGCTGAGCCACTTGTTCTTCATAGCAGAACACTGATGTTTAATTCCTTTAATTTAGAAATGTGCTGTATAAACTGTTAACTGTTTGCACATGTGACTATTAATTGTCTTTAAGCAGACAGTAAACATATAACCTCAATACAATCAGTACCCTTAGTCATGGCAACTGCCTGTGAGGAAAGGCACCTGCTTCCTACTCCCCAAATCAGATGCTGTATTTATATACAGCATTATATATAATGTTGTTGAAGTGGTAACACTTTATTATTAGTGCCTCTGTTTGCTCATTCTATACTTTATAAAGTGATCATGACTTATAGACAGAAAAGTAATTGATTTGGCTTGGTTTATCTACAGGGGCCCAGGCAATATTTTATCGTTTCACTTTGAAAGCTGTTTTTGATCTCAAGTCATTTATGTAAGTAAAATCTCTGCTAGTTCTCCTGCTTTTTCTTTTTCCAACTCTGACTGCTACCCTCATTTCACTGAAGTTTTACAATTTAAATATGTGGGTGTTTTTTTAAACAATTCTTTCATATTTGAGGAATATGATTGCTGGTACCTTGTTGTATAGTTGTAGGGGGTGTATTTCTCCCTACACCCCACCCCACCACCACCACCCCAGTTCTTTCCAAGTGGTTTATTAATGATCTCAGAAATATTATTCTCTATTTCAGAAAATATTTTCAAAATTTGCCTGCAAACCAGAAGCAGAACTATACTGCACCACGCCAGTGCAATAAATACTAAGGAAGGTTGAACAATTAACAAAAGGAAAACTACCAGAAAGAGTTTGAGGTTTTGACTTCATCCAGAAGCCTCTGGTTTACTACTAAAATTTCCAACAAAACAGACTTAATTTTTGCAATGCTTTTTGTTTTCAATAGAGCTATGCATTCTGCCAAGACATGATTGCTGGATGAGCAAAGACTTCCAAGACAGTCTCTGCAGCAACAGATGCAGGACTGTAGGCTGGAAGTGACATGAAGCATAGAAGGTCCAACTAAAATTACACAGAGCAGCAACAGGAATGAACTTTGAAAATCCTGAGTCTGAGCAATAGAGGGACAACCTGGAGCCCTTCAGGAATGACCTGTGAAGATGAGATCCTCTGGAACCACTGCCAGTCTTGGTGTCAGTTTGGACAGACACCACTGTAGAATATCTACAGTTTGTCTTTAAAATATATGCAAAGACTTCATAAGGTGAGGTTTATAAACAGCCCATATTGGTTAGACAGACAAGATACCACCTGTCCTAACACACCTCACTTGTTGATGTTCATACACCATAAGACCAAGTGCTAGGAGAATATGTGGTTTTGTATTTTGAGGATCTTAGCACATCTGCCTCATTTCTGATGACACAGAAGAGGCAGTGGTCTGTGAAAGCCTGGTAGCAGCAGATTTGTTTCCATGTTCTGTCTCTGGAACGAGATGGTTGTTATCAGACACCAAGTATGGAAGTGGAGCTTCTGGAAGCACATGTTGCCTCCCCACTCCGTCATGGAGGGATGTCTTATGGGTTGATTCTTTCCAAAGCCCTCCCCTTTTTTAGCCAAACTCTTCCAGAAGAGTTAGAAAACCTTTAAAGCACTGTTTTCCAAAGAAGGGACTGAAGCATGTGTGGGAAAGCAGCCAGAGCCCAGGAAAGGCTGGTAAGAGGATGTATGCTAATGAGGAAACTGTCCTGGTAGATGGGATAATGATTGAGCCTTCTTAGGAGGGAAGAGACGAGGAAAAACCATTGGAAAAGTGCCAGAACAGAGTGATTAAAAGTCCTTTCATTTTATATTACGAAGTGGCTGAAGGCTGCCAGCCTTGTTTGAATTTAATGGGAGCTTGTCCTTGACCCGTGTCCATGCTGCATCACATGAGTCACAGCCGCGGCATCCTGCGAGACAGGTGCCTGGCTGGGCGGAGGAGCGGCTGCTGCGCCGCAGCCAGCGCACACGGTGCCTCCAGTGCCGCACAGGTACCGCGGGAGGCAGGCAGGGCGCTGTGCTCTGCCCCGCTCCCCCCTCTGCCCGTCGGGGCTGCCTGACTGCCGTGACAGCATCATCCCCGGCGGGGCTCCGGCCGAGCCCGAGCTGGACGCAGGTTGTTGTGTTGCCGCGGGGCACTGCACCGGGTGCCCCCACCTGGCCAAGCGTTTCCGAGCGCTGGTGCAGGGCTGGGACGGGAACACGCAGCCGCCCGCCCCTCGGGCGGACTGAGCGCCTCTCGCCGCAGCGAGGGATCCGTGTTGCACGGCTCAGCAGCCGATCGCTCGGGCTGGGCTCTGCCGGCCGCCCCTTCCCCTCACACCGCCCCGTGAGCCCTGGAAGCAACTTCTGCGCCGGCGTTGAGCCCCGCGGGCCGCCCCGCCCGGCCGCGGCTCTCCCTTCTCCCTTCCCTCCCGAGCGCCGCCGCCATGTGGCCCCGCGGGCGGCAGGGGGCGCCGCGCTGCCACCCGCGGGCCCGGGCTGCCCTCGCTGTGCGCTGCGGGGCCCGGCGGGCCCGGCAGTCCCGGCCATCGCCACACGGCCCGGGGAGGGTTTGGTGTGGCCAGCCCCGACCATCGCCACACGGCCCGGGCGAGCTTGGTGTGGCCAGCCCCGGCCATCACACGGCCTGGCGAGGGTTTGGTGTGACAGCCCCGGCCATCGCCACACGGCCCGGGGAGGGTTTGGTGTGACAGCCTCGGCCATCGCCACACGGCCTGGGGAGGGTTTGGGGTGACAGCCCCGGCCATCGCCACACGGCCCCGGTAGAGCTTGCTGTGGTCAGCCCCGGCTATCGCCACACGTTCCCGGGCGAGCTTGGTGTGACCAGCCCCGGTTACAGCTCTGCCCTGCGGAGGGCTTTGTGCCCAGCGGCACAAACAGGCGCTGCCGGCTGCCCCTGCCTTCCCAAGGGACCCTTCTCCCGTACCAGGTCACGGCTGCGTGCCCGGGGCTCCGTGCCCGGCTCGCCCCCAGGCCGGCGGGGTGGCAGGGCAGTGACACCGCCGGGCTTTGGCTGCCGTGTGACCCTGGCACTGCGCCACGGAATGGCCGCACGAGCCCCTCACCAAAAGCCGCAGCCGCATTTGTCCCTCTGACATTCCACCGGGGTGTCAGACCTACCCTGACCAAACCTTCTCCCCATGCAGGCGAATCCCAGCCTGGGGAGGAGAGCTGTGGTTGGCATGAATCACATTGCTCCATCCAGAAGCGTATGAAAAGGCAAACCTGTATTTTGGCCATGAGAACTATATTGGCCCTTTGGGGACCATGGCACAGGGCACAAAAGAGAGGGAAGAGGCCTGAATCCAGGCTGTCACCAGCACTTCAGCGGGCGCAGTTTTAAGGACAAGCATTTTTTCTGACAGCTGATTATCTGGTAGCTGGTCTAAGCAAGCCGGTGCTAAGGTCCTGTTCCATGTGGCAGCTCCAGGAATGAGTTCCTGGTGCACCCAGGGTTTTGTGGCGTTCCTTGCTCTGGAGTAATTGTGAAAAGCATAGCTGCTCTTTCCAACTCGCTGAGGACCCAGGCTGTGGCTGTGCACTGAGGCACATCCCAAATGCCAGGTGCTAGGGAATTTGTGATTGCTATGTGTCAGTAAGGAAGATCCACATTGCTCCTCCTCCAGCTCCACCAACCACAAACCCATACACTCCTAGTGGTTCTTCCCTACTCCAGCAAATAGTTGGCACAGACTAGAGAAGCAGCAGCTTGCAGCTGGCACAGATCAGCCATGACTCACTGGCCTCAGTGGCTTCACTTTGAACTTGCTCACTTGTTGTTGCTTCTTCCTTCCCCCCTTTTCTCACAGAGCTGCACAAAGAGAGCTGTCAGGACTGCCCACCACCCCAGTAGGCACCACTCACCTTGCCAAGCAGGGCCCCCTCCGTGCCCCCTTCCTGCCACCCCCCCAGCTGCTTCACACCCTTCCCCATTGTATTCACTTGCCTTTGAAATTGGCAGGAGACATCAGCTGTGCTCAAATGATGAAAAGAGAGGCAGAAGCACCTGCTCATGTTTGGGGCTGGGGTTTAGAGCTGTGCTTGTGCTGAATACATACACCCTTATTTGGGTGCCCGGATGCAGAAGAGCTGGAGGGGGGTTTTTCTTCAGCTGCTGAAATATTCAGCCAGATCACAGTGCAGCAGCTTGCAGAGAGATCACCTCTCCCATCCTCACACCACCACTGTCACAAAAACCCTATTATTTTAAGCACTTTTTGTGCTGAATGATCAAGTGTTTTTTACCTTACAGTGGGAATACTGTTAGGATGGGCTAAACAGAATAACCAACAGCAGACTTCTTGCCCCATTGCACAGTGACAGCATGTGTTAGTTACCTGCATGCATCATGAAAGCATTTTGGGACCACAAATTTTCAACCTGTAAGACACATTTGGATACCTAGGAGGAGTCAGGCAGTCTCTAACATCAAGTGGGAAGGAAAGGACATTTTTCCAAGGCATGGGAATAATGGAGTGAGCGTGAACTACTTGTGACAGATGATTGTTGACAATCTCCTTGCTCATTTCCAAAGCATAGATCCAAATGAGTGACCAAAACAAGCTTGAACTTTCCTCTTTTTCACTTTTATGAGTTTTTCATGGAGAGGGAGGTTGGTCCAGCACATTTGGCCTGAATCAAGGCAGTGGTTATGAGCCCTGCACACCCCAAGCCAGGCAGCAGCCAAGGGCTGCCCATGTGCAGAGAGCTGGTAACAGCACAAGGTGCAGCCTGGTGTCACACAGGCTTAGCACTGGGTGTACTGACACATTTGCCTGGCATTGCACCTGAGCTAATAAGCCTTGGGTTTGTTAGCTTGGGCACAGCAGTGCACTGACATCAGGGGACCTGCACTGGTTCCCAGCCCACCAGCTGGGATGCCTCTGGGCTGTTTTTCCTGATTCTGGTGCTGGGTAAGCACAGACAATTTAAGGGCCAAGGAAGTTACGTCATTCAAAGTCCCCCTTCCTTACTTTTTGCAATACTTACTAAGGCTGAAGCCCCAGCAGTTCTTCAGCTTTTGTTCCTACCTCCATCTCAAGAGGAGATGGACAGGAATGAGCAAGCTAAGAGAGGGCATGGGAGTGGCTATAAATGGCTTTGTCACTGTGCCCACTGCAGGGCTCTGCCTGCCCACTCTTCCTTTTATCCATTTTCAGCCATCAGACTTGCAGAGCATCTTGCACCTGGATCCATCTCATGGCTCCACAGAGCGGCTAAGGGAAAGTCTGGGAAATCAATCACCTCTGCTCAGATCACACATGAAATATCAGCAGAACTAACTCTGTTTGTTTCAGCTGCTGGATTCCAGGACTGGAGTCACCTCATCCAAAAGGCAGCAGGTATATTGTCAGGTGAATTGTATCCAAAAGGTTTTTCCTTATACCCCTAAATAAAGGAGCCCATGGCTCCACTTCAATATGAGGAGAGAGGAATGCCATCATTGGAATCCACAGGTTTTAATCTTTTCTCAATAACCCAGGGCTCTGCACTGGATGTCTACCCTAAGCCCTTGCCATTGCAGCAGGACTCCTCAGATTCCTGCCTAGAGCTGTGCAAGATGTCCTCCTGCCCTCCTTGAGGGACCCCAAGGCACAGGGGTCCCCACTAGTGTCCTCTGCACAAGTAGCATCAGACCTGGCTGCGATTAGGCTGGTGGAGGCAGCACTGTCTTGCCTTTGCCCTTTAACACCATTATTGCAGCTAAGGAGAGATCTGGGGGTGATGTCTGAACTGACAGGCTACAGAGTTGTTACCTTCCAGTCATCTTCCTGACCATCTGATGTCAGTCTGCTGGTGCAGGGGGACACTGGAGGGAACCAGGCTCATGCAGGGGGAGTTGGGCAGGTGACTCCTGTGTCACTTACCAGGCACTTCAGTGCTGGGTGTTAAGGGTCTGTGAGCCACATCCCATCAGCCACTCCATGGAGCTGATCCTGCCTGCCCAGTATCAGGCAGCTGAGTACCAAGAATACTGCATGGATGGAGTCTTAGTAAATATTAGTTTTCAGAGTCATGTGTGATCTAGTGAAATGTAAGCAGTTTTCTGCTAAAGAGCCCCTTTTCTGAAAGCCGGGGTGGTGAAGTTAGGAACACTCACTTTGCCCCAGCAGACACAATGCCTCAGTCATTAAGTGGGAAAAAGTCCCAAGGAATTTGAGCAGTGCAATGATAAAAGGCCATGAACAGCTGCTGAAAGTGTTCATGAACCAGGGGTAACTTTACATAAAGAACTAAAACAGAAATAAAGCCTGGTTTGATTAAATGGTTGGATTCAGGAAAGCAGGTCACCTCCTGGAAAGCAGCTTATGTAGGTGTGAGATGATTCAGGCTATTTCTGAAGAGGGAAAATATGCAACAGCTTCCTGGCTAAAGCACAGGCCACCCCACTCCCAAGTAAGGCCACAGACTTTCAGTGACTTGTCATCGCTCCTTCAGGCCCTGTCCTCTCTGGGAATAATAATGCTCCTCTGCCTGATCTCTGCTTCCAAAGCTAAAATACACACACACACACATGCACTCACACATGCAAAAAATTCCCAAATTGCTAAGATTCATTCACCAACACAAAAGCAATTTCAAAGGTGGTGAGCCTTTCCACTCTTGGTCACATGATGCCCAGAACTTCATTCCTTAGGTAGCACAGTGGCCAAACCCCCTAATTGAAATTATAAACACTTGGCATCTGAAAATCAGGACATGTCCATTTTTGTGTCTAACCTCAAAAAATTGCTTGGAAATAATACCTGATGATCTCCCCTGAGGACCTAAGGGCACCTGCAAGTCACTGTAGGAGATGGAAACCTTCAAGCCCCTGTGACTGCATGGGTCAGCTGGTGACTGCTGCTGATGCTGCCCATGTAAGCTGGTGAGCTGGAAAAAACAAAGCTATTTGCTAGCTCACAGTTTGTCACTGTGACTTGTGAGAGGCAAGATCTTGTGGCCTAGATGATTTCTTTGCAAAATAGCTGGCAGAGAGCCTGGATACACATCCTGGCTCATATCTGCTTTCACTGTAATTTGGCCTAAGCAGTGAAGAGCAAATGAGGGAGGATGTAGCAATAATATGGGGGAAGCTGGAGATGTTGGAAATATGTGCAGGAAATAATTGAATTAGACTGTGCCTGGGAAAACCAAAGTTGATATATTTGGAAAAGTAGTCTGAAATTCAACTGCTCAATAGGACAGAGAAATCTGGAAAGCAGGAACATCAATAAGCAGACACTGCTGTACTATGGCCCAGGACAGGTCCATGTGATCTGAGGTATCTTAGTGCAGAGTGGGGTGTGCTGGGACCTCAGCAGGGCTGCTGCCATCGTTACTGTACACCCCACGCCAGGGGTGATGCAGACAGGCTGAAGGCTTTCAGAGAGCACCACATCAGATGAAAGGGAGGGAACAGCTGGATGAGGAAAGCCTGAAAGAATTCAGCACAAACAACTTTTCTAAATAGTGACTAAAGGAGGAGAATCTAATAATCCTCTTCAAGTATTTGAAGGCTATAAACACCAAGTGAGGCTCATGTGGGATAAGATTAGATGTAATGGGATAAATATATGAGCAGGGTA
Organism: Calcarius lapponicus; assembly: GCA_039654755.1. Lineage (NCBI taxonomy): Eukaryota > Metazoa > Chordata > Aves > Passeriformes > Fringillidae > Calcarius > Calcarius lapponicus. Next base: position 15,209,107 of record CM077464.1, on the reverse strand, counting down.
AAATGTGTTTTATGCAAGGACAAAGGCACAAATTAATAGAAGGTGGTTTCCCAAAGGAGAAGTCTGATTGGTGTACACAAAACTGCTCCAGGTAGAAAAAGGAAACAAGGCCATGTGCTGCTGAGAACAAGCCCATGTTCAGCAGAGAAGAAGTGGATAAGGAGCCTTTACCTTCAGGTTCTTTTGCTGTGACGCTTGTTCTTCTGTAGAAAAGAAAAACTTATATTCATCACATTGCTTAAAATCCCTACCAGAACCAAGCTGAGTACAAAAATAGGTATCAGGACTCTTTTTATGAAGTGGTGAAGAACATTGCTCATCATAGTCTGGAAGTTTCCTTGCTTGCACAACGAAGGAGGTGTGACATCCTGCTTTGTGTGGGTTTTGTGGAGGATGGCCCAGAGGACGTAAAAAGGGATAGTTAACGGCAGTCAGCTATCACCTATGTCACTGGCAGCATGCTGGCAGTGCTGAGGTGACTTCATCCCCCACCGCATTCTTTGTGGAAATTAACCTACAACATACTGGGAGTGTTTGTTGGCCAGGTACCTGGTGACCAAGCTGTAATTACTTCCTGGGATTGCAGTGAAAATCAAACCAGGGAAGGGTCACTCCTGTTCTACAGTTAATTTTTCTTCCCAGTAAAATTGAGGCATAATTTTTTACCTCATGTTTATTCAGAACCTCTGGAGGCTCTCTCTTGTACAGGCATTTTAAAGAAAAAAAAAATCAGGACTTGGATGCAATCCTATCACCTGCCAATTGCTCTCTCCATTCCAGTCAGTAGAAAGCTAGGCAGAAAAGGGCCCTTTTTTCCCACTCTATCTCTCTCTTCCTCTAAAACTGTGTAATCTATAGAGGCCAGGGTATTCAGTGCTGTTCAGATCCTGTATTTTGGCTCATTAAAATGTCAGACTTGCCACTGCACACCCAGGATGCTCATTCCTATTGACATCAATGGACAACGAAATTGGTGGGAGTTGGGGAAGTAGAAAAAGCCAACTTCCTTTATGGTGAGATTAGTGATGAAACTAGCCTTAAATTATGTTAAACTCCTCTAGTGTCACTAAGCAGACTTGTCAGGCTGTCCAGTCTAACACAAGCACACAACATTTCAGGAAGTTTTCTTATGTGACTTAGGAAGAAAACGTGTCTGACACTCACCTGTGCTTTGCTGATGAGCTGTGCCAAAGCTTTTGTGTTGTTGATGGGTAAAACAGGAGGAAAATGGATTTTGCTGCTGTGTTTCCAGGTTTTATAATCACACAAACCATTTAATAAATACACAGTAAAGTGGAAAATAAATTGTTCTGAGAAAAGCCTGAGGTGATCTGAAAGCCAAGCACAACAAAGCTGTCCCTCAGCTTCTCTGGGATAAAACCCTTCCTACCCTTATTTTCAGACTGCAGAATTGAGTAAGCAGCTACTACAAACTCAGTTGTCTTTTACCTAGATGCTTCCAAACTTTATCTAAGGTATTTCTTATATGTAAGACTGCCCACAGAAATAATGCACAGCCTGAAAATAAGCTTTGATAAGAGCTAAATCACAGTTTGGAAAACTGTACTACTGTGGTCTGTCACCTTCCTCACATTTAAAAGAATTTTTGTGCTTTCACATTTGGAACAATACATGCCTTGCCCCTAGATGAAACTTTTATGGCCCCAAATATGTCTAATAATGTTTCTAGTTTAATTCTGGAAATTATTTTAATGAGGACTGTCTCTCTTCTAATAAACCAATATAATAGAAGCTCATGAAATACAGTCAAAAATTTCTCATGTAATAAATCATTATATTTTATTGTGCGTGAAAGAGCTGCTCAGCATTTCTGTGTATCCCAAACATGAACTACTTTTCCAGGATACTACCGAGGAGCTATGTTTTCCCAGAATCTTTTCTTCTGGGAAAACACAGCTCCTCAGTAGTGATAATGTTTCTGCTTCATTTCTCATTTTCTGCTGCACCAGACATATCTGTGGTTGGGTCTGGCATGGGCAGCAGTGGTGCTCCAGTGCAGGCATGGACACAGGGTCCTTAGAGAGCTGTCAAATAAGTGGTAAAAGGGGTAGTGCATGTGTGACACAAGACATTTAATTAGCATGTTAAATAATCACATGTACATTTCAAAGCAGTGCCAGCTGAGCAGGAAAGCCGCCTAACACAATTTGAAGGAAACACTCATATTTGCAAACTTTTTTTCCCCCTAAGTTGACTGTTGTTTCTTGGACAGTAAAGGGAAGTCTGTTTTTTTGGAAGCAGAACATAGATTGAAGTCCTTTATTAAATCAGCTGGCTGAACTGCAACTGCTGAAGGCTATGGTAAGAACTTGCCAGCTCTTTTTGAAAAGCACTGTCGTGTTCTGGGAATGGTTTAGGCTGTACAAGTTTATTGCAGATACTGCACTCTGCCCATAGGGTAGGGGCACACACTTCAGCATACATCACTGCAGATTTCTGGGACACTGAATTCTGCCAGAACAAGTTCCCTTGCTCCACCTGGACCCAAGTGAAACAGAGATTTCTCTCTTTGATTCGTCAGCATCTCAGCCAGATGAACTTGGAAACTCAACTTGCCAAATTCGCACAGTTTGAGAAAGTTCACATTAAATCTATGGGACCTGACTGTGCTTTCCAGAGCTTCTCTTGGCATTATTCCTGTAGCAATCCCTTTCAGTTCCATTGGCCCAAAATCCTAACAAAATAAATTCTAAGGAAAGTGCCTCCCTAGTCAGATTAAGTTCCAGCCCCTTAGCTGTCACCTGGTGTGAAGCTGGCCCAGCACACACCCACTCATTTCTCTCTTTTGGGCCACCTTTACTTGCAGGCCAAGCAGCAGTGTCCTGTGCAGGCAGCAGAGGGCAAGCAGGTATCTGCCTCACCTGATATCAGCAAAACACAGGCATGGTGCCACTGCAGCTTCTGCTGCCCTGCAGACATTTGTTCCTGGGACATAAAGGACTCACACCTTAAAAAAAAAAAAAACCAAAACCAGAAGGAAACCAAAAAAATTCAACTGAACCCATCACACTACCAAGTCTGGTTTTAGAGACACTAGGAATTAAGTGTAACCATGGGTGTAAGAATTGTAAAGACCTTCTCCCCCAGCAGTCTGTCAGAGCATCCCTGATTGGGGGAGCAGGAGTGCATCCTCGTGGGTAGGTGCTCCAGAGGCCCAGGGGAAGGGAATAAATGCTCCTTTGGACATTATGTTCCATCATGCTCCCTTTCCCAGAATGTTCCCAATATATTCTCAGGTTGTCCAGAGAAGTTGTAGATGCCCTGTCCCTGGGAGTGTACAAGGTCAGCTTGGATAAGGCTTTGAGCAACCTGATCTAGAGAAAGATGTCCCTCCCCGTGGCAGGAGGGTTGGACGAGTTGATCTCCAAAGGTCCTTCCAACACAAACTGTGCTGTGATTCTTACAACCACTGCAGCAGAGTGCCAGTGAGAGGGGAACTGAGGGTGCTGGACACATTGCAGGATTGGACCACGCATAGAGACAAGACCCTGCAAGGCAGTCTTGATCAGGCATGTTTTGGTCATTGAGTGCTGGTCATTTGGATGCAATGCACTCTAAAAACATATTAGATGTCAAGGTCCTGGCTGCTGGAAGCTGATGAAAATGAGAAGACACCTGGGGAAATCTGAGAGCAGCAGAAAAACAGGAGGCTGGACACAAAACTGCAATTTTTAAATCCCTTTCTTCTCTAGAGTTTCACAGTCTGCTGGGTTTGGCCTAAGTTGACATGAAAGATCTGCTGTGTTTCCTGTTACACATGAAAAATGACATACACTCCAGTAACATCAATATTATTATAATTTTTTTAATCGGACTTCACACATAATTTTTGCTAAAAATATGTATCTTGAGATTTATAGTTCATCTTAGCCTGGTTTTTCTCATTGAGCGTGACCAGAGTTTTGGGAAGAGTGATGAGATACTGCACCTCCAGGCAAAGCCCATCACTGCCCAAAGTTAGGTCAGTAGTGCCAATGGGCCACCTGCATCTTTAATAATGTCAAGCAGCTTCAAAACACTGACATCTGTTTGTGAAGTTTGAAGTTTAAGTGATTTCTCAGATATGCAAGTGAACACTTTCTACCTGGAACCTTGTTTGGAAAATATTTGACATTTCTATAGCAGGCATTTGCTCACTTAGGAAAAAATTATCCAGAGAAAATTAGGGCTTTGCTGCTTAGCCAACTCTTACACACACCACAAGTGAGCACTCCTATCCTCTCCTTTCTCTACATTGTCACGTTGCTATGAGAGAGAGATACACCACCACCATCAGTCTGCTTGTGGGCTTTTCCCTCCTGCAGGAACTCTGCTCAGCTGCTCATACACTGGCATATTTTGTTTTATTTTTGCTTGACAACTCACTATCAAAACAGTAAAACCGGGGGATTTTTGGTTATTTAACTAAGGATACTTTAATTGCTCAATTATGTAACAAATCTTGTAATGGGATCTGAATTTTTGCTCAAATACCAAAATCCATGGCAGACATTCAATATTTCTTACATTTTAAGCAGGCCTTTATACATTGCTTTTACAATATTTTAAAAGGTCTCATCTTTTTTTAATAGCTTTGTGGGGATTGGGCTGTATAATAACATGAAGACTTGGATAAAATCCAATCCAGATCAGCTGCTACTACAGAAACAAATCAAACAGGGTTGATTTTTTTTCTCTCTTTACTCAAAACAAGAAACAGGGCTGGAGCTGTATCGGCTGCCAGTGAGTCAGAATTTAACCCAAACATGTTAAAAATCTGCAACTGGGTTCATCCTTCCCCCCCAAGGCCAAGAAGGGCATGCATGTTGCAGTCATGCAGACTCATCCATGCATGGAGAGAACATGATTGCTGTGTATGGCTATATAAGAAAAAAGCCAAACCTGCCCCATACAGCAGGGCAGGGTGCTTGGTGCTGAGCTGGTTCTAAACTGGAATCAGCACCCTGCTCTCTCAGCAGCTCCAGCATTCAGCAGCTTGACAAATCAGACCCTCATGTTTAACTAAATCACAGCAGCAGCACCAGCAGCCCCAGCACAGGTTGGGGGGAGCTCCCATTCCTGCTCTCCTCAGCATGGCTTTCCCAGCTCCTGCCCTGCTTCAGCTCCCTTGCATCAGCACTGGGGAGCAGAGTCTGATACGCAGCATGATCCAAACACATATTTCTGCCTTATAAAAACATAGAACAAGATATTTGGCTTCTCTTACCAGAAGCTTGGGGTATAATTAATCCACCCTATCTTGTATTTTTAATTATGTCTGCATTTAAATATCCAAGTCTTTCACAACCCCAATAGTTTTTAGATGCAGGGAAAATATTACAGCCATTTTCACAGGAAGAGAGGCTGTGGCATAGAGCCTCTGATTAAGTAGGCCGAACTTCAGAGAAAACCTGGAGCATGACTGAGAACACAACCCAGATGTACCCAGGCTCATGCTTCATTTTAATACAGCACTAGGATCCCTCTCACTCATGATGCCAGTATAATGGTATTTCCTCCCTGGAATGGTGTGTTCAACTTTGGCCAGCATCTCTCTCTGAGAAGTCAGATAGAGAGAAGGAGAAAAAGACCAGGGAAGCACAGCCAAGGCAGGTTCCCCTGTGCAGAGGATCTCCATACAAGGCAAGGAAGAGGCACAGGAGCCTGTAGAGGACTGTGAGGTGCTCTGTGCCTGGTGGAACAGCAGGCAGACCAGCAGACTGGCAGCACAGGGCTGGGCTTCACCCAGCCACACAATAAGAGGGCTTGGTGATGGAATTTGGGGTCAGCTTGAGTCTGCTTCTACATTCTCTCTGTCCTGCAGTAAGCCATTTAACACTTAAGGGCTTGTCTACCAGAGTGGGGGGAATTTGGTAGGGTGTTTTACAATGCAAGTTTAACATGTGCCAGCTGCCTTGAGCTGACTCCTCAGGTCAGTCCAATGCAAAGCAGAGCACTTGTGAGTGGCTATTCCAAAGGTGCTCTTAGACCTCTCGCTTACAGGTAGTTTGTGACAGTATCGTGGATGGATAGAATCATAGAATTGTTTGGATTGTAAGGGACTTTAAAAATCATCTAGTTCCCTTAATGGGCAGGGATGCCACTCATTAGATCAGGTTGCTTGGTGCATCATCCAACCTGGCCTGGAACACTTTCAAGGACGGAGGGATGGGGAATCCATGAACTCTTTGGGATCCTGTTCCAGTGCTTCACCACCCTCTGAGTAAGGAATTTCTTCCTTACATTTAATCTAAACATGCCTTCTTTCATTTAAAACTGAATTTTGTTTGTCCCTTGTCTTGGCACTATCTGCCCATATAAAAACTCCTCTCCCTCCCTTTTAGAAACCCTCTTTAGATACTAGAAGTTGTATAAGGTCTTCCTGAAGCTTTCCCTTCTTCAGGCTGAAAAGTTCCAACTTTCTCAGCCTCCTCTTTGTAGGAGAGATGCTTTGGCATGGTTTAAGCCCAGATGAAAATTAAGCACCACTCAGACACTCATTCACCCCTCCCTTCTCTCTGTATCCTCCCCCAGTGGAACAAAGAAGACTGAAGTAAAACTGGTATGTTGAGATAAGAACAGTTCAAGAATTGAAAATTAAATAAAATACAATAATAATGGTAATAAAAAGGAAGTAACAAGTGGTGCTCAGTGCAACTGCTCACCACTCGCAGACCAATGCCAGACCCCCTTCCTGATCCCAGATTAACCCCACCTCCAGGTAACTCCCAGCAGCTTAAATACTGGGCATGATGTTCTGTGGTGTGGAATACCCCTTAGGTTGGTTCTGGTCACCTGTTCCAGCTATGCTCCTTCCCAGTTTCTTTTGCATACCTCCTCACTGGCAGAGCATGAGACAAGGAGGGGAAAAGTCTGGCTTAGGATAAACAGTACTTAACAAAAACCAAAACATCAGTGTGTGATCAACACCTTCTTATTCTGAGTCCAAAACACACTGCAAACAGCACTGTAACAGCAACTGAGAAGAAATTAATCATATCCTACCTGTAACCAGGACAGTGCTTCAGTCCTCTGACCATCTTTATGGCCCTCCTCTGGACCTGCTCTAATAGGTCCACATGTTTCTTCTGTTGAGGACCTGGATCCATCCCCAAACCTGGGTGCAGTACTCTGTGTGCTCCAGTATATCCAGGTACACAAGGGCAGAGAACACCTCCCTTGACCTGCTGGCCACACTTCTTTTAATGCAATTCAGGTTTGGCTTTCTGGCCTGCAGGTGCACACTGCTGTCTCATGTCCAGCTTTCCATCCACATGTGTCATGATGAATGTGCTGTGAAGTCCCACCTTAGTACTGCATACAATGGTCCTGGCAGACATAAGCCCTTAGGCAAGAAGAGCAAAGCTCATCTTTATCAAACTTGAAGACCCTCACATGCACTGTGGTGGTAGAAATGCAAAGTATTCTTTTTTCAAGCCTTTGTAATTCCAGAATGACCTATTAATGGTATTAAGTACCCTGGCCTTTATGGCAATGGCAAAATTACATGTACTAATAGAAAGACTTTAAAAACTTCAAAGACTTGAAAAATAGATGCCATTCAGTGTGTTAGAGAAAAACCACCTGGGAAGATTTGAAAAAAATTTAGAAGAGCTTTTCACCCTGTATAATTACTTCACAGAGCTCTTCTAGTTCATGCTTGCAGCCAGTGACCAAATATTAGAGCTGGAAGATGCACAGTTTTACTGAAGACACTGTTTTTTGTCTCCAGGTCTGTGTAAGAAGCATTAAAATGCAAGTACACCATGCACAGTGCTGTGAGGTAGCTGGGCAGAGCTCACATCCCAGGCTTGGAAAATGACTGTCCCCACAGTGCAGGGAATGACCTGATGAGCCCCCTCACCCCAAATGGCTGCATCCTCTAGGAGCAGTGAGCCTGTGCAGAAGCAGGCAGCATACCTGATTTAGGAACAGTGGATGCCACACCCTGCTCGTCTTCCTGCCTGCCTTGCTAGGTGTTGTGACCACCACCTTCAGCCGTACACAAGGAATTGAATGAAGCCATGCCTGATGTCCTGATGGAAGCCATGGCATGCTCTGTGCAGAGCTGTCAGACAGACCATGGTGTGATGGTGGCATTGTGAAAAGCTGCCTTCATCTGGCAGACACAGACAGGCACCACTGAAGATGTGCCATGGCCTTCAACAAGGCAAAGCTCCCCAGGACCATACCCAGCATTCTCAGGTGGCTGCAGACAGGTGACAAAGCAGATGCTGTCACACCATCAGCATTTTTACTCACTCAAATATGCCTGGCAGTCCTACCAGGCTCTCAAGCTGTAGGATCATGCCAGACAAAAACTAAGCTCTCCAGGGAGTTTGGCCCCCCGATGAGTGTCTTTTCAGGGCATTCTTCATTCCTCCCAAAGACAGACTGTGAAATGTAATCTGTCAGCTCCCAGGTGCTTCTTTTAGGCAGATCCTCATGGTACCTGTGCCACTAAATGAGAGTGCAATGAATTTGGCAGTGGGCACAGTCACTAGACAGACAGGATGAGTGCCCTAAGCACAAGGCCATCAGATAGAGATGGTTCAGCCCTCTAGCAGCAGAGTAGTTCAGGATTGTCAGCATTTGACTCCACTTTAGGAGGTGGAGGAGGCCAGGAGACCCCAGAGTTGCATCAGAGCCCAGGTCTGCTTCATGTTTTTGATCCCAAACACCACAAATTCCAAAGACACCCTCTCCTCTACCATAACCAGATTCTTTATTGCCTCTGGAGACTAAGGTGACCTTGCCTGACACCATGTCCTTTGACTTGTATCTTCATCTCCAAAAAGTCCTGCTTTCCATCAGGGCATGCAGAGTGGTCTTAGCAATTTTTTCTCTCCTTAAAGCCGGAGGCTGTCTGTGAGAAAGCATCTCTTCCCACATCTGCATGTTTTGTACTCACTTTGAAATCTGAGATATACCTATGGTTCTGCTCCTCTGCTTTGTGCACATATTAATGTGAATGTGGGAATTCCATGAAACTTGAGACAGAGATTTCCTTCTGTAACCACAGCCACGATCTGCCTTAACCCCGTAGCTTAGTGCTCTCCTGGCAGCCTGTATCACTCATTGTTCATTTGCACAGATCTTTCCTCTACCACTCACCATCTCATCCTCCCATAAACATTTGCCAGTTATGACTAAAAATCTCTTCTGCCATGGTGCCAAGGAGAAGCCTTCTAAAAAGTATTCTTTGCTGTTTATAAAGTTAATTCTCTATCAGTTCCCTCAGACCCAGGCCTGCCTGTGCTGTAAACTGCCTGGACAAGACAAACAATTGTTCTGTCTTTGGAGCAAGAGGATGATGGTCCAGAATGAATGATGTTCTATGAGACAATAGTAAAAGTGATAAACAAATAAATAAACAGATTATTGCAGGGGGAAGTCTTTGCTAGAACCCTGGTAAGAAAGATCAAGTAAATCCTCTAAAAAGCAAGTTATTCCAAATATCATCTTCCTTTACCCAAATCAAGTGATAAGGACTTGCAGTGATTTGACTGACCACACTTTCTGTCATCAGAATCTCCTTCCCTACTACCTCTTCAACTTCTTGATTATCTTCACTTTCAGAGCCCACAAACATAATTCAATTAGAAATAAAATTTAATTTACAACATCAAAAACAGTCACATTTGGAAACAGTCTAATTTCCTGATGCTCAAAAGCACATCACATTATAATTTATCAACCATCACATTTTTAACTATGTCAGACATTTGTCATAAAATCACCATTAAATGGATATCTAATGGCTTCTAATAAATGTCAAAATGAACTTGCAGATGCCTATTCAAAATATATTAGGAGCCATTAAACAGCAATTAAAAGGAAGTTTCACAAATAATATTTTATATTAGATATGTTGTAGAGCCAGGCAAGGAAGGGACAGTGACATTTTGAGGACCTTCTGGAAATGCTCCCTTGTGCCACGTATTTCTGCAATAATGGACTGCATACCTCCCTGGAGAGCTTCCCATGCTTCCTGGATATCCCTGCATGATGAGGCCCTGGGCACTTATGATGTGGATGCTGTAATTCACTGCTTTAAGGTGCAGCATTAACAGTATATGAGGTAATAGCATTATTCCCACTCTCCCTCGTGCCCTTCTGCTCTAGGGACACAAAGCTGTCCCGGGCCCTCCCCAGCATTGCCCTTCAGGGTGCTGAAAAGTGCAGCAGCCAGCAGGGATGTGGGGCAGGAGGGGATAGCTGCCAGCGTGGGGAGAGAAAAACAGACTGATATTTTCTGGAGTTTGGAGGGGATAGGTAGAGGAAGATCTTGAGAGGGGTACAGAAGGTGTGGGGGACAATGAGCAGAGAAGGGGATATGAACAGCCATTCTCCCTCTGGAAGTGTGAGGTGTGTGAGAAAGAGGGTTACTAAACTGGGGAGATGGACAACTTGAGGCCACTTAGCATTGAGGTGTGCATATGCACTTAACCCCAAAGTGTGCACAGTTTTCTACTGGCTTCCAGGAGAGAGCTCACACCACTGGCACTTCCTGCCCTGCCATCTCTTTCTCTAGTCCACATATTAACAAAACTCACCTCGTGTGGCTGGTGCAGTCTGGTATGAGCACATGCTGGGCTCTCTCAGGAGGGCACTGAAGGTCACCTTTACCTCCTGGCTCGAGGTTCTCTGGAAGCAGCTGTGCACTGAGAGGCACTGACGGTCCCTCTTTTTCCTGTGTGTCCGTGGTGCTTCTGTTCTGGAGCTGTGGTTTAAAAAGTGCATCTTACGGGCATATTAAGTACATATGCACATGTAAATACAATTTATATAAATGTACAGCTGGTAATAGGTATGATGTCCTTAGTTTCTCTTGTAACACAAAGGTTACTTTAATTTCCATAGAATCATTTAGGTTGAAAAAACCTCTATGAACACTGAGTCCAACTGTTAATTCAACACTGCCAAATCAACCACTGAACCATGTCCCTATACCTTGAAAATGACTCACAGACATGTAACCCTTAGGAGTAAACATTAACATTAATATAAATGTTAAACATGAACACTAACAACAACAATTCTTAACAAGAATTTCTTAGCATTCACATTCCTATAGCAGTCCAGCCACAGCTTAGAAAGAGTTAAAAAGATGAACTTCATCCCAGCTTGTTCCATTCCAGTGCCAGGTTGTCTTTAACAGAGCAGCTTGCTTTCTCTCTCTTTTTTTTCTTTTTCCACATTTGCCCTCACAAACAGGAGGGAGGGAAGGATGGGACAAGATGTGACCATTAATCCTGCTGGGGTTCAGGCCAGTGCAGTAAGAATTAGGTAAGCAGGAGGCTGTGGAGCCCAGTGGGGACAGCACGTTCTGGCGGGGTCAGAAGCACAAGCAACAAAGCAGCATCTTACACAAGGAGGTCTCAGGAGCCACAAATAGAGCCATTGTGTCAGTACACAAATATGTTGTTATGCTCCACCTTCTGTCCTGTTTGTTTCTTACAGTACTATGGCTACTTTCCTCTCCCACTGACGTAGCTGAGAGTTGGTCCTGACACAGAAAAAAAAGAAAAACCTCTCATTCCCCCCACCCTCCCCATCACTCACACTGTAAAGGACCTGTTTACACAACTGTGGAAGAGGGCGTGTATTTGCATATTAAATGGGATCAAGAAAATATGTAACATATGTTGCAAACAGAACTAATGTCTAAACACACATGCAAACCTGGGCTAACGGGTCCTGCCAAAATATTTTAACCATCTGTTTTTACTTAGCTGTTTTTGAACAAATTATGTTTATTATGTTAATTTATTTTACTGTCAACAACAGCAAATGACAGAGTTGCTGCTAAACAGCATCATTATATATCACATTCTGGCATAATACCAGCAGGTTCTTCTAATGCGACAGGAATAAATGCATATTAAAATGTCAATTTGTTTAAAATCTAGTTCAGGATGGTAAATACATCTGCACAAATTCATCATGTTCCAACAGACACTGTTTGCACGCAGTGTCTGTTTATCTTATTTTAAGATAAGGTGCTCTAAAAGGACTTGAAGAGGCAAGAGCACAGAGGTCCTGCCTGTACTCCTGGCTCCAGCTTTCAGGTTGATCCCAAGAGGAGGGGAAGAGAGGACCAAAGTGGGAGCTAATTCATGTTTTAGAAGTTGTGATAAAAATCCCCATCTGTCTATCTTTATTTGCAGCATCCAGGAAATCTCCCTTAGATGAAGAAAAACTGAAACTGAGATCAGCCACAAAATGATATTGATTTCCATACTATGTCCACGTTCTGTTCCCCAGCATTCACTGTTTGTGCAGAGCCTCTGTCCCCAGGATCTTCACTGGGCTGTTGCAGGCAAGGAATACCCAGTGCTACAGGCAGCTGCTGCTGCAAGCATGTATCCTGCACAAAAGTTCAGTGAGGGATGCTCTGGAGGCTGCAACATCTCAAAAATCCCCCAGTAGTTAAGTTACATAATATGTGGGTCAGCTCTTCTCTCTCTTGCTCAAATAATTTTTCTGCTTGTTGCCCAAAAGCAAATCTTTTATTTCAGCAGGATTTTTTTTTTTTTTTTTTTTTTTTTTTTTTGCTGACCTCCCTAAGAGGAAAGATCTCTTCTCTGGAAGGGGCAGGTGGGTCTGTCAGTGGCTTCCTTGCCCTCCTGGCTGCCTGCCTTCACCATCCACAAGTTTGAAATCATTCCTCTCCTGATTACCAAAGTCAGCACCTGTTCTCCTAAATCAGGCTGCTCCCCAAGTCCTGCTCCCATGTAGACAGCTGCTCAGAGCTTCTGTGATAAAAACAACCCTTTCTCCAAATAACTGATGCTGAATCCCATCTTCCACACAGGCAGTGTGAGCTCCCCTCTGGCTACATTTCCCTTCCAGTACAATTCATGGGATGGTGTAGACTGCATTTTGCCTCATTCCTCCCTCAGGACCACACTTGCTGGGCTGACCTTCCTTCACACAGTGAGAGAATCCTGCTTGTCCCAGCTCTGGGCTGTACATGCTTTTAGACCACTTCCCAGGCAGGTCAGGAAAGTGGTCAGAAAACTCCAGCTTCCTTCACTTCATCCTTTGCAGTCATGGGAAAATAGCCTATGGTTCCATACAGCTGGAAGCAGAGATTTTTATGTGCTCCAGAAGACAACTAGCAAAACTGGAGCACTGGGGAGTCCTCTGGGTTTTCAGCCAAAAACCATTAAGACAGACTGCCTTTCCTGCCTAAATATTCTTTCATTCTTTTTTTCTCTCTTCTGCCCACATCTGAAGCACTGAATCATGGAATCAGTAAGGTTGGAAAAGAACTGTAAGACCATCACATCCAACCATCAGCCTGGCACCACCACCAGGCTCACCACTGAAACACATCCTAAAGTGCCATATCTACATGTTGTCTGAACACTGCCTTGGATGTGTTCCACCACTTCTCTAAGCAGTCTGTTCCAATGTGTTACAAAACTTTCTGTGAAAAAAAAATTCCTAATATCTAATGTAAACCCTCTCTGGGACAACTTGAGGACATTTCTTCTCATTCTGTCACTACTTACCTGGAAGAAGAGACTGACCCCACCTCACTATAACCCCTCACTCACCACCCTGGCCTCCATCTTGTGCAGACCTCTAGGGCTGTCTTGCTTATAGCTGGCAGCTGTAAACACAGCAACTGAGACAATGTACAACAGGCTATGGAATTCTCCCCAGTGCTTTTATACAGATCTCAGAGAGGAGAAGAGGGCAAAATAAACCCGAAGCCTTCAGAAATACTGAAGAATCAGAATAGAACAAGATTAAAGAGAAATTAGTGGAAAAGTCCAAAATGAGACCATGAGCACAAGTAATGCTCTCTGGTCATCATGAACCATCCTGTTTGCTCCAGGAGCTGAAGAAAGGTGTAAAATGTAAGCCAGTGACAATGCAGTACATTACAGGATATGGTGTGACATAAAATACAGTGAGACCACAGTCCTGCAAAGACCAATGCATGTGCAAGATTATGCACGTGGATGGTCGTGCAGGGGGCTGAGGAATTACTCTGGTGCAGATGGCTGAACACATGCACAAAACCTTGCAAAGCCAGAACCCAGGAGAGGTATGGTCAAGGAGGAGCTTTCCTGCCCTGAGCAGTCCTAACACAGCATTAACAATGCCTCTGATGTTGAACTGGCTGAGAAGTAATCAGCAAGGAAATACAATATTCCTTTCTGGGGATTAAGGACCAGACATCTTGGGATAAGATTTTGCTTAAGACAAGGAACAGATTCCTTTTGATTAACCTCAGCCTTTTGAGAAGCGTAGCAAAGAAATACTGTCCCCATGAATATTTTGATATCTCACTAACAAACATTGTAAGCCATCTCACTTTTGTTTAAATGCTTTTCTTTGTCATGGCAAGGGCTGTTCATGCAAGATGGTAAAGGAATCCTTGTTTATAGCATCCACAATAGAACACTCAAGTGCAGCGACGTGAGAGGCAGTGCCATGCAGTGCACAGCTTAGGGGAATTCCCCCTCCCCTCTCTGAATTCTGGTTTTATGAAGAGAAAGGTTACATAGTGTATATTTCAGGAGTTGAAGTCCTGAGAAAATAAACCTCAGTCCAAGTACTTGTCCAACATACAACAGATATTCCATAAAATGTATGGGCTGATTTCATGCATATGGCTGCTCGTTTTACAAGGGGATGATTAAGATGGTCATGGTTATGTTGGCTTTTAGTCCACAAATGCCTCAGCTGTTCTGGATTCATTTAAAATCATAATGTACCTCTGTGTGCTAAAAGCAAGCAGCCAGCACTGCTCTGCTCTTGCTGTCCTGCAAATCCAGCCCTTTGCTTGTGACAGCATTTCCAACATGGTTCATTAGTCACTATTGACTTACACGGTCCATCTCTTTCTTCTCACAGTCTGCCATCTCCCTCTGCTCTGGCACCAAAGGGACCCACGGAGCAGACAAGGCTGCCTTTGGGAAGAGATGAATTTTTATTGCAGTTTGCTGGCTTCCACCCCCCTTTCTGACATCTTTCTTACACTTTGATATTTCCCAACTGGCATTTCACAGCCTGCCTCCTGAGGGATGTCAGCCCACCCTGTCCAGGCCTTCTAGCCAGAGCACACCAAGCTGCTCTGCTGGCACTTTCAGAGGAGCAGTTTGTTGAGAAGAAGTGTTACCAGTGGAAATGCAGTTCAAAAGGGATTTTTCCCTTCCTACACTGAAAATCCAGCACTTGCACCTCAGTCCAAAAGAGAAGCATGTCCAGCACCATTAGGAGAACCAGTTTTTCATACCCAGGAGTGGAGAAGGCTTTTGTGGCATGGTCTGGGTGGTGCAGCATCATGTACTGTTATTCCACATGCCCTCCTCAGGAGTCACACAGACAGTAATTAAATGGGCAGGCTGTGACTCAGGAAACATAACCACCTTTTCCCATTTTAATGTGTTTTGGTCATCTTGGGCTTTTCAAGCACATTTTATTTGATACTTCCTGCTTCAAAGGTTTTTCTTGCTGCAACTGCCTAGCATCCTTTTCCCTCACCCTCCTCCATATCTTGTCCTGCATTTGGTTTATCTCTTCACTCTAAAAAGGAAAGGTATTTATTGCTCCATTCACATTAAGTGATCATCATGTAACAGAAATAAACTGCTTGTTCCTATATAATCATAGATAGCTTTGCAGAACACAGGCCTCAAACAGCAGAGGTAGAAGTCTGCAATGTTTTCTTCTGAAGCAATCTTCGTTTCTTAAAAAAACGAACAAAACAAACCCTAAAACCCCTAAGTCAGTATCTTCCCACAACTGCAGCTGATTTCCTGTGTAAACTAAAACCATGTGATATTCCATAAATGCTTCCAGCTCTAAATTACAGGAAATGAAAACCATCATGGAAAAGGAAAGCTTTGGACTAAATTCCCAGATCAGATATCTTTGTAACTCTATTTCAGTCTGATTACAATTTGGATGCTTTCTAACATACCTGTTAGTAATTAAAGGAGCTGATAACAGCTGTTGGAGTGCAACGTCCCCCAGGGCCTTGCGGTGGGACAGAGACATCTTCCACACCCAGGGCAGTGCCCAGAGGTGCCACAGATTAAATCATAAGCTGAGTTTGATCATGGGAAGCATTTTCATGTAGCCATTGTGAAGGTCAGGCTCTGAACTTCCAACTGGGTTGAATTGCATGTGCTGCACATGGTAACACTTTGCAGTCAGCTGGACACACAGGCACCCACACCCACATGTATGTGCTGTTTCATCCTCAAGGGCTTCATGGCTCTGCAGCTCTTCATTGCTCAGTAACACCTTTTGCAATGAGAAAGAACAAGTTGTGCAAGGGAATATGAGCCAGTGCTGATACAGAGCATATACACAGCAAGAACATAAGAAAAGAAAGGAACTGATCTCACCCCATCCCACCTGAATTTGGAATATGGGCATGGTCCTTTGGGAGTGGTGCTGTCTACTGCTTCTCAAAGCCTTTTCAGAGCTGCTGTAATCCCATGGAAAGCTGAGAGCTGGGCCATGTATCCGTATACCCTGCAGTGTGAACGTACAGTGTCAATGTGCATGTTTTCCCCAGACAGGGCACCCAGAGCCCCTCAGAGCTGCACTGAATGCACTGCAGAGTTAACAGACTGAGGCCTTCAGGTGGCTCTCTGTAGCTCTCACTTGCTGACAAGTCAAGTGGCCAAGCTGAGATTTATGGACACTTGCCTCAGTGTTCTCATCTCATAAATGGCTGCAGAAAGGGGATTTCCATTCCAGTGACCAGTGCATTCTCTTCATTTCTGAAGAGTGTCTGTGTCCTTCAAGGCACTAAATCAGCCTGCCACTGCTAAGAAATAGGGACTTCAATTAAACAAATTAATTGCAATGTTCTACACAATCTCTTAATTGATTCACCAGGAGATTTTTTAGTTTGCTCAGCCAAGATCATGATAATTTTCCTATTGAACTGCTGCAGTGAAAATAATTATCAGACTGAAAAGAAGTTGAGGCAAAGTGCTAATTTTAAGGAGTTTTGGGTACACTATCATTCCTTTCTTATTCCAAATGTCACGGGAGCAAAGCTTCACTTTTACAGGGGAAGGGAATGTTGCTGGTTGCCAGACCAATGCCTGTACACCACAGTCACCCTTTTAGATGTTTTAACCATTGCTGTCACTTCTTCACACATAAAACATTTGGGGTAGTCCTTAGCACCTCCGGGTGTAAATTAAAGCTGTCCTGTTCCTGGTCCTATGAAAGCATTTCTATAAACCAGAGTGTCTCAGCAGCCATCAATATGTCATTCACATTTAGGCTTGCATTGACTCCTGTCTTGTTACGAGAATGAGGCAGATGCTTCAGCGGGGCAGAGGGTCACATATCCAATGCCAAAGGCACCAAGACAATTTTCACAAATTGAGGACTTCAGCCAATACTTTTTATAAGCTGTTCCTGCTGAATGTCCCAAATGAGGGGTTTCAGTGCCAGCAAAATCATTTAAGTGAACAGGTTTTCCTTGTTCCCTACCCAGCAGACATTTCTGTTAGGGTAGGTCATTAGTTATTCCTGAGGTCATTAGGTTATCACATTGAATCTTAATCCATCTAATTCATCCCAGTGCACTCCCATTTGTTTCCAGTGCTTGCCTTTTAAAATACCATTAAATCATGTCACAGGCTGCCTCTGCACCTGCCAAGAAAGCTGCATGCCTTCTCTGATTTTCTTTGCCAGGTGAATTCTATTTAGTATATTCCTGGAGAAGACAGCTCATTGCAAATCCTCTTTCTCCTGTTTCTCCTTCCCAAGCACACTTGCTCACTCATTCTGGGGATTTTAACTTTTACATACCCAGCTTAGCCCTGGCTCAAGTCAATCAGTACTGTCCTGAGCAGATGCCAGTGGGTTTCCATTGCCTCAAGCTAGCCAGGGTGTCCCACTTTCTCTTGCTGAGATAAGTTATTAGGGCAAAGAAAGAAGAAACTGTTTGCCTTTGATAGTGTAATGCAAAAATAAAGAAATCCCAGTAAAAGCTTCCCTTCTTGTCCATAAAACCCTTTGGTAAAAAATTCTTAGAAGCATACTATAAATAGAGAAAATCCACTGAGATTGGTGAACAGCTTTAAACCAAACATATAAATTAGTAAAGAAATAGCATTCTCAGTTGTAGATAGCTTGTAGTGAATTAGACCAGGGCTTTTACAGAACAAAGGAACCTAAAAAACCCTTAATCTCACTTTGACGGGAAAAAAGTCTCTGATCACTCCACCTGCCACTTCTTTCTGTGCCAAGAAAAACTCAAGTATACACCAAAAACACTGAAGGAGAGTTGAGTGTTGCACTAAATTTATGGACCACTAGAGACTAGGGTTGAATGTGCTGACTGAACTTATTCTAATAACTTAGATGGGAAAAATCCATACTGCAAATCACCTTACTTAGGTTGATTTAACCAGGACTATTTACCCAAGAAAGAAAGAAAAAAAAATCATGAGTGCTGATTGCTTTCTCTCTCACCCAAGAAATATACACAGTCAGAGCCTGACAATCTTTTCTAGCTGCAAAATACCACAGAGTGGGAAGGAGAATAGTTTGTTAGACCAAGTAAAGGATTTTTCACAGAAAACAAGCAGAATTTGCAGAAAGCTGTGTTTGTGCATGTGACAAGTGTTTACCATTGGTTTGAAGGCACACAGGGAACCAGGACATCCTGGGGTTGTGCTGATGTTGTCTTAGTCATCGTGGTGGACCTTAGGGAGTGCACTGGACCTTGTGTTTCTGAGCCCACATCACCTGGCCAGACCTCCATGCTCTTGGGCCATTCCGTGTGTCCTAGTTTGGATCACAACCTTAATGCTATTTTTACCACCTCACATCCTTGGCAGGGCCAGGGGAAAGGAACTCTGTCTTCCAAAAAGAAGGGGGTGGCTTCTGGACATAAAAACATGGCGGCATTGTCCACCACTGTTGGTTTTCTTATCTCATTGCTGTTTCCAGTAAATTGTTCTTATCTCAGCCTGTAATCTCTGCCTTTTAGGTTTCCCATTGGAGGGGGCAAGGGGAGTGGCTTATGGTCTTTTTAGTGAGAGGACTGAATTGGGGAATACTATTCCTAAACCCTGACACCATGCCATTACCTTATGGCAAACCCTTGTTTGCAGTCTGTCACCTTATGTACACACGCTGTGGATCTTGGTTTGGGGCAGCGGGCAAGGGGCAGGGTCTGGAGGTGGATCAAGTACACAAAGGCAGGGGATGAATGGGTTAATTGCCAATGACTCTAGGGCAAAAGTCACCTACACCCTAAATTACATTAGCTGAAGAGAGCAGACTCTAATTTAACAGGGCCTTGTCCCTGGACTTAGTCCAGTAAGACACATACGTAAGTCTAGTCACTCCTATGGTGAGGGAATGAGGAATTAGGAAACACCCTTGGGAGGACCTGAGAAATGTGGGGAAGGAAAGGGTGAAGGGGCTAAAGCTAGAGCAGGTCCTGGGAAGACTCAGCACAAAAGATGGGCAAAGCTGCTTTAATTAAAAATTCAGATATTCAAAGTCTTGCTGATGAAGCCAGAGTGTCTAAGAGCAGCCTCTGCTGCAGCCTCTGTATCAGCTTGTTCAGTGCCTAAGCCCCCAGGGAGGGAAGTCCCTGCTGAAATTGCCAGGGAGGTTTGCAATTAGCACCAATTGAGGCAAGTTATTGGGGGTTTTTCTTTGTGCAGCCACACCTCCCCTGGGGCACAGCATGGGACCACCCACTGGCATTGCATAAGCCACCAAAACACCATTAAACTCATAGGAACCATTCTCAGGCACTAGCCACCCATACTAGATTTGAACCATCCACCAAAAGGTGAAACGTTAATGTGAGCTAATTTTTCAAATCATTGCTGTAACATGAGGAAGAGGCTCTGGTAACCTTTTGGGGGCTGCTGACTTACTGCCTAGTGTTCATTTGGCTGATCTTACAGGCTACAAGCATGATAGGATAGTGTCCAAAGAGAGCAAATAAAATCCAAGAGGTACATTTTTCTTCTCAGCACTTGCCTGCTATAATTCTGAACCCTTCATTAAAAATGTGATAAGCCATGCAATATATTTTCCTGTAAATTATAGCCTTTAATCTTTAATGTTAATGACAGAAATTTTACTATTAGCAGGACTGTATTTTGCTCCACACTTTAAACATTCTTTAGTAACCACGTTTTCCTGCCCCTTTCAGACAGATGGTAACTATTTCAGCTTGAATTCCTTTTTATATTAACATAAAGGGAATTTGAAAAAACAAACTAAGTTATAATATAACTAAAATAGAAGTAGTTACCGCACTAAAATGTGAAACACTTTTTTTCTAGCTATGACCACCCTTTGACTTTGCTGTTACTAGGTGTGTGCCTTGAAACCAAAGTCAGTTTTGTAAATACTGCTGACAAGGAGGAATCAATCCACCTCAATCCCCAAGCCATGCTGCCTAAACTTGGGCTCACATCTTAGAGGACAAATTACTGGTTTATCAGTTGGAAAATTTGTGTGTTTATGAAGAATGTGAAAGCCATGTTGGAGAGTAGTGCCTGATCCAACAACCAATTTTAAGGCTGGTAAAGAAGGAATTCCTGAAGTTTAATCTCAGCTACATGTTTCTCCATGTCCTTCACACATGCCCTTCCAGCTTCCCCTGCAGCTTTGACCCCTGTAGCTGTTAAATGCAGATCATACCACTGACACAGACACCTGCGCGTTGCGCCAGTTTTGCAAGGAGTCATTAACTGTGGCTCATCTACTTACAAAGGTAGCATCACATTTCACAGAGAGCTACAGCCAACATCCAGAAAATGGGATTGGCCACAACCCTTTTTAAGGTAGGAGAGCAATCATGAAGAAATACTTCAAATCTGAGATAGGGACCAGGAACTGGGGCAACATATCTCTGTTTATGTGCCAAGCATAACAGGGTCCAGTTTGCTGGCACATGATTGCTGTGCCTGTAATGAATGGGAGGAATAGTGAAAGATTTCAGTCCTTGATCCAGGTAGACTTTCCTTTACAAACAATCTTTCAAGCACAAGGCTCGGGGGTTTGTGTCCTGCTGTCCTCCTACAGTCTCCCACCCTTCCTGTAGGCTGTTCCTTGGTCCTCGGCAGTGCCAAGGTGTGAGCTGGCCAGAAGCCACCCATGGATTCAAACAGCCAGTCTGGGAGATGGCCAGGGAAAAGTGACCTGCATGGCAGGCAGTGGTCTTTGCTGCTCATGAGCTTCCTGGAGGTGGACAGTTTTTAAGGAAGGAAACGGACATCTGCTTATTTTGGCTTTGGAATTTTAACTTTTGTTCCTTCATTAAGGGTATGAAGGGGAATGGAGCCCCATGCAATGACAGATGTTAGTGATTCTATTGCTGGCAAAAACAAGTAAAGGCTTCTTTATGGTTAGATTAATTTTTGCCCCAGTTTTTTCATACTAAATTTTGTCCTAAACACCACACATTTTAGACATTAATGGACCTTCTGTGCCTCTTATCTGTAATTTTTACTATTAATTTTAAGACCACAAAACTAATATTATAAGATCAGCAGTCTCATATCCTTTTTGGAGGAAAACCTAAACTTTTCAAAATTCCGTTTAAAATTCTAGCTGTGGCAATGTGCAAGGGCTGTAACTACTGAAGGTCCTGCAATACTGGAACAGTATTGCTCCAAGTAGCCATTCAATAAGGAAGGTGCTCTCATTAAAGCCTTCGTGAGCCTTCTCCAATAAATCAGTATTGTCTCAATCTTTGATTTTCAGTAACAGGTCTATATTAGAAGGTTGACATCATAAATTTTAACTGCCACCGTGGCTCTGTTGTGATTGGTAGAGTCAATGCTTTTCTGCTACTCAAATTTGCAGCTATTGTCAGTGTAATTCCTGCTCCTGCATCTGGAGAATGTTGTATATTACATGTAATATTGGCATCTTTTACTCAGTTTAAGCAGATTATTTTTTGCAGCTGTAATGCAATAGCATTAAAATGTAGCTGATGATCTAGCAGAGCAAACACTAAATCACCAATAGGCTTAATTAGCATAAGGTGAGAAAATTTTGCCCTCCATGAAGTTGCAAGGCTCGTGCTTGGGAAGTGAGGTAGGCATGTGGACCCTCCTTGTCATCATCAGCTTTGTCATAATTAATTTTGTTATATAAATTTCCTGTATGGAGAGATCTATCTGTGTATTTTCCTGTAAATCAGTATGCACTTTAGCATGGTCAGTAAATAATAATAAATATTAATTATAGGCAGTTCTGGTTTTATCACACTGTACCTGTCAAAAGCCAAAACTTTACTTCATCTTTTATTATAATATTATAAAATAATGATTCATATTTCTAATCTTTTACTGGACAGTTGAATATAAATAATCTCCCTTTTTTTCTCTCTTGGACTTTGAACAGCTTTATCTCTGCTACTAATGGCTTCTTATGTCTCCAGAAAGAGCAAAGCATTAAAAAAAAGAAGATAATGGTTTAATCAAAGACAACTCAAATGGCAGTTTTGCTGTGCGGACATAAACAGAGTTAATGGTTCTCTCAGGACTCCTTTCTGAGAACCATAAAATCCCAACACTTAAGAAATAAGAGTTAATACACTCTTTAAGAAGTGTTTTTCTAGTTGAGGAAAAGACTGAAGTCTAATACATTATTGGTTGAATCTTAAAACATTTATGATGGTGGGAAGACAAGGTTTTATTATACATTTCATCTTCACCTCTTCATTTATTCTTACAATAAAATCAAATCATCAGTAATAAGCTGATATTTTGGTGTCAAATGGAACCTAAACCACACGCAAAAATGGAAAATCATTCAGGCAATATGTGAACCTTTAGTGATTGAGCCTTAACTAAGTAATGGACTACAGGAGGTGCTGCTTGGGCATTTTATCTCACTCCAAGGACTCTTTTTCTCATTTTAAAGTGCCAGCTACCGGCATAAACAATTATGGGGAAGTCTTCATGCCATTGGCATTGCTGGGCAGTAGCATTTTCAAAATGAGCTTCCCACAAGTCTTCCTTTCTACTTGGGGGAAAACAGTACAATTAAAGCTATCATACAAAGGAGATGCTGAGGTGTCTGCTTACTATCCAGCTGCAAAAACATGTGTATTGCTGAGACAATTTACTGCAAGACTCCTTTCTCACTTTTTAATGGTGTTAACTGGAAATGAATAGCAAATTTCCAAGCGCAAATTTGGTCTGGATTTCTGGAGACTAACCAAATGAAAGGTGAATTTAGACTAAAAATAGTATAAGCAGCTTACAGGCTTATAACTATAGATGAAAGATTATATTCTGTGTGGGAGTTTTGCAGGGAACTCAGGCAAAAGTGTTCAATGTCACTAACCAGCTTGTTTCTTTCCATTACCAAAAAAAAAAAAAAAAATTTAGGACACAAAACCTCAGCAAAGAAAGCTGGAAATTTAAACATCTACTGGAGTACCTAATTCTCTTTTAACCCTGTGCTATTTTGCAAGCACCTTCACAGTTTCTATTCCAAAAAATAAATAAATGCAGACTGTGCTACTTAATAGCATTAAGAGCATCAGTCTGCTCCACTGGCTGGATCTGGATCAAACAGTAGAGATCAAAAAGAATATAAATGTACTTGATGTTCCATCATATCCAGAAATAAACTGCATGCAATAGCAAGACTAAAGTGAAGAGGCATATATGTTAAGTATTTTTATTTCCAGTGTTTCTTCACAGTTACTGGATTAACTCACCCTTCATTCCCTTTTTACTCATTCAGATCTTGACTCTTTTATCCTCTGCTGGCAAATTGAAGGTCTGCCTTGTGGTCAGAGGTCACTGAATTAATCACTTTAAACAAGAGATTTGCTGAGGTTTCAGAATTTCTAGTGTGACCTATTTCTCCTTTCTGTTTTCCACAGCTTTCCCCCTGTTGTTTGTAAAGGAAAAATCTGTGGAACAAGATCAAGAGTCATAAAGTGCCAGGAAATGAGTGGTCTTGTGGCCCAGCTTACAGGAAAGTGAGTGGCTCATATTCCCAATCTGGGATAGCTGCCTTGGTTGCTGACATCTTTCTAATGCCAGGATCTGGCTGCTGCAGGAGAAGGAGGTAGCAATGTGGGCTCTGTGGCAAAGCATTGGATGAAAAGTTTCCTCCTAATGTTAAAATTGACATCCACCCTTTAGTCCCATAGGTGCAGAGAGAAGAGTTCTACCCAGTTACATGATTCAACCAACTGGAAATGAAACCTTCTTAATGTTACGCCCAATACAATTTCCAAATTATCATTATACAAGCATTGGAGTCCTTAGGATATGGTGGTTTTCTCTGTTTGGTACCAATAATCAGCTCTGCAGGGAGCAAATCACCAAAATAAAAAAAACCCAAAACTCTTGACCAAACTATTTTGGAGACTTTTGGAAACTTTTTGGAGCTGTGACCGGACAAGATGAATCAAGAGGAATTTGTGTCTGGTCTGCTACAGAAATTAAGCTGTGGCACCTCACCGGTAGAGCTGTTGGGAGAGAGGTCTGACCCCTTCTTTGGGGACACTGCAGCAGCAGTGTCTGTGCATAGGGATGTGTGTGAGCTAAACTTCCACCAGGCTCTTCTGGACAGCATGATGTGTCCTCTTTTGTGCACTGGATGTGTCATTTCTTTAGCTAAGTAGCAGCTCTGGGGACAGAACTGCCTTCCTGCATGCATGTACCATTAACAGCATGTTGAATATTTAAGTCTGCTCCTTATCTAGAGAACAGGCAAAAAGAAGAGTATAGTATATTTTGGCAGTAATTTATGCCACATGGAGAAGAATATGCCAGTTGTAGGAAAGCCATCCTATTGGTTTTTTCCACCTTCCACTCCAGCTGAACCCAGGTCACCAGTGCAACTGCCAATAGATGTATGCTTGGGCATACAATGCTTGGAAGGAGAGGGTCAGCAAAGGTCCTGGATCTTGTGGGCAAGAACTGTCCTTGGGTGTCCAAAGGTGTCCTTTATTGACTTGTTCAGTCCAGAGACTTCCCCTTTTGCTGCCATCTTCTCTCTTCTAACATAGAGAGGGCCAATTTCCATATGCATTAACATTCCAGGGGCATCACAGGAGCAGCAAATCCTGTGAAGGGTAGAGAAGCTCTTTCCAGCTATTTCCCCTTGGAGCCGATTCCAAGGCAAATCTGCATCTGAACAACTGTTCAGTGACTAATGCAGGAATTGTACCTTGACCAGTTGCAATATTGCACTCAGGAATTTTTTATATTCTGTTTCCACTGAACCGAATAGGATTTTAAAAAGTGTTGTAAGATTTAGTGAAATGAGGGCTGTGTTTGGAGCCAGAGCTCAAGTGTTTTCCCTTCTTTTATGGTCTATTCAGATTTAGGGAACACTCTTTAAAAAACAGAATTTCTCACTCCCATGCACAGGGGAGCCAGCATAGGTGGGAAGAAAAGGTCACTGCCTGCTCAGCCCTTGCCCCATTGCACCATTTCACCTGCTGGCATTGCTCTCAGCCACTCCACAAGCATTAACAGCCTTTTACTGGATTACTCTACTTTCTATCCCACTACACCTTTGATCTCCACTACACCTTGAAATATTGCATTTAAAATGTAAAATAAAAAAAAGAACTAATTCCATTAACTCAAAATAGGTCTCTAATTGACCTCTTAATATGGTGTATTTAACATGACACCATACCATTTTCATATGTAAATAGGATGATTCTTAATAATTGAGTGCTTCTATTTCCATTCTATAGAATACATCTTCAAGGAAGTCAGGAGAACATTGTGAATTTCTGTCATTTATCACTCTGCCACAAAAATTAAACTGTGGCTGCCAACATGAAACAGTACATTTTACTCCTGCCTTCCTGTGCTCTGCTGTTGCGGTGCACAACTCCAAAACCTCTGTGCTTTTCTTATAATAAACATATTGGAAACTTGAATGTGAACATACTTTTTCCTAATCTGTTCAGTAGTAGGAAGAGGAAGGTGCTGGCAAACAGCATTTCCCATCACAGGATTCAGCTCAGAATCACAGCTATTCTGAGGAATGAGATGTACACAGAGCAGAACTTGTTACTCTGATTCCATGTTGGGCTCAAATGCAGCATCTCTCTGTGCCACCTCCCTCTCCCCAGCCAGCCCATCCCCTCCACCCCCCAGATGACACTTCACATTTAATCTAAAACCTCTCAGATTAAGCAGGTGTGTAATTTACTCCCACAGTGAGGTCCATTGCAGTTGTGGAGGTGATGTAAAGGAGAGTTTGTTTATAGTGTTAAGCCTGCAGATCTGCATGGAAAAACCCTGGTCTGGGCTGTCAGCAAAGCCTTTAATGTGCATTCAGTCTTGCATTCATTTGGGATCTGTGTATGGTATTGATTGATGTTTTATTACTGTTTGGAAGATAAAAATATTTAACTTAAGAACAACTCAGTGGTGGAAAGGGCTTTATATAGTCATCACAACATGCTTCTGCTGCTGCTGTTAGTGTAGGAGGCAGGGTAGTTTTCTACCACTTAACATGTAAAGTCTGACATATTTTAAGAACACGATCAAGCTGAAGCTTTAGAAATCACTTTAAACATTAAAAAACCCCAAAGAAATAAATCCATAGTCTTTTGACAATTTCCCTCAGCTAAACTATTCCAATATGCTATTTTTACTTTTATTATTTCTTTCTGCCTTTGGCAGCACAGGTCTTTTCAACCAGATAGGGTATAATGGACCATGAAAGCAGGATACATCCTCAGAACCCAAATGTCAGCAGCAGTTAAGGTGAACTGCTTCATTCTGAAGTGCAGTGAGTTACCTTGTGCTTCACTGGAAACCTCAGCACTGGTGTGAGAGAGGAACTGGGAAAGGAGGTGTTTCTTCACAGGGATGGATTGTGACAGCCCTCAGGCCACTGGTGCCTCCTCATTCTATGAAATAACAGCTTTGTTAGAGAAATACAAGGGAAAGTATCATTGCCAGATTTGCACTATTTCCCCCTCTCACAGACTGTGTATTTTACACAGCTGACAGTGTATTTGTTACATGCTACCTTCAGATGTGTGCCAGCAGGACATACTGGAAATTGTGCATCCAGACCAGAGGATTTCTTAACCATAGGCCTCTGACATCTGCTGCACACTTGTTACATGGCTGGAACATGAACAGAGCTTTTAATTTTGCTCTTTGATTTTTGCATTCCTGTTTTTAAATGCTGTTTGTATAATTTATGCCTTGCAAGCCCACAGAAGTTTGGTGGAAAGGAACTTCTTTATTTGAACTCTCTGAAGTGCAATATTTCTCTTGGCTTAATTTTTCCCTCCTTCTAAGCTTATGAATTATCATCTGACAAATTGGATCTGTTCTTTTCCAGCAAGTTATTTGAACACATACTTGTAGCTGTTTTTAAGAACAGTACAGCTTTCAGATAACTTCATTGTTATTTTATGTGCCAGATGTGGTTTGTTTTCCACAGTTGGAGTATTAGAAAAATGTTGCATAACCACAAACATCCATCTATTCTTTTACAAATAGAAATTAAAATCTACAGATAAAAGGTAAGTGGATCATGCAGAACCCAACACTGCCTTATTTCACTTGTCTCTTTATGCTGAAATGAGTTCAGGCTTGCAGTCACCTCCCTGCCAAAATACAAGCTCGTTGCTCATCTTCCCTGTGCCTGGGCTTCCCAGCCACCCTGCTTCTCTGCACTCCAGTGACTGCATTTCACTTAACATGCCCATTGACCAGAAGCATCCAAAGAAATCCTTCTTTATTCAAAACTTCAAAGCAAGTTCAGTAAGCCTTTTGGTTACTCTCCACTGACTATGTCACCCACATTAGCAGATTTACTTTTGATATTTAGAGTTTCATTAAAAGCTAGGGATGTGCCCTGAATTTTATCTATATTCTGTGCAGCCTCTGTTTATTTCTTTCTTTTGGGAGCTGTTGCACAGAGGAATAGCTGGTGTCTCTAACTTTTTATTAAGTGCCCTGAATATCACTTCTGGGGGCTGTGGGATGAACCCATGGAAGGGTCCCCCTGGCTCTGCAGTGAGATTGTACAGGGTGAGACTCTCTCTCCCTTCAAAGTAGGTTAAATGCAAACAAACACATTTAACTCAGTGGGGATCCAACAGGGCAGCCAGCATGTGCATCCAGCTGTGAGCTCTGTGAGGTCTGGGTGACACTGACTTTCTTCAAAGGAAAAGACAGAAACAAAATGATTTTACAAATTCCATGAAAGCTGCCTTTGCAGATGATGACTGGAGAAACAGAGGTACCAGTTTGGCAGAAAGCTAAATTTACTCCCAAGCTCCACAATAACAGCAGCTCATCTTTCTTTGGGAATTGCTTGTGTATCTCTGTGTGCAGCACTTGTCACTGGGTGTTCCCATTGCAGAGTGTCCTGCGTCACCAGGGTAGGCACAGGGTGGAAAGGCTGCCATGGTCCATGCTTCAACTGAGGACAAGAGGAGGTAGCCCAGTGCAACATGCAAAGCCAGACATTGCATAAGTTACAATTACTGATGAGCCAAATCTGCAGGAACCTTCAAAGCAGCATGCTTGAAACATTGCTGATATTTTAACATTTTAATTAAGTAGATGCTCTATGTATTCATGCTATAAGTACTTTATGATCACTGACTCTGCAGTCTTCTGGACTTCAGACCTCAAAGAGGTAGAAAAGGGAACACCCCACATACAGGAGAAGAGTCTTCTTCAGATGACAGGACTCAATATTTTCTGGTTTATTTTTAGTTTTATAGATAGAATTGATCAGGAATTGGCAGACCAAGTCATTATGGCTTCAAAAAGTTTAAATGTAAGCCACTTTGGCATTAGAGGAATACTTAGGTACATATGCAGCATTTTCTGTTTTCAAGGTGCCACAAATGTTAATTAACAAATGAATTTTGCTTGCCTTAGCTAGAAATGTCCCCTGTCAGTCTTGGACTTTCCCCCAAAGCCAACAGCAAAGGCCTTTATCATAACTGCTGCAGCAGCACTGGGCACAGATCATGTCTTGACTAAGGGGATATGATGCAATAAAAAGCTTTATAGATAATGAAACCATCTCCCAAAGCAGTACACTGAGAGGAGACTGGACACTGTTAGAGGAAGTTATGGATTACCCAGCCCAGGCTGCCAGCAGGCAGGACCTCACAGGCAGCTCTCTGCCCACCCAGCACAAACCCAGGCAGCTTAATGCTGCTCACTGAAAAATCCCAAAGGGATTTCACCGCATGGGCTCCTGCCCCTCAGAGGGTTGCTGGCAGGGGCCTGCAGGGTGGGAGTGGAAAGCCTCGCACGCTGCTGATTTCCATACCCTGAATCTGCTTACCCAGGGATATAAAGGCTTGGAGTGCTTCACAGCCAAGTGCCATAGGTGGTCTTTCCTTGGGGAATATACAGCCTGGAAAATTCATGGGATGGAGCTGCTGTGAAGGGGGGTTCTCAAACAAACAGGTTCAATGTATTTTAGCTTGTCTGAGCAATGTTCTAATGTAACAGCTCCCAGTTCCTCGTTCTCTGAACTGTGTTTCATCAGTAATTCTGAGGTATCCTATGGGGACAGCAAAGTACAGGAATCATGTCTTGAAAAGGAACAAGAGCTTCAAATCTCTTTATTTATCAAAGATGTTCTTGGTGACAATGCAATGAAAGACTAGAAGGAATCAAAATCACAGAATAAGCTGAGTTGGAAGAGACCCAGAAGGATCATCAAAGTCCAACTCCTGGCCTTGCACAGAACAGCCCCAAGAATGACATCCTGTGCCTGAGAGCATTGTCCAAAAGCTTCTTGAGAGCTTCTTGAGAGCTTTTTGAGAGCTTCTTGAGCTCTCACAGGCTCGGTGCTGTGATAACTTCCCTGGGGAGCTGTTCCAATGCCCAACCACCATCTGGGTAAAGGACTTTTTTATAATATCCAACCTAAACCTCCGGTGAAAATTTCAGGCCATTCCCTTGGATCTTGTTAGTGGTCACCAGAGGGAAGAGAAGAAAACAGTGTCTGTTCCTTCTCTTCCCCTCACAAGGAAGTTGTAACTGCAGTGAGGCCTCCGCTCAGTCTCCTCTAGCCCAGGCTGAACAGACCAAGTGATCTCAGCTGCTCCTAACACAGCTTCCCCTCTAGGCCCTTCCCTTCTAGGCATCTTCATTGTCTCCTTTTTATGCTTGCTAACAGTTTTGTATCTTTCTTATATTGTGGCACCCAGAACTGCCCCCAGCACTCGAGGTGAAGCCGCCCCAGCTCAGAGCAGAGCAGGACAATGCCCTCCCTTGCCCTGCTGGCCATGCTGTGCCTGATGCCCCCTGGGACAGGGTTGGCCCTCCTGCCTGCCAGGGCACTGCTGGCTCAGGTTCAATTTTCTGTCCACCAGGTCCTTGCCAAGGAGCTGCTCTCCAGCCTCTCATTGCCCAGTCTCTACATCCAGGGTTGCCCCATCTCTGGTACAGAATCCAGAACTTTGCCTTGTTGAGGTTCATGTGGTTTGTGAGTGCCCAAACCTCTCATCTGTGCAGCTCTCTCTGCAGGGCCTCCCTGCCTTGAAGGGAGTCAACAGCTTCTCCCAGTTTTGTGTCAACTGCAAACTTCCAGTCCCACGTCCAAGTCATTTATGAAGATGTTGAAGAGCACAACAAGGATGGAGCCCTGTGGAACCCCACTAGTGACAGGCCACTGGTCTGGTGTCACCCCATTCACTGTTATCCCTTGTGTCCAACCCACGGGACAGCTGCTCACCCATTGCATGACATGGGGAGCACAAGGACATAGGAATCACATACAAGCAAGAGAGGTCTGCCAACAGTGAGGGAGGGCAGAGTCTGTGGCTGTACAAAACTCAAGAGTGAGGCTGGGAGCCACAGAGGTGCATCCATAGGAAGGTGCATGACAAAGTCAGAGTAGAGGAAAATTATTTTCAGTGGGATCACTTTCGGTGAGAGGATTGGCAGACTCAGGGTGAGGCAGAGAAGAAAGAAGACGGAGAAACAGGTTGTACTAAACTGGATCACAAGGTAACATTCTACAAGAAATTATTCTGCTTGTGCATTTCTTTATGTCTCCTTTATAATTCTATGCCAGCATATCATATAGGTAAATCTTATTTTCCCAATTATTCCTGTTGGCTCTGCATCACTGTAATTGAAGGGTTCTGCTCTTCTCTCAGCATGAGGTCACTGAGAACAAATTGCTCTTACAGAGGAGCTGATGTGTGAGCACATGCTGGGAGGACCTGACAGCGCGTGGGGCAGCTCAGGCACTGGCACAGACCCAGCTCTCAGGGAGCAGGCACGCCACTTCTAATTACATGACTTCTTAATGTCAGTATCTCTGGGGAAAAAAAGTGCCTTCAACAGGACACTTCTTCCCCTGGTCTCAAAATGCTCTCCAGAGGTGGTGGTATCTAGTCACAGTTAGAACTGGACACTGAGAAATTCATCAATGTCTGTCCATCCAGATTTGAACCACTGCAATCTTTTCAGTAATGCTAGATGGGAAGAGGAGAGAATCAAAAGACTGTTGCCCATAGCATCTGCCAACAAACCTGCTTCTTTTTTTTATCATCTCACGTTTGGAAAACACATTAACACCTCACAATGTCTCATTGTGGAAAGCATTTCTGAGACTCAATTTCCTTATTCTGATTCATATCACTACTGCAATCATGCTGGTCAATGAGTTCTTTGATTCTGATGTTAACTGCCAGTGTCCCACTAATTGACTCAATAGAGAGAATTACAGTTACTGGTCAGTGTAGTGGAACACTGAATAATCACAACTGTTTCAACCTTTAGAAAAAAAAAAAGGCTTTAAGGAGCTGAGATAAAGCACAGGATTAAAGGAACACGCTAATAAAATTATTATAGACAGGATCTGCATTTTCATTCTGACCAGGACTTTGCAGTCAAACACAACACCTTGTGTGTGATATATGACAATACTTAATTTTAAAGAAAAGTTCCACTGGGCAGGTAAGCACTACATTGAATTAAAAGGTGCCTCTCATTTCCTATAAGATTTAAAATTATTAACCCAGGGAAAATAATTGCCTGACTGCTGAGAAATGATACATAAAGCAAAGTCATAAAGGCATCATATACTCTGTGTATGTATTTAAATGTTTCCTCGTTACTCCTGATTACAGCTTGCCACATCAACAAAACACCTGGTCTGGTATTTTTCTTACATTGAAACTGCTTGGCCAGTTGGAATTTTTATCTGAAAAGCAGCTGAAACCTTTGTTTACCATCTCACAGGACATGTTGTTACAGTCTCGTGCTGAAGATTTTTTTTAATGACATGCTTGACGGGACTGAACGGTGCATGTTCACCAGCTTTCACCTTCACTATTAATAACAGCACAGTTACTACCTGAAATGTCTTCTATAATTGTGTAATTACACAGCTCATTTATCCAATTGTTAAGCCAGGAGTCTGATTAAATATTAACAACAGCTTGGTTCTCCTAGTGTCATTAGTTGGAAAGCAACCCTGTAATCTCAGGTAACCCATGACGGTAATTATCCTTCACAGTTCCCCTCAACTGAAAATCCAACACAACCAGAGCAGATGAGGTTGCCCAGCAGAAAACACGTCACCCCTCTGTTCCCCCTCACCTCAGCACTACCTGAGCCCTGCCCTGTGTTTGTGGACTTCCCATGATAAAAAACAGGTTCAGAGCACTGGAGAGGGTGACACTGGCAGGATTTCCTTCTTTAATCCCATGCTGCATGTTGAGAAATTGCAGCCTGACTTCCAAAGTAATTTGTTACTTTAAATCAAAGAAGGAGAAGTTTGGTTTGGCCCAAACATTCCTTCCCATGGAAAACAAGGGGAAGAGCAGAGCATCCCAGTTTGTGACAAGCTGTGAGTGAAGCTCTTGTATGTGGTCTTGCATCAGAGGGGCACATGACCCAATTTGGGAAGATCCCAAATTGTAGATGACCTAAAATGAAATGCATACACCAGGAGTAAGCTGCACTTCCAATGCACTCTGCATGGGAATATCACAAGGCTCCTTAAAATAAAATGTTGCAGAAGAGAGTATCAAAATGCTATAAACAACCCAAAGCAATGGCAAACAGATGTTTAGCTGAGCCCCCTGAGGAGGAGCCCTGCTGCTGCTGCCCACAGCCCTCACCAAACACCTGGGGACCCACCTGAGCTGGGTGGGAGGACACGAGCAGGCACCCTGTGTCTCTGGGATGGGGACCACATCATGGGGACATTTGAAAGGCCCTGAGCAATGGGCATGGGGGATGCACAGGTGTGGGCATTGCTGAAACCCATCCAGAAGATCCAATTTTCCCAGCTGCTGCAGCAGCATTAACAGACGAGTGCCTGGAGCAGCAGGGCTTTCCCCCCATTAACATCCCATTAGGATGAAAGGCACAGTTTATACCTCCCGGAGTTATTGCTTCCAGCCTGTCTGCAGACTCAGGTGAGGCCGTGCATCTGGTTCAGGTTTTCAGCCTTTCCATTGCAGTGGGGAGCACGGGACCATAATTTGTGTGCGCGGAGAGCCGGGCTGGAGGTGGCTGGGACAGGGAGGGGGGGTTGCCGCCTATCGAGCTGGGCCACCAGCGCTGCCATGGGCTGTGCCAGCCCCTCGGGGCACACAAAGAAAATCGTAGATCTTTCCAGTGTCAAAAACCCGAGTGTTACTCAAAAAAAATATTTCATCCCCTTCGTCAACTGCAGCTACTGTATTTGTAAGTAATCTTTTTCTAAAAAACTCCCAAAAAACACTACGAAGAATCAGTTATCTAAAACAAAATGAAACGTTTTTCACCAACTTGAAAAAATTTTACAAGATAAAAGACACTCAAATATTTCAAAAAATAATGTCAAAAACTTATTAATTTAAACGAAAACAAACACTCAGAATATAGACTTGCAAACTATTCTAACTTTTAATTTTTGAAATCACATAAACTAGAAAATCTATAATATACTCTCTCACAAAAAAAAAGAATCTATACATAAGCTTATCCCAGTCTCAAAAGCAATTTTAGAATACTTTAGAACAAAAGAACAAAAAACTAAAAACTTAAACTCTTTAAATCTAAATAATACCAAACCAACATCCTCTTCTAAAAAAATTCCAAGTTCCAGTCAAAGTAATTCTTTTCCTTCGAGTAAACTCAGTGTGTCTCCAAATACCAAAAGCAGTATTACGTCGAAGGGCCGGGCTTTGCCCTCGGGATGCTCCGGGACCACTCCGAGCTGGAGAGCAGCAGCAGCAGCAGCAGCCGGCACTGGGCAGCCCCCGGGAACTCCCTGATCCAGAACTGCTGCTCTGCTCAGGCTCCCAGCACGGCTCTGCCCGGTGATGAATCTGAAATAAGATTTGCAGGATCAGACTCAGAAATCAATAAACTCCATCAGCTAGGATCTAGCAGCTGTCTGAAACAACAGGTTACGGCAGCTGATAAATACTTTAGGGTGGAGGAAATGAATTAAAAATAAGACAAAAATATGATCATAAATCATGCTCTCCAGCTGCTCACACTATATGGGGAACAAAACCCAAGAAATAACCACATTCAGGTATATATATAGCACAACCTCTCCAAGGATGGATACCTTTATAGGGAGGACAGGTTATGCTACAAGTGACCAAATAGCTCCTTGTTTAAGTTTCAGCTGCCAGGTTCTTGTGGTTCAGAAAGCTGAATTATCAATTCCTATATTCTTTCTGAAATCCACTTCAGAAAATCCTCATCCACCCCTCTGCAGTAATCTTTCTCTTATACTTGCACCAATTGTGTAAATAAAGGATTCAGTGAAATACTATAGATCCTCGTGACTCTCAGCCTCAGCAGAGAAAATGTTTGGGCTCACCTCACCAGCATGCATCTTGCAGGTGGGGCATGCATTAGGAGATGCTCTTGTCTGAGAAGCATTGGGGAACCCTCCATGGCTTGTAGCACATCAGCTGAGGCTTCCCTCTCCTTCATTTTCCTTTGCAGCCAAAGCTATTAAAAATGGGTTTTAGGCTAGCACATATTAAATATAAACAAGAAAGACAGAAGACCAAAGTGTCTGAGAGGCAGGGGTGGCCAATGAGGCAAACCTGGAGATATCAGAGCTACCTCCATCCTCCAGGACTAGGGTGGGAATTTCCCAATTTCTCCAGCCTGGGCTGGGACAAAGCACTGGGACCTGGCTCTGCTAAGGGCAGCTGAGGGAGATGCCAGGAGCTTCCCTCTCCCTGGAAGTGTTGCCTCCAATCCTGTGAGAGGGAGACCCAGCAGTCTGTGGGAAGCATTGACTTGTCATTAATTTATTAATTTGTTACAGCAGCCAGGTGCCTGTGTGGCTGCATTTTCTCCTGTGTGGCACAGGTCACACACGGGGTGACTCTGCAGTCACCTGTGGGCAGCAAATGTGGAGCTGCAGGCTGGTGTGCTGCTTTCCCACTGGAATCACAGGGAGAGTCGGGGCAGATGGGCAGTTGTAGCCTTTGTGGGCAATGGATGAAAAGCACACAAAATATTGGCAAGGACACTTGTTTGCAGCTGTGCTTGATGGCTTTAGCAAGCTCCTAAGGACTGCAAAGATCATCTCAGGAAAGGAGGCTCTGACATGGCCACCATTCCTGCAGATGTTTCTGGCTCATTGCAGTCTTTGTGCCTTATGCTAAATAAACCACTTAAAATTATGTTGTTGGTATTTAAACATTTGTAACAATTGATAATCAGAAAACATCCAATAGGCCTTTGATGAAGAATCAAAGAGATCCCACATGAAACTAGACTTTTGCAGCACATCACTCACTGCCTTCTGCACCGCTGCAAGTAGCTCTACTGAAAAATAAAACCACCTGGAGGAATAAATTTGTTCAGTTGAGGCTGACCAGAATAAAAGGGTTTTTTTTTCCCTTCTGGCCTTGCACAGACATTTTACAAACAGTCGTTTTCCACAACAGTGTATTAATCTTCAGCAATGCTGATGCTGTGTGCCAGGGGCCGGCCTGTGCTCTGGTGGTGCAGAGGATCACAGAACGTGGTTGCTGCCCTGCAGCAGAATTGCCCAGTTCCCCAGAAAGATGTGAGCAGCCATTCAGAGACCCAAAGCAGCAGCACCTGCTCCAGCAGCACGTTAGTTCCAGCCAGCAGAGCTGTGTGATCTCGGGGAGCCACCTGCAAAAGCCCACACAAAAATGCTCCCCAGAAACCTCCCAGCCTCATAAACCTCTCACAGGCCCCCAAAGGCCATAAATCCTGCAGGGTCTCTCACAACTGTTTCAAAACATTTAATGTTTTCCTTCTGCTCTGTGGTTTCACTGCCCACAGTGGGATCTCTGCACCCACCTGATATTGAGCCTGAAAGAGTTTTGCTCCATATGCCAAAAACTGCTGTGGAATGGAGCTAAATTGTCTTAGCTGATGCCTGTCTAGATAAGATATTGAACCCACTTCCTTATAATATGATTTATTTTAAATTAGACAGGGAAAAAAAGCAATTGGGGTAAGTATTTGAATCAGATTTTCAGTTTCTAATGCCAGGCTTTAAGATACTGGTGGAACAGTTTAATGGCATCAGCTCTGAAGTGAAGAACTTGCGTGTGGTACAAGTATAATATTTCTTTCCATAAACATAAAAATGCTGTTTAAGAACCAGCACCCCAAATGAGGAGAAGCAACTTGTAAGGAAAATGCCTCATCCTCTCACCTCAGCAGGAGTAAACACTGAATGAGTTACTGAAAACAAAACTGATCAAAAATGCAAAGTTCACTGGTACAGGAAAGAAAGTGTAGGAATGTGAACAAACCCTGCTGGGCCATGAAAAGAAAACTGAGAGATGGGAATGGCAATGCAAAACTGGAAGTGCCTGAAAAACCACCTGAAAAAGATTTTGTTGCACAGAAACTGAGAATCACCTCCTTGTATCTGCTGCCAAACTTCTATCAAATGAAGAACATTGATATGTGAGCCAGAACTGCGTCATACAGAGGGAAACCCAAGCTATAATCCATCCCAAGCTATAGTCCGTCCTAAGAGTGGACCAAACCTGCTATAATCTCAATGATTTTAGCTGGTTTGGTCCAGTCTCAATATTGAACTGTGATTTGGAAGCATTTATGAAGTCAAAAGAAAAAAAAAGACATGAAAGTTGGTATATACATCCCGAAGTTGTCAACCCTCAACCTCATCTCCCACCATTCCTCAGTGAGATGAGTGATCTTCTGTGCATGGGGTGCACTGGGTGTAAACATCCTGCACCTCATGAGGAGGTGCCTTACAGGAATGGGGCACTGAACCAGGCACTTCTGTCGTGGGCAGGAACAGGCCCAGAGGAAAACAGCCTTGGGCTGTGCTGAGAGGAGCCACCAGGAAAGACAAGGTACCACCATTTCTGAAGGAGCAGCATTTCAAGTTATTTTATTTAATACCTTTTATTAATGAGGTAGGAGGGTCCTAATGAAATCTGTGGATCTGACAGAAGTTAATTTGTTTAATAAGGGAGATTGGAATGCCATGCATGACACCTACGTTGTGGGCTCAAATATTAGAAACAGATAAAACTTGACTGCACCAACTGTTCATCACACACCTGGAGACTCCTAAGTGGAACTGTAGCTTTCACATGGGGACTTACTTGGTTTGACATCAAAAGGGGAGAGCTTTAGCTCACAAGAGGATTATGAGCTACCAGCACAGTGAGGCAGTACGGAAGGAGATCAAACTCTAGGATCTGAGAAATTTATTCCTATTGCTCTGAACTTCATGCACAGCCTCTCATGCTTTCTTCTGCAAGGGGCTGGAAAAGCCTCATAGTTCCCTGCTGCCTGCAGCTCCTGTGGGAGCTGCCATAGCCCTCCCAGCATGGCAGAGCTCCCAGGAATGTTTGCAGGGACAGCCACTCTCTCCTTGAGTGCCAGCTCAGGGCACTCACACCTAACGTGGCGAACGAGAGACAAAGAAATGAAATAATGTGAACCCTTGTACCATCTCCAAAACTTGGCCAAGACTGTAAGCCAGCCTTGCAGCTGGGCAGTGAAAGAGATTCTCTGCTCTTCCTAGCTTGCCACCATCTCCAGAATCCTTCTCTGCTGCAGCTGGCCCAGGGCTCTGTGGAGAAGGAGAGATCCGTGTGCTCCTTGCTCCTGCTCCTTAACCCCAGTGCTCGAGGGCTGAAGTATCCTAATGCACCAAGCTGAGCTTCACATTAATTATTTTAACATGAAGCCTGTACCAGATTTCACTAGCAAAGCATTTCATGTGAGACAAAAATATTCTGTTTCCAGCAGTGAGTCATGTTTTTCTTATTTGGGCACTGATGGAGCCTGTGGTGGAAGTGCTGAAGAGAGAGAGGCTCAGCGTGCTTGTAGCTCTCCCCTTCCCTGGACACACATCTCCCCAAAGGAAAGGGGATTCCACTGTATGTCCATGGGTGCACTTCACTCAACTGTGATGCTCACCACTTGGTAAAAAATGTACAGATTTTTGTTAATTTTTCATACCTTTTGAAAGTTTCTTATACAATGAATGACTGAAAGGGATTTTGCTGGAAAGGACTTGTATATGCAGACAAGAGAAGGGTACAGATAGAAGGACAACAAAAAATACTGCGTAACACAGCACACCTGAGAGTACCAAACTGCTGTTACATTTTCATGGCAATTTCTGAAAGTACATTACAATCTTACTCTATTTGAAATCCCTGAAAACATCTCCAGACCTGCTTGTCTTCATTAATTTTCTTACACTGTCTATAAAACATCAATCAATAACCAGTGCTACAAATGATAAACTCTGTGTGAGGGAGGAAAAACCTAAAGCAAACCATGTGGTCTTTGAGTTTCAAAGAAAGAAATCACTGTGGCCACCTGTGGCTAGTCAGTTTTCACTTATTAATTTCTATTTGGCATTAGATGCTGCTGTTCTTTGCAGAGACTGAGATTTTTTTACACAAATGATAATAAGGAAATTTTTCTGCTTTCTGCCTGAGCAGCCAACCCCCACTGCAGTCAACGGGAGCCCAGGGAGCACAGTGAACCTGCACTTGCTGAGGGTCTTGATGAGGGGCTGGTGCCATGTCTGAAAGAGAACAAAGGAAGAGTGGAAAAGTTCCTCACTGACTTTACCCTGAAATGGGGCCAAAGTAATTTTAAATACACTTTCCTTTTAATTTTCTTCTAAAATACTCTTTTCCTTTTAATCCCTTGCAGTGATTTTAAAAATACATTTAAAAAATTGTATGTAAACTACCTTTTTAGTTATCTTGCCTTCACTCTTAACAAATATCCAGCTCTAGAAATATTTTAAAATTTCTTCAGGTCCTCTCATGCTTTTATTGCCCTGGTTTGGTACCTTCTGCAAAATGCAATTTGGTGGGTGAGTTCAGGCCAGTCTATTCCAGCTTATATTGTAATTGTATACAGCAATTAACATCTTTCTCCATAACTATGTAAATACAACTATTTCTTGGATTTCCTCATTTTAGCCTTCCTGTCAGACTCACTCTTTGTCCCATAATTACTTATAACCTACCAGTGAGGACATTCACTAAAATCCAAGTTTCTTGTACTGATATTTGTCTTTTGTTTTGATTGCTGTAATCAGCACGAGGAACAGGACTTTCCTTGGTTCACACTCAATTTTCTTGTGAATGAATTAGAAGAGATAAGATACATTGCTCCATAATTCACTTAATTCTCCCTTCTCACCATATCCTCCCATAACCTTGCCCAGTGCTGTGGCTGTTGGCCAGCAGGGAACAACACGTGCCAGCAGGGGCTGGTTGTCACATGTGGCATCACGAGTGTCTGTTCTGCAGAGGCTTGCAGTTAGAATAGTATTAGCTGCCACAGAAATTCTCAAAATATCTAATTTTTAGTGTTTGCAGGATCTGCTGCCTCCTTTGCAGGATCTGCTGCCTAAATCTGCTGCTTTGGTGTTTGCAGCCCCTGCTGCAGGGCTCCCCTCCGCAGGCAGCCCTGGCTGGGGTCCCTGCCCACGCTGTGCCAGCTGAACAGCAGAGCGAACCCAGCCCTGGGCAGCCACAGCAGCCACAGCAGGGACAGGCAGGGGCTGCACAGGGAGGCACAGGATGGGCTGTGCCTGGCTCACCTGGAGCTGGCAAGCCCACAGGCACGGTGACCTCAGCCCCTCCTGAGTGAATCTCACTGTTGAGACGCATCTGCCTTTGAGGCTGTGAAAGTGTTTCCAGTGTATTTTATTAATATTCCACCAGCTGAGTTATGGAGCAGCTCAAAGCTCTCCCACCCAATTACAGCTCTGGCCATTAATGCAGCAGGTTATTAAAGCCAAGTTGAAGAAGGAAGGGGGCTGGATTTGCCACATTGCTTTATTTCTCAGAAGCTTGGTGTTTAGAAATAAACGAATCACTTCCACTTGACAGCAAGCAAGGCATTCTCTGCTCTGTTGTTTGAGTCTTCAGCAGCACTTGGATACATTTAGAGGTTTATTAGAATAGGGTTTGCCTGTTCAGAGGAGGATGCTGAGTACTGTGCTGAGCTGATCATATATATGAGCGATATAATGGGCAGAAAACTTGAAAGATGAAAAGGTGAATGATGAGAGACTTGGAGCTTCATTATAATGCCTTTTCTTTCACTGAAGACTCCTGCTGCCAAACACTGAAGGTTCAATCAATTTTCAGATTTAGCAGTGATTAAAGTTCTACAATCTATTCTCCATGGAAAGTACTGCTATGGCATTATGGCAAAGAAAGGATGTTGCAATCAGATGCTGCACAGAGAACTGAACAGTGGTTCCAAGTTAACTTCATACCTGCATCTCTCCCTTGCCCCAGGGAAAGCTTCTCAGTTCCCCTTAACACAAAAAGATCTAATGTTTTCTTTTGGTTCAGAAGTTGTTCTCAATTATATTGCAATTTCATGAGAGTAGCTGAACAGCAAGACCACTCTACTATGAATTTTATCTGAAAGTAGTTACTCACACTCATAGATCCTGCATGCGTTGGGGATTTTTGTTGATTTTTTCTCGAAGCTTTGCTTCTCTCTGCTTACAGTTTACTTTTTTTTCCTGACTTAATTTTTTCAGCCTGGTGTTTTTCAAAATCACTGCTATATTTCAGGGACTCTGAAAAGATATTGAGTAACAAACCCCTAAATTTTCTTTCAAGTGAGAATGAATCCTAAAAAACTTCATGAGCTGGAAAGCTTTAAAACAGAGAATGCTTCCCTATGCCTCATGTCAACCATATCTCCTGGAACAAAATCTCATTCAGTGCTGAGTAAACAATAATGTACTTCCCCTCTTAAATCTAACCTGTTGATTTATCATCTTACTTTCCTTGGACACAACTGCAAAAGCAGAATTATTTTTCACAGCTGACAGTGGGAATGCAGAGCCCAGGAGTCAGAGAGCCCCAGAGACCTGACAGTCTTCTTGAACTGTCTGAAAAACGCCTGAAAAATGCAATTCATCTGAACAATGCAGAGAGAAGGCAGAAAAAAGGATGAGCCTAATTGGTTCTGACTATTAAAGTCAGATCTCAAGTTTTCTCCAGAGATGTGTACTAGAGCGACTGCTATTAGTATACCCAGATCCCTTTTAAAAGGGCTAATTTGATCAAATGCTACAATAATTTAAGAATATGACACTGTTATGAGATCTGCATATGATACTTGACAGTAAAAACCATCAAATGTTTGTCATTGACACCAAATGAATCATTTGGAAGATGGTACCAGCAGGAGCCAAAGGGAGCAGTCTGGCATACACTGAGGCTTCAGAATAGAGACTTTGCTGAGCACTAACCCAAACCCAGATCCTATTTATTATGCACAAAATGAATACAAGACAAAAACTCAAAAGATGAGGAGTTCCTACCATGAAGGTGTGGGAACAGTTTATTACCAAGTGATGGATGAGATGAGTTTGCTGTCAGCAAACCCTCTTGTGCTGCACACAATGCTCAGTGTTTCCAAACCCTTGGCTGCAAGGAGGAGCTTTTGTTGAGCAGCATTTCCAGACTGGCCAAGCCTCACCCAGGGCTCCCATCACGACTGAGGGGAGCAGGTACAGGAACTGCAGCAGAATTTCCCTGCATTCTCTGCCTGCATGTGGAGCTTTCAGATGGATCCTCCAAGGCCGGCAGCTTTGTCATTTTTTTCAATCTCTCACCTTACATAAGCACTTCATTTATCAGAAAGAAAGGAGGAAAAATCCATTCCGTGTTGAAATTGACTGCCACCTGCATTGCTTCCTAATGTAAGCAAATCCCAGTGGAAAGGTTTAGCACCAGACTTTTTTGCTGGACCAGTAAATCACTCTCAGAAATATCATTTCAACCTTACAAGTGGTGTTAACCAGCAGGAGTGGCACATTTTTTTAAAAGAGATTCCAACAATGCAACAATTAATCCAATTTCCTGGAAGAAATTGTGTGACCTCTGTGTATTTCAGGGTTTAGATCAGCCAGACATATATTAGCAATACAATAATAACACTGTTACTGCATTTTAATAAAAATAATTAGAATATACTGTCCAGTGTGACATTAACATACAAGTTAGAAATGTTCCAGAGACTTAATCCTTTTATAATTCTGTGTGTGATTGTGTGTCCATGCCTGTACAGACACTGGAAATGCTGCTCTTGAAAGACACGAGACTATTAACCTGTGCAGACATTGCAGTTGTCTCCTGGAGTGCTGGTATCCCATCCATTTATCAGCCCAGCTGTCTCACAAGGTAAAAATAAAATGGTGCTTTCAGTTTAACAGGCTGCAATCAACTTAAGGAGCAGGGCTGGGCTCTGCTGTACTGGGCTTGGGAGTCTAAAAAGTGGATTAGGAGAGTAGCATGTAAAACAGCATAAACCCCCAAAATTCTACCCTAGAAAACTTTGTCTCCAACTATTCATAAAAAAGATTAAAAATAAGTGAGCTTTTAAACAGTCTGTACTATTTTTCTATTTTATAGTTCACTGCAATTTCTTTTAATTACCTTGCAATTTAAATTGGTTGAATCCCAGAGCCGGTTCCCCTTAAAAAAAAAGTCTTCTTGCAAACTTTGATTAGCTCCAGAGAAAAGAGAGCAGATGACTTTAAATGGCACAGAGGTGGATTTATTGGCAAGTGTGTCAGGTTTGCACTTAGCAAGGAATTGGCAGATAGCAGAGTATGGCTGGACAGAATTCAAACTCCAAGGACTTGGAGCTGAAAAAGGATTTATTTGAATAGCAAAGTATAGGAATGTATTTGCTGCAGTTAAAATTATTAGAAGCTTTTAACTAAAAACATGAAGAAATTAAACTTCCTATGAAAGGCAAGCAACTGCATTACTTCAAAGGTATTGTCACGGGGACATTTATTTCTTTCCTCCCTCAC
Source organism: Calcarius lapponicus (assembly GCA_039654755.1). Classification (NCBI taxonomy): domain Eukaryota; kingdom Metazoa; phylum Chordata; class Aves; order Passeriformes; family Fringillidae; genus Calcarius; species Calcarius lapponicus. The sequence goes on along the minus strand of CM077464.1, from coordinate 15,165,826 downwards.
TGTGTCACTTACTGCTCCTAGCAATAGGAAAGTTTATGGATCTCCTTGATCAGGTGTATGTTCAAAAGCCAGATTAAACCTGAACCTGCACAAAATTACTGAGCATTCAGGAAATAAAATGCTTTATTTTTATCTTAAATCAACTGTAGGGGGGAAAAAAAGGAGTCTATTCACTGCATGTGAAAAGTAGGGAGCCTGTAGTCCCAGAAAAAGCAGAGTCAAAGGAGCATGAGCTGCTTCACATGGACAGACAAGAGGCTTGGCCATGGTCTGAAGCAACAAAGCCAGGGGGTTGTGCTGAGAGAAACTCACACTTAATGAAGGACTGCCAGCTGAAACTAGAACTTTATTTGGGGTTGTGGGGATGTTTTTGTCTCAAATATCATGTTTTCTTCAAAAAAAGTTTAAAAATTGCTTGTGACAGTGCTTAAGTGTCAGCTCATACACTGGAGCGTTTACACCCATGACCCTCACACTGGCAATGGACCAGGTGGGAACTGCAACAGAAGTGGCTTCCAAAAAGCAAAAACCACTGCTCTGCTCCTGGGCTGATGCTAAGCCCTGCTTTGGGCAGGGCTGGCCCAGCATCCCCTGCAACCTGTTTTCCTGACACATTCTGCAAAGGAGTGGTCAGAGCTACTCAGTCTCAGGCTTTGGATGATGAAAAGGAGGGGCAGGGCAAGGTGAGATCTCAGTCACAGTGTGTCTGAACTGCTGCTTTATGCCATCATATCTGTGTGAGACACTTTTACGGAACTTCTCTGATTCCATTCTTCAATTCTAACCAGGTGAAAGGACATTCTAGTCTTTTACAATGACACATAAATACCCCAAATCACATTCGGCAGCTGCTTTTTCCTATAGCAACACCACTTTTTTTACCCTGCTACTTATCAGTGTTGCATCTGCAGGAAACTCAGTGAACCATTTGCCTGCTTTTTTAAGCACAGATACAGCTTTGGATTTCATTTTTATGGACTAAAGCTAATAGACATTTTCCTCAGAAAGCTGAACAACCACATTGCACATCTGGCAGCAGCTGGTCTCAGCAGCCAGCACGTGACTCACCCAGCTACCAGCATGTAACTGAGACACCAAAAGGAGAGGCCATTGGCAAAGGAATCTGTGCCATTTGGAAAAGGACATCCCTAAGGAAGCTGAGGGTGCTCCAGACCGAGGTACCTCACATGGAAGCAGAGTCTGGAAGGATGGAACAAAGGGGGTGGAATGGAGAGGTTTAAGGCTCCAGGACACTTCCACCAAAGGCCAGTCGTACAGAAGCTTGAACTTACCTTCAAAACACTGTGCAAACCTCCATCATCACTCCTTCCATCACACATTCCCTTCCCTTTCCTCCACTGAAATCTGCTCTAAGGCCCCTAGAAAGTGCTTGAATATCTTCATGGCTTAGACCACAATCTAGATTGGCACAACAGCAGAAATATTTAGCAGAAAAATTCAAGTCAAACAGAAGGCATGGACATTTTTTAATTCTTATTTCCCTTGGCCAAGCTAAGTAACTCTAGATATGAACAAACTGTTTGTACCCATCAGCAGAAGACCTGGCATCTATCAACAGCAGTGTTAAGTGTGCAGAGCAAGCCTCATATGGAACACTTTGCTCACATATCTCTTTCCTATAGAACTTGCTTTTTCTGGTTTCATCGGTTATTCTAGATGAAAATGGGAGGTTTCTGCAAAGTAGCTTCAGAATGATGTTTCTGGGTTCATCAGCAGCAAAAATAATAATTCATCCCATCATTTCTAATGCTTACACAGAAAAGTCAATAAAATTAAAAAAAAAAAATGAAGGGGAGAAAGCTTTCTTTGTACTCGACAGCATCAGCAGTATCATATTTAACACCACCTCTGGTACCACCATGTCCAAAAAATTGCCTAACAAAGCACAAATAGAGAAGTATGTTATTGCCATTTTTCAGGATTTCTTGAAGGTTTGTCAATAAGGTAACAGAAATTCACCCAAGTCTGAAAACCAAGTTATTTTTACACTGAAATTTTTAGTTTCTGAGAACTTGAAAACTGCAGAATGCTCAGCCTCATGGAGTCATACACTGAACCCCAAACCTTGCATGTTTCCCCACATTTTGCATATATATGTGTGTATATATGCATGTATGTACTTATGTAATCCCACCAAGACTTTTGAGTCCATGGAACATGTCTGCTTGTTTAGAAAAAAGGAGACACATTTTTCACTGAAACTTGCTTGCAGACTCAGGTCTTCTTCAGTACTCCTCACCAAGAAAAATCATGGCAGTTTAATAAAAAGTGGAGAAAATCCTGCAATGTGACAGATCAGCTATAAAAGTGCACACTGAAATGAGGACAACCTTTAAGCCATTAGACTTTTCTTCATGAGACCAGATTTTTCCTGTATCATACTCAGCACACAGAGATTTTCATTTCTCAGAGCTATAGGAATTTGACAAGTAAACCTACTAGAGTTAATAGCATTTTAATCTTTATGCATAACAATCCCAAACCTGCATTGCACAGGTTGGATAATAGTAACTGACAGCTGAATTTGAAGTATACATTTAGTTCCAAAATAGATGCACGTGTAGGTGGATGTGTTGTAGAAATACAATGTACTACAGGGCTGAGCCTAGATAAGCTGGTGATCCTCAAACATCAGCATCATCTGCATGAAATGGGCAGAAATCTGCTCCTTTAAATACCTGTTCATCCTTCTTATGACACTTTCTTCAAAGAGCTCAGTGAATAGTAGATAAAATAAGTATCTAATGAGGTATGACAGAAACTCCGATTGAGCTAAGAAGCAGCAACCTGAATTCTAATAAATAAATGAAGCAAAACATTTACTGCCAGCAACTATGTCAAGTTAGACATAGGAAACTGTAGCTCTGCAGCTGGAGAAGGGCAATACTCTGCAAGCCAGAAAAGTGATGGAACTCCTCCAGCTTTGGTTATTTATGGTGTGATGATGAAGGAACAACTTTCCATGTGAGGAACAGCTTTAAAGTTGAACAGTGGAGCTGAAAGAGAGACTTAATGAAATATCAGAGGGGAACAAAACTACAGCTACAAAAACAATGACATTTGGTTTAACAATTTAAAACCATAATTTGTGTGCAAAACCAGATGTTAACTTGTCCAGCTTCAAGGTAAACAGCAAACTGTATTTATAACAACCCTTCTGCTGGACAGCAAACACACACTACTAAATGTTGCAGTATATAAGGCTCACTTTGGGCCTCCAAATCTTATCAAAATGAACACAAATGCCAAACAAACATTTTAAACAAAGGATGCATCTGTATTTAATGCAAAGCTATTTTCAAAAAACCCCAACCTTTCATAATCTACCATAATTGCAATAGCCTGAAACATAAGAATGCTTTCAGGCTCATAAAAAAAAAGGCTTCTAATTTTAAACATTTATGAGGACACTGAGAAGTGGCTTAGAACCATGCTTTAAAACAGGTTTTCACGTTTTAAACTGCTGAAAGCTGAGACCCCTTTACCCATTTGGCCTGGAGAAAGGGAAAGAAGTACAAAAATATGAAGAGAAGACTGCACATGAAAATTTCTACCAAAGAAAATGCAACTGACTCCCTCATTCCAGCCCCTTCCTCCCATCACCACTGCACCTCCCCCTCCAGGGAAAGTGCACCTCTTGCCTGATGACCGCCCCCAGACAAATCATCTACATCACTGGCTCTGATGCACCACTGTTTTTAACAAATATCTTTTGAAAATTATTTTAAAGGGCCACTCTGCCATGGCTGCTGCTGTTGCTGAACAGAAGGGACTCTGTCTCAGTACTGAATTTATGTCAGCTCATTTTAAACTATACCTTGGGATGGGTGATTTAATGTACATTCTAAAAAAATATCACGATCAAAACCTTTAAATGGTTTTTCCCAACTCATAAAATGCATGCTTTATGCTGGGAATGAACCTCCCTTTGACACAGTGTAACTATGGGAAGGAGGGATTGTTCTCACATTTCTGTTTCATGGAAAGCACCCTGCTGTTTGATTTTTAAAGTTAAAGGATTAAGTTGCAGGGGCAAAAAATGCTGCTAAATGCAACACACTCTACCAAGTTAAATACAACCTCAGTCTGATATGAATCACTGACTTTAAAAATAGTGGTTCCTGTCCAAATATACCAGTGAAAATAAAAATGAATATATTGTAACATTATAAATAATGTATAATATATTGTAACATTAAAAGATGAATGTGTCAAGAATAAGTACTATTTTTAAGGTAATTCAGCATTGAAAACCCCAATATATGAAAGCAAAGAAACAGCTACAAATCTGAATTTATAGCAAAAAATAGTAGGAAGAAAGTTTTGAAAGTCCATGGGAAAATACAGTTCTGTGGGCATTTTCTTTTTGTCTTTTGTTATTCTTGATTCCTACTTTACAGTTCAACTTCAGGGCAAAGCACCACACAACAAGAAATCACATTCAAAACTATTAGGTCATCAAAATTGCCTCTACTGTTTAAGAACAAAACACACACACAAAATATTGCAGCAGCTTGTGGAATCCCACTCAGAAAGCTCAACACTTTTAGACCTCTTCTCATGTTTTCATCACCATAATTTTTGCAAAACAGTGAAAGGCAACCCAGGCCATTTTAGGAATGACTCTTTTATCACTGCAATCCCTCCATTACAGCTGCCCACAAGAAGGAATGAATAGAGTGGTACTGTAGGGACACTGCTGCTGTATCTTTCGGCTTGCCCTCCTCTGACGTGCTCTGACTTCTGCTGGAGAATGATGTGGTGATTTCTCAGGCTTGCCTCCATAATTGCTCCCAAAATCATTCAGAGGAACATAAGGCTTTAAGCAGTTTAAACATCAATTTCAAATTGGATTCAGTGGTTTCAAGGATTTTTTCATCAAAACCAAGATCCAGAACTCCACCCTCTTACAGCCTGACAGGTCCTGCCCCCTTGGAGATGTGCTGGGCTCCATCTCAATGGGTAGCAACTCCCTTTCAACCCAAAAAGCTACAGGCATACAAATACATGTGAAGCTTTTACTTCTAAAATACAAATATCTTTGCTGTTACCAGGACAGAGCTGAACACCAAAAACACCTGCAAGCAATGAATATGTTTGAAGACACTGAAATCAAGAAATAAAGAATTAGAAGTTCTTAAATTATAGACTACAAAGCTCCTGAGTGCTGGCTGCATGTATGCACATTTAAGTGATTGAGAGAACTGCATGGAAATATACATTTACCACAAAATCTGGGAGCACTGTCGGGACCTGAATTCCAGTCAAGTTTTTAATTTCATTTAAGACTGAGATTACTTCATATAAATTGATTTATTTCTGTGTGTACAGTATTGTTTAACTTGCAAATATATTTCATTGAGGTTAATAATTAGTATTGAGTATTTGCTGTTATAAAGTTCCTTAAGCATGAATTTTAAGTACAAGGATTCATAATCAGCTTCCATGTACCCATCTGGAATGATACAGAATAAACACATTTTCTAGTCATCAAAGTAAAGGTTAATATGGCTTTTTAAAAAATCCCCTACAAACCCAACTAAGAAACCTTTTAAGTGATACATCTGTTGAGTTAGTTTAGCAAGACAGTGAAAGAACAATTTGGTAAGGTAGTTAAGGTTTTTCATAGCATAGCAGAGTTGAGCTTCAATATTCACCATTATCAGAAAGTTCAATAATTCCTTGTTTTGATACCAAAGTGAAAATTGTCCATAAAGTGGAAGGGTCTTCACAATTATGATGACTCTGCCAATGATTACAAAGATCCTCTTTTCTTCCAAATAACTGTTTGCATAAAATGCAGTTATAGCCTGCTTTAGACCAAAATTCTATTTTTTTCCTCTGTGTGCCAAACCCCACATTTTGCATCTCCTTAGAGGCTTCACTACTTCCTGACTGGATTGGTTCACTTTTAGGTACAATATTGACATTATTTTGATGGTGGAAGTACATCTGTCTCTTTGGTTTTGGAACATTATACAGCTCCTCCTGATGGGCACTGCTCTTTGCTAAATGTCTTCTCTCATTGTGCTGTTTCCACACGTGGGTTGTATGTTTGACCAGTTTCCCTTTTGTTCCTCTGCTTTCTTGCAAAACCCCTTCCTTCACTCTTCCCTGAATCTCTTCTCCATGACAGCACAGTAAGTGAAACTTCATTTCACCAAAAGACTCTGCAATAAACTGGCATCGACCACATCTGACCTGTAATTTCACTCCTCCCGGGTTATGGAACAGGTCCTCAAAATTGCACTTATTTCCCCTGTTAAAGAAAGGAAATACAAACTATGTAAGTATTAGCCAGGCAGAGAAGAGGGATGGCAACATCTGTCCTTACAAGTTCCAAGAAGAGATACAATCATGAAACACTTTTAATTTAAAAAGGGCATTGTTTCTACAGTATCTAATTCATTTGGAAGAGGAAAAAAAGAGAAACGAAATAGATACTACTACGGCTGATTAGGGAAAAAATTGAAACAAAATGACACCCCTGAGTTTAAGAATTGCCTCCAAAATTAGCTCTGGTAGAAATAACTTGTTAACAACACCAACCTTTAATAAAAGGCTGATAACTTTTGTTAAAGTTCCTGATTCAGGGAGGTCAATCCAAATACTTCTAATGCAGTGCTAGAAAAGTGAAAATTACGATTTCTGTAATGTACAAGAGAAACCCACTTATTAACAGTGAGTTATCTAGGTCAATTTGAGGCAAAACCACCTCCCTTTCCAAGATGGAAACTGAAATTTCAGTTTCTTGGTTTTTTCCCCTGCAAGTCAGTAATGTGGTTTAGAAAAGTTTAAATAACTAATAGGCAACTGGACAGCCCCTCCCCTGATTTAGGAGAGCTCTGTAAAGGATACACAGGCAGTCCCTGGTTAACACAATCAAAACAAGATCTCCTCAGACATCTCACAATATCTACAAGAAGGACCTCATAGCACTGTGTATTTATACATATTAGACAGATTAGCCAACAAAACAGATAAACTGAATGATTTCACTGTATGACAGCTACTAAGACTGACAGAAAAGTGCTGGTGTTTCTTAGTCTCATATCATAAAAGTTTCTGACTGCTGCTCCAGAGAGTGGAGATATGAAAAGTAAATGAGCAGAATGGAACTGCAGTGTTGCAGTGAGCAGTTACATTGAAGCCCTGAGTGTTCTTCAGTGAAAATTAATGCACTGGAACAAACAAAAAAGGCAACATTTATACTGTATCAAGAGATGTCACCTCACAATCATAATACAGAGGTAAAAGTATATTCTATCCATCTTAATATAGTGCATGTTAACTTTTCTACTTGGCTGAGTGTTGCAAAAGCAGCAGTAACTCAGGTCAGATTAGCTCACAGCACTCCCTAAAAGGAAGTGGAATAATGATATTTAACAGGGGAAAAAACCTACAAGCTAATACTGAAATATTAATTGTTTTTGGCTTACTGCAATTGGTTCCCTCATTTTCTAGGGAAAACTCCAAAGTGGGTGGGACAGAAAACAAAGCTAACCACAAGCAACCAACTGACCCAAATATGGCAATGTATTTAGTGTTACTAGAATATATGCAAATTTATTTTGGATATTCAAGTGTCAATAATGATTTATAGTCAGTAAATCAGCTAAAATATACTGGTTGGTGTAATGGATTGACTAGATTCAAATGGAATATTTGAACAATTTAGAATCTCACTTGGTGGAAAAAAAGCAACAATTTTCATAGTAGTGAGGTTTATTAATTTCCACTGACAACTTGAAATCCAGTTTTCATTAGCATTTAATTACCTCTCTGCAGCTTCTTCTGCCTCTTTTATATTCCTGTCTCTCTTCTTTGAAGTATCTTGCACCTGTTGCTCACTAGTGTAGGGCTCTGTGCTGATAACAACCCTGTGGACTTCTCTGAGGTGCCCAAAGTACACTTTCGCGTGGCCAAACACTTTAGCACAGAATTCACAGCACACCAGCTTTTTGGATTTGCCTTCATTGTGGTGAAGCTTCATATGGGTGCTCAGGCTCCCAGAGTGGATATATGCCTTCCTGCAGATCCTGCAGCTGTAGGGCCTCCTGCTCGTGTGCGTGTTCATGTGGTCCTGGAGGTGGTGCTTGAAGCGGAACGTATGGTTACAAACATGGCACCTGTGCAGCGCCTTAGGGACGGCTGAACGTGTATTTCTGCTTAGGTCACTCGATTTAGCTGATGGAGCATCGCTGTGCTTGGAACTCACACATTTATTGGCTGGTGAGCCATTTAAAAATGAGGCCTGCCCACGAGACGGCGTCTCCACGATTGCTGCGGGAGTCAGCGGCGCGAGCGCCTGCACAACCACCACCGGTTTTGGTCTGATACTGCGGTACCTTTTCACTGCTCCTGCTTTATTGTCTTCAGGTGTCTCAGTATCAACCTTTGCCCTCTCTCTTCCTTCTCTAAACTTATTAATGATGCATCTCCTTCGCTTGGCCTGAAAAGCCAATAAATCTTCTGGGGCTCTTTTTTTCCTGCCTCTTCTTTTAGAGGTTGCACTGCTCAATTTTTTAAGACTGTCAACATCATCCTCTTTGCTGGAGGGAGAGAAGGTGTTTTCTCCAATGGATTGTTTGGGGACTTGTGCAAATGATACACCTAATTGCTTATCAAAGGCTTTGGTTTTCATGAAAGACGGTATCTTTACACATTCAGATTTTAGTGAATGACCAGGTATGTCCATAACATTAATATTCTGCTTAGATTTATAGAACACTGAATTTTTCATTCTGGAGTAAGGCAAAATAGGAAGTTTTCCTTTTGGTGCTGATGGAGTCATCTGAATTGTACTGCCAAAAATCGCTGGTGACAAGACAGCAACAGGATTTGCAGAATTTGTGGGTTTTTCCTTTAGTTTCTCAGATGTCAGGAATGACTCTCTTGTGGTTTCCGATGCTGTCTTCACAGAGTGCAGATTTAATTTCACGGGATTAGTTGTACTTGCTGGCTTGGACAGAGAGTCTTCAACTACAGATGGTCCAGAAATATTATTGCTGGCAATTTTAGTTTTGTTCATTAAAAGAGATCTAGATTCCACACAATTGCTTTTATTCATTAATGTGGCAACTCCAATTTCAGCTGAGTCACAGTCTGCTATCATCCCTTGCTCAGCTGAATCTGAACTACAATGAGCTTCAGGACAGTCTTCGGGTAGAGTAGTCATGGGGGAAGTCTGTGATGAGATCAGTGCTTTGGTAAGAATCTTGTTACGTGCACTCAAACCAGAGATTTGGGTCAGTTTTTTGTCACTCAGCAATTTATTTCTTACAGATTGGTACCTGGGGATGGGCAGCTTTAGGTTTTCAGAGGGGGCCACAGTCGACTGCTGAACTTGCTGAGTTAGGGCAGGTGCAACACACGGCACAGCCAAGAGGGAAAAGGTGCCCTTGTGAGCAGCCACCTGCATGACAGCATAGTTCTGAGCTGGCACCACCAGGGGCTTGGAGCCTGAGGCTGAAATTGGTGTCATTGGCTCAGGCAAAGATGACTGAAGGCAAGAAACCACTCCAGATGTTAAAATTTTTGGTACCATTTTTGGAGCAATGGTCCTAAACTGACTTTTCTTCTGAAAACTTTGTATTATATCCGAAGGGGACTTCTGTTTATCTGTAAGAATAACATGAAACCGATGTAAAATGATACACAGTATTTTTTAAAAATTACTCTGTCAAAAGTAAAATTGCTTATGAAGGATACTATTACACATAAGCTTATTAAAAATAAGCTTGACCACCAAATTAAATCTAGAATTGCCAAAGTTTCATAGACAAAAGTAGAAGCAACGTGCTTGAACTGAGATTTGCAAAAAACACTTCTCTTAATCTAGTCTTCATTGAATGTTTCATTCTAGGTTAGAAGCTACATGATGTTTCAGAACAAATACACCCATAAGCCTCTTCAGCCCTGGAAAAGCTGCAAGAGCATGCTGGCAATATTCTGCTGGAAAAGCAGGGACAGGATTTAAGCTCCATGACACAGAACTTCTCTGAGCACCAGTTCGGATCATGTATCTCAAACAGAATCATGCCATCTTTCAGACATTTTCTACTATTTAGAATTTGTGGGTTTTATCAGATACAGGCCAAAGTTTGCCTGATGAAGTCTTAGAAGAATTCCTGCTACAAAACATGCAAACAATATATAATAAAATCAAAGAGGACTTGAAAAAATATGTAAATATTAACTACTGTTAAATACCCAATCACAAAAATTACTCAGGTGACACGAATGCACAACAGAACTACTGCAGTTAATTATTTAAACACTTCCTCGAAAGATGCAGTTTATCAAGGTTATATAACAATTTCTTCCTGTTTCTATTTGTGCTCATAAAAGTCACAATGTTTTCAGTAAAAAAATGTGAGGATAATTAAAACAAACAAAAGGAAAACGAAAAAATTCATATTATATAATATGCACTAGGTAGCAAAGACACCTGTTGACCTTTCAGACTGCACAGAAAAGGAGTTGATACATAGTTAATTATACCACTACCATTTCATCTATCAGTCTCATTACCCACTCTCAAATTCAATTATTGACACTTCCAGTTCTCCAAACCTGGAATAGGTTTCCTGGAAAAATGGAAATTGCAACGACTGAAAATTCAGCTACAAAGATTCCAGGCAGAAAGGCAATTTGGACATAAGCAAAAACCATTTGAGAGAGGAATCAGATTTGAATTGAATACGTGAAACTAAATGCTGCAACCTTGAAATATTGTAGTACGATAATTCCATAGGAAAGTTTCCATTCCTTGTCATTTTAAAGACTTGTATTACAAATACATTTACAGGTGATTCTGGACTTAAAGAGGTAACTGTGAATTAGTACCAACACAGGAAACTCCAGTAAATTAATCTTAATCCTGGATGTTCTTCTCAGACGTCACACACTTTGCAACAAGCACCACAAGCTACAGACCTATCATGTTTCATGACCAGAACTCCTGGATAGATACATATGCATATTCATGGTGTGCACATGTGCAGTAAAGCCACTGCCTTCAGGACATGCTGGATTCACTGAGCAATCACATATAAACTGTACAGTTCATATTTAGTAGATCTGATGCTTTTCAAAACTCTTTGATCAGCAGATTCATAGAGCAATAACTATGCAGGGCATAAGCCTTTGATCCTTTTATTGCCTTCTGTTGCATCAAACCCCAACTCCACTATGCACTTTCTTTATACTCCAGTTAAGTGAAACTACTGGGCACCACCATAACTTTCTCTCTGCTCCATGTCTGTAGAGACCTTCTGAATTTCTAGACATTCTGTGCAGACTGGGTTACTGTACACCTGGAAGTCCTACATAAATAGAGATCCCTGCACACAGGGCTAAATCCAGGTTTGTGCAATCTGGAAAAAGGAGGAACATGATATGTTTAAAATTGTTTCCCTACAGTATTTTTTTTGTCTCAATTTTTCATTTTTTTTAATCGAGTCACTAAATATATAGAAATCTTTACATTTGCAGATTTCTGTTACTCAGATGATGATTTGTTTCCTCCAAGGTATCTTCCTGCTGCTTTTGAGTAAACAACTTAAGTACTTCTGAGAAAAAGAACAAAATTATGTAAAGCATTGTAATCACTAACCAAACTAGCCCTGAACTTCAATGATAGTTACAGGTCAAACCATATAGCTTAAACACAGCAGTCAATAGAGTAAGAGTACTTTCTTTTTAGGGGACAGAATCAGTTCTTATTTCTCCAGATTATGCTTGTCATACACTGACAATAAAGACTTTCTCCAAATCAGCAGCTATTCAGCTTGCCACAACATTCAATATGAAGCTGTTTCCATTACCTCTCATTTCTTTTTTTTCCTCTCCCTTTTTTATTCAAAATTGCATTCATTGTTTTGCATAAAACTTTTAGGAATGTCAGCATTATGGGAGATTACCGCCCCTGCTACTCTAAGTTATAAGTCACCCACTCTTCCATCAGTGGTAACAGGAAAAGGTGGAAGGTTTGCTGTGGACATGTCATCTCTACAAATGGCAGCCATAAAAGCAAGGTTAGTTTGAAGTTAGGAGGAAATATTTGTAGAAATAACGTATGGCATTAACTTTAAAAAGAACCATATGTTTCTCAAATGCATTGACTTGCCTAATGCAAAATTAAGCAGTAAAATCACTTTTCTATAAAGAAAGTATCTCCACATATTTTCTCAGCATTCCACAGGTGCGTGTTGCTCTAAAAGCCAAGACCTTCATCGATATCAAACACAAGATTCTCTTTGAAACAAGGTCTGTTTAGATCAATACCCTTCTTACACAGGTAACACATTACTAAGAATGGATAAAACTGCTTGAGAAGGGATTTTTATTCAAATACTTTTTCCAACTAGTGTAATTTTATCATAAGTTTTCCAGGAAAGCTGTGCTTGGTACCAACCTTCAGTACAATTTTTTTTTTTGTTCCCCTCCTTCTTCCCCTCCTGTCTTACACTAGACATTTTAGTGCACAAATATTCATTGCAGTGCTTCTGGTAAGCAAAGGAATACTCAGCTCTGCATTTCCCTCCCCTCCAACACAGCTACTGTAGTTAAGCTGCTTAGCCAGTGCCTAAATAAAGAGCAGGGCTAGATGCAGACTGGCTGCCTGATGATGCTCCAAGCTCTGATAACATTTTGCCTGCAGACTGGGATAGCTAATTGGAAGAACTGGTGCAAGACTACTTAGCATCTTGGATCAGGAGAAAGCAGCCAGTCAATTCATAGACTGGAGGTTCTACTGACCCCACCCAGACCATGCAAGTATCATCAGTGACTAAAATTCTGTTTTCTGTTTATAGCTGGTGAAAAGTTTCCACAACTCCCTTTGCACACAGCAAGAGCTATAGTAATTCATATCTTCACCACACTGAAGGACTTGAATATGCTCTGGCTGGCTGGCTTGTGCAAAGGCAGTTAGGAAACCTCATATGCATCTCTCAGGGGCATTCCATTTCTTCCAAATTATTTCTGTCTCTGATTCAAAGGACTCATTTTGACTTGTCATCTGTGACCTGAGGAAAAGCCTTTGTGCCTATGCAATCCCATGATGTCTTTCACCTAAGAAGGGGAAATTTCAGTTAAGGGAGGCTCTGCAATGGCATTTATGAGGATAGCCTTTCGTTTTAGACAACATTCTTTCCACAAGTAAATCTGCAAATCCTTCACAGGAAGGCAACAATTTTGATACTTTCTTTAAAATTTTCATTAATAACAAAGGAAATAAATGAAAGCCTTAGATTTAATATCTGAAGGATGTGAAGCTCATTTTTAACTGCTGTGTCCTCAGTCTTTCAGATGAGTGTGGAGTTGGGGGCAACAGGTAGACACTTTTAAATAATTACACACAAGGCTAAACCAAATGCAGTTCAACCTATTTACTTTAAAAGTCTCTGTTAAAAGATTAATGGTTACCATGCTAGGACCTGCAAGTATCAAATCCCTCAGATACTTGCAGGATGTCATAAGCTTTCATCCCTTCTAAATAACCTTAAAATTGTATAGAAGTGGACAGTGACACACCAACACAAAAATCAATGATGCATTAAATTCTCTGATAGATCCATGCCGGGAAGAGTCCTCTGGAGGAAATGGAGTTTCCATGGGTTGCTGCTTCTTCATGGCTTCCCTGCCTTCCCAAATCATCCAAGTCTGGTCTACCTCAGCCTAGTCTGCCTTTTTTTATGAACTTTAGTCTGTTCCCTATGTAAAGCACACAATATTGCTGAACTCAGATGCTGTAGAATGTAGCAGAAGAAATTTAATTTTCAGTACTATCTGGTCAAGTTTGAAAATAACCACCAAATAGGCACCACAGAAACCACTGAGTAATAGTGTTCATTTTTAAAACAATCCTTGTAAGCCCACCTCAGCTGTGCACGTATGTATTTCATTTGTGTATGAACTGACACATGAGAGAAAATAAAACCAAAAAAAGAATAATTTGTTTTGAAGGAAAAGACAGAATACAGATGAAGATTAATGAGTATTCAATGAATATTAATACTGCTGAGTCTTTTGCCGACTTTGAAAGGAAGAGTATCTTTTCTGTGGGAAAGAAAAAAATGCACAACTGTCTAACACACAACATTAGATCTTTTTCTGCCAATAATAATTAATCATTCATTTTGCCAAATCTCCATACACACTAAATACCTGTGGATACTGTCTTTCCAGCACAAGTTTCTTGCTTTTGCTGACCCAGCATACTTTGTTGGACACAATGTTTCTCTGCAGGATTAGCATGCAAAAAAACACCACCTGCAAAAGTGCTTCAGTTATAAATAGATACCAGGACAAAAAACCCAAAACAACCAAACCCCAAAACCAACAAAACCCAAAAAAAGACAATGTAAAATGTTATTAAAACATTAACTTAGAGTTAATGCATGAAGAAAACTATGGCTTTTTGCTCCTTGCCATTTTTCTCCTCAAAATACACTTTAAAATCTGTTACATGCCAAATGCAAGGTGATAGCTTAATAACTGAGTAAAGCTGGTTAATGTAGCAAACAGATGGGATGGTTTAGCTTCAGTGTCATGGCAGACAGTCAACAGCAGCACCACAAAAAAAATGAAGATTCAGTAGCTTTATTGAGTAGTTTTAACACAGGGGCTAAATTCTGTGCTCATTTACACTTTCCATAATTCCATACAAACAAACTGCAGATACTATAGAAAACAGAATTTGGACTTCTTTATTCAAAACCAGTCTTGCCAAACACCTGTACAAAGTAACATCAGTAATAAAGCCTACAAACCATGAGTTTCCAGCTCTATACATTACAGCAATTAATTTGCAGTTGTTTCTACCTTTGCTAGTAATAACTATCTGGGTGGAATGCTCTGGGTGTTTGCATCAGAAAATTTTCTAAAATTAATTTCATCAGAAAATACCAGCCATTCTCAGTACGTCTGCATAAAAAAATTAAAAAGAAAGAAAAAAGATGATTATCATTATCATTATTATTAGTGACACATCTGTGCATCAGGTGAAGACCTTCACATGTGACACAGCAATGTCTCTTTGATCTGTGAAAAGCTACCCACATTAGGCAAAGCTGTAGACTCTGGGAATGTGTTCAGTAGATATTTCAAGCAGCTAACTCTTCCAATGATTACATTCTATTGAATGTGCTCCTGCTTCAGTCTGGGCTGGATTTTCCCTGAACTATGGCTTTGGGTCCAAGCACCCAAGCTGGGAAAAGGAAATGGCCTCTCCTTATCTCTGAACTGCAGAGCTGACAGTGTGGAAGAGAAACAGGAGAATATACAGGGCAAGCAGAAAAAGGACAAGACCAGAAATGAGACTTGAAAAGTGTCCAGGCCAAAGAGTCAGAGTGGGATATGGGAATTAAATGCAGACTTAAGACAGGTAACCAACATTACACATGAGGTGGAAAGGAGAAGCATTTAAGCCAAAAGAGGAATCTACATTTCTTACCTCTTTAGTACTTGATTTTTTAAAGAATATTATAACTATGTTTACATAAGGGTGTTTTTGTGCAATTTAAACTGGCATAGAAAAATAAACAATATAACAAAGTATTTTAATGCAAGATTGGAAAATCTCTGTAGATCATTCACATAAACACTAAGATACAGAATGTGCAAATACACTTACAAAACTTATTCTGGTATTCCAAAGGAGGAATAAAATAATTTGTTAAAATTCTAGAAGATTTAAAGCTATATATAATTAAATCTGATTAACCATAAATGTGATTTTCTAGTTGTGCAATAAGCATTTTATAATTTAGAAAAGTCCTCTTTACAGACTGTGCAAGTTTATTATTTTAAGGGATTAGGATTATAGGGCATTTCAAGAAATTCTGTGAGCAGTGGGATGCTTTCTGGATTCCTTAGATGGTCTCCAAAAGACTCTTCTTAGCAGAAGAGCACACTGAAATAACAAAGGTACACTTTTTTTTTTTTTACATTAATTGGACTCTATTAAAGAGGATGTTCAGTATTAAAATTTCTAGTGGCGTTTTTCAGCATGGGAATAAGCTACAAATATTTTTAGCATAAACTGTCATCCTGCAGAGGTAAGTCATACAATAATCCAAGATCATGGGTATACAGCTTGCATTTAAGAAGTCCTCCAATTTCCTCTCTAATTCAGTTTTTTATTTTTGCCTGAAACATCCTTTCTGCACTATTAACCACATATTGATATATGCCAAAGTTTATACAGATCTAATATAACTTGAGAAAAGAAAATTAGGTTACACCACTTTCTCAGCTTCCAGAATTGCTTTCCTCTGTTGTTTTAAAGTGCACATAGGAGAAGCTTTTCACGTGGTCCTTTTCTCTAAATTGGAGAGGTATAGACTCTATAGACAGATAGGCTATTGGATGGATAAGGAACTGGCTGATGCTCATGGAGAACAGCTCAATGTCCTTATGGAGATGGGTGACACGTGGTGTCCCTTGGGTCCATACCAGTGCTGTTCCATATCAGTGACACAGACAATGGGATTCAGTGCACCCTCAGCAAGTCTGCAGGCAAAACCAAGCTGAGAGGTGCAGCTGGCACACCTGGAGGATGAGATGCCTGAGGCACCTGGACAAGACCAAGAAGTGGCCCCATGGGAAGCTCATGAGTTCCTGCACATGGGTCAGGACAGTCCCTGGTATCAATACAGGCAGGGCCAAAGTGATTCAGAGCAGCTCTGCCAAGAACTTGGGGGTGGATGAAAAGCTGACTGTGAGCTGCAGACATGCACTCACAGCCCAGAAACCAAACAGTGTCCTGGGCTGCATCCAGAGCACCGTGGGCAGCAGGGGAGGGAGGGGATTCTGCCCCTCTGCTCTGACCTACTGAGACCCACCTGGAGCACTGCATCAGCCCTGCAGCCCTTGGCACAGGAAAGACATGGACCTGGTGGAGCAAGTCTACAGCAGGGCCACAAAAATGATGAGAAGGATGGAACACCTCTTGTATGAGGAACGGCTGAGAGAGAGATGGGGTTATTTAGCCTGGGGAAGGCTCCAAGAAGGCATAATTGGGGCCTTACAATACATGAAAAGGACTGAAAAGAAAGACAATGACACTTTTTTACAGTGTCTGCAGAAACAGGACAGGGCATAATGGTTTTAAACTAAAATAAAGTAGATTCAGACTAGATACAAGGAAGAAATTTTTTACCTGCCCATTACACTCATCAGCATCTTGGCTTCAGTATCTCTGTCCCCAGAGAAAAGTATAACATAAAAAATACCCGTACTAAAGCAGACTTGTTAAACACATTGTGAGAAATTTAGTCACTATATTAGCAGCATTAGCAACAGGAATAATTAATACATAATGTTTGATTTCTCATAAATTTAGATTTCATAGAGTTCTGTATTGTCCCACCACAAATAAACTTTTTAACTATGCATGAAATACTATTTCTGCAGGGAACAACAAGTGGCCAACAGCTTTGAGGCAACCTTTTTGAGTTGCAACCTGAAACATATTATCCACACTATTCAAAATCACTAGAGGTAATCACTATAGGTAAATCACTATTCAAAAGCAGCTTCCTATATATAATGTGGGCAATGCATGGCTTAACACAACTCCTATTATAAAAAGCCTTTTTTGTGCTACTGTATAAAGGAAGAAAGTCTTCAAATGCCTTCCTAAGAGTCAGAATACATATATATAAGAGATTTTTAGACACTTTTACAGTGAATTTAAAATACATTTACTAGCAGATCTAAATGCTTTTTTAGTACCTCTCAAGCTGTTTGTGAACTTTAAAAGCTTTCCATTTTTTTGAAGGCACAGCCTTTCAAGTTATAAGCTACTCATTTCATATTAAGGCCAACAAAATTAATAGGTCTTAAGCAGATCAAAATATTTTCATATCAAGAAATAAAAACTGGCATAAAGAAAGCTAGACATAAAGCATCTGTAATTACTAATAACCTTTTCCACCTTTACGGCTGAAGAAACTACACAGCCTTTTCTCACTATGGCAGTATAAGAACTAAGGGCTCAAAATGGTGCCTGGCCTCTGCAACCACACAAATAAATGATTGAATTTAATTCCTATTTAAGCACAGAACTTCTTTTTGATAGCCACTGTTAGATACATCATCAAAGACTGTATTTCAGCTTCTTCATGCCTCTGCTAGTTTCAGCAACCAACCACGTCAGCCTCAAAGTGGGCATCATCTAGAAACCTTGGTGATCTGACAGGATGCAATTGAGCAGAATGGAAATTATTTTGCTACCACTGCAAGTCCAGCGGTTGTCTTTGTTGGTTTTGCCCAGTCATTCTGTTCCATAGAGAACACCATCTCTGAAGACTTGCAAAGCAAGGCTGCAGTGATGCAGCCACTTGGGGGAACTAATTGTTCAGAAAATAGTTAAAGGAAGTGATGGAAGCATTGGTCATAAACCAGTTCATAACCCCCAAACAGCATTGCAGATATAAATTAGGTACTTTTGAAAGTGGGGATAAACACCTGTAATTGGATTTTGCAAAATTCCTGAGAGAATTGCCAGTGGAAATTTCTTTTAGTGAGCTTCAGGAAAGATATGGACCTAAACAGTAATTCATCCACTGTAAAGTCAATGTAAAGTTATTTTTAAAGGATCTATCAAGATCAAATCAACATGGACAAAATTTCAATATGCCTAATGTAAGTAGTAATTAATGGACTTATTTTCTCTTAAGTACCAGAAACAGTAACTACCAAAACTGCTACAAAAATCAAGGCAAAATTCTTCAAGAACTATGCAGCATGAAAAGGTCAAGTAGAACCATTTAATGAATAAATCATAAAATAGTTTCTGATTAGATTTTTGCTCTTCTTTCAAAAAAAGAGAACATACCTACATCTTAGTGAGATGTAAGAACCCTCTTTGGGACAGAAAACATGTATATCTCACTTCAGGAAGGGAATTAGGCCTCTTACTCCCAAAATTTAATCTTTTTAAATACTGACTTGCAAACAAAAGAGAACACAAGAAAAAAGCAAAAGTTTTATTCCTGTTAAAGAGTACTATATTTTTGTGAGAATCAGTGCACTTTTTTTCTAAAGAAAGACTGTATACAAGAGAACACAAATAATTTGCCACTTTGGCTCAATATAGCAACCCTATTTTACTTGAGGCATTAAAAACATCTGCATGGTGACTTCTGTAGTACAAACCTCAAAAACATTTCCTCATGAACAGAGGATCAAAAAACTGCCAGTCTTGGCTTGGACTATTTTGAGTCCTCTGTTATAAATTATACACAAATTTATCACTCTCCAAGGAAAGGAAAAATTGTTAAACTCCAAGGATAACTGGAGATTATCTTCTGGGGATTTTTTTAAATTTATAATTTCACTGAAAAGTACCTAAGTGGTCTAAGTTTTGAATGGGAAATACCTATATAAGGTTTTTGTTTGCCCTAATTGTGCCCCCTTTTCTTTCTTCAGGAGCCAGATTTCTTCAGAAAAACTCTCCAGCTCTGGCTGAGATACACAAAATATTGTTACCTGTAGTTAATTCCACTGAAGATTAAAACAAAAATAAAGATAAAAGCATCTCCACAGTGCTTTAAACAGGAATGTATATTTTTTCAAAGACAGACATGACTCTGCATAGCATAGGAAAACTAAAACATCTTCTTAAATACTATGGTGTTGGCTAGGCAAACATTAGTTTTCCTAATATAAAAAATTATCACTTGCTGCTGAACTTGAACACAGCTAGACCTTACTGGCAGCAGAAAACAATTTAAATTACAGTATCTGACTGGTTTTCCTCCCCCAGCGCATAATTACAATTATTTGCAATGTTTATTGACATCCCTAGCTTGCCCATGCCAGCCACCGTGCTGTTTAAAGGCAGCGCCGGTTCTCCGGAGAAGGGGCTGGATGTGCTGTAAAGGAACAGTGGAATACACAGAATACACACACTGCTGGCAGGTGATAGCGGCTCAGCAAGGCCTGGCAGGGAGAGGATGGGAAGGGGAGGATGGGCCCCGAGCCGGCCGTGCGCTGCCGCGGCCGGGTCCGTGTGGGCGCACAGAGCCCGGAGCGGAGCCAGCAGAGGGAGTCGCTGCCCGCCCCGCCGGGGCCGGCCCCGCTCAGACCGCGGCTCGCAACGGGCCGCTGCCCCGCTGGCAGCTTCAAACAACACACGGGCCTAAAAATTTCCCTAATATTTTGTAATGTTACATACGGCTTGTACTGAAAAACCCTCCCAAGTCACAGAATCAGGTACAGAACCACACCCAACCTCCAAACAACTTTGTGATGAGTGAGCTTAGTACTTCAAAACATTCTACCTCTGCAAACTCTTCAGTCAATTCATTGTTTCGTATAACTTAAGAGCATCCTAAAGCTAAGCAGTTGAGCCTGCTCGTTTGAAAGTAATTACTTCTATTAGCATCTTCTATAACCGCAGTACAATTATTGTGCCTGAGATTAAAAAAAAAATCCCGAAATGGCACATCCATTTTACTAGAACTACCACTATTTACACTAGATGTTCTTCTTTCATTAGACATATGAAAACAAAGCACAGTTACCAACAGATTTTCCCATCCCAAGGAATACCCTGAAATCTTTGTCAAACTTTCTCGCTTTCATCATTGCTCAGCTCATCACACAAACCATCTGCATAAATAAAGATGCAAGCATCTG
This sequence comes from Calcarius lapponicus, assembly GCA_039654755.1. Lineage (NCBI taxonomy): Eukaryota > Metazoa > Chordata > Aves > Passeriformes > Fringillidae > Calcarius > Calcarius lapponicus. The sequence continues at coordinate 15,145,153 of CM077464.1, read as the reverse complement.
CTGTATGGCAAATGGTCTCAGGGGCAGATGTTTTTATCCTTGCATTCATGTCACTGGCTTGGATACATTATTTGAACAGATGTACACAATCTGAAAGTGTCGTGTCCCACAGTGAAACGTCTCCAACTGCTTTCTATCAAAGTACATAAATGCTATTTGCACCTGCATTTATGTTAATGATACAAAGGCAGCAGGGGTTCCAGCAAAGTGAGAGCTGATGCGAAGAAACACATTTACAAGGCTAATGGGAGTTCGAGATCTCCCAGCACCAAACAACCACACTAACATGGATACAAAATGTGCAGAACCACACTTGACCTATGATTCTAAAAAAGTTAAAATAAACATACTCAAAGAACAAAACTATTACTTTAGCATGTGATACTCTTTTCCAATTGATATTTTAAAAAGACAAATCCTATTAGATAAACAAACCAGGACAGCCTTATATTTTGCAAAATATTTGTCTAAGATACACAATTATTTAATGTTAGAGTCATTTAACAAAAATATTTTATAAATCTGACAATGCCAACAGTATTTCAGTTCACTAAGGCACAGTGGTATTGTATGCCATGATGGAGTATTATAAAAAATGCCAACACTTGCTCAATAGCAAATATTTAACATGAGTGTGAATAGTCAAATATAATGCTCCAGTGATTGTTGTCATGTCATATGTTGACATATGAATGAAATGATAATTTCATAATCCCAAGGAAGAAATAAAATTTGACTTACTTATTGTTCAGAAAAGTGCATCTAATTGAACATGGTGTTACAATTGCTTGCTACTTAAAAGATAGTCACGCTTCTTATAAAATATTTTAAAACTGAGAAAAATACAGATGTCTTGAAGGAGTACAGATTAAATTACAGAACACCTGCTATTACATGACAAATGGCAGCAGTGAAGTGTTTAGCTGTCACTCAAAGAACTTGCACTGATCATTACTCCCATACTTAACTGAAAAATAACAAGCACACTCAAAGTACAGAAACATTGACAGATATCCCACATTGAATGTAACTGATGGATAGGTTCTATTTCCAATCTAATCTGTTTCCGAAAGTTTTATTTGTAAGAAATGTACCAACATAAGAGTTGCACATAAATCATCACAAATTACTAATACCCTGCATGTTTTCAAAGTGCTACATTTAAGAAACAAGTGGTGCTTGATATAAAGACAGAAAAGTATCATAGTAAAAAAATATAGAGAGATTAATGTATTTGTAGAGAATCATAATTTCACACTGATATCACTCCTGGTCATGACCTAGGGAGGCCCTGCAGAGAGATCTTGACCGATTAGAGGGCTGGGTAACCACCAGTCACATGAAGTTCAACAGGCAAAGTGTTGGATTCTGTTCCTGGGATGGGACAACCCTGGATGTAGAGACTGGGCAGCGAGAGGCTGGAGAGCTGTGCCACAGAAGGGGACCTGGGGGTCCTGGTCCATGGCAAGCTGAACCTGAGCCAGCAGTGCCCTGGCAGCCAGGAGGGCCAACCCTGTCCTGGGGGGCCTCAGGCACAGCATGGCCAGCAGGGCAAGGGAGGGCATTGTCCTGCTCTGCTCTGCACTGGGGCGGCCTCAGCTCGAGTGCAGGGGTCTGGGTGCCACAATATAAGAAAGATACAAAACTCTTAGAAAGCATAAAAAGGAGAGCCACCAAGATGATGCAGGGCCTTGAGGGGAAGCCATGAGAGGAGCAGCTGAGATCACTTGGTCTGTTCAGCCTGGGAAGAGGAGACTGAGGGGAGACCTCCCTGCAGTCTTGTGAGGGGAAGAGGAGGGACAGGCACTGATCTCTTCTCTGGTGACCAGTGACAGGATCCAAGAGAATGGCCTGAAGTTGTGTCAGGGGTGGTTTAGGTTGGATATCTGGAAAGATTCTTCACTCAAGGGTGGTTGGTCATTGGGACAGGCTCCCCAGGGCAGTGGTCACAGCACCAAGCCCAATGGAATTCCAGAAGTGTTTGTGCAATGCTCTCAGGCACATGGAGTGACTCCTGGGGGTGGTGCTGTGCAGGGCCAGGAGTTGGACTCTGTGATCCTTGTGGGTCCCTTCCAATTCAGCTTATTCTGTTATTCTGTGGCTTCTAACATGGAAGTTCACTTCCAAGTGAGCTTTACCATTCCCTCTGGGTACAAGTCAGTAACAGGACACTGACTGGAATGGATTTTGATTTAGGGGGAAAAAGAAAAAGCCTTCCAAAAATTTCAAAGCAAATGCTTAATCAATTTTAAGTTTACATACAGCTTCACAGTCTATATTGTCCCATTACAATTCAGAAATGGCTTTAACATAAGACTATAACCAGGGTCAAAGTCCTGTTACTTAAAGAAAAAATTAAATTAATGCTTTTAAGTATTAGAATTTAGTACTTCAGTCACAAGCATAGGAATGTAGAGCACACTCTGGGGTGGGCAGCTTTACCCAACAGGAAGTACTGTCTTCCTTGAAAGAATAGTCCCAAGAGACACAGAACTCATCAACTAAGATCAATCAGAATGACATGCTTCTGGAACAGCTTCTCAGAATTATTACAGCATCATAAAAATACTCAGTCTTCACAAAACAGGTAAAGTATAAACTTAAATGACAGTAAAAGCTCAAGGCCTCAAATAAAGTAATAGATAGTGCTATTCCTAATTAACATAAGTACTAACAATGGAAACTTAACTGACAACCAGCAATCGTTCTGAAAGGTCCATTAGAGCTGATGTCATACCCATCAAACATTCACTCACATTTAAGTATCATTAAAAATGACATTCATGTTAAAAATCCTACTTAAACATTAGCATTGAGACACAGATCGAAAGAGAAAGGAAACTGAAGTTACAGCTACACATTTAGAGGTTTGAGAATACATAAATACCCTTACTAATAACAGAGGGAAAAAATCAAGACATCAACCCCAGTGAAAACTAAATCAAATGAAAGACAACTTTTGAAGAAACCACATAGAAGAAAGAACTAAATACACAAAAAAATTAGTAAGGATGGGAATGCTGAAGAAAAGGCATTAAAAAAAACCCAAGTTAATGTTTCTTCCTGTTTCTGCTAACTGTGTAGCATAATTTGCAGATAGATTTAACCCCGTTTAATATGGGGATCAAATATAGCGGGGATTTTCAAATATATGAAGACTTAAAAAAAATTAATAAAACCTGAATACTTAATTCTGCTGAATCAAAGAAGAAGCAGACTTATGCACTTCAGGTGTTAACAGTAATTAGCAATGCCCTAAAGAAGAATACAATTTTAGCTATTGTAATTGTTTAAAGTGATAAATGCTGCAGTAATGGCTTTTTTTTTTCAAATCATACCACAGCAGAATACTAGACACAAGTAATACAGTGATTAATAATGATGATATTTCTTCCACATTTTGAACCACAAGCATCTAATTTCTAAATAAAGTATAGAAAGCATACTATACCTGCAGAAACTGTTAACGGATTCTGCATTATGCCCTTTAACAGTTACGACAATGTTCCTAGAAAGAAATACAGATACTTAGAAGCTCGGATAATTTCTTACAAACTAACAAAAAAAAATGAACAGGACAACGGTATTTCAGAATGGATCCCAATATGTCCATAGTGCTCAAGAAAACACCACCAGAGATTTAAACCAAGGGTTTCTTTGGACCCCTATATGTGCTCTCCATATTTCAACACTACTAACTTAGGCTTCTTGTGATTGAACAACCTTCTTAAAGCCAGGACAGAGGACAGTCATGAATTCCAATGTCGCAATACATTCTGAAGAATCACAGACAATACAGAGTTATGCAATCATTTCCCTTCAAACACGCGGACCTGTTGGGGAGGATCCAGAGGAGAGCCCCAGTGTTGATCACAGGGCTGAAACACCTCTCTATGAAGACAGAACTGGGGTGATCAGCCTGAAGAATAGAAGGAGACCTTATAGCACCCTCCAGCAGTACCTAAAGGCAGCCAACAGAAAAGCTGGAGTGGACTTTTGACAAGTGCATCTGCAGACAAGACAAGGGGTATTGGCATTAAACTGAAATACGACAGGTTTACATTAGATACTAGGAAGAAATTCTTTATTGTACGGGTGGTGAGGCACTGGAAAAGTTTTCCTAGAGAAGCAATGAATGCCCCCCCAAGGCCAAGCTGGATGCAGCTTTGAGCAATGTGATCTAGCAGAAGGTTACCTGCCCAGGCAGGGCTGTTGGGACTAGGTGGGGTCCCTTTAAGGTCTCTTCCAACCTGAACCATTGTGATTCTATGTGACTGCATGGATCCCACATAACTCTCTGACCAGCAGAATCATCCATGGATGCTACAATGAAGATGCTACCTTGCTCTTGTGAACCAAACATTACATTGCCACCTGTCCTGAATGTGCTGCTGGTATTTACAACAAGATGAGACACACTGCATTTGACAAAATGGCTTCACATCAAATGGTCACTCAGTAAATGAAGAGTTGGCTACTTCTTTCCAGCGCAGCTGAGTGTGCTGTTCAAGCTCTGGTGAAGTGGGATTCAACAGTCAGGAAAGAAGGGCACAAGATAATACAAAGACAATATAAAACTGTTGTTATCCACTTAGATTTATTTTTCATAAAATGGCCCAGCTTTTGGAATGGCTGCATCATAGTTTGGTTTAACTGAACACCACTAACATGTTAGACATCACAAAGAGTATGAAGCTCTTGTTCTCCTGAAGCAGCCAGAGGCTTTGGGAAGGTAACAGAAAAGTGCATTGACTGACACAGATGGAACTAAAACTTCTTGGGGGTTTACTCAAATCTTGGCTTTCATACCAGTGAACATCTACAACATTTCCACAAACAAAGCCAGCTGAACAGATGTGGAGATTGCTGACTTTCCTGACCAATTTAACAGCCAGGAGAACCTTACATAAAGAACATGCCAGACATGCACTCAAGACCCATCATCTGAGCACATGAAGTACCAAAGATTAGTTTTGCTTAAATACAGAATACATAGGACAAATAGTGATGTAAATACCAAACAAAATAAGCCTTGAACATATTTCTTTACTATCATGCAATTGACTATCAAAAAGCAATGGTGAGGTTCTGGAAGAAGATGGTTCTGTAGGTAGCAGTAAAAATAAAACCAATTCCATTTTCAGGAGGCTCAATATCAAAGCACAGAAGAACACTGAGCGTGGCTGCTGTGAGACTTCTCACACAGCAAAGAGGTGAAGCTCTCTGGCACCTGTATCTTCTGTTCTGAGCCACGGCTAACATGCAGCTCTGGTACATCAACCAGCACCTCCTGGCAGTGGCTTCCTGACGCCCATCAGCAGATCCCCAGCTGCCTCAGAGAGCCTCTGTCCGTGGTACTTGAGCAGCCAAGCCATGAGCTGTCAGGCCCAGCACTCAAACACACACTGGCTCATCTAAATGCAGTTTGATGCTCTGGGAGCATACAAGCAGCTCCCTCTGCACATCCAAGAATAGAACAGGCCACATTGATGTAATTCTGGAATGGCGAGACACGTCCAGAAATCAGTGTGGGTTTCCAACTTCTGTCACCCACACTGTAGGACATCCTTCTTTAAGGCCATATTGATCAACAATAGCTTTTCAGAGAATCAAAGTCTGAAGTTTTTCTCCCCCCTGAGTATTTACAGGACTTCAAAACACCCTGAAACATTTAAAGCAAAACATATTCTTGTAAAAAACAATTTGAGAAATTATATTCAAATAAAGTTTCTCAAAATTATTTCAAAGTCACTTTTTTTTTTTAGGTTCCCATGGTCTTTCCCTGTGTATGGGAGCATTAAATAATGTTAAGAGGGTGCCTCATCTATAGTTACTATCTACTTTTAGAATTATAACAAACCAGACTTCAGGATACAGATCAACAATTCTTAGAACACTATGTGGAAATAGAAGCTCCTGACATTTTTCCAATGTTCTTCCCAGACACATTTACAAACCCTAACACTACAACACCAAATTGGATCATATAAATCCAAACATTTTCTAGAGGCATCTCTGATTTGAATTCAACTCTAACTGCAGCAAGGTAATGGTATTAACCTAGAAAATCAGTGCTTATTTGAAAGACATTGATCACCTGCTCTTAATAATAATCATAATAATTTTAAAAGAGTATAATTTCTCCAATTAACATTGATAATTTGTTTTAGCAATTCATGAATAGCATTTTTATTATTGTTGTCATATGAAAGAACCTTTCACTACACTTTATATTTGGAGATATTTAATCAAGTAACCTCCCTTTTTGGAAAAACTGAAGAGCTCAAGATTCTGAAATCAGGACAAATTCTTATCCCTTCATTTTTTTCTATCCATCCTTATATGTATTATGTGTTAAAGCATGTTTTCTTTGACTACATATAGTTTACAAAGCAAACCATAAACATTGTGCATTGGTCCCATCTGTGTTTTACACTGTTTTCAAACACATCAATTGTGATTCTGTCTTTTTGATCCTTTCTCTGACAGTTTTTGACACTTCTGCTAGGCTCTAACATGTTTAACAGATATTTATTGTCTACACACACTTTATGCATGTCCTAAACAGAAAATGCAGTCTAACTAAAAAGTTCTGTACAGTACATTGATTCAAACTTTTAGAATTTGAAGATTATAACCACAAAAATACTTATGCTTGCCCTGAGCAGGTTTGGAAGTTTTTTTTTCCCATTTCATTATAAATCTGGCTTGGTATGACTACTTCCCATTAAAAAAAAAAAAACAACCAAACATGCTGATGTTCAAAAAAAGCTACCCTTAGAACTAAGACTACTAATTAAATTTTGTACCTCTTTTACATTCTTATATCCAGAAAAAGATTTAGGCTGGTCAGCAACTAATAATTCAGTATGTCCTGATGCTTTCATTGAGTACTGAAGAGGCAAATGTTCTTTCACTTTTCCCTGGTTATATTTGAGTCCAATACTGGCTCTTTCCAAATACATGAATTTCTATCTGCCACTATCATAAATTCTTCTCCACCTGAGAGCTTATCAAAATGATAAAGATTTAAAAATTTTTATATAATCTTAAAATTTGTTTTGCTCAGTTTACAACTCTACCCTAAGGCCCTAAATAAAATCATTCAAGTCACAGTGTTCCAGAACTCAAATTAGTTTTCTGGAAATCTGCTGCTGACTACTCAGAGATGAAAAGAAATCTATTATAAGAATTTCAAGTGAAGTGGAGTTGAAGCTGGACAGAATTAGAAAGTAAAATCTCTCTTAATGCCATAAAATAAGCTCTATCATGCCTGTACTATTCCTCATGTTACCAGAGAAAGAAAGGATAAATTTCATTATTCCTAAGAGGCAAAAATAGCAAGCAAACTGGGAAAAAAATAAAACCATACTGTAACTCAGTCTTTAACAACCAAAGGAAGCAGAGCATATACATGTAATAATTTCAAAGCAAATTTCACAGGAAGATACCCACAGGTCTTTTATATGAAACAGGTGTCCTGATAGACACACTGAATATGAATATCAGTTGAACCCAATTAACCTAATTCGATGCTTGTCCATACTAAGACATTTATCTTAGATGTTACACAAAATCCTTTAGGATATTACAGAGAAAGCGATAAATAGGCTATAAAGGTTATGACATTAATTTTACTGTCATCCTCAGGCTTTAAGCAGACATCAAAACTAAAAACCTCGTCCTCTGGGGAGGAAGAACTACCTGAAAGTAATTATAGGACTTATTATCATAACAGTATTAAACTAGACCACTATGACCCTAACCAAATTTATTTTTGGTACCTTTTGTTAAAAGAACAAAGCTTCTCAATGAGGACTGCACCTTCTAATACAGTGTACATTAGTACAGGCACTAGAAGAAAGCATTAAATCAAATCTTGTAACTTCATATTAAGCTTAATTATGAATTTTAATTTAAAACTAAGCATGTAAAGAAATATTATGTAATTCAATTTCAAAAGGGAAACATCCAGCTAAAAAGAAATATTAAATACTTAGTACAGTTTAGAAAAGACATTCTCCAGACAGAAGCCCATGAAATGCCCATTTGTATTTCAAAAGCAATTTTATTCACTTCATTTTTCACACCTGTTCTTTCACATACCATGCCATCTTGTAAATGAGTGCCATGCAAACAGTATTTCCCATAATTTAGAAACTTTTACACTGAAACCAAGTTCCCCAAAAAGCCTGAAAGTATTGAATCAGCACAGCTTCCGGGAAAGTTGGCAAAATCCATTGTTATATAACGGCCAAGTTAGACTTGAAATAAAAGATTAAAACATTGAAGCTATGAAAAAACAGAGAGGAAGATAAAAATGACAGACACAATGACTGACTAGCGTAACATACAAAAGCATTTGTTCAAGCAAGTGTATTTGCCAAAAGCCTGCAGTGCTTGGCTACTTTATAAAAATCAAGCACAAGGCATTAAGCCAATTTGTTTAAAAAATAAAAACCCCTCCAAAATCCTAAACCCCAATAACCAAGCAACAGCTGAATTTGCAATTCTGAAAACCTGCAAAAATATTCTGCATTTTGCTATTCACATCTTCAGTTTCAAATGTCTGATTTACTCCATGTTTTCTATTTTTCATATTTTTATATCAGGAGTTAATCCTGTTTCAGATCCTAGTCTTCCTATTCTATACCCAAAGCGATATGCATGTAGTCACAAACAACAGCGTGCGAAATTGCTCACTGCTTATGTTTCCATACTTAGATAATTCATCACGGAGAAATGCGTGTCCATGGCAGAATTCTTTTGGCTGAGCCCATTAGATGACTTCAGCAGAACCACAAAAAGAAAGAGAATAGTACAAAGCCAGCAGAACCTAAAACCCAAGCTATTTTTAAACTTTTGGTCATCTTGTGAGATGGACCAGTCCGAGCGCATTTCCTGAACTTCAAGCCTTACATGCACTGAATGCCACAGTGGCAATCCTGGACAAAAATGCTTCCCTTCATACTCTGCTGGGTGATGTGGGGAATGGTTGGCTGGCAAGCCTACGCTCTGCCCATCTGTCAGAGTGGAACTGTGCCTACACGACAGGTTCTATGCCACTTTCAGTAACATGTTGCTGAGAATAAAAGCTTATTTATGAAACAACATAGGGCAACATCAACGTTCGGCTTAAAATAGCAGGCAAATTAAAAATGATTGCTTTTCTTGAGGAGATAAGTCTTTTGAAATCAGCTTGAAGGTTTTTCACTTGTATGAATAAAGACTAGCACATACACTGCAAGAAATGAGGCTGTTCCACACATTTTCTACTATTGTGGACAAACTAGCATACAGTCTCGCTAATTATTATTTTACAACTATAACTATGTCCAAAACAGCAAATTCAAGGACCTGCAAAAAATATATTGAAGTGAAATTTCTCAAAAAGACACTGAGAGAAGAGAAAGCTAAAGAAGGTGCAATATTGAGTCTTCATTTCATGAAATGTATGTGTATTAAAATAAAGTGTAGTGGAACAGTTTTTATGACTATAAATAACCCCAACTATTTTCCATTTAAGCAAACAACTCCATTCTGAAAATTTCAAAAGAGCCTGGTCACTATTATGCCTAATATTAGCCAATTCATTGAGTGTCAAAAAAATAACTTTTTTTTTCCGAATTTCCAATTTAAAAAGACAGACTGTCATATTATGCTTTCCTTAGTAAATCCCTTCTTGGTAGGAGCGCTCTGAATGCCACAAACTGGAGACTCATGTAAGTTCCATGTCTGGGTTAGACATCTTGGCCATTACCTCGTATTAAAAGGCCAAAGTTTCTGATTTAAAATACAATCGGTTATTACTGGTGTGAACGTAACTATGAAATGACAAATCAATACAAATTGATATATTTTGTTCTTGACTCTTAGGACAGCTAAAAAAATTAGTTCTGGAAAATACAAATTTCAATTTTTTTAGCATACTTCATGAAATCTGTGCTGCCCACAGTTCTTACAATTTTAATTCAAATTAACTTAGCATTTAAAACAAAACAAGAAAAAGAAATGTGTACCATTCTTTGTGGGTAATGACTAATCTAGAATTCACTTTATAATTCAAACAGCACAGTTCCTTCTACTCCTGTTCCTCCCCACCACCACATTATCCTGGTTCTTAATTAAGCACTCATTTATTGCTTGGATCCAAACTGCTTAGAAGCTTTGCTGGGATTCTCAGCAATGCAGTTTCCTAAGACACAATCTGTGTATCTTACACTTCTGTGAGCAATATGTTGCATCATTCATAGAGGAATTGCTGCATGCCACTATGGTTTTCAGTTTATGATACCTAATTTAACTCAGAGACTTTTTGACTTTTGTTCTAATTAATTACTGATTTGATCTGATAAGACCAGACTACATATTTTATCTCTCACTGTGTACCTGCTGCAGTGCATTAGCATTCTTTTCAGATAAACAATATCACAAACACTAAAACAGCTATTTCATTGGAGTTACACTAAAACTTCACAGAACCAGACAAACATCTGTGGCTGTGTACACAGCTACTCACAAAATCATTCAGGCTGGCAGAAACTGCACAAGGTCATCCTGTCCAACTTCCCTGCTGAAAACAGGGTCAACACTGGCCTTACAGCTTTGTCTGGATGAGTCTTAAAAACATCAACAACTGCCTCTCAGAAATCAAACTGTATTTACTAACTGACAGCAAAGAGTAGCCTGAAAATGACAGCAAAATTTGGTCTACATACATAGGACAGATTTTTCCATCAGTTCCTATGGCAATGCTCTTACCATACTTCAGAATTACCTAAGCCTCCCATATTTATTATTTAGTTATGCTGATGGATTAAAGAGAACTTCAGATTGACTGGCAGAGAATAAAGACATAATAAAATGTCATATATACTTTTTATTTACCTAATGAATAACCTGTTTTTATACTACAGAAGTCCAGATTATTTCAAAGAGCAGAACGAGGTTAACATACAAAGGTACCAACCAAAACAATTAAACAGGACTACACAAAATATCAAAAAGACCCATTCGTTGTATTTTAATCTTCCTCCACTTTAACATTTGAAGAATAAGCTATTACTAGTAGTGTTACAACTTGCAGTGAAAGCTTTAGGATTCTGTTCATTTTAGACTACAGAAAGAACAAGGTCTGCAATGCTGAAAGGAGAGCAAGTTCTGTTTAATTTGATAGTCCTAACATATTTTGGAGCTACTTGATACTTCAAAACATAACCACATGTACAAAACATTTATTTGAATGTGTCAGATAACACAGCCCTAAAAATTCCACTAATAATCAGAGGATTAAGAGCTACATTCACCCGCACAATTTTGACTGATTTAAGTTTGAAATGTGATACTGAATTCTTCACAGAATCACAGATGGCCCTGAAGTTTTGTAGAGACTGAACAAGAAATAATCAATCACTTCTTCTGACTGAAGTATTTTGGGTTACTTCAACACTAAGCTGCATCTCTCTGATAAACTTCCTGTGTCATTCAAGAAGGATTTTCTACAGGGTTTCATTATTTTCATATAGTCTGGGTATGTTGTTAATGTTCTACTTGGAAGAAGAACCAACAGCTGACAAAAAGCAAAAAAACACTTCAGGCTTTGCAAAGTGAATTGCTTTTGCAATTCTGACTAAAGTAATGGAATTATTTCTGATTTTACAGCTGTAAACTTGAACACCACACTCAATTTTGCCATGGTTCCAAGTAAGAGCATCATCTACAGTTCTTTCTATAAGAATTTCCATTACAAGTTTCTTAAAAGGTCAAGAAAGCTACATTATGGCATTTATAGTTTGTGCAGCAATATCCTCTATACTTCATAAATGCAGTGTATGTTTTTAAGTTCAATATATCATATTCACAGACCCAAGCAAAACAAGCATTCAAGAACTAACAAATAAAAATAAAAATTAAAAATAAAAATAAAAATAACATCCGTTTACTATGACTGTGTCCAATCAAGCAATAAATGACCTATAGCAAGATGGGACATACTTCCAAGAAGTTAAAATTCAAACTGCTTACCAATTGATGACTTTCTGTTTAAATTCCCTCTCAAAAGGGCTCACCTCTAACACAAATTCAAACTCCTAAGACAGAAGTTAAAGAAACAAGGAACAGGAAAATGTTACTAGCATAAAAATAAACCAACTAACACTGCCACATGATTAAGACTATTAAAGCAAACTAAATTCTAAAGCCTAACAAACAAAAAAGCTCTTAATTTGAACTACACACTGAACTATTTAGTGACTTATGTTGAGGGAAGAAGACTGTTTTCTTCAGCTGAACTCAAAAGCAACTTTTAAGTTCTACTGAAGAAGCAGAATTCATTTCAGCATGCGTAACTGTTGTGAGGCACAACTGGTCTTTGCAAATAGCCCCATAGTAAAAAATATTCCAGGTAAGGAATGCTTAGTGCAGATGCTGCACTAGGAATTGCTTCAACTGTTTTGGTGCTACACTGATTCTGCCCCCAAACTCTGCCTGTAATACTGCTAGCCCAGACTGTTCCAGGCCTAAGGATGGGTTTTTTCTGGATAACTGAATGTTCAGTACACTTCAAGAACACATATGTTTTTAAAACTAGAATTGCAAATACAGTAGTTGGATTTTTTTAAACAATACCCAGCATTAAAAACATTGTTCAACTTTGAGTTGTATCTTATGTTTTCCAAACACAATCCTACTCACCAGCAAGGAATATGTGCTTAACAGGTCATACCTAAAAATCCTGTAAAAATCTAATGACTAGCATAAGCAACTTCCACCTTTACTGCCTCCCAAGCATACAATAAACTGTTCTGCATTAAAAGAATCATCAAACAGTAAGCTGACAAATTAGAACATAATCTCACTGAATCACCGTCATAAAACCCAGAATTCCAAATTTAGTGCAAAAATTAAAAGGTCACATTTTATATAAGTTCTGTCACAGTAGGTGCCTTAAGTGTTAAAGAATATTGTGTAAATTTTATACTTGCAGATAAAAAGAATTCCCAACATGCAACCAATGCGCTCAAAATTGTTTTGCAAAATTAAGGGCAGTTCAACATCCACAGCTGAAGATGTGAACTACAGCTCTGCAACCCTCATGAGAGCAGCAGCCAAGGACGTGAGAGCCCAGCTGAGAGCTGAGCACAGGCAGCAGAGGCAGCATCTGCCTTCCCTGCTGCTGTGCCCAGACTAATCCATACAGACCCCAGCAGAGAGGTTCAGCTGCTCACCCACATTCTTTGCTCAGTCACATCCCTCTCATTCTCTGGGAAAGGACTGTCACCACTTTGATGGATTCTCCTGCATGGAATGTCCCAGTTCCCTGGTTGGAAGCTCCCAGAGCTCTGACCCAACTGAAAAAGCAACTGCTGGGCTGAAGTGACCAATGTGTCATTTACTTTAAGAACAATCAGAACAAAATAGAGTGTATTTTCTAGTCAATCTGGTATACATACATTTTTTACTACAAATAGTAGAATTTAAATAGACACAAACATTCCAGATGTAGCTAGTTTTGGTGACGTGCTCTATTGAGTAGCATCAAGAAGCACACAAAATATCAGCTGTTGTTCAAACTGGTACACTATTCCTAGAAAATATACAGGACAACATATTCTGTGATTTATTTAAATGATTCTCCTTCTTGCAATCTATTATTGTCTATCAGCACTGTGTTACTGATGAACCATACTTACTAAAAAACTTTCATACAGTTAAAAATACAAAAAAGAATAAATCAAAATCCAACCTGTCCTAGTTTACTGCCTTCACTCACTTAGCTTGTGCTGTTCTCATTGTGCAAACAGTCCTTGCCAAAATAATTTCCATTTTTGCATCCACCACCCTGTTTGCTGTCTGAAAAACGTTAAAGGCACAGAGCTTCAAAGACTATCGGACATTTTTAATGAAGTGTCCTTAAAACATGTTCACGGAGAAAAAATGTGAAATAAACATGTCAAAATTATTCCTGGATGCTGTCCAGCAACCAGCTGTGGCGTGCAGTCTATGCTAACCCTGGGAACATTCTTCTTTCTCTATGGGCCTCCAGCTTTGTCTTCTGTTCCTACGGATATTTGTATTCCAAATGCATTCAGTTAAATCTCAAACTAAGCAAGACCAAACTGAATTAGTACTTCAAGAGGAAAACAATTAAGCATGACCAAGCTTTTAAAGCAGCTACGTTTTTATGGTTTGACACACAGTACCTTTTCATTAATTTACCATAAAAGCCATGCTGTGGGACACCTACACTGCTTGAGTCATGTCAAGCCTTCAAATTCTAACACTGAAGTTCTGCTCACTTAGGGCAATTAAATAACCAAACATCTATTTTTTTGAATAGCAGCACTAATTCCTACTTTATGTCCAAATCCAAACTTTGCTAGTCATGCTCAGTGTCTGCAGATTACAGCAGAGTACTAATTATTTAAGACACTACTCAAGCATGCACATAGAGAGTGAAAAAAAGGCAAAGGTCACAAAAGAAAGGCTAAGGAAAAAGTGGGCCTAATGCTTAGCAGAGAAGGTGAATGAAGCCATGGAAGAGGGTGAGGCACTGATATAACGTTACCAAGAGTAGATGAAGGTGCAGTGGTACAAATCCACAGGATCAGAAGGATGCATTCAGTAGTGCTGAGAGAGCTGATCAGTGTCACCACAAGGATGCACTCTATCATCTTTCAAAAGTCATGGCATCAAGGGAGATTCCCTAAGACTGGAAAAAGGCACTTAGCCATCTTCAAGAAAGGCAAGAGAGAGGACCTGGGGAACTACAGGCCAGTCAGTCTAATACCAGTTTACAAAAAGAGTAACCCCATGCAGCAGTACAATGTAGGTCTGACTTGCCCATTCTCATCAGCATTAATTATGTAATTCTCCTTTAAATCTTCACTGACAGCATACTACTATCAGCCTTTTCAAGGTGCACTTATTATACTTTCTAAATTTGGGCACATTAGTTCCCCTTCACCTCCAGCCTTCTAAAATTTCTCCACTGTTCCATGATTTGTTAAAACTCAAAATGAATAATTCATACAGCTTCTAAGCTTTTTTTCTTTTTTAGTATCTGTAGGTGTCAGTGCAGCAGATTTAAAAACATTTAACATTAATAGTTGCTGGTACAGTGATAATACATTCTTCCCATCACTAATGATGGAGGTGGTGAGATGCAAAAGCATCATCCAGCTTCTTTCTGAATACAGAACAAAATATTTATTGAATATTTATGCCTTTCTCTGCACAGCAGAAATTCATCATCCTTGCCCAGTATTGGACTTCTATCACTACTAAGCTTCTGTACCCTTCAAGAACACCCTCTATATTTAAAGAACTCCATTGTACTCTACTGCCCACAGATTTTTATTAATAACTTTACCTCCTTAATCTCCTGTCTCCAAGCCATACAGTGCTTGCCATCATCAGCATCCCATTCTTTAAAACTGTATTGCTTCACTCCCTTCCTTACCTTGTTTCAACCAAACAAATCATGTTTCCTGAGAGAAGAATTGTTCCGGGAGTAACTAAATGAACAAGCAGGTGTCAAGCAAGTCACATTTTTATGCTCAAGTACTCCTTGTTTTTTAAGTCTGCTCTTCTTTTAAAGATTAAAGCTGAAGGTATGTGCATGCAGAACTTGTTCTTGGCTCCCAACCTGCAAAATTAGATCACAGCTCCTAACATAACTGCTCTATTTATTCTACATGCCTCAGAAAGAAAAACCTGTACAGAAGACAACAGAGTGGCTTTTATTTGTTTGAAAACTGTCAGATAGATGTAAAGAATTATTTTTGAAGCTTCAAAAATTGATTAGTGGCCAAGTGATTTATCAGCATAAGCACCCAATACCTGCAACAGGCTGAATTCTCATTATTTTTCTTTACTGAATACAGAATGACTTTTAAGAAACTGCTCATTTTTCTAGGATCTGAATTACATTAAAAAGTCTCCAATATATTTTTTTCAGATAAAGAACACCGGCACAGTACTACTCTACTTGTCTTCTGAATGGTGAGAACTGTTCAAGCAGGCAACAGAACATTTAATATACAAGACCCCAGAAAAGTCTGTAAGAAATCTCAGAAATATCTGCAACATTTCCTTTTTTAGAAGTTTTCTAGTGAACACACATTAAACATGTTTTAACATACAAATTATTTCAGTCAGCTATAGTTTTCTTTACACAGCTGTGATTTGGTTTTTTAATCTATTGTTTTGCTTTATCTCAAAAACTTGCATTAAATAGCAAAATATACAAGCCTGGACACAGAACATGGTATCTTTTAAGATTCAGATAAGGGTTTTAATATGGAAAGAACATTACCAAATGTATTTCTGTAAATACAAAAATCAATGCTTCCCTTGCAGCAAAGCAGAAAACCCTGCATATTATTTCTACCACATTCACTTCTGCTCTTCAAAGTCATTCACCTTTAACTAGCAGTGAAATAATGTAAGATCTGTGTTGTAAACTTTGTAGTTTCGAGATGTGCACTGGGTGCATGCCAACAATTTGCATCGTCCTCTGTATCAAACATGGATTCATCCAGCTCAACTACTTTTTAGGGCACTGGAAGGGAGGAGGGGAGATTAAAAATAATGGTGATAAGTGCCAAAGACATTTTGCACTTTTCTTCTAAGCTATTTCTGATCTGTGTGAATTCACTTGCTGCATGCAGGCCTCATGGCCCATACCATGTAAATGTCAATGATCATGCCACAAGTCAGAACTGAATTAACCTTAAAAATGAAACACAATTGCAGTGACAAAGAGTTCCCTTCAAACCCACAGTCCTGTGATGAATCTAAAAAAGTAAGTATTTCCATTGATGACAGTTACCTTCAAAGATAAATAAGTACATATTTTTTCAGGATTTCTGGCAATATATGTATTTAATTTGCAAGTATTTTAAAACTGTTGACTGCTATAGCTGTAGCACCTACAGTATTCAAGTATCAAGAAAATTCACAGACTGGAAGCCAAATTCATTTTATACAGATGTAAGAATTGAGCTTAAGTTTCTAAAATGTGAAGTTTTGGATGGGAATTTTAAAAGACGCCTCCAATAAGTAAAAAATTCAGACAATATACATACATTTACCAGATGACAAAACATAAAATTACTTCAAGCATGAGAGCAGATGAAAGAACAGAACTCTTCCTCCACAGGAGAAACACATGTGTTATAAGGATACAGTGTATTCTGTTTCTAACATCTTTCAAATTGCTACCTACCTTGTAAGGTTCTCTGTTTTCCTGACTGTTAATCTAAAACCATAAAATTAAAAATACTTAAAAAAAACAGAATCACAGAATAAGTCCCTGAGTTGGAAGGGACCAACAATGAGCATGGAGTCCAACTCCTGGCCCTACACAGCACCACCCCCAGGAGTCACTCCATGTGCCTGAGAGCATTGCACAAACACTTCTGGAATTCCATTGGGCTTGGTGCTGCAACCACTGCCCTGGGGAGCCTGTCCCAATGACCAACCACCCTTGAGTGAAGAACCTTTCCAGATATCCAACCTAAACCACCCCTGACACAACTTCAGGCCATTCGCTCATGTCCTGTCACTGGTCACCAGAGAAGAGATCAGTGCCTGTCCCTCCTCTTCCCCTCACAAGACTGCAGGGAGGTCTCTCCTCAGTCTCCTCTTCCCAGGCTGAACAGACCAAGTGATCTCAGCTGCTCCTCTCACGGCTTCCCCTCAAGGCCCTGCACCATCTTGGTGGCTCTCCTTTGGATGCTTTCTAAGAGTTTTGTATCTTTCTTATATTGTGGCACCCAGACCTGCCCCCAGCACTCGAGGTGAGGCTGCTGCAGAGCAGAGCAGAGCAGGACAATGCCCTCCCTTGCCCTGCTGGCCATGCTGTCCCTGATGCCCCCCAGGACAGGGTTGGCCCTCCTGGCTGCCAGGGCACTGCTGGCTCAGGTTCAGCTTGCCATGGACCAGGAGCCCCAGGTCCCCTTCTGTGGCACAGCTCTCCAGCCTCTCGCTGCCCAGTCTCTACATCCAGGGTTGTCCCATCCCAGGAACAGAATCCAACACTTTGCCTGTTGAACTTCATGTGACTGGTGGTTACCCAGCCCTCTAATCGGTCAAGATCTCTCTGCAGGGTCTCCCTGGGGTGCATCAGGCACAGCATGGCCAGCCGGGCAAGCAAGGGGATTGTCCCACTCTGCTCTGCACAGGCACAGCCTGCCCTTGAGGCCTGTGTGCAGTTTTGGGCACCACAATGTAAGAAAGACATAAAGCTGTCAGAAAGTGTAAAAAGGATTCTTCACCAAAATGGTGCAGGGCCTTGAGGGGAAGCCGTGTGAGGAGTGGCTGAGGTCACTTGGTCTGGAGGAGACTGAAGGGAGACCCCATAGCAGTCTACAGTTTCCTCATGAAGGTAAGAGGAGGGACTGGCACTGATCTTTTCTCTCTGATGACCAGTGACAGGACCTTAGGGAATGGCCTGAAGGCATGTCATGGAAGGTTTAGGCTAAATATTAGTAAAGGTTCTTCACCCAGAGGGTGGTTGGGCACTGGAACAGGCTCCCCAGGGAAATGTTCATAGCACTGAGCCTGACAGAGGTCAAGAAGCGTTTGGACAATGCTCTTGGGCACAGGGTGTGACTCTTGGAGCTGCCCTGTGAAGGCCCAGGAGCTGGACTTTGATGATCCTTGTGGGACCCTCCCAACTCAGGATATTCTGTGATTCTTTCTACACACCAATGGCAAACAACATAATTAATCTACATTTTAGCAGTACTTAAGACTCTATCATATAGAGTTCAAGTCAAGAAAGCCATGGAGATAAATGTGCTCTTAAAAATCCAGTCAAGAGAAGCGCTGTGACTGAACAGCTTGTGAACACTGAAAGTGAGAAACCACTGCATTTGAAAACAAAGCGCCTTCAGTTCTACCAAACGTGCTGTTACACCGGATGTGTGTTTAAATTTGTTTACATGTTACTTTTTATAGCCAGTTCCAAACTGAGGCACTTAATCTATCCTTAGATAAGTAAAATGAATTAATTACTATCAAATCCTAGACACATTTATGCATTTTGTCACAACAGTAATTTACATGTCCTCCCTAAGAGAGAACAACTCTGAATATAAAAATACATTTGACTACATTGTCTGAAAGCTTAAAAGCTCCCCTAATTCAAATCATTCCCTATTTCTATAGCAGCTTGTTAAAACCAGAGTTTCTTTCTCTGCTCTAAATACACTTAAGGTTAGGTCCAATTCTTCCCTGCATCACAGCTATATGCATCAACCTGCCTCTAGTACATTACAGACATGGAAGTCCACAAGAGTTTTATGTTAAATCACTAAATCAACATGGACACACACACAGAGAATAAACAGAACCAGCTAACATCCTGTAACATGACTTCTACACAAAAAGCAAGAGGCAACTCACATAGACTCTGAAACCACTAATTTTTCATGGAGAAAAGTCATTACCACTCAGGGTACTTTCCACCACGAAGGTGAAATTCATAATAGAGAGTCTGGTTGGTTACATTCTAAGTGTTTTACAAAACAAATTCAAAACAGGTTACCTTTAATTACAAAATGGCGAGTAATTCTTCTCTGCCTTCATCTAAGCAGAAGCAAAATTAAACAGGTAAAGTGAATGGTAAGATGAACTGTATATCCTGTGAGATGGAAAACAGGCCTCAGGAGTGTTTGCCTCTCAATTAACTCTAAATTCATCAGTGTTTTCATAATTTATAGTCAAAAGTGAGCTGTTTAGGGGAAAAAAAAATGCTTTAAGCAAAGTATTACCCTGCTGCACAGAAGCCTATCATGCTTGCAATATGCTGAACACATACCCAAGTGGATATTCAAAGGTAAACCCACTTCACACAAAGTGTTCTAACAAATCTCAAGTACCTGAAGATGACAAGCAGGCCACAATAAAATGACTATGTAACTGGGAATTACAAGCAGCATCCTTTTCTGACCAGTTATATTCACCTAGTGCTTCATGGCTTTTTTCACACAACTACTGTACAAATACTTTATGCCAGGACTGGATTTCTCTATGTTGAATAGTACCCCATAAGAACATCAGGTTCAACAACAAAAACAGACAGATCTGACAGCCATGCTCCCAGTTACATAATGGAATATGCAACTAAGAGCTGGGCAGCATACTGACTGCATTCCACTTGTAACCTAGGCGTCAAATTTAAGACTTCCTGAAAAGATTAAAGACATTTTCATTAAAATATATTCTTCCTATCTTTCACTAGCATTGCTGCAAAGTCAAGAACACACATGCCAACTGTTTTAATTTCTATTTATATAGTAAAGCACAGGCATTGGAGTGCATGAGAATTAAATTAAGAAAAGGGCTCAAACTGATACAATTAATTTCCTGCTAAGTATTTTCTTCCAGGTATGATCATGTAATCCCATTGAGCTCACAGGTACACATTCAGAAGACTGCAGTCAGTCAGTTACTGGGAACACTTCTGAGTATCTGTGCTGCAAGTACAATAATACAGCTAAACAAAATAGAATTACTTGTAGACTGAGAATTTCACAAAGCAGCCAATCAAATGCACAAGTTAGTAAGACTAGGATTATGACAGAAAAGTTACCTAGAACAGAATAATAAGATAATGAGATTGTTCTTAACTGAAGTATCAAAATTCAGGCCACTTCTTGAAACAATAGAGCGCAGAACCTCCAACTACTTTCTCTGACATTGTCAGTAAAAAAAAACCAACAAAAAACAAGCCAACCCAACATTCACCAGTGTCAATGCATCAGCACATTACAACTCCTCACACACTAAAAAAACCCTGCCATCACAACCTTTCATCTTTCTTGGCACTGTGAGAAAACAGCATAAAGGTCATGGAAAACAAATTTCACTCACATTCTTACAGGTGTCTCCTCCACATTAAAGCTGAAGAGCAGCACAGAAAACCTTTTGGTGCCTTTGCAGAACAGAAGACTTCGGTTCCCACACCTCTGAAGTCAACATTTTTCAGTAGTATACAGTCACTTCTATTTAAAAACAAAATAATACCTTGGGTTTATTGTTTATATGCTAAAACTGAAAATCAGAACAAACACAGGATAACTGAACTATGTAAGAAAGACAGAACTGAGTAAGATTCTGGGTTTTTTTCTTTTTTATATTTTTAATACGCTGCTACTGCAAAGAATTCAAAAGAGAAGATTCCTGAAGGCTCAGCTAAGTAGTTCTACATTCAAACAAGCTTAAAAGCATTTGCCAATTATATGGTCAAAAGTAAGAAGCTACAGTCAAAATCTGTCTTTTTTATATCATAACCTATTTTCCAAATGTATTAAGAAAAAATAATCTTCAATGTCAACTTGCAGCCATTCAACCAAGATTCAGCAAATTCTTAACCCACACACTTGATTTGTGATGTATTTTGGCTGCTAAGTCTGACTCTAAAAGAGTGATGTGCTACCTTATTATTATTTTTTTTAAAAGATTTCTCTTGGGATTGCAGAGCAAAGCAATGAGTATGTAGCCTATCTTGCACAGGAAGGAGAGATTTTTATCCTCAAAAACAGGAGGTTCGCCCACATGATCACCTGGGACAAACTTGGCCAGTGCAAGCAGGCTAGAAGGTTATAGGAGCCTGGGAATGTTTAACATCAAGAAAGTAATTACAGCCCAGCAAGATCAGAAGGAATTACACAGGAAATGTGAACAGTAACCCTTTCCTGCCAAAAAAAAATCATGAAACAGTGAGCTCTCAGCTGCCAGACTATAAGGCTGCACAAACCAATTGCAAAATGCAGGAATGGAAAAAACACTATATATTACTAGGCTATAAATTCCCAACGATGTGATAAAGCTACACCTCCATGAAAAGAACAAAACCCCTGGTCTTTCTTCTCGCCATGTATATACAGTATAATTAAAGCCCAGATGAAACATGAAAATGTTGCAAACATCACACAAAAATGGTCAGTTGTCTTATCTGGAATTTTCTTTTAAATTTACACTGACCAAACAGTGTTCCCTCTAGAATATGGTCAAATCTCTTGTTCTTATTTAGTCAAGAAAATCTCCATCCAAAATACGTAGGGCATTATTCAAGCAGTAATGTTAATTCTCTCAGTTACGTGTTCCATAAAAATTAACCTCCCTCCCAAATTCTGAAATAAACCCCGTAACTCAGCAGAATGGGCTCAAGGCACTCCATGTATTTGCTGCTGACACGATCTCTATTCTCTAGGGACATGGGGGAATTTGAGTGACCTGACTGTAGTTCAGTCTAGTTAGAAAGGCTTCAAGTGTGATATTGGAAAGTGAACAGTGACCACACGCCTGTCCTTCACACAGAACTGGGATCTGTTTTAGTGAGACGAGATTTTTTCCTAAGCTACTCAATAAGCATTCCTTGGAATCTACCAAGACCTAAGAGATTCCTTTGAGTCTACCAAAACCACAGTCAGATAAGAGATGAGCAATAAAGCAATCAAGCACTACTGTTTTTATTGATTTATTGATTAAAATTACCATAAACATATCCTCATTAAACAAAAATATGCTCCCCTAAAATGACTCCTAGTGTGTATCTGCTCTACTGAAAAATGAGATTAAAAGATACTTTTACAATTTAAAAAATCAGTGAATTACCTTATTTAAGCAACACACTTCTTTAGCTATTCTTAAAATTACAAATCAGAACAGTATTATGACACATTGCAGTGCCAAAACCAGTGTATCACTTTAGTAATACCAGTGCATCTTTAGTGATACCAGTGTATCTTTTCTTCCAACCTTGTGACTCAGGGGTTCCCCTCTACCTTCTTTTACTACCAAAGCCCTTCTTTTCTCATCTCTTCTGTTGGATTATGTTTTGTTTCCTTTTCCTTGCCTTCACATCTAAGGTGGGTGGGATTTTGCCATCACTAAAGCCACAAGCACAACCAATTCCTGCATGGCTGAAGTCTACTCAGCTACCTACTCAGTGGAATCTCTAAATAAATAAAATCAAGGGGCAAAAAAAGAAGAAAATACAAAAGCAGCACATAAGAATTTCAGCTACAGATATGCAAATAGGGCAGAGACAGTGCAGTAAAGAAGCAACAAGGACAAGAAGTAATTGCTGACATTACGGCCTGCACAAGTAACCATAACTCCCATTCTTCAGGAGATAAAACTGAAACATGAAACAATTATATTTTCTATTATTTTACTGAGATGGAAGCTGAAAAGAGACAAGCACTGTGACCTCACTCTGGAGACAAAGGGAAAGTTCCATCTTCTCCTGCACTAAACTTAATCCCACTTCTAAGGGTTGGTGATTTGCAAAAATAAACTGAACTAGCTTTCCCAGTCAATACACGTTCTTCAAAGATTAAAGTCACTGCTCCTAAATTTGTCTGTCTCCACAGCAGATTAAAGATTTAGCAGTACAATATTCATCCAAGATGTTAGCCAAAAAAGCTGCAGTAGTGGATGAGCCACTAGTTTTTCAATAGCTATAAATGCAACATGAATCTATCCACAGCAGATAACAATGTGTTCTGTTTGTTCATCAGTCAGAAAAAAAACATTTCAATATTGTTGCAAGATAATCTGTTTTTAAAGGACTTGTACGTGTGAAGCAAAAATACTCCCAGTGATACTGTGTGGTTTTTTTCAGTTCAATGTGTTTAAAACCACAGCCTATTTTCAGCCAGGTGAGCTGACTGCAGTCTGTCAGAAGGCAGGAGCTGCCTACAAGGGCTATTACTGTGCAAAGGCGTTGGTGGCAACAGCCATGGGAAGGGTTCCCTGCACCTCCCAGTGTAGGCAGCACGTCAGAAACTGAGCATTCCTCTCATGAGGAATTTGCAACTGATTCATCTGCTGCACCCTGAAGCAGCACTGTGGCTCACAACACTGGGCACTGAACAGATTCCTTTGCAAATCAACATTTTCCATCTGGGCACATCTGCTCTTTGTGAAATCTCTGCAGAATTTGTATCTGGAAACTTGTAGGAGTTGAACCCAGTGATCCTTGTAAACCCCTTCCAACTCAGGATATTCCATGATTGTAGTGTGCCACTACAAATAATGCTCTTTAATTGGGAGGTTAGTGGCATTCACCTTATTTCTAGAAAGAAATGTAATCAACTTTAAAATCCTTAAAGTAAAAAATGTCGTATTTTGGGCCTGTGAAATCATTGTGTAATGAAAAAGTAAATTCCAAAGATACTAGTTTTGAAAACTACTATGCTTCTAAATACAGTTATTTCCAATAAGAATAGAAATAGAATAGAATAGACATGTAAAACTTCCTCCTTTGGGGACATCTACAATCAGCCAACCTAACATGAATTAATATTCCCACCCAGTGACTTCCTCACTACAAGTACACACATTAAACATTTTATCCTTCCCAATCCAGAACAGCTTTCTAAGGATAATTACCAAAAACTGAATTATCAGGTAACTACACCAGTGACACACAAGTCTTGGAGAGAGAGAGGCCAGTAAAGAAAACCTGAAACCATTCTCTGTAAATATCCTCCATCAGGCAAGCATGGCTATTCTCTCTCAACCATTACTAACATCTATGAATTCTTCAGGTTTATCTATGAATTTTGCAATTATTAATATATATTTTGGAAATGGTCTTTCTAGTGTTTTATGTTCGAAATAATATGAAGAGAATTCAAATAAATAGTTTTCATTATTGAACACTTTAAAACATAATTTCACTTGGAGAAAAAAAGGCTCACACGCCCAAGTTAATTACATCTCTCATCACTGAAATCCCGCAGGGTTAAATAAGGCTCAGGATACTTAGCCTGTGCTATTCCCCTGATAGGATACTTGCAATAGTCTATAGGTACAGTCCACTTTACAAATTATGTTTTTACTTTTTGTTTTCTAGGGGAAAGATGCTTTACAAATTCTTAGATATTACCATCAATATATTATTATTTTTTCTTGACTTACATTTTTGATGATGGTGAAATTAAAACCCATTATTCCACAACTATGTGAATAATAGTTGTGGAATAATGGGTTTTAACTAACTGCATAACTAAGATTTTATAGTTTTTTGGTTTTTTGCTTTTCAAAAATGAACAGCTTCCTGGAACAGGAAGAGACTTACCCAGAACAAACCATTTGTATATTCAGAGTTCCCATCAATTTTGTTAGTGTTATTATTAATCTAAGGAATTTTTATGGTTCTCAAAAGCTGATCAGCTAAATCTTTCAAAGGTATCTACATTTCTGTAAGTGTAGAATAATTTTAAAATTGCAAAAGAAAAGCAAGTTTGGTCCACTTTAATCTTGAACACAAAGCTTTCTTTCAAAATTGAACAGAAATTTCACTTTCCAATAAACAGCAATACTTTATACCAAATATTTGAAGATTTTTACATGCAAGAAACACCTTCAAAAAGGTTTCAAAACTTTTGCAGTGAATTAGATCAATTATACCTTAATAACACCCTAGACCAGCTCTCCTCACAATACCCAGCTATCTTCAAACCATGCTAGTACATTAATGTAGGTTTGACGCTTGCATGAAATCATTAAAAGAGAAATGAAACAGGTAAAACCTTGATCTAGCCTAAACACTCTACAGTTTCGTGGTTCTTTTGAAGCAAAATTTTATCATGTAAAAGAAACCTTACAAATACTTAATTATTTAAATCCTCTAGAACACAGTCTTTAAATACAGAATCCAAAACATAACCATTTTCCTAACTTTTTTATGTGGTCACGAAGTCTGACACAAAGAAATTTGACAACCAGGTGAAAAATAGCTGTAAGAAATTAACTTCAGGGCAAACATAAATGATGCTAATCAAACACACCAAAACTGTTAGTTTCACCAGCTCACCTTAGGCAATACATGGTCTAAACTGGTCAGAGGTGAAAATTCCTGCACTGGACTAGACTAACCCAGTGTCTGAAAAACCCTCCCAGCAGCTGTCGATCAAACCTGGCTTCCTTATCTTTAAGGAAATCCAAAAGGCTTCATTCAATCCTCTTGGAGCAGCTCTGACCACAATTATCCCCAGGCCTGTCACTTTCAAGTCATTGAAATTAGCTGTCTAACCAAGAAACTCAATATGTTACAGCCAGCAGGCAAGTTAGTCCTGTGTTCTTTTAGCAGTGCACTGACATTTTTCTTCAGCAAAAGACATGGGGAGGTTTGTTCTCAAACCTGAACAGCAGCACACTCTGCTCAGCACTTAGTAGAGGAGAACAGAGCACATACATTATGTACCTTACACATATGATGCTTCTGCCAAGCGACCCCACTATACTAATTGCTTTTAAAAATAAAGTCAGACTTCATATCCTTACTAAATGCACAATAACATACATTCCTTTTATTTCAAATCCCATCTCTTGTCATCTAGACAAGATTTCAGCTTCAGCACCAGAATAGAAGACCCAAAGCAGGCATCAACATGGTTTACTAAAACACTAATACAACATCAGTGAGTACCATCTCAAGGAAAAGTAGATTTATTACTGTCCTCCCCTCTAGATCACTGTGTAAATAAAACTTTTTCCTCACAGAAAATAAAATTCCTCCAGAAATTATCAAGGTCATCATTCTACACATACAACAACAGAGAACTGGTACAATTTTCAAATACAGCAACATGCAATCAAAATTATGTAAATACATGTAAATTACATCACATTTATGCTTCTATAAACTATACTGTGGCAATATATACTCTTGCAGTCCAAGTAGATGATGAATGAAAAACGAAGATGTGAGAAAGAAAGGCAAACAAGCAATCAGACTGCTAACTAACAAACTACACCAGGTATTTTCAGAAATGGCCCTTAATAAGGTAAGATTTAAAGAAAGAGAAGCCACCACTGACTTTCAGAGCATTATGTTAATCTACAAAAGTGAAAAGAAATAATCCAAAGCAAGAAATTTCTCCAGGATCCCACATACATCTGGGACCCACCTGATTATGTAAAGAATGGCAACATCCAGCAGTGGCTTTTAAATGTACATTTTTCAAGTAGTGACAATCCAAAATAGCAAAGTTTACTTTTCAGATGTTCCAACCCTAAATAATGTTTAAAAGTTGACTGTTACTTTAGACTTATCATCCCTGGCAGAGTACCTCTCAGTTCCTAAAGATTTTCTGCCTTGACAGGGGAATTCCATTTCTAGGATTCACGCAGAGAAAATGTTTCAGTATAAACCGTGGCTATTCTAAGCCAGGAAAATGTCCCACGGATTGCTAAGTTACCATGCTTCAGGCAAGTTCCCTGTAATTAAGGTATCAATTATAATTTCACAGGCATGTTTTATTTTATAAATAAACTCTGTTTCCATAATTTGAGCTGTGGGAAAGAATGTCTGCGTCAGTGCATCAACCCTTGCAGCACAGCAAGTTTTGAACTGCATGCCAGCTCCAAATGCTATAAGATGGATTCTAGCATGGAAAAAATAGGAGGAAGACTTCCCTCTCACCCCCAAATTCTCACTAGCCTTCTGCATTTTTTTATTCCTGCCACAGCACCTCCATGACATCTGCTCTTTGCTACTCTAGAGCCAAATACAACAAATTTAACTCAATCTGCTGCTAAACACACCAAAAGTAAAAACTGCAGCCTGCACTAAACAGAGAGAAAAGGGCACTTAAGCGGGAATGAGAAAAAGCCAATTCTGCAGTCTTTTCCTGTTGAACACTGCTCCTGATGCTTTTATCACAGAGTTTTATATTTGAGTTTGACAGAGACTGAAAGCAAACAGTTTCTAGGACTTGAACCATGCCAAGAGAAAAGACTGGCAAAGCGACAAGCATGCTCATTTAATTAAGATACCCCCACTGCTATTTTTATGACTTTTTACATACTTGCTGGGAGTTGGCAGGCTGACACAGAAGGCCAGCGTTAGCTCATTTCATCCTCCCAAAATATTCCATCACTCTAGGTACAGAACAAACTTGTGTACTGACTCGAACTAAATTACTGCACGAACACCAACTTCATGCACGAGCCCAGGCAACAGAAAAATCAAAGCTGAACAGAGCAGTGTCTCATGAGTAGCAAGTCACACAAACAACTGGCCTACGTAAATTCTGTCCAGTTTCATGAGGACCCTGATGTTAATCCCCAAAACCTCTTCTCCAATATCCACATCTACAAGAAAAACAAAGTAAATCAGCGCACCCTACCAAGAGAACTAGACATTTTACCTAGTGGGTATCTCACCTAGATATAACCCAATACAGGGAAAGAGCAAACAAATTACAGACGCTGTAGCTCTTTCTCCCATAAACAAACTAGGAATAGACTTAATTTCTTCACTCACACCGTCAACACATGGTTTTTAGATGAGCTTTATTAAAACTCATGATGGAAAAAATAATTTTGCAAGTGACAAAAAGATGAGGGATTATATTCTTTTGAGAGAAAAGGTAACTTGAGCCTGTGTAAATATTCTTGCACTCTAACTTATCCAATTTCTATTAGAATTTTTATAAATTAAAATTATCCCTAGACTGCAGAACTCAGTCTTACCAGTTTATTAAGAAATAGATCCTTTCTCAAGTTTCCTTTCTCACTTTGTCACCCTAATTTCACAGAATGTCCCCTTATTCTTAGAGCATGAACCAAAAAATCAAAAGCTTTTGAGCTACTTCTAAAACAATTAATCTTTCTGTGTACTTGTGTTATACATCTCCATATTAACTGCATTTCAAAGCCTAAACAATCTTCCATCCCCACAGATTCCTTTTTTAGACTCTTCACTGATTCCCTTCTTCTCTACATCCTTTTTAGAGGCATCCAGCACCACATCCACTGTGATGGCATGCTGTATGACAGTAAGATACTGATTTTTACCACAGCATTTTCTACTCCATCACACTTTGTTTAGTTTGATTCCAAGTACGAACAAGGTATCAGAAGTAAAGAGAAGAAACAAGATTTTTAATCCACAGTCCCCTACTTTGAGTATGTGCCATTACTAACATGTCAAGACATCATTTGGGGCCAGGCAGTCTTTGCTTTTTTGTCCTTCAGCTTAATTTATTCTTTGTATCTCACCTATTACAGACTGCATATCTTTGTCATTTGCCTATCAGGGCACCCTCCCAGAAAGAAAATCATTGGTTTACAGGAGAACACAAACACACACTAAGCAAAGGTAACTGCCCAGGACTGTTTGCTTTTAGGTCTTCAATGAGGAACCAAACGTGCTTTGGCACAAAATCAAGTCAATTTTTCAAAGGGTAGGTCTGCTGTATTTTTTACTAAGACTGTAATAAAAAAGATAAATCATACTATGGAGGACAGGAAAATTTTGCATCCTACTTATTCTACCAGAACTATGGAAAATACATAACATCTCTGAATTAACTTGCTAAATACCATAAAATCTAATAGATACTATACTGGCCCTTACAAGGTACAATCCAGCCAAAACTACAAAAAGTTTCCAAAAACACAGTGCATTACATTTATAATTTGAAGATTTGAAATTCCAACAGCCTATCACTATTTTTCTCTGGAAGCCAAAAAAAACCAAGACAACCTATAAGACTTTTTTTTCCTCAATAATGAACAATATTGTAAAGTTTGCTTAATATTGCTGTTTAGGGAAAAACATAATAGAGTGATTGACCTGACTCTCTGTTCTTAAACACTCTGCTAAAAGAACAAACTATTTGTGAAAATAACAAAAACCAGCTGAAGGCATTTGGGTGGTCTCCATTTGAGTCCTGTAATATAGAACAGTTCCTTTTTTCTAAATCCAATACTGATTTGTTTTCCTGCTTTGGTAAAGCCTCAAAATCTGTTGATGACAAAAGCAACACAACCCACTGAACATCCATATTAATTTACTGGCAGGCTGCTAACTTCCAAGTGCTTGATTCATCACACACAGAGTACAAAACACTTAGTACAAAACAGGACTATGCAGGTTTCTATAGACTGATCCTTTTTAATTCCCTAACAATATTTTGAGGGGTTGTATAGTTTTATCTTTAGGACACTGCACATGATTAGCAGAGACCAACGCTGGGTAGTTCAGCCTTACTGCCCTGCTTCCTAAAAACATAGATCTACCTTATTGCTCCACCAGCAGTCCTGTTTTGATTGAGCTGAAGAAGAGCAAAAACTGTCAGAACTTCACGTCTTGGTGTATGTAGCACTCTTTGAAAGGACAGCCTGATATAAATCTGAGCTCACACACTCTGACAATCAGCAGACTGTAGTCTCCCTTAGGAGGCCAACCAGTCATCGCCAAAAAAATCCACCAAAATTAAGTTCTATTTCATTTAGCAGAAGACTGAAGTGTGCTCAAAACTATAAAAATCAGTAACATTTTTTGTAAAATCCCTTTTTTCTACAGTTCATCCCAAATAACCACAAACATACATAAAAGAGAAGCAGCAAAGAAACACAGGTGTAACAGCAATGACATCAGTCTAAGCTGTAATTTGTCACCATATATCATTTTCACAGTGTTGGCCCAAGAGAAAGATCCTTTGAAGAAGAGACAGTCCCCAGCAATTGTCCTTAACAGCTGAATAAAGCACCTTTGAGGGGTTTTTTTTATTTGGTTTCTGCTTTAGGGTCACATCAAACTATTAAATAATTCCTACAGAAATTTCAGCATTCAGCTATTGGCAACAAAGGGCTTAATGAAAAAGACTGAGTATGGGAACACAGCTCTGACTACTCTGCCACTCACACTTGAATAGCAAAAATATGCCCTGGAACTGTAACTTACAACCAAGCTAATATCCCAAATCAATTTCAGTGATAGATCCTAGTAAGTCTCCCAGAAGTTGTTTCTTTCCCCACAACTCCTTTACCCATCCAACAAATTTTCCAAGCTACTTTTCCATCTCTTTAGCACCTGCAAATACCCAAGTGAGCCACAAGAATACTCTTGTCTCCCCAGTGACTTGCTGTGACTGAGGCTCTTCAGCAGGGCTGAGATAGTCCAGCTCTGAGCTCACCACATGACCTCTTCCTGGCATTAACCATGACACTTTTTCTAAACCAACAATCCTGGGTTTAGACTTTCTAAAAAACAATAAACTGCTAAGCCACAGAATGAAACATGATGCATACACAGAAATTAACATCCTAGAGCAGCCTCTAAAAGTCACACTTAAAAAAAAAAAAGCATGTTTATGATTCAATACTCCATAATTTTACTCTTTATATGATTCCATGAAAAAAATCTCATTATTCTGCAAAAATAAAAGTTTAACCAAAATGAAGTGACTACAATGTATTACAATTCTGAAAGATGGACTGAGCTATTGATTACATTCTTGCCATCTGTGCAGCAATTCAAGGTGAACTAACAGAAAAGTACTAAACTTCTGGTATGAGGACATCAGCCAGCTTCCCTTCAAACAAGGCTTTCAGTATTGCATAGCCTTCAAAAAGATGCAAGAAAAGAACCAAAGAGAAAAAGAACAGTTCACAGTTTAGGCAAGGAAAACATTCTTTCCTAAAATGGTAAAAGACTGAAGTGACAAAGCAAAGACAGTCTTTCCTTAATTGATGCCCTTTCACATCCTTGTTCAATACACAGTACAGTTCTAACACAGTTTTGATTATGTTCTTGATATTAAGTGGAAGAGTTATCAGATTACAATGTATTGTTACACAAACCACACTAACTTTCCTACAACATTCAATTACACTATAAATACCCATGAAATCAGGCCTTTAAAAAATAATGCTTGAATACTACTGACACTAGGTTTAATCAGCCAATTAAGGACAAACCAACACCAGCAAATACAGTACTATAATACAGTAAGTCAAAGACACACTTAATTAGCAAATATCACACTTCATGATATTTGAATAGAATGGTTTTGACCCAGTTGTTCTGTGGTTTCATGAGGTGACAAGACCAACAATCATAGAGCAAATACAATACCAAGACAACAGCATTCTCAAAATGCCATTTTAAGCTGGCAGCAAGAATCTCTTTATTACATCAGCACAAGAAAAAATGAAATTTGAAAAACAACCCACAACTTTTTATTTTTGAAATGAAAAAAAAAATTAAAAAATAAAGATCTCTGTCATATAATTTAATGGTGGTTACATTGTGAAGAAGTCTGCAATTCATTTAACTTTGACAAAAACATGCAAATATACTCCATGAGAAAGAGCTCAATTATTACTCAATCAGCACTGTTTCTCTTATTTGCCAATGTTAGTCTTGTAAAAATACGTGGTCATGTTTTAAATTTGATTTTAAAAATCTTTTTAAGTAAAACATGTTCTGGATCATTGTAAGTGAAATAAAATGCCAACACGAAGTATTAAGTCTTAGCAAATAAGGCCCATGTCTTGTCTTGACTGCAAATAAGGATGAGCATCAAAACATACCTTCCTGCTGCTGAACCACTAACATCTTGTATGGAAATTATGAAAACAATTAGTTTTACTGGAGTACAAGCCCAATGGAGTACACCCTCAATGGCCTTAAAGAATTTCAAATGAGCAAATAAACAGCAACTCAAACACAGAGGCAAAAACTGTCGTTGTGTTCAGATGGACACAGAATCAAAATCTAAAACACTCTGTAAAGATATTACTGTAATCTTTCAACATACCCACCTTATTCGTCCTGCTGCTGCTATGACCAATGAAACATTTCATCCATCTTAATTCCTGTTTCAAGGAAATAAAAAACAAACAAACAAAAACAGAAAGTTCCAATATGTCAGGAAATATATTTAGCAAAGGACAGTAAATCGTATTTAATAGACGAGATAAACATTTTAGGAAGCAGTAAATAAACATGAATTCTAATAAAACATGTTTACCCACAATACAACAGCATCTCCTCTGAGGCATACCATACATTAACAGGTCTTTAGACTAGAGATTACAGTAATAAATATCTGAATAAATATTGCTAAAATAAGTGATGAAAGTTCATACATTTCTGATTTTTCTATGCACTTTTAAAACTCTGAAGTTTCTTTAACTGCAACTGCAGCAATATTTCCAGTCAGCTTCCAATCCAAGTTCTACATTCAACACTTGGCTATTTCACTTTGACCTGACACCATCTACCTCCTTAGGTGCAAATAAATACATAAAACCATCACCAGTTTCATACAGACATTTAAAACATTAAACCACTTCTATAAATGTTTTACCTGTGCACATAAAAATGCTTGAAACAGTCCAAGTCACTGATGAAGAACACTCCTCCCACCTAGCACAACATAATCCTTGAACCTGTACATCAAAAACATATGTACGACAATCACTACACATTTCTAAGGCTTCAGTGAGAAAGTCAGAAATATCTCATATATGCTCTCCCCGTCATTGCTAGTTCTGATATTCTCACTCACAAATAAGATGCAGGAAACATAAGAAACCAGTATTTTCTTCATTAAATGCTTTGAAAAACACTTCAATTACAACTTCAGCTATCCCAATCTATTTCTTTAACAGCCTGCTCAAAAGGTAAAAGCCTTTGCCTAGTGCTGGTTTTCTTCTGATCTTCCAGTTATCATTACCCAAGAATATCTTTAGAATTAAATGCTAAGAACAATAGATCATTATGAAAAATATTTTAAATATATGACTTGTCATACACTTTATTTCTCCCTTTTCCTTTCTGTCCTTTGACAAACTTTAAGATGGAAAAAATTCCAATTCTTCTAGCTACTGAAGCAGAAAAAAATGCACTCATCCCTGATGTATTTTGCTTTACATAAAAGTAACTTTGAAAAAGATTAAGTTAAACTATTACTAAAAATAACTAGCTACAATCAAGTTATTGAAAAAACAAACAAACAAAAGAACAACAGCTCAGTATTTTGATTGCTGAATAGTTCTGTGGGGGAAAAAACGGCAATAAACTACTGTGATCCAAGGGAGCTGTGCGTTCACCCTATGTTATCCCCCTTTCCTTTTTATTAAGGAATAATAGAGAAAGACCACTTTTAATGGCATATTACAGGTTCAAATAAATTAGTACAAGAAAATTCAATACTATAATTAGCTTAACTATACAGCATTTAAGAGCTAGGTTGTTGACTGAGACTTTAATACACATTAAAAAGCTTCAACAACAGTTATGTTGGAGAAGAAAGGAAGTGAGCACAAGACATACCACATCAATTTTAGTTTAGGTATAGAACTAAGTAAATCTTTTAACAGAGTATGACTTTTGGGCAAAATAAATTGAAACAAGCCAATCTTTCATATTGTTTTAAATCTGCAATGCTGCAGACATTTGCACAGTCTTCTGAAAACTCTTTTATGCAGCTTTAAAATGCTTCCCTCCTTGTATTACCTATGCCAGATACATCTGATCACTCAGAACCCGGGATTTATTCCTGATGTCATTATTAAAAGTTCCCATGGATTCATAAGCCGACAGGCCTCAGTAGGTTGCACACAAACACTACACCCATTTACTGTATCCATTTCTGCAGCCACAGGATAAAACGCCTTTGGCTGTCAGTCCCTTCCAAACCGTAAGGAGCCCGAGAGGGCTGCGGATCGTATTTGTACTTTTATGGAAGCAGCAGCAAGGTTATGAAACATCGCTCAGGCCTGGAGTCCAGAGCGGGGCGCACAGCTCTGACTCACGCTGGCAGGGACCGCCCGGGAGCCAAACGCTGCCCCACAACCCGGAGGCACTCAGTGCCACCCCTCACGGAGCTCACGCTCTACGGCCACCACTGAAAAAAGCGAGAGCTGTACAGGCAAACATCGTGACTTGTAGGAACCGGTCACACGCGGCCTCTCTGCAGGTCTTTATTACAACATCAGCGCCGGCAACAGCAGCCACGCCCTCTCGCAGTTTCCGCACCCGCGGGGCTGATACCCCGGGCCGGGCTGCGGCAGCCCCGGGCCGGGGTTTGGGTGCCGCGCTGGCTCAGGGCTCTCACGGCGCCCCCGGCCGAACGCCGCAGGCCCCGCACCGCCGCTCCCGGGCTCCGGCGGCGGGAGCCGGGCGGGCCCCGCACACACCTCGGCGGCCCGGGGAACGCTGCCGAGCCCGCCGCGCCCCTCGGCCGAGCCACGGGACCAGCCGTGCCGCACCGGGGCGAGCCAAGGGCCCCGCAGGCGCGGAGCTCCGGCGAGAAACCCCTCGGGCTCACCGAGTGAGGGCCGGAGGAGGCACCGGCACCCGCCCCGCCGGGAGCCGCCACCCCTCCGCCTCTTGCTTCCCGGCCCCGCGCCGCCAGCCGGCTCCGCAGGCGGGCAGAGAGCGGGACAGCCGCGCCCCGGCGCCGCCCGCCCCCAGCCCGGGCCGCGGCCCCACCGCCGCGGGGGGAAGGAACTTACGAACACCCGCCGTGCCCGGGTCCCGCCTCCGCGGCGCGGGGCGGCGGCGTCACCCCGCGGGAAGGCGCAGGGGCGGGGCCGCCGGCGGGCGGGCGCTGTCGGACGGAATGGGGCGGCGGGGCCGGGGCTGGTTCTGCGCCCGGGCTTCGGCGGCGCTGCCCCGGGGATGCGGGGCTGCGGCCTCGGGCAGCGCTGCGCTGAGGCCTTCCCTCCCCGTCCCAGGCAGCCACTGGCGGGGGGAAGCTGCGCTCCCAGCCGGTCCCCGAAAGTGATGGTTGTCAGGCAGTGGGAGGGGGGGTTTTGGGGGGCAAGTTAGAAAAAGGATTCTCTAAAAAAAGTGCAGGAATTGTGCTGGAAAATAAGCGTAAGGGACTTGAAAGCACTGGGTCAGAGGGGGCGCAGATGGCTGAACATGAGCTGACTTGAAGGGCGGTGGCATCCAGGCCTGTATCAGCAATAGTGTGGCCAGCAAGATGAGGACAGTGATTGTGCTTCTGTACTTGGCTCTGGTGAAGCCACGTCTCAAGTACTGGGCTTGGGTTTGGGGCCCTCATTTTAAAGCAAACATTGAGGTGCTGGAGCCTGTCCAGGGAAAAGCAGTGAAACTGGTGAAGCATCTGAAGGACAAGTCTGATGAGGAGCAGCTAAAGGGAGCTGAGGGTGTTTAGTCTGGAGAAAAGGAGGAACAAGGAGGAACTTACTGCTCTTCAGAGCTACCTAAAAGGAGGTTGGAGTGAGGTGGGGGCCAGTCTCACGAGTAACAAATGATGGGACAAAAGGAAGTGGCCTCAAAGTTGTGTCAGGGAAGGTTTAGTTTGGATGTGAAGCAAATTATATTGAGGATCCTCACAGCCTCACACAGCATTTCAGGTAATCAGGCCTAGCTAGCATGGGTTTATTAAAGGCAGGTCCTGATTGACTGACCTGTTCCTCTGTGACAGGGTGACCCACTTAGTGCATGAGGGAAAGGCTGTGGATGTGTCTACCTGGACATCAGTAAAGCCTTTGACACCATTTCTCACAACATTCTGGAGAAGATACTGCTCATGGCTTGGACAGGTGTGTTCTTCATTGTGTAAAAAAAGTGTTGAGATGGCCAGGCCTAGAGAGAGATGGTGAAAGGAGCTCCATCCAGCTGGTCACTGGTTACCAGTGGTGTTCCTCAGGGCTCAGTGTTGGGGGTCAGGCACATTTAATACTTTTATTCATTATTTGATTGAGGAGACCAAGAACACCCTCAGTGTGTGTACAGAAGTTGAGCAGAAGTGTTGATCTACTGGAAAGTCAGGAGGCTCTGCAGAGGGATCTGGGCAGGCTGGATCCATGGGGTGAGGCCAGTGGTACAATGTTCAAGAAAGCCAAATGCTGGACCCTCTACTTGAGTCACAACAATTCCTGCAGTGCTACAGGCTGGGGGGAGAGCATCTGGAAAACTGCCTGGTAGAAAAGAACCTGGGGGTATTGGTGGATAGCAGCATAACCTGAGCCAGTGGGTGCCCAGGTGGGCATCAGTCTCTTCTGCAAAGTAACAAGAACTAGAATGAGGCCCCAGATTGCACCAGGGGAGGGTTGGATTGGATATTGGTAAGAATTTCTTCTGCAGAAGGGTTGTTAAACACTGGAACAGGCTGCCAGGGGCAGTGATGGAGTTACCATCCCTGGAGGTATTTAAAAGATGTTTTAAAAGGTATTTAAAGGACATTGGGGCTAGGGACCTGCTATAGTGGTGGACTTCATAATGCTGTGTTAACAGCTGGACTTGATGATCTTAAAGTCTTTTCCAGTCTAAATGGTTTTATAATTCTGTGGTTCTCTCTGAAAGGAAAAATGAAAGTGTGGCAGAAATAGGATAATATGGGATTTAAGAGAAAGCTGAAAGGAGAAGTTATTTGGGCAGGAGAGAGGTGGGAAGGCACAGAAGAAAGAAGGGAAGTGTATAATGTGTAGGTGTGAAAAGAAAAGAGAAGAAACATTCAGAATAAAAAAAAAAAAAAAAGCCTCTTTTCTTGACCTTCCTAACATCTCTTCTACCATGGAGATGTTACTTGTGGGGAAGAAAAGAATTGTCTGCAGCACTTCAAAGTTTATTGGACATTGAGGCCACGTCCTTTTCCAGCCTCATCCTGTGATGCAGGACTGTCCCATCTTCACAAGCTCCTCTTGCATGTGCTCTACCAAGACACCCCCATCGCCCATGAGCCTGCACTCAGCACAGCTTTCTGCCCTAGCCCTTTGCTGGAAGAAGGGGTGACAAGGATCCTCTAGCCACAGCTGGAACATGGAATCTGTGGAAAAGCATTGACACAGCTTCTGGGAAGTGGGAGTAAGGGAAAGGAGGAAGTGGTGTTAAGCTAAGAATTTAAATCTGATGGTTTTTGCTATCATGTACTTAGCATCATGATGCTGCTGTGATAGTAAGTCCAAAAGCACCAAAAGTGGAAAAAGAAATCAGCGTGGCAGAAGGAATAGAAGGACCGTGGAATGTCTTCCAAATATTCACATTTCTTTCCATGTTCCTAAGGCTGAAATTTGAACTGTGTAGCTATAGGCAGTGTGCTAACAATTAGAAATAGATTTTAAATGTTTGCGCAGTTTTCTGAAAACCCGTTCCTGCAGCTTGCTGCAGTGACAGCTAAGGAAGCAGATACCCTGAGTACCTGACAATTTTTTCTAGTCTAGACATACAATAAAAAGAAGTTAAAAGATTAGGCTCTTTTTGAACTCAAATTTCCTGAAATTGAATGTGAATTAGAATTAGTGATTCTGAACATAAGCATGGTTCTGTGAATACAGTAACTGCATCGTGGCAAATGAAATTTGTGTTGATGAAACAGGCAGACTGGCTGAAAGTCGTTTCAGAACATTTATGATATTATACTTTCCTTCAGTCATGTGTTCCACTTGGAAGTTCTGTATCTGAAATAATTGTTCTGGTGCTTCAGAATACTTCCTTTAAAAGTCATTGAAAATTTCAACAGGAACTGAAGTTTAAAAATAAACATACTTACACTTCACCTTTATGTACCACTAAAGCTGAAGTGGTTTGCAGTTACAGAGCTTATCAAATACAGTGAATTTGAAGGTGAATCTTCCAAATGGTGTTAAATAATTGTATTTCCTTTTGGATTTATACAAGTACTGACTGTTGCTTACACAGAAGTATTACTATATCCCTTGTATGTATTGCCTTTCTGAACCACAGATGTGGCATAATGAGCATATGATGGTTCTTGCCACTTGGAGAGACACAAAATAAACTTTCCAATGTGCGCATGTGTTTGTACCTTGACCAACTATTAGCTTTCATTTAAAAATAAAATAAAATGCTACAGTGGATTTATCTGTTGCTGGTGAAAAAGAAAAGTGATCTGATGACAGTATAAATGTAATGTATAGATATTTTCAGTATTCACAGAAAATATCAGTCATTTCTGTTACAGAGTGTAATAATTTTCCTCAAGCCTTACTTTATTATATACTGTAGAAACCTAGTAGCAGTGATAATTAATGTCAATCTGGAATATCATGTTTTAAAACAAGACTGGGAAAAATAATTCATTGTGACTAATTGAAGAAAATATTTTTTGTGGTGTAGTACCTCAACATCTGAGCTTATAATATTCAGTAGTACTGTTTCCTGAATGCTTTTCAAAAAAGTGTATCAGTGATTTCAATCTTATTTTACAGGCTTTTGAGAAGGAGTTTTTCTTAAAAGCTAAGTAATAGAGTGAGTTCCTGCTTAGAATTGAAAGTAAGCAGACCTTAGTCCCAATAAACAATACCATAAGAAAAAATGAAAGCTGTGATATCTGATGAAGATAATATTTTCTGTTTTTACCACCTACAGTGGACAAAGAGCTACTGTTTTAAAGATTACACTGGTAATGATTTAGAAGAGTGGTAGTGTATTATCAGATAGAATAAACTGAAGAGTATACCTACATGATTAAGAATTTTATGATGTCCAGTATTAATGTGCACTACTTAGAATTCAGGGTAATAAAAAATCCATAGTTGCCATGCTCACATTATTTATTTTTTTTATTTAGCAGTGTGTTATATTTTCAGAATTTTGCCATGTATCATTGCAAGTGGAAATGCCAAAACCTGGTCATAAAGAGGGTAACCACTGTGTTCTGTGGTACTGTGAACTGGAGCCTTTATAGGGACAGTAGCAGCAACAAACAACTGTAGTATTTCCCACCCTCCCATAATCTGTGAAGTTTTAGAACATTAATTGTTACCTTACTGTTCTCTCTTCAGTGTGCATGAAGGATTTTTACATCACCTGTAGAGAAAATCCTGCCACATGCAGTAAGGTATTACTGCATTGTACTAGTTTGCTTTAGACCAGGCAGAGAATCATTTAAGTTGATGCTGGTTTAGGTAGTTAAGTTTGTAGTACTTCAGAACACTGTTATTTAAAGATGATGAAGGTACTTCAATCCACTGCACCAGAGCACAGACTCAAAGAAGTTGGGAAACTTGGACAATACCAAACACAAGCTTTGAAAAACCTCTTAGTACCAGACTTCTACTTCCTACAGATTAGGCCTCCTGCTGACTATTTGTACTTTTTAAATGTATAAGAGCTTTAAGCTTTAATGTCTGCACCTCAGTTCACCTACCTTTGAAACACCAGTGGTAATTCTGACTTAAATATTGTGATGATACATTAATAAATATGAGCAAAACTCTTTGAAGTTGAAAAATATAATGAGATTTAAGTACATTCCTTTTTGTCATGATTAACCTGTCAGACATTTAAGTGCTGAAACACTGCTTTTGGAATTAAAAAAAAAAAGGAGAAATGCCAGCTAAGAT
Source organism: Calcarius lapponicus (assembly GCA_039654755.1). Taxonomy (NCBI): domain Eukaryota; kingdom Metazoa; phylum Chordata; class Aves; order Passeriformes; family Fringillidae; genus Calcarius; species Calcarius lapponicus. The sequence goes on along the minus strand of CM077464.1, from coordinate 15,105,049 downwards.
AATAAAGAAGCCAAGATCCAGATCAAATAATCAGAACAAGCAACTAAAATAAATGCAGGGGGAAAATCCAAGGGACAGAGCGCATCAAAATTTACAGCTCAGAAAAATGAGAAGAAAAAATCTGAAATGCTGCTGGAAATAGAAAGGGTGGTTAATATGCTACTAAGAAACACCTTTGCATAAGATTGAAAGTGAATGTGTATTAAGACAATGTGTCAGAGAAGTCTGGGCAGCAGTTTAACTCCCACAGTCTCAAACAGATCAGTGATGCCATGTAAGTTCCTGTTTCTTTTCCTCTAAGAGAAGCCTATGGCATCCCCCTCAGATATACAAGCTCAACCTGTGGTGTTAGGGGATGGCCAAATGGAGATTTTCAGGTAATGGGTTTTGTCTTATCTTTAAACAGACTGGACAAGAAGACTGAGATTGGGCAGAGTCCCATAAATGAAGGTAAAGGTCTTCAGTCTGCTGAAGTGGGACAAGATAGACTTGCAGGAGTAGGTAGAAGGAGGAAGGACAAATTCATGGTCAGCAAGCAGAATAATCTTGCACACATGAGCATGCCCTATTCCAAATCTTAGAATGGATTAGAGATGCTTAATTTTAATATTTCCCCTTACAATAATATGTATCTGCAGATTAAAGGCCAAAAGCATACACATTCATTTGCACAGAAGATGGGAATCCAGCACTGCTGGTGGTCAGCACAGTAGTCAAAACAACAGCACTCTGTATGGTTAATCACCCACCTGGCCTAAAGGAGGAAGTAAATACACTGTAATCACTCATTTAGTCCACCTCTTGTTCTGTTTTTTAAAAAAAGTTAGACACACATAAGTAAGAACTGTATCATCATCAAGAATATAAAAGCCAAAATCAGGATGTGATTTCTCAACCTCCTAAAATTCTTTCAATGTAGCTTTTGTGTTGTGAAGGCCAGAATTTATGTCCTTTATTATTGCTTTATGGAAGAGAGTAGGAGCAAATTTTAAGTATTTATTATCCTTCTTTTGAGGTGACACTTTCAAAAGCTTCTAAAAATTTGTTAAGTAAGAAAAATCTCTCTTTGAACTGATTTTGTACCAGCTTACGTTGACTGATTTTTCAGAGACAGCAATAGATTTCAGCAACATGAAAGGCTTGACTGGTGATGCCAAATAAAAATTATTTTTAAAAACCCACAAGCTGCTTGTTCTAAAGTTTTCATTTTGTGCCCAACAAGTTGATCTCTGTCCTTCAAGGTAGTAAAATACTGTGACAAGCCAAGAACACATAGTTCTTGTCTCTTTTTTTGTTTTTCTTCATGGGAAGCCAAGGAAACACACATGACTGAGAGGAAACCTGCAGGCTTGCAAGCAGGAAGAAGCAAACTCCCTTTTTTCAGTATCACGAAATGTTTTTTACTACTACTGTGGACTAAAAAGCCTCTACAAAGCCTCTACAAATAACTATAACTTTGGGAAGGATTTTAAAAAATGCAGAACTTTTGAAAATTAAAAAAGTAAGAGAAATATATACAAAAATATTTTTTTTTAAGGATGATATAAAAAATGAAATTATACTTTAAAATGAGGGGGAAATGAGCTTTTGCAAATAGAATAAAGAAGGTGAATGAAAACTGAAAAGCACAAGATTGAATGGGCATGACAGAAATTAGTGATTCAGAAGTAGTGAAGATACTGTTTCATATTCATTTAGAAAGGAATTTCCATAAAGGTTGGACAACTTCGAAGTAACAAAAGGTTTATAGAAATAACTGTTCCTAAAAAGCAGTCAAGGAAACATTTGAAAAATGTGCAGAGTTGTAAGTCCGTCAGCCAGCCCAGCTGCTATGCATCCTAGGGGATAAAAGGTATTTGCTGTGAAACTTCCTGTAGTGCTGTCAATGAAGCTTGAAAAGAGGGACAAATACTGGAAGACTGAAAAAAAAAATCAAATGTGACCTCTTTTTTTTCAATGAAAGCATAGAATGCCCTTTGTAACTGCAATCCATACTTGACCACTATGTATCTTATTCTAGCAATGTTGTACAGCAAGAGAATGCTGTGTTCCAGAAACAAGAATTAAATTGCTTTTGCTTAGAATTTTGAGTTAGTTCATGAAGGTGTTATTCTGACAATGAAGAGATGCTTTGTGAAAATCAACTTTTGAATGAAGACTCAGCTCACAGAGAGGCCATTCAAGGCAGTGAGTAAAGCAGCAACCCTGCACAGACAGCAATGATTTTAACAACTGATGATCTGTGGCACAGATACACTGTTGGCTTTCTAGATGGTTTGTCACATGTTCTCATAAAAATCTTTATTTGTGTGTGTGTTTTGCAATATGTCTCTTATGTAATACAAGGAAGTGCTCCTCTGTTTCAGTTTCATAATGCAAAAGACTTGCACATTGGGACTTTGCTTCTTGCAGATGATTGTGCCAGGGTGCAGTTTGCACAGCACCTTCTAGGAATGGCACATATGCAGCTGTTTCTAGCAGAGCTGCAGCATTGAGGGTGAGCAAATTGCTCTTGAATCAGAGGACAGACCATTGGTTTTATTGAAAATTGCAATCTGGATTTGTTTTAAACCATCCTATAGGTATCTGCAGAGTGTATGGGAATGGGGTGTGTGGGAGATTGGACTACAAAAAATTTTTGTCATATTAATCTTAAGAAATTTAAAATAGTCCTTTAGTACCTCTTGAGGCAGTTCTTGCTATTTTCTTTATTTCATTTCAAAGAATTAATTTGAATACTTTTTCTGTATGCCATTCAGTGAGCACGAAAACTGTATTCTCCTTTCCCAGTTAGGCACCGAGGCAAGGAAGCCTTAATGTTTTTTGCAGTGTTTCTCAGAGAATCCCAGCCAGTCTGTTCTGCCCAGACTGACAATTAAGACAGAGGCTTCTGTTAGAAGCAAACCATAAAGGAAAAGGATCCTGGTGTGAAAAAGCTCAGTGTCACTGAGCTACTTGCAGTCTTCTCTGGAAAGTTTGTTTTTTTTTTTCTTGTCTGCTCTTTATAATATGTATTTAAAGTTGTGTTTGTTGTTGATTTCTTATACCATTACTGGCAGTCTGTAATTTCTACATCCCTTGTCTCCAGTGTACTTCACTACACAAGAGAGTTATAAATACATCTAAATTTATTTGGTCGACTTCTGTGTTTATACAGTTCCCACTGAAGTGAGGTCAGTGAACTAGAGAACTGACTCTCCAACTGGTTCTCAAACCCTTGTAGCATCTCACTGTCATTCTTGGCACGTGAAGCATGACCTCTTGTCCCATAGTGGCCAGGCATATTACCAAGAGGTTTTATCATAGTCACTTAATCCACATTTAATTAGTAATTTTTTTTTCACAGCAGTGCATCTACATGGCAGTTTTATTTTTCATTTCCATTAATAACTCTGTGGTGTACAGATAAAAGTGAGAAACCAAAGGCGCCTGTAAATGCTTAGGTTTCTGGAAAATTATAACATGAGGGAAAAAAAGTCCTGAAAACCATAGTCAGATTTTATGTACACCTATTCCCCAACTGAATTAAAGATCATGGGAACCAGCTTCAGTCACTATGAAGTATCATGTGCTGAAACCTCATCACATCGACACATCACCAGCTAAGTATAGAGTAACTTCTGGATGCAATCAAGTGACCCATGGCCTTGGCAAAGATCTAACTTGAAGTCTCATGGGGAAATAATTTCTGGCTCTTAATTTAAGACAAAGCCAAAGGAATTGAGCCCTTCAAGTGCTACAGTTAAAACCTAGAAATCCCACTTTGATTTGAATAGTCAGCTTCTCAGTTGCTAGCAGGTATGTGTGTAAGAGTTAGTGAGGCACAGATTTCCTGCTATTTTGCCCTTAATGTGGAAAAATCAATCACCCTCTTTAAACGGCAGACTTCAGATAAAACAGGCAGCGCTCAGCCCTTAAGAAAAGGCTCTCTTTTTCCAAGACTTTGATAAGAAGAGGAAGTTAAACAGAATTTTAACCTTTTTTGTGAGTACTTTTGAAGTGACTGAGGACCTGATTTTCATTTGCATCAAGGCTTCTGCATTAAGCTTAAAGAGCCTTAAATGGGCATAAGCTGTAATTAGGACCAAGTCCCCTGTCTCTCCTAGCTTAAGGTATGTAACGACTCTGAATCTTTAATGTCTATAGATGCAGCTCCAGGGGAGTACCTCTGATGTCCAGAGATTCAGCTCTAGGGAATAGTGACAGCCTGGCAACAGCCCAGAAATATGATTAAACAAAAGTCTACCCTCTGAAACCCACAGAAAATCAGTGTTTAAAAGCATTAAAAATTTATTATTATTCTTTATACAGGATTCATATCACACATAAATATGAAACCAACTGTTATAGTTTTCAGTCAGCGGTGAAGAAGCCTAATAATTTTCATTGTTTCTTATCAGAGTATTTTACATATATGATACATTTACTGTTATTTTATTTTGGTATGTATTACTTGTACCTAGGTATATTAAAAATGTGTCCGTGAACAAGGTCCACAAAGAAAAGCTATAGCTGCTTTAAATTAGAGAATCCAGTTTGCATGTTTTCTTTATGATTACTGTTAGTGCATAATTTCAGAAGGTGTGTGGGGGAAATGATCTAATGCTCATATATTGCCTTGTGTTCCTCAAATAGAAAAATTATACAAGGGCAAAACCTGACTTTAGCTTTAAAACCATAAATAGTATGTTTTTTAAAGTGCAGCATAAGGCAAGAAAATTAGTTGTTCCTGTAGTATTAAAATTCCTGCACCTTGATTCCCTATACATTTGCCTACTTCCATCTCATTCAGGACCATCCTGGTGTTCCCAGTCTTGCAAGGGACACGAGTATTTAGGCTAGCAATGCTTGGAGCTTGCTGGGTCATCAGCCAGCTGTTGCCACCCAAAATGTGGTGGCAGGTTATGTCCAGCTAATCCCCCCAAATGGCACAATTTTATCTTGCTGTTCTCCCCTACCTGTGTATTGCTACAAAACCAGTAAGAATGTCATTTTCTTTGAAACTTCTCTTTCAGATGCAGACAAAGTTCCTCTGTGGATTTCTCTGTTACTACCAGGGCACTGGCAGGCAGGAAAAAAAAAAACAAAACAAAACAAAACAAGCCACACCACCAGATGAAAAGCAGTGTTGCAAATACCTCATTTCCGTGGGCAGCCAGGTTAAGAAAAGAAGCTTATAAAGCCTGTGACCATCCGGCTCTTGGCCATGAGCAGCCCAGCAGTGAGAGGAAGGAAAAGACCAATAATACTGAGCTGTGATTCTTCAGTGCAAATCCTGTGCCAAGACATCTGTGTCCTGAACAGAAAGAAATGGAACCATTTTGGTAATTTGTCTCCTGGGTTTAGGGTAAAATATGTCACAAGGATACAGGATATCCTAGGGAGTTCTTACCAATTATAGTACACACAGTAATGGCCACACAAATGAAGGTAGATTTGGTATACTCATTGAATCACTTAGCAGATGTAAGAGAGAAGAAAGGAGGTGTCTGATGTCAGGAACCTCGTGGTGTCTGGTACAGAGGACAGCAAAGGAGTCTCACAGAGCTTCTTCCCCCTAGGCTGGTTCCAGAGCAGCAAGACATGTCTGTATAAAAAGTGAGGACAGCACTTTTGTTTGGCACCAGAAATCTAGCTAGAATTTTCCAGGTTGTGAAATAAAACTAAAGAAAAGTATTAGTCTAATAATGGCAAATATAAAACATAAAAAATAGTATCTATATTATTATATTTAATAAAGAATGTCATATTTGTATAAATAAAGTTCTTAATAAAAACCCCATGTATTCCTAGGGTCACAAATTGTGGAAGGTGGGATTGTATTCCACAGAAGTACTGAAATATGCTTTTCTTGTAGTACTGTTCCCTGCATATTTGCTAGGAGGTAGGATATTGGAATAGATGAATCTTTGGTCAGGAAAACCTTTTATCTGCCTGTTTAGTCATACTTCAGTTACTGACGTTTAAAGTTGGATATTTCATACCATAGTCAAAGGAATTATTCAGTAAAGTTCCCTCTGATGGCAATGGTAATATATATCCTACTGTTTATTTTCTTCATAAAAAGCAACAACTATATTTTAGTTCATGAGCATGCATTTTACATAATTTAAGTTACATGAAATGGAGAGTTAAAGCACTGTATCTAGAGATGAACTACAATGGGTTTATAGCTGCATATCTGAAACATAGACTGAGTGTGAAGGAGTCATAGTTTGATTTACTCTTGGAAGGAAAAAGTATGTTTTTCTATCACCATGTTTTTCCCAAATGTCACATAAAACGTTTTAACTAATTAATTGATATTGAGACTCAGTACATAATCCTTTTAGACATAATTATAGTCCTATACAGGTGAAATTGGTGGATCTGAGAAGAAACCAAAGGTTCTTATGTGTATGTATGTGTATGTCTGTTCAATATTTTTATGATTTGTATCCTTTCGACATGAAAATATAGTCAGATTTATGTTGAAATTAAAAAAAAAAAACCAACCTAGAAACAGAAGGCAAAAGCTGAACTTTAGTAACTGTCACTAATGATTCCAGATTGGATGCTCTCATGCATAGCCTACTAAGCCAAATGAAGGTGCATAATAAAAAATGTCACTGAATTGAGAACGTTAATTTTTCAGGAGATGTTGAGTTGGTAGTTGTCTTTTTTATATATTTAGCTAGGAACACACACCAAAGCATGTTCTAAGTTATGTATAAATAACTACACCTTTCCCCCATGCAGAGAGAGCATGTCTCACAATTTGTGCTGGTAAAATTTAGGATGACAGAATATATACAGTAAAAAAGCAGAATACAGAAGAAGGATTGTTTTGATTTTTAACATAAAACCTTCTGTCTAGGGAAGAGTAAAAGAAACAAAGTTTTTAGGGGCACTCCTAATTGAGGCAGGCCAAATAATAAAGTGTACAGAATTAGAAGGCCTTTTTACAAAGCAATAGAGAGAAAAGATTCAAAAATATTTCAAAAAGTATCCAGGAATACTTTTGGAATTGGATACTTTTGATGTCCTTGGGGGACATCAGTGGGAAATTCCTGGGTATGTTTACTTGGGGTTATTCCATTGGATTAGTTTAGTCATTCACTGAAATTATAGTAATTAAAGAGGTTAAACAGAAGTGCATGCATACCAGCTTTATTTTCTCCAGTCAAGGTGCTTTTCTTATTAGTCATTCAGTCTCTATGTCTATATAACTCTATGTCTATACATTAATAAATCCTCCAATATTCCAAGAGGCTATTCCATGGTTGTTTTCTAGTGGTGAATCCCAGAATACCAGAAACTACAGAAATTTGGAAACTGGACTAAAAAGTAGCAACTCCTGTGATTCCAGTGCTGGCATCTGCTGATTTTTCCAGCATCACCTGTGACCTGCTGACAGGCAGAGTAGGGGATGCTGCCCAGAGTGTCCATCAGAGTGTGCACACATTGGCAGGAGGGCAGCAGACTGCTTTGGCAGTGTCATTTATCAGGTTTCTGAGGACATGGGAATATTGGTAACAGAGAAGAAGGAAGACAAGGACTGAAAAGCAGTTTTTCTGGAACCACTGCCCATGGTATGAGATGTGCTTGTAGACTGAGCCAGCTAGCAGATCTCCTGGGATACGTGGCAAAGCAAAACTCCAATGTCTGAGCCTCCTAGCAGATTGTCAGAAAAGTGAAGGAAATTCCTGAGAAATCTGTGTCCTAGACGTCACCTAAGTGTTGCAGCACCAGAGCAGCAGCATGAAAGCTGTCCCCAGTGCAGAAGAAATAGGTTGCCCTTGCTCTTTGGGGTGCTGGCTGCCCCCACTTACTGCCTGTTAGTAGTTAACCAGGTTGGGGCTGGCAGATCCGCTTCTGGGCTTGCTGCCATGGAAGATTGAGATGTTTCTTTGAGCAGTGCTGCTCTACCAGGTGTATACACAGGAGGAACTGGCATCTCTTCAGAAAGCAGAGGAGAGAGATTTGTGTCCACTGATTCTTGGGAGCAACTTTTCTGCTTCATTTCCTCTGACAGTGCCTTCTCAATGTTTGGGTTAGTGACTCCTAGATGGAACTAAATGTAGCACCTGGGAAGGGCAGGACTGACCTCTGCAGTAGTCCATGCACATGCATGGCAGGGCATTAATGATTACTGTGTAGCATCTATGCCTAGATTTTACCTCAGACAACAGTAGAGTTTGAAAAAAGAGCTCCCATGTAGCTGGCACAAACACTACTTAAAAATATAAAACGCTGCCATCCATTTCAAGGGCTAAAAAAGGAGTAGAAAATTTGCTTGCTGATATTCTCAGTGAGAAAAGTAACATACAAAAGAGGCAGAAAGTACCTTGATGAGGCTTTTGGAAATAAAGCCTAAGGATGGCATGTAACTACACCGGCTGGCAGAGACAGTAGCAGCAGAAGCTGCTCCTTTAGTAGGCTGGACACTTCAGAGAAGTTCAGCATAATCTTCCTTTCTCCCTACATCTACTCTTGTTTTAAAATACTAATTCAGCTATAAAAACCTTTAGTTCTGCTTCCTCCACTTAAATGAATGAAAAAAGGCTCTTTATACAAATTTGATCCCTATCCCACATATGTAAAACAAGATTAACTTGGTTGACTTTAATGGCATCAGTTGGGGCATACTTTACTGAAACCCATCAACAATTAGATCACTTGGCTTAAGTCAAGTGCATAAATAACAAAGGTATTTCTATTGGTTTCCCTGCAACCTGGTTTCATTTGGCTGTTCCCAGAGTTAATCTTAGCCCTGAGTTCAAAAAGACCTGGATTTCACCCAGAGGTGTTCCATCAGCATAAATCTGGCCTAAATGATACCAGAATAAGCTCTACCAGCTGAGTGAACCATGCAAGCATCTTTCAACTGCAAGTTTGGGGCTTTCAGTGCACCTGTCTAGTACTCGGCTGAGGCGGAAAGGGAGCACATCTCACCAGTGATGGGAAAACAAGAGAAGAGAAACATACTTGCAATTCCAAAATAACTACATGGAAAAGCATTGCTTAGAAGTAACTCACACGCATCCTTGCATAAGTGTCCTTTGTCTGTGATCAGGGCTAACTTGTAGTGAACTCCTTGATGTGGGATTTTATTTTCAGACCACTGCAGACAGATTTTTGTTCAAAGCAACAACTGTACTATTTACTGCATGCCACAGCTGTTTTTAGAAAGAATTGCCACAAAACGTAATTTAAAAAGAACTTTCATGTAAGACCCACAAACTTCTAAGTATACTTACCAAATAGTACATATTTCTATCAAAAAGCTCTATTCCATTTTTCTAATATAACAGTATTATTATATAATTCTTTATTTCAGTAGACATCAATGTTCTAATTTTTTCCTGTATGTTAATGGGAAGGGAACAAGAGGTTGCTTTGATTCTAGACTATGTTGTCTTTATCTCTTATACTTATCATGCAAAATAGATGCAGGCTACTGTCGGGTACTTGAGCAGCTTTCTGTGCACATTTTGAAACTGGTTTGCCAGACAGCTGCAGATGGAATGATGTGTGGGAAAATCAGGGCCCAAAACTCAACTGAAGACACACCTGGACTGAGGACCCTACCACCTTTATGACAAAAAGCAACATCATTCTGTTTTTAATGGAACTTGTTTTCTGGAGATAAGGTTGTGGCCATAGGGCTCCTCAAACTCCTATTGATGAGAAATTTCATATGGAAACTAGAATGGGAAAAATAGTCTGATATCCAACTTCTTCTTTGATTATACTGAATATTAGTATCATCATGAAATGTGAATCTAAAAGGTGAAAATGAGCTGATTAAAAAAAATGCTACGTCCTTTGTTTCCTACTCACAAGTATCTCTGTCCTGAATCCTGGGCTAGAAATCTCTTTCCATAGAAAGTTTTGCATAAGGCATGCTTACCCAGTCTGGTAGCAAATCTGTCTTGGTCTCTGCACATGAACAAAATACACTCTTCTTAGTCTTCATTATGACCATAAAGAAAATAAGAAATTATGCATTTAGACAGTCAACATCCATTTTAACCCTCATCTAACTGTAATCCCTGATTATTCAATACCCTCAGATGTGTGCATGCAGCTTCTAATGGGTGAATTTATGCCAGCGCCATATTGAACAGCGCTGCATTTCCCTGCTGAACAGCTATGCCAGTTTTCAGCTGTTGAAAGGAGACAATTTGAGGTTGAGCATTCTCACTGTCTGTCTGTGTGCGGTGCCCAGAACTACAGTTTTTTGGTGTGCTTTTCATGGTGAAGTATGGGCAGGCCACTGACTGCAAGAAAGTCCTCTAATTTTGTTCTTTAACACTGTTGTATCTAAAAAAGTGACAAAACACAGAGGACTGAAACTAAACCAGATACCTCTGCCTTTAGTTAATCAAAGCTGTAGTGCAGATAGGTCTTGAAAAGGTTGGAAGGAACTCCAGCATCTTGTCTTTGTTTCATTTTTTGCAGATGTGCATGCCAGCTTTTTTTTCTTTTGAGATAAATGCAAGCAAATATTTGTGCATATTATCTACAATGTTATTTTATATAACTCAGTATTTACCTGCTGTTTATATACTATATATAAGCACACAGAGAATTTTCTAGCAGAAAATTTAAGATGACAACTGAAAAGCTTCTTCTAGGAGAAACAGATATTTTCAAAGACGTGAAAGCACTATGTTAGGGAGCAAAGCTCTAAGTAATGTAAGTCATTTTCTCACAGACCCCTTTCCTTTCCTTTCCTTTTGTAACTCTTTCCTTTGCATTTATTGATGTTACTTCACCATAAAAAACAGTGCTCTAGGGTAGACCTCAGAGCCCCAGTTCCTACCAACCTCTTCCTTCCTTATTCTCGGTAGCAGAAGCTACTGCAAGGTTACTTTGTGATCAAGAAAAGAAGTTTATACAATGCCCCAACTCTGCAGCTTTCAACTGTTCCTCATTTTTCCAGATTAGTGCCTTAATTAAGTCCAAATGTTTTTCATTTTCTCCCTTATGGTCCCTTCTGTGAAACCTGATGCTGGCCATGGACACTGTCCTCTTGTGACCTTTTCTCTTCCTGTTCCTGCTGCTGGCTGGCTTTTAAATTGTGAGCAATTGTAGGAGGGTGATGGTTGCACACTTTTTTGTCTCTTCACACACACAGGGGGCTGTTCACTCTCTGTTGCTAAAGTCAGAATCAGTCAGGACTCCAACTTGCTTTTCCCCTTCTCTATGAGGCAGAAGAGAGTGAGAAGAAAACAGATTTTTAGCTGCTGGATGAAGCAGTTCATACCATTCACTTGAGTCACTCTCAGTATAAACTTTTAATACAGTGCAACAGTAATTTATCACATTGCATAAAATGTATAAATGAGGTTTCTTAAGTCCAGCCATTGATTTAAAGATGATTATTTTAGGCAACTATCTTGCAAGTTTGGCCTGCAATTTCTTGTGCATTATTTCAGCAAATCATGTGCGTGCCTGTGAGGGCAGGAAGAGAGCCCCAAATATTCAACACAAAGGAAAGAGTTCAGCAGAATGGGAACACAGAAATTTTAACTGACTCACTTAGAATTTACCTGTAACAATGAAGTACAAATTTTGCCAATACAGTATGTCAACAGAGCTGAACTGAAGATAACAGAGGAAAATTAAATTAGCTAAGAATCTGGCCCAAGTGATTAAGGAAAGAGAAACTAAAGAAAACAAAATGGCTTCATCTTTTTCTTGTGGCGTGAGTAACCCCAGTTACTGGAACTACACTGATGCAAAATTGGTTTATGCAGCAGAAAAATCAAATCATATGTCAATTGGAATTGCATGACTGATGGTAAACATAAAAATTAAGCATGAAAACCATGGTTAGAGACAAAATCATTGCAATAGGGAAAAGATGGCAGTAGCATCCTCAACAGCATTTATCTTCAGGAAATAAAAGTGAGAATTTCTAACACTTAAATTTTATCTTAAAACAAAGTAACAGCATATCTTGCTTCTCAATTAAACTTTGTATCACTAACCTCATTTCTCTATGTAACATGTAATAGGATTTGCAGAAATAATGCAGATGTGTCCACAAAAACTGCAAGTACCAAAAGATAAATGATGTACAGAAACAGTAATTGTTTATTTTTTCCATGCAAGGTTTGTTCATTGTTCCCCTCAGGGAGACAGATGTGCAAACTGTATGTGCTGAGTGAAATGGGTACCCCTTCCTTCTTGACACCTTTAAAATTATTAGAATTAAATCTATACTTTGCTAAGTGAAATGTTTCAATTTAATCAAACTGTGCTGTCATGACCACACTTACATTAAGAGTTTAAGAGCCCTACTTTGCCCTCAGCTAATCCCTCACATATGAGGTTTTCATGGTTAAATTCTCTCCTGTGTAAGTAATCAAGTACATATGAACTTTGCTGCTAGGGAAATTGAGCACAAGTCAAAATCTCTAAGAATGAATTGCTAAGAACAGCAGAGTTAAGGAAAGGAGGGGAGCTGCTGGCCTCAGTCATCAGGTCCTCCTGATTCTCTCTCTTTCCTTGCAACCTACTCCACTGAAAATCTTAAAGATGAACAATATCTGCTTCTGTAACAAGAAAACACATTCAATCTGTGGGGTCCTGCTGCCACTCTTTCACTCTTCTAATCATTCTCATTATTGTGTTTTGAAAAGTGAACACCCATCCTCTTGTATTAATGCCGGTCCATGGAATTAGATGCAAGACCTAAAGGACGGCATCACTGTTTAAGTTTCCAAGTGTCTGGAAAGTATGCCAGGAATAAAAAGGGCAATAAAGGAACTTCCAGTTAAGAAGACTTTTTTGCAGGATCACTGGAAAACGTTGCAGTCAAAAATCAGGGAAAGCAAGTGGAAGAGTTCTAATTTTTAAGAGGTTAGAGGTATACTAGCCAAAGCAGGACCACTATGAATTTTAACACTAAAAAATTCACAGAAAGAAAGTGAATTTAGGCCTTTTTGTGATGAACACACACATAAAGGGAGCATGTGAATAAATTCAATGTTGATTAATAAATGAAGCAGAGTTCAATAAAAATTGAATAAATGCCTAGAGAGATAGTCAAGAGGTCATGTAGCCCACTGATTTACCCACTAATAGGAGCTATTTCTAGATGACTTCTGACAGTTTCCTCTCTTTTCTAAAAACCTCCATTGATGTAAAATCCGTGATGACCCTACTCACAAACAATATATACTAGCTTTCTACTACTTTACCACTGAAATTATTACTTAGTATTGAAATTAAATGTTTTGCTGTAGTTTAATTCTATGGTTTAAAACCCACAAAACCTCTCAATTTTATGTGACTTTTTATCTATTTGAGAATAATTTTCATTCGCCATCACATCTCCTTTCCCCTCTGTTTTCTGTGTTGTTTATGCTGTGCAAGTGTTTCATTTTAATTCCTTTGGCCACATTTTGCAAATATCTTAACCAGTTTGTTCTCTTTTTACAATGTCTATAGTTTCTCTCATGTGGAATAATACATGTTTAGCTACATTTCTTGAGGAATTTACAGCTGTCTTTGATGCCTATGTTCACTTAGCTGCCTGCTATCTATTACTTTATTGGAGTCTCCACACTTCTAGTCCATCATCATCTTTTGCTCTTCTTCCATGCCTTTCCAAGAATCATATACCCTCTGACTCCAGGGTTACTCTTACATATTAAATCTTTCACCTTCACATTCTCACATCATACTTTACTGCTTAGCTTCAAATCTGGAAAATCCTACACTTTTTTGAACAAGAATTGCCAGTAATTCCAGGAACTCACTGGACATTGGCGTTCTGTTGCATTCTTTCAGTAAGGAGTACCTGGATTTTTAAAATCCCTCATTAATATTATATTCTGTCCTTTGGCTGATTCTGCTTTTTGGACACAAAAAGCCACAATTCTTCCTTGTTTAGTATTTTGCAATCCTTGCAATGAAAGCTTTCATATTCTTTTCCCCTTTTACTCCCCCCGCCAGAGGTAGTAAATTCCTCCATATTCTGGATCTCCCAGCACACCTGTATACCCTTGAATGCAGGGCAGTTTATCTAATCTCTCCTGTCCTTCCAAGCAAGCTAATACTGCCTTTATTTATATTCCAGTCATGCCACCACCTCAGCACAATTCATGAGTACATTGGTGAAGGCAGTACCCATTAATAAGATAAAAAAGTCTTAGTGCCTTAAAGAAGATGCATTTGTTGGAAACCCCAAGAACTTAAAAAAAATGAAAAAGAATTAGGGGAAGTCTTCTGAGGAAAAAAGAAACTCTCAGAAGAACAGGACAGAGCATGGAGAGTGCAGCATAATAACAGTTCACATCACTCACCTTGGGGCAGGAGCTAAATGAGACTGGATAAGTGCTCTGAGAGGCTGAGAAACCATGAGTGGCTGTGCTTATTGGACACCACAACAGGGAAGAACAGAAACATTCACTTATATAGAGAGAACCCAAAGAAAACAAAGTAAGTATGTTAAGAAAGGAATATTTTCCACTACCTACAAGGACAGAAATCTTTGGAGACATGGCTTGTGCCAAATACTTTCCTATGCTTGGTGCATCAGCAGGACTCTGGCAGGTGTCCTTAGGAAAACAGAGCACATGTTTGTGCACATTCTGCACCTCCTCTGGGAGACCCTGTTTCTGCAGATGGCTGTTTGGGTTGTGTTTGGCACCCACAGTATTTTACAGGGCAACACAGGAAAAGAAAATGGTGGTTTTAAAGGGTATTAAAGAGTATTAAAGTATTAGGTGATATTCTTACCTGGGGAAGACAGTACAAAAGCATGACCAGAAACTCTGTGTAACCAGAGGTTTACAAAAATACCAACAGTAAATACTGTTAAGCAGAAATAACAGATCTTGGAGAAAAATTAGGATGTGAGTAGGCCACTATAAAGCCATTTCTGACACATTTGCTTGAAGAGGCAAGAATGCTGAGGACTGCATTCCCCAGCTGTCCCTGCCAGGCTGGGAAGTGCTGACTGCTCAAGCTGTCCAGCTCCAAAGCAGCAGCCTGCTCCTATGGCTAGAGGTGTCCTGTGGCTGTGGCCACAGTGCCTCATGGCAGGCAGCCCAAGGTGGCTCACCAGGGCCTGGGGCAGCTTGGCTTGCAGATGGAAGCTTTTAGGCAGTGCTCTGGCTGGAGCATAGCTGTGCTCTGGCACACGAGAAGCCAGGGACCAGTAACTTAGGTTAAATTGGTTCAAACAGAAATGGTGCCACTGTAGTCACATAGAGAAGGAGGATTCAGCCTGAAATCAGTAGTGAAAAGGAACCATGGCCTGGAAAAAGCAGAGGCTGTTGGGCTGACCATAAACCATTGTCCCTAAGGACCTATTAAACTTCCTATAAGGATTTGAAACTCATTTTTGCAGCTATATTTTTACCTTTGATTTAAAATCAAATGCAAATCTGGGAAAGATTTACAGCTGCAAATATATTTTCTATACCACAAATAGTCAGAGTGCAAAAACTGGAATTAAATTTCCCGTAGGTCAGTCTAATAAAGCAAAACAGTGCAGCCTTGGACAAAATGATTGTCAGGAGCTCCAGTGGATATTAGGCAAAGCATCACTGTGCATTTTTGTACACTCTTCTCTAAATAATCACAACTGGTCTTTGTTGGTGACAAAGGTACTTGGTTAGGAAGACCTCTGATCTGGCAGTTATTTGTTCCTCTGAGCTACTGGTGAGAACAGAAAGTGGTGAAATCCATGAGCAGTGGCCCATGTGCAGCTTATTTTCTTACCCTGCTGAGATGGAGTTCTTGTTGTTTGGAAGTATTTTGTTTAAAGGCACTGAGCAGTGATTCCAAAGGCACTATAAAAAATGTGCTTAAAAGGATACGTGAAAGTCAACCAAGGGGCTGAAAAATCTAAGAGTAGGGCCAGGGATGTTTTATATTGGCCTTAAATAAACAGTGCCATTGTGGGAAGTTAAGTATGGTAGCATCTGCCAAAAATACTACTCAAGGAAAAGAGCCTATGTTGGTAGCAAAACAATATCTCCCCCTCTCTCCTCTCCTGGCATGAAGCAGGCGTGGGTTTGTTTATGTTGGCTATATAAACTTCATTGCTCCAAGAGAATTATTCTCCATTCCTGAAATGGACTCATTTGAAGATATTAGAATTAAAAAAGGACAATCTCATATAGTAACTCTGTTTCACTGCAGCTGAGTTCTGTCTGATATTAGACAATGTGCTTGAACTGACACAGAGGCTTGGAGGGGTGAACGATGCAGAACTAGAACCCAATCAAGTCATATTTTTCAAGAGAGCCTCATACAGGCACAGACCCCAGGAGGGTATGCCATTTGAGTCTCAGAACATAGTACAAGCAAAACAAAAAGGTTTACAACCAACCTGAGAATATGAGACCTGGGGAGCACAATTTGTCCCCTAACTGAGTAAACACAGTAGCTGCATTTTACAGCCCCAGATTCAAGAGGTCATTCCTGCCTGAAAAATACCAGTATGTGCTTAATATCCATTGAATACCTCTGTAATCTGAGCCTCAGCCAGTCCAATAGGCAGGTCACAGAGGAAAAATATCTTCAAAACACCGAGATTTGCATGCAGAAGGATGACACTCACATGGCCAGAGAACCACAAAGGGCAGAAGAGGTACAAAGACTTTGCCTAATGCAACTGCAGCTGAACAATGACTGGAAATCTGCTTCTTACATAAAGCAAAATTGCACAAACCACAATTCCTCCTCCCTGGGAGCACAGAGAACAGTGGAGCTCACCTCCTGCCTGCAGCCCAGTTAGCCATTTTCTGCAAGGAGAACATTACATTTAATCCAGCAGGGAGGTCCCCACTCAGGTCTCTTCCAAATGCTGCCTTTCAGCTTAATGTTTAATCATTCAAGCTGCCCTCATGCCTTTATGAATACAATATGAAAGGACTGGAAAAAGAGCTGTTTGCCTCTAAGATTCATTGCCATCAGATAAAACTGTGATATTTATGTGGTGTATTACACTAAAGAAAATTACTCTACTGGGCATAGCTCAGTGCTGGCAGAAACTGTGAAAGAGATGTTAAATTTCTGGAACTGCTGTGAAAGACTGAAGAAATTTGCTATTTCAGTATCATGATAAGCAATATGTGCATTGAAATTCTATTCCATAAAATAATATATACTAACATTCAATCAATAAGACCTTTTGTTTTGTGGGTTTTTTTCGCCCCAGGGATTTTATTCAGGTCGTGCCTCAGAAATGAACAATGAGCATGTAAAATTTAAACTTTTACATTAAGTTGCTCAAGACCTGAGAAGACTGAGTGCATGTGAAGAAAAATGAAAAGTATCTTCTATTCTCCACTTAATCATGCTGGTTACATTTTTCTATAGTTCTGACTTGGAGGTACACAAAAAGCAAACAATATTTATAGCATAAAAAATCAGTTGCCATCCTTTATGCTTTGAAATGTAAGATGGGAAAATGCCACAGGCTGAGATTTTTTATTCATGTAAACATGTATTTTTATGTTTCAAGTGTTTGTCAAGCCAGAAGAGTGTAAAAATTGATTTTGACAGTTAATTTCTAATCACCTCCTTTATCATCCATTGCAGTGCAGTAATAAATCCTACTTCACCTCTCCCTTGGACTCTTTATTCTGATCACTGTGTTTCCATGGCTGTTGTTTTCATACCTCAGCCTCCTTTTCTAGGCTCTACCTTGTGCTTCAGGATCCATCCTCAGAGTTCCATTGTCTTGCAAAGCCCACAAACACCTAACATTTAGAAATATTACATGAACAAAGGGATAGGAGTCTGTAATTGGATTTTTCTCAATGTATTTAGTACATTTAGTAATGCATATCCTTTTACCATGTCATCTTCTGGCTTGATTCATACAGGAAAATGGTTAGCAACTAATAAATAAGTTGATGAAACCTTTACAGGATCACTGTGTCCAGCAGCAGCCCCCTGGGCCAAAAATGGCCTGGGAACAAGAGCAGCAAAGTTGTAATCAGAGGGAGTGAAAATTCTACTTTGCATAAGGAGGCCAGGAGAACTTGACATATTTAGTGTAGCAAAACAAAAGCTGATACAGAATGTCATTGCTTTCTATAAATACACCAGGAGGTTAAACATCAAGGAAGGAAAAGATCTTTTGAAGATAAAGTACAGTGTTGGCACAAGAACAAATGGGCATAAACTGCCCGTGAATGTATTTGAACTGGAAGCTGAAAGACATTAAGTAGCCAGTTGAGCAATCAGCGCTGGGGAGAGCAGACTTCCAACACAAGTTTGGGGGCACGAGAGGGTTTGTAAGATGGAGTGAGAACAGCTGAGGAAAGGCATTGTGTGATGTGGCCTGGGGCTGGCAGGGGACTGGGCTCCAAGACACAGGGGGTCCCTTCCAACCCTCTGTTGCTTTGTTTTAATTTTTCTCAAAGGTATTTGGAGGTTCTGCATGGTGATGTCTCACAGCTGGTAAAGGATATGGCTCAGAGAAGAAAAAGAAATAAGCAACATGTTTTAGCTCACCAGATGTATGTTATTACTTTATTCCCAATTCACAGGAAATGAACAATCACTTAGTACTGACAGGTACATACTGGAACTTACTATCTTTCTTTTAAACCTTAAAATAATGTACTACAGAAGTTTAGCATTAACCTTAAAGCAGATTTCACATTTTTGCCAAGGTTACTGTGTTATCTTGTGAAACTATGGGGGAAAACAGAAGAAGGAGGAGGCAGCAGGCAGAAATGATATAAATTGCTGCCAGAATGGCTGAAATGTTAGCAAGGTTAAAAAAAAAAACTATCATCCAAAGCTCTTCTGCTCACAGAGAAACCTCTGTGAAAGGTCTCTTGGGAACTGCAGAAGGTTAGGTAGGTCTGATTTTCATTGGGGTGTAACCCAAATTACCTTCTTAATAGACAATTAGACAAGACAAAAGTAATGGTGAAAGCAGCAAGTGTCTCACTGAATCAAAGGACTGCAGTTTGTTAACTGCATTAAGTGGAATGGGTTACAGCTATATAAGGGTAGGTCCTTTCAGGTCTAAGACAAGGTCAGTGTTGTTTACCAGGATGATTCAGTTTGGCTTTTTACATAACTTCTTAGTGTTTGCCTCTGAAGAGGTGAAGGTTAGGTATGATAGCAACTAAAGAAAAACTCAGGCCAATACTTTCTAATGTTGCTAGAGAGTTCAGCATGCCTTTCCTTAAAAACAGATAAGGCTGGGCACTCAAAGGCAGGCAAGTATCCAGCTCTATCAGCAGCCAGTTTGTCCAAAGGAGAAACCTGAATGGCACCTGAGAGCCAGCAGGATGCTGCTCAGAGTGTCACCGTGCCCACTTTCTGCTTTTCCACTGAACAAGTCAACGCCTGAAGTGACATTGGAAAGTCTTGGTTTTCCCAGACACCCCTTGAACTGGCAAGTCAGGATGATTTCTAAATAGCAAAAGGAAACAGAGCCATTCAGGTTGAAAGGGTCTTCTGGATATCACCTTGCCCAACCTGCTCTTCAAAGCGTATTAACCTGCTCAGCTGAGGTTTGAGTATCTCTAAGAACAGCTATCACAATCTCTCTGGGCAACCTGGCCATTGTTCAGCTATTCTTAGTGGGATTTTTTCTCTCATATGTCCAATTGGAATTTCCTGTTCTTACATTTGTCTTGCATGTTATCTTCCTGCAGCTTCAGGAAGAGTCAGTCCCATCCTCCTCTACAACCATTCCCTAGGTAACTAAAAACAGCAGCAAGATTTCTCCTGATGCTTTTCATCCCCCAGGCCCAGCAAAGCCAGTTCTCTCAACTTTATTGCTTCTTGCTTCAGCCCCTCAAGCATCTCGCTGGCCTTCTGGACTCCAGCATGGATCAGTGTTTCCTTGTACCAGGGTTCCCAAACTGGACACAATATTTCATAAAAGATCTCGGGATTGTCAAGAGGAGGAGAAGAGTCCCTTCCTTTGATCCCTTGGTTTTACCCTTCCTGTTACAGCCCAGCATGCAGAGGAACCTTTGTTCCCAGAGGGCTCGCTACTGACACGTTTAACCTGGTGTTCACCAGGACTGCCAGCTCCTTTCCTGGTGATCCAGCACAGGTCTGGCTGTTCTGCGTTGGGTTAGTTCAGCCCAGCTGCAGTGTTTGTGCTTTCCTTTGTAGAACTGTGAGAGTTTTGTCATGGCCCATTTCTCCAGCCTGTAAATGTTCTCCTGAATGGCAGCTCTGCCCTCCAGAATACTGACCCCTCTCCCCAGTTTGGTATTATCTGCAAATCTGCTGAGAGTGCATTATAGATTATTGCCCAAGACACTAAGGCATACATTAAACAGCATCAGCCCCACTGTTAAGTCCAGTAAACCACTCAGCTGGTTATCAGTTGGACTGAACCATTGTTTATTTTTCTTTGAGCCTGAAGATTCAGTCAGTTTATCACAGGTTTTCAAGTCTCACCATCTAGTCCGTATCTCCCCAGTCTGGCTACAAGGATGCTACAGGAAATAATCTCTGAAGTATTGCTTAAATCAAGAGAAATGCCATCCATTTTATTCCCATCATGTACAGAGCCAGACATCTTATCTCAGGAGGCACCCAGGCTAGCACAATTTGCTCTTAAACAGTATCATTTGGTTTTTATTCTGAATTTCATATTTAAGTTCTGAAATTGACACCTTTTCCAACATCTTCCCTCCAAAACTATATCTCACATCCAGAATATCAATAATATGATTGAGTTTTATTCTTGAGGCAGGTTCAGCAATCCAACACTTTCAAATCTCTGTCACCAAGACTCAGAAGCTGTCCTGAAAATCATCCAGATCTTTGCTCATTAATATTTTCCAACATCTTTAAAAATAAGGCTAAGCAGATGCCCCTGCCCTTCCTTTATTCATTCATTTTAGGTGAGCTAGAATTAAAATATACAGATAGGAAAGCTAACTTCATTTTCACTTTCCATCTCTATATTTTTCCCCTGTGGGTACTTACATTTGTTTCACTAGAATCTATTAAGTCTATTTTCCTCTTTTTATTGTGCTAGGAAGGATATAAATGGACTAGCACCCTTTTTTTTTTTTTTTTTTTTTTTTGAGCTTATACATATTCTCATTTTCTTTTCACTTCTTTTTTTTTTTTTTTGGGATGGATATTCACATGACTTTGGCTAAACTGAAACCTTGCAAGTAACTGTAAGGCTGAACTATCTGCAGGTAATTTTTAGTGCCCTCAGAGGAATGCAGTTAACTTCAACTCATCTCCAGTCTGAGTTGGTGCTTTTTGAAGTAGGTCTTCATGTGGTGAACAGGAAGACTATGAGGGTTTTATTATAGTTGGCTTCCTTTGCTGCATTAGCGTTTATATTTTCCCAGTAGAAATCCCCAAATTGAAAATATAGAGGTGTCAGCTAGCACCACTTTATTTAAGGTTGTGTCAACATTTCCTATAAACGTTGTTTTTCTAGGGTTTATAACTAGACCGTAAAAATGTGCTCAATGCAGAAACTTGGCATAGAGGAGTCCAGCCTGGGAGAGAATTTTCACAATTAAAAATTGAAAAGTCCACTCAGCTGGTTTTAACTAATATCCGTGTAATTAAATGGAAATTAGTTGATTTAAAGATGCATTTTTACAGCATAATTCAAAGCAAGCTTTTATTTAAAAGAATAAATTCACCAAGGGATTATTTCATTAATGTTATCTTGTTGCACTCAGTAATATTGAAAAAGTCAAAATTACTAAGGTATTGCACACTAGGAAACAGTGACTACATCTGCAAGTGCTGGTTTGTATAAGGCTACACATAAGGAAATATTTTTAATAGGTGGGGCTAATAGTGCATAATATGATGTTTGCACAGTATTTC
This sequence comes from Calcarius lapponicus, assembly GCA_039654755.1. Taxonomy (NCBI): domain Eukaryota; kingdom Metazoa; phylum Chordata; class Aves; order Passeriformes; family Fringillidae; genus Calcarius; species Calcarius lapponicus. The sequence goes on along the minus strand of CM077464.1, from coordinate 15,083,251 downwards.
CTATTATAAAATCACATTTTGACACATTGTCAAGTTTTAACCATTTGGGATGATATTTTATATTCCAGGTGTATGCCTAAGGCAGAATTTTTTGAAAAAAAAATTGTCAAAACAGTTTATCAGATTCTGGGAACAAGAATTGAGAAAATATTTTGTTTTGTTCATGTTACAAAAAAAAAAGGATAACAAACTTTTTTTTTCAAAAAGGCCCAGTTTCTCAGGAGTTTGTAGCAGTGACTCAAAAGGCAGGAGTAGAGCAAAGTGGCCTTTTCTGTTGGGAAATGCCAGTTGCTGTATTTATAGAAGTCTTTCATTTAGGTCCAGTTAGAAACTTTTGGAATAAAGCCTACTTTGCCCATGCTAAGTAGAGACACTTTAATTTAGGAATTGGTATCTCCATGCCTCCCATTTTTAGGACACACATGCAGGTTTCTCAGGGCTGCTGAGTGGATGAAAGAAGATGCTGTTTGTCCATGGAGAGTGACTGCAGATGTTCTGTCCCCTAACATCTCCTGCCTGGCACAAAGCTGGTATGTGCATCATCTTCACCCTGGGCTGAATGTACTCCATCCAAAGTCAAAGAAAGTGGATTTCTCTAATTTTGGCTGCTCAAATAAAAAGTCAGGGATGGGATGAAAAGTCCCTGCCAGCGCTGAGGCAGCATAAACAAGGAATTCTTTGGAGCAGCTGGAAAGAAGACAAAAACTTGACTAAAGGAAAACAACAAACAGATGGTGGAACCAAGAAGTAGCAACTGGTTAGGGGTGGGAATTCACTGACCAAAGAGGGAGGGGTGTGACACTGGTGGGGGTCCTGGACTCCTCAGGTAAGAAAACTGAGGCTGAGAGCCAGGATCTGGGACTGTGGCAGATATTGAGAGAGAACTGGGTAAGAAAAAAAAAATCTTCCTCAAAAATATATGAGCTTCTATCTCCTGTGGTCAGGCTAGGCCAAAGTTTAAGACACACATCTGAATTTCAGAAAATGAATTGTGAACTTTGAGTATGGAGCCAAGCACTGCTCCAGACAGTAGCAAGTCTTGAATGGTGACTGGTAAATCCAAGAATTCATCATCCGGATGTTTTTCTCGTTTTCTAATACTTTAAAGACACTAAAACTACGTTATGATATACTGTCAGTGTCATTTTTTTACATATGCAGTCGATGTGACTGAAGTAAAGATGTTCAGTGATCCCTGGGGAAGAGCTGCTCCCCACAGCTGGGGAGAGGACAGCATGGGCTTCTGAGTGGGAACAGCAGAGTGCTCACAGGACAGCCTCCTGCAAAGTTCAAGGCAATGCTGTGAACAGTCCTAAGGTTCTTGTTCCAGATGTAACCCAAAACTTGGTCTCCTAAATGTCTTTCTTCTGAGCAAATAGCAGAACAATGGCAGAGTGAAAGATCTAAGAGAAACCTTCGTTGGTGTTGAGCTCCCCAAGTTGGAAATACTATATATACCAATTAAACACAGCCTGGCTGTTTGAACTACTGTGTTTTAGTAAGCAAGCAGTATATCACAGCAACACCTGAGGGTGCTGCTTTGATCACAGCCTGTCAGCATTTCCGCTGTGAACTTTGTTTATTAGAGGTAGGCTGCAAAAGATCTCTCTCTGTTGAAATTTCAGTGCAAAGCCTGTCCCAGTCATCAATGAGGAGAATCAGGAGGATAGAAGCTCACATAATAATGTCATACTCCTAGGTGGGATTTTCTTTCTAAATCTGAGACTTTTCACCTTTTCTGGAGACTGAATTCCTATGCCATCTTCAAAGTGCATTAATCCTCACTGCATACTGAAGAAGAAAATCAAACATCTGAATTATTAAGAGAGGTGCTTGAATGGCTGAAAAACTTCTCATCAAATTTTTATCCATTCATTTTGTACAGTTTTCAGGACACAAATGAAGCATTCCTCATTCCTGGCTGGACTCTGAGGTGGTTAAACCACATCTAACAGAAATAAAAGACGGGGTGGGGGAGAGAAGAGAAAGGAAGTGTCACATCCTCCGCTGTGAATAGCTATCACGCTCACAGCTATGCTGAGCCGAATGCTCAAATCCTTCATGTGCCTGCTTTGGAGCAGGCGCCTGGGATCGGGTGTCGGTGCTGCGCGCTCTGATCAGCGGCTCTCACTGCCGGGTCTCTCCCAGGCTCCCCTGCTGAAGCCGCTCTGCTTTGTATGAGCTGATTAAATATTCAGAGGATGGGAATGAAAAGGGCTCTGCGGCTTGGGGTGGGGGTGCTCATCCAGGAGGCCGGCTCCCAGTCCCCGTGCCAATGAATATTTAATCGCTTTGTACAAAGTGGAAGAGTTTCAAAAGGAATCCCTGAAAATCTGTAGCTTGGCAGCTCGGGTATTTAACCGAGAAGAGTCTTGGGTCAGAGCCCCTTTTCAGTATTGTGCGGGAGAAGGGATTTAGAAGTAAAACCCTGAGAAATGCTTTGGCCGCTGCAGTCGTCAGGACACAGCTTCGGGGTCGTTGTGTGAGAGCTGGCTTCGGCAGCCGGCTCAGAGCAGGGAGCGCTGTCCTTCCCACCCCAACTGCTGAGCGTGTGCCCTGTGGGCTGCCAACGCTGCCATCCCACCCCAATTGCTGACTGTGTGCCCTGTGGGCTCTGAGCGCTGCCATCCCACCCCAATTGCTGACTGTGTGCCCTGTGGGCTCTGAGCACTGCCATCCCACCCCAATAGCTGACTGTGTGCCCTGTGGGCTGCCATCCCACCCCAATTGCTGACTGTGTGCCCTGTGGGCTGCCATCCCACCCCAATTGCTGACTGTGTGCCCTGTGGGCTCCCAACGCTGCCATCCCACCCCAACTGCTGACTGTCTGCCCTGTGGGCTCCCAACGCTGCCATCCCACCCCAATTGCTGACTGTGTGCCCTGTGGGCTCCCAACGCTGCCATCCCACCCCAATTGCTGAGTGTGTGCCCTGTGGGCTCACAGCACTGCCATCCCACCCCAATTGCTGAGTGTGTGCCCTGTGGGCTGCCATCCCACCCCAATTGCTGACTGTGTGCCCTGTGGGCTCTGAGCGCTGCCATCCCACCCCAATTGCTGATTGTGTGCTCTGTGGGCTCTGAGCGCTGCCATCCCACCCCAATTGCTGACTGTGTGCCCTGTGGGCTCCCAACGCTGCCATCCCACCCCAATTGCTGACTGTGTGCCCTGTGGGCTGCCATCCCACCCCAATTGCTGACTGTGTGCCCTGTGGGCTCTGAGCACTGCCATCCCACCCCAATTGCTGACTGTGTGCCCTGTGGGCTGCCATCCCACCCCAACTGCTGACTGTGTACCCTGTGGGCTGCTATCCCCCGGGCACCCGCACGGCCCGGGCTGTGCCGGAGCTGAGCTCCGCCAGGGCCGCACCGATGCCCCTGAGCGCCTCGGTGGCTCTTGCACTGGGGCTGTCACTCAGCAGCGTCGTGTTTCACCTTCCTGAACACATTCAGCGATTTCCTTGGGCGGCGGCGAGGTTGTGTGCTTGCTGCAGGTGAGGCTCAGCTGAGAGGACAGGCTCTGAGCAGGTCCTCCCTGATGGGGTTGGATTTGCACTGTTGGACAGCTTCTGCTGCGATGTTCTTGGGCTGTGGCTGCCCGAGCCCAGCATCTTTTACTGCTACAATATTCATAAGGAAAAAAAAGGAAAAAGGTAGTCTGTTTTGTGATCACAGCAGCCTTGACTGCCTATTTTTATAACTGCATAGGAACAAGTAACTATGTTATTATAAACTGGAGTCAATTTGTATCTACACCGTTTGTAACTATAGGTATGTGTATACATCAAGTAACATATACATACCAGTGCGTACGTGCATCTCTGTCGATAAAATTCAGTGTTTGCACAGTCTGGAAGTGATCATGCCTGGCTATCAACAAAGCTCTCCTCCCCAGCACCCTGCCAAACCTTGCCATGCCTTATTGTATCACTCCAGCAATCAAATGACAAGTTCATTGTGGATGAAACCCCAGCCTGATTCAGAGAAATATTTACAGATGTGCTTAACTTTCCATGAGTGAAATTCCACCCCTATTTAGTAACACACTTGATTTCAGCAAGATCCAGCTGCTGCTCCAGGGCTGACATCCCCGTCTGTGTGCTGGCCCTTCTCTGAAGCAGCCTGGGCACATCAGTATTACCTGCAGGTTATTGGGTTTTTTATAGGAACTTGATGAAAAGAGGACTAGTTGTTTATCAGTTTTTGTGCTGCGGGAGAGAGGAGCAGCAAGGCCTGAATAAAGGACACCAGAGGGGCTCCGTCCATCCCGCTGGAGCCCACATTGCCCTGCCCTTCCTGCAGCACGAACCCTTCGGGCTGAGCTCCCCGGGAAACTGAGGCAGGCGCTGCCCAGAGCCGCGGGTGGGCTCCTGGGCTCCCCGGGCTGCGCAGGCTGAAGGGCCCGGCTCTCCGCCCTCCCGCAGGGCCGCTGCTCCCCCCGAAACGTGACCTGGGGCAGCATCCTCATCTGCCTTCATCCCCCCTCCGCCGGGTCACGCTCCCAGGGTGAGAAACCGCCCCGGCTGTGGGGTGAAACCGGAGCCCGCCGGCCCGGCCAAGGTGACCAGATGTCGCGGTTTCACCGGCAGCAGCGGCCCCGGGGGGAGCAGCCCGGTCACCAAAGGACCCCGCTGGGCTCTGCCGGGCCCCCCCCCCGCGCAGATGGCCAACCTGGAAATCCCACCCAGCGCTGCCGCCTGGGAGATGCCGATCGGCCAAATCTGCTGCTGTCAGCAAAAGACAAAACCTCTCCCGAGCCGTGCGGCTGGCGATAAAAGGGAGCGGGCACAGGAGCAGCCCCGCCGAGGCCCCTCGGGAACAATGGCAACCTCTTCGGGAGCCGGCGAGGCAACGCTGGACAAAGCTGCCCCCAAACTCCAGCTGCCGCCTCTACACAAAACAGGGGCCTGCAAATTTGGCTTCTTTCATCGAAATCCTCTTAGGCGGTGCGAACGCGGAGAGCAGGCGAACACCCTCGCGTGTCACGCTCCCTCCCTCGGCCGCCAGCGCACGCAGCCTCCTGCGCCGGCCAAAATTTATTGTGGGTTTATTCGACTTTGTAGGAACGGGGCGCTTTTCGTGATGGGAGCGAGCAGGGAAACAGGCAGCCAAGGGGCATGGAGAGTATTGACCGGAGAATTTGTGCCTCCCTTGCGCTGTTTTGCCTGGAAAAGGCTGAACTTTTCATGTTCTGAAAAGCCAGATGAACAGCATAAGTCATTAGTCACCCAGGTATTTACAGTGTTTTTCCTATTTCCTTTCTCCCATGGCCTCTGTGGTCAGCAGTATAAAATTCCTAGGCACTCCCACCTAAACACAAGTTTCCTGTTTATGCTCTCAGTGGCTTTTATGTTTAGCTGTTAAAACCCGTTGTCTAAAGTACCATAAAACAATATGAACAGAGAGCGCAGGTGAGCAAGCAGGGGGGGAAAAAGCAAAGCCACGAGCAGGCTGCGCGGAGGCTGCTCTGGCCGGGGGAGCGGGGCTGGGGAACAAAGGAACAAAGCCCCGCGGTAGCTCCGAGGCTGCTGCTGCTGCTGCTGCTGCCCGAGCGCCGCCGCCGCTCCGCCCGAGAGCTGCGCTGGCAGAGCTGCCTCGCCTCAAACCCGCTGAAAACACCTGACGGTAAAACTTAGGTGGGTCCATGGGTAGTAAAAGTTCAAGGTCTGCGTTATTGAATAACGTAGAGATGTTTAATTCGAGTTATGACACTTCTTTTGAGTATTTTCATTACAGCAGCATTGTGCTCAGGCTGCTCCTGTTTGGTCTGGCAGCATTTGCTTCATGTAAGTTCCTCCTTCAATGTAAGTAACGCCTGCTTCCATCCTGAAACCTAGGAGAAAAGTTGTCATCAAGAGCAGCGCTGAGATTCTCTGGAGCTGCAGGAAGGGAGAAGCTCCAGCTGACCATCAAACCTGCCCCTGGAGCCACTGCGAATTCCTGCCCTGCCACAAGCTTTCCTACACCTTGTCAGACTGCACGAACATTTTAGTTATGCTGACATCAAGAACATCCAATTTAAGAGACTTTATTGTGACCACATGAGGTCATAATTTCTGAAGACACAAAATATGGTAGCGGTCACACCACAGGTTGAGGTAGTTCTTCCCAGAGCCTTTAGGTAACTTTATATCCATAGCTATATCCATATCACAAGGTAATATTATACACTGATCGACTAATTTTTATCAGCCTCTCAAATATGCCAACTGTTCAAAAATAACATTATCATTAGCTTTTATTACCATTGAAATGAAAATGAATAATTATAAAAATACAAAATAGACTGTAACCCACCATAAAATTTGTTGTTCAAACTAACATGATTTCTGTGAAAAACTTTTATACATAACAGTGTGATTTAAGGACCTTTGTCAATATTGTCTTGGATTTTTTTTGGTTGATTTGGTTTACCCAGACACTTACAGCTATTTAAACATAGTTTTGTGTATTTAATTCTATCATACATTATGTCATTTTTTACCTCAGATACCCTTGACATTTAATGTATTTCATCCAGTGATGAATAAAGAATAATTAAGCTTTTACTACTATAACTGCTTTTCATGATCCTGCATCTTCTAGAGCAAGATAGAGCAGGAGTAGCAAAGTTTACGTTTCAGATACTAAGATTTATTTGCTTTCAGGCTATACATCAGTAATTTCATGGTTTCTCTATACAAAGCAAGGACTGGGATGAAACAACATGTTACAGAATCTGTGTTCCCTTACAGAGATTAGCCAGAATCAATAATAGATACACTGTTTTCAAAATCAAAACATACACAGGGAGATGATTTTATGTGCATATATAATACATATAAATATTTGTGATCTATACATTGCATAGGTTTTTGGTTTTTTTTGCTTAGTGAGACCGAAAAGGGTCTAATGTGTACAAAGGTTTCATATCCAGTATTTGTAGCATCATTTCAACAGCTCTGTTTGTACTGACAACTCTCTCATGAGTGATATCTCACTTCACAAGCTTTTTTAAACACTCTTTTTTGAATACAGATGGTCTTCTTTCCAAATATCATTACATTTTCTCTGTATGATGCACAGTGGAGCAAGGGCCACTGTTCCTTTGTCTTTGTTGAAGGTTTGATTTTTTTATTATTTTTAGCCTAACTTTCAGGCCCTTCAGCAGCCACACCACAGGAACAGTGTGCTACCTGGAGCATGGCACAGACTGAACATGTGTTTGTCCTCAGTGGGCTTCCAGAGCATGTTTTTCAGTGTTTCACCTGAAAGACATTGGGTTCCTCTCTTCCAGATCCACTCCACAAATGAAAAGACAGCGCAGGAAGTAGGGACTGCTGGGAGATTGCCTTTGGAAGTTGGCTCCTGGCCCAAACTAAGACACTGGTGTAGATGCACCGGTGCTGAGGTTTGGATCTTACCGTCATGGTTCCTTCAGATCTTCCATTTCAGTATGCAGACTTCAGAGCAGTGTTCCCAAATCTCATCTTCTGACAACTGCTTTTCAGCCCTGTTCCAATGAGCCCCTTCCCTGCCTTCCCTGAAGAAGTTTACATACCCTTCTCCTGGTCCCCAGCTGATATAATTCTCTGCCACTACAGAGAGGGGGGGAAAATTTGAATATTTAAAATATTTGAAGCCTCTCCCTGGCCTGGCTGTCGATGGAAAATTAATTTAGTTGCAAACCAAGCTAATTTGTAGATATGACAAAGGATTACAATAGGAGACACATCGGGGGAAAAAAACAAAAAAGAGATGGGAAATCTTTGAAGAAGTCAACACAAAGGAAGTACTTTCATGTAGTCTTGATTCTGCAAATCACTTTGGTTTTATGCTCAACATCCCAGAGAGGCATCAGCACCTGGAGTGTGTGTAGGCAGAAGGCAGACAGGGAGATGACTCACTGGTGCAGGAACAGAAGAGGGGAAGCCAGAGCATCATCTGTGGGAACCTCTGAAGGGAAAAGAAAGTGTCTCTGCTGACAGAAGGTTACAAATCTTCATCCTTGCTGCAATGTGTTCATCTGACCAACAGCATCATTAAAAGCAGCCAAGGAAGCATGAAGAGAAAAAGCTGCTTTAAGAAAAGCAATCTGAAACCTGTATTTAATTATACAAGCAATAAAGCTTTTACCAGTGCTGGGGCTGGTAAAACCAGAGCTGGCAGAATGTGATCTTTGCCTTGCTGCTAGTTCTCAGGTGAAAGCAAGCAGAAATTTCCAGCAGAGCACATTTTGTTTGCACTACAGGTTACAGGGCCTCTATGTAGCAGGTGAGGACCTTTTTGTGGCCGTATTCCACTGTACTGGTGACAATGTGCAAGTGTGTAATTCACTCCTCAGTCTCTTGGGAACTATGGCATTCCCTTTCTCCTGTCACAGAAGTTCTAGTGCCAGTAAAAATATAAAATAGGCATAACAAATCTGTTGTTCCTTTGTCAGGTCACTAACAGCTGTGTTCCTGAAAGCCAGAGAGCTTTCAGCAGCCCTGATGGAGTCTCCAAGCTGGAAGTGCAGGGGGTGGGTTGGGGCAGAGGAGGAAGGAATGAGTGGGTTTCCTTCTCGAGTGCTCAGTGCAGATGGGGACCCTGTTCCTCATGATGGTGCAGCTGCCTGGGGTGGCTCTTTCAGGCAGGGCTGTGTCTGCCAAGCTGCAGCTCCAGAGCTGCATTGTCCCAGGGGACTTGAGGCTGCCCTGCCAGTGTCCCACCTGGGTGATGGCGTTCCTGCTGTGGCCGTGCTCCCCTCCTGTGCCACCTGCCTTTCTAGAAGCATCTCCTACCATCATGCACTGCAAGGGGTTGTGCTGATCCCAGCAGGCAGGGGAGAGGGACAGTGGCATCTTCTCTCTGGCTCATATTCCCTGCCAGGACAGAGGTCACCCAAGAGAGGTTTCTGTGGGAGGGAGGAAAGAGATGAGGGGCAACTCTTAAGAGATGAGGGGCAACTCTTGGCCCAGCTCATGCTGCAGCCAAGACAGCCCTTGCAGCCATGGAGGGAAAGCCATTGCCCCATGCCCTGGCACCTTTATAAAGAGAGCATTCCCCCACTTCCTCCTGGTGCTGCATAAAATCCACAGAAATTCAAAAAGTTTCCTCTCTCTTCTCTGGCTCATCACAAAGCTGGTCCTCACAGCACCACAGCTGGAAATTCAACTTTAAAAGACAAATGTTTTCTGTACCACTGACACTCAAAATGGAATACCAATATGGGTCTGGACACAAATCTGATCTTCCCTGGAAATACTTGGGCTGGGCCTATTTTAAACTGTAAAAAGTAAAATTGCTAAATAATTTTAGTAATTTTAGTGCTCCCTGCCTCATGTAGACATGCTCCTCCTTCTTCCCTGAATTTCACACATCTCTGATTAAAGAGGAAACCAGAAGTTCCACTCTTTGCTGTGATTATGGCTACTATATTTGCATTTTGACCCAACTGATATTATGGGTGGTCCAGCTCATACACAAAGCTTGACTTGTTGTATCCTTGAAATACAGCTGGGTGAATCTTCTGTAATGAGACCAGGTGGACACAGATAGACATCACAGGCCAAGTTGGATTCAAATTTGCAGAGAGTCACAAGGCTTTCAACTTGTCCAGACATGGACCAGTTTCTGCTTCCAGGTGGGAGTCAGACTAAACTCTGGCTTCATCTATTTTTTTGGAAATCCCAAAACAAAGCACAGCTTAGCAGTTTGAGAGAAGTTTGGCTTCATTCTTACAAATTTAATAGTGAAAAAATCCATGCAAATGAAAACTGCACAAAATAGCTTCAAGAACCCCTGAAGCTAGGACTGTTGAGATTAATTTACTGTCCCAGATTACTTCCCTGGTGTAAGTACACAGTGATTTCTGCCAGTCGGCTCCCTTGAAGTCAGTAGGAGTTTTGTAACACGTTCCATTGCTGCAGTCACTTTCCATTATCCATGGGTGGCTTCTCTGTTGGCAGATAAGCTGCATCCTGGGCCTGAGCCAGCTGAGCCAGCTCCGTGCAGCTCAGCTGAGATGGAGCTCTGAGCTCAGCCCTGGCCCTGCACACCTCTGGGTGACCACGGAGCAGACACTGGAGCTGGCTGGTTTGATCTGCTGTGAAGGCAGGGAAACTTTCAAAGGATTGGGAAAGGGGAAGGATGGTGACAGAAAGCAGGAACAGGCTTCAAACAAATAGCTAAAATCCTTTAAAAAACAGTTGATGTGAAATGGACCCATTTAGAATTCACTCTTCACTATTGACTGAGTTTTTCTAAGGAGAAGGAAAAGATCTGTCAGTGCTTCTAAACCCCGAGGAACGGGGAAAGTATTGCAGAGCTGTAGCTCCCTGTGGGCACCAGCCAGCCTCATCCTGCCCAGAGGGGGGAATGCTGCCTGCTCCCATGGCCACAGGCAGGCACTGCGCCCTCCTCCCCATGGCTGGGTGCTGGCACGCCAGACTCTGCTCCTGCATGCTTGTCTAATTTACACAAACCTACCAACCTCAGGTCTGAGCTTTCACTTGCAGTTCAGGCAGAACCCCCAGAGTAAAGAATTGATCCAACAGGGATGAACCTTGCTCAAAGGAGCAATTTCTACTTAGTCTCTTTCTGATGGAGAGAGGAGAAAGAAGTTGAAGTGCAAACCCCATCTATTTCTTTGTTGATTCTAAACTGCTCTAATATGTACAGTTCTGCCTTTATAGAGGACACCACATACACTATATTTACACATTTATTTACACACGGCCACAGGTTGCATGGCAAGTTGTCTGTGGAATGGTGTCTTGGAGCTCTACCAAGTAGAGGAGGAATGCAGCTACGCAGATTGAAGGGAATTCAGAGAAGATGTTTTGTTAGCTCATCCAAAGGAAAGAGTGCTAACATGTACTTGGGATGCTGTGAGCAAGGAAGGCTAAAAAACAGTAAGCACAGAAAAGAGAGGCATTTAACCCATGGAAAACATATTAAATAGTCAATTTAATCATCAGTCTTTATTTTCAGGCAACAAAACTGGTTTTCATGGGGGTCTCTACTCCTAGCCTCAAGTCCCCTTGTTTTCAGAGATTTTGTGTGGCAAGGGAGCAGCACAGCATGGACATATCTTTAATGACTGGCACAAAGAGCCTTACCCAACAATAACAGTCCCCCAACAATAGCAGTGTAATATCTTCTTCCCGCTGGAATTTTGTATCACACAAGATTTCCCAAAGGTGGAAAACTGCTGTGAAAGATATCAACACCTTTTAGGCAGTTTGGAAATGATGTGAATGCACAAAGTTCCCTGTGCTAGGACACCTTCTCTCATGCTGTATCCACTGAGCATGCAGAAGCTCTCAATTGTTCCCCACTGAATTCAGAGCTGAAATGTCAGGTCTGCACAGAGGTCCATTTTAGGGCCTGTTCTGGCTGTTTCTGTCTCTCAGTGATGGACAGCTGCTGACACTGGCTTCTCGTCAAACACAACAGCGTGGTAAGAGAGGAAGTCCATTCCTGCTAGTTCAAAACAGGAGAAAGTGCCCCCAGCAGTGATCTGGAGCTGTCTTTGGGTCCTCCAGGTGCCACAGAAAGGAGCTCTCTCCTCTCCCAGCACTATGCAGTACCTGAGCTGTCACCCTGGAGCTGTGTGGGGCCAGAGGAAAGGTTGGGACATGCCCAACACTCAGCACACAGGTGGGCATGAGCCTTGTGGGGCTCTCTTTGGTCAGGACTTCAGGTTTCATTCCACAAGGGTACAAGAAACTCCAGCAGAAATTCTGAAATGACCTGTGAGGAACACATTGCTGCCCAAAAATACCCAAGAGAATACAGAGAAATTGACTTGTGGCCCTGGGGTGGTTTCACCAGCAGGACCTGGTGAAAAGCACTGGTGAGCTTTTTGCTCTACTGCTCTCTGTGCAGGGATGCAGGGACACCAAATCCCAAGCAAAAGGGCGAGACAGAAGTGTCCCCAAATCACAGCAGCAAACATCATCCTCACAACAGTTCTCCAAATTCAGTGGTCACACAACAGAATGCAATAAATCCTGAGTAACCTCACTTGGCTGAGAGTGCATGGCTGATGTCAGATTTTTTGAATGGAAAGACTTAAATCACCTCAAGATGAAAACTGCATTAAGGATCAGAGAACAGACAGAATCCCTGTCCTCTCCTCCTGAGCAGATTTCTCCTTGATATATGGCTCCCCAAGTACAAAGAGCAAGAAGTTGTCCAAGTAAAAATCAGCTCAAGGTGTGTGGGATGAGAGGTAAAAGAGTCTCAGGCACAGATACTGCTGGAGATTTGGCAAGGTCTCCTATCAAGCAGAGTGAAAATTTCAGACATCAGCAGTTTGGTCTAAACCCACTGTTTTGCATGTGGGTTTTTCAAACCCAAGCTTGTATAACAGATGTCACAAAATGTCCCCAGACGTATCTAAGAGACAATTCACAGGCAGCTCCTGCCTTCCTAAACGTTTTAGGGATTTAATCCATAATCCAGGAGTTTTATCTCAGGCATGTAAATGTTTGAATTAAATGCTTGAGTTGGACCTGGCTCCTCATCCTGTCTTATTTCTGCTTGGGTTTGTTGGGAATACAAACCTTCAGAGTGTGGATGTGTCATCTATTTTGTTTCTGCTGACTTTGGCATGTGAACATATCCTGCTCATAAAGACGACGAGGTTGATCCCTGCTGTGGCCAGCTGGATGTATCTCATAAGGGACTACCTCCTGTTGAAGTAAATTGTTTTTACTCCTCAAACAGAAGCCAAGAGATTTCTACAATTAATGGCCCACAATATTGGAATGCCTGAAATCTCAAAGAAAACAGGTTGTCAGAGCACTACACGCAGGCTCTGAGGAGTGGTGGCCTGCCGAATTAGCCTTCTCTAGTTATGCAGGACCCAGAAATTTGTACTGCAGGTAGGTTCATGCTAACTGACAGTGACAAAATCTGCCAGAACCCACAAAAGGAAAATAAAATAAAACAAAACAAAACAAAATAACACAAAATAAAATAAAACATCCGCTATTTTTTATGCATAGACCTGCTGCAAGGTGCTGATCTTCACAGATGGCTCACAGAATTATGTGCACAGTGCTAACTGGAGAAATGTTCTTTTGGGTATGGTAAATGACAGCTATGTCCAAGCAGTCCTGCACAAACCCTGTGTACCCAGAAATAGAAAATTCCATACTGGATACATTTATTAGTTTTACTTCTGCCTGTACTGTTACTGTTTTATCCCAACCATGTAGTTATTTCACATGCTAACAGGGATCAGGCCACTTCAACCAAAGATATGTGAAGAAGTGGGAAAAGACTGAAGCTCCAGCCTGTTAGGTACTGCTGATTGTTAAAATACTCATATTCACAGAGAGAACCTGCATGATCATCTCAGGGGGTGCCTGTGTGCTGTAACGCAGCTGTTGAATACTCCCCAAAACCCATGGAGGTGTGTGGAGCAGGAGCAGCTGCACATAAAACCTACACAAGAAAGGCACTAAAAGTGGAAAAACTGTTCTGCTGTAATGTGACTTTGGGGGTCTGAAAGGGAGGTAGTGAACTACTGTAGCACAGATCTACACCACAGCTCGCTGTGCATTAAAAGCAAAATAACTACCCATCAAATCCACAGAGCAGTCAATGTATTCACATGTTCTCCTCTTTTAACTTTTTTTTGCTGGATATAAAATGTACTTGGCTCCCAAGGGTAAGGCTTGGGGAAGAGGCAGAGGCTTAAGCCCATGTATACATAAACCTGCTCATCACTCTGCTATGTGGTGGCCTCATTACCCATTAGAGGAGCTCAAAGAAAGTCTGAATGACTACAAAGGATCCAGATGAAATTTTACTTGCCATGTATTTAAATAATTATTTCTGTAGCAACACGATTCACTTTTCATTCTTTGTAAAATCCCCCATGATGAACTCTTATCCACTATCTGTTCAAAAAGCTGCTCCATCCTCTTTTTAATGAGTATCAGATGCATCCTTGTAATTTGGACCAGCTTATCAAGTTCAGGCTTCTGCAACCCAACTCTTAGAAATATGTCCTACATTCATATGGAAATTACACTGAAATCAAAACCACCAAAGGAAGTGGGCCCAGTGGTCCAGTGCTATGTTTGGAACATGTGCTATTCAACCAAAAGCAGCCAAAGAGAACCATAACGGGTTTTGTTTGATGTTTAGTGGGAAGGCATCTGCCAGACTCACCTGTTCCAATGTGTGCCCATACATTAAATGGCCCCATCATTTCCTAACCTGCCAGATTCCACCTCCTCTTTGTCCTCTTCCTTGGTTTCTTTGGAGCGAAGGCATCAGTCCTGTGGACTGGAGTCCTGGAAGTGCACAAACATCTGAAAACAAATAAGCCTTTCCTATCTGCCATTTTGCATCTAAATTCCCCCTCTGCATTGAAGACCCACTGTGAATACAGACATATGTTTTTAAAGAGACACAGTTTTGTCTTGCTGATCACAATGTAATTAGAAAGCTATTTGGCACATACAGGAACTTCTGTACTAATTTGGCACTACCCCATCCTCCTACTGGCAGCATTGGTTTTGCTCCCTGTTGGCGACTCTCCTAGATGTCTAGCAGCTTCTGGAAACATCAGCCATGCCTGTTCAGGGAATAAGTTGGCAGGATGCTGACACCTTGTGCAGTACATCCAGCAGCAGTGTGGCTGTGTGATGTTGGCTCATTATCAGGCCCCACCGCTGGATCTTCTGAAGGGGTATGGCACCATAGAGGCAGGTGCATGGTTTGTATTATGAAAGCCAGCATGACATTTCCCATTAACTCAGCTTCAGTTACAAGGCTTTATTTGAGTTATGCTTCAAAGTGGAGTCCTATGTCAATTCCTCATTGGTTTTTTTTCCTAAAGAACTTAAAGAAGAAAACAAGTGTTTCCCCCTTTGGTCTCACTTGCTTTAATGGGAAAGGACACATCCATCTGCTGAGTTATGATGCTTCAGGTTTCAGAGGTTTCAGATATCCTTGTTGATGATCCATGGGAATGTGGATCTCCCTAATCTCGTGCACTGTCTCCCCCATTCTCGTCACTTCCATCAGTAATGAGAAAACACATATTGCTAGGTCCTGTGTGGCAATTCTGGAAGACAAGAGCTCATAACCTTAACAAAAGAATTTTTAAATCATGATTACTTGGTGAATGACTACTTTCTTCTTGCTGTTTGGATATTTTAGCTGTCCCACTAAATCAGGACTCCATGCCCTCCAAGCAAACACACAGGCAAAACATGAAATAATCCAGTGTGGTGAAGCCTTTGCCTTATCTACTACGGGACTGAGCCGTCCTCCTTGGTGCCATTGATCTTCATTCTCAGCAGTCCTTTGAAATCCAGCCTCCCTCATGGTTTCCAGGGTTATTTGAGCTTCTTTCAGAGGCTTTTCACTGCCTTTTTCAGAGTACCTTAGAAGAGGGAAATGTAAAGTTGCTTTCTCTTTCCTAGCCCTTCCCTGTTTCCTCAGTCTCTCCTTGGTGCAGTGGCTACTCGTGCCTCCTTGTGCCCGTTGGAACACTCCTTGCAGGTCTCATCAGCTCCAGAAGCCATTCTCAGTATTGCTGACACCAGCCACTTGGATATCATGACCTAAAAAAAAAGTGCAAATTCTGTTGTGGTGTTTTTTTTTTTTTTTTTGCTTTTTTGCTTTTTTGAAACTCTGGGAGTCAGAGTTTCAATTTTGTTTATACAGTATGAAAAAAACCCACTTCCTTTTTTCAATGAAAACTTTGATTTTCACACAGTATTACTGCTAATGAGAAAGGACACAGCAAACAACTCTGGGATGAGGTTCATGATAAATGAGGAGGGTCATAGAACACACAATACCTGCTACTGCCCCTCTGGCTTCAATGCACTATGCCAGGCCAGGGAGAACATTTTGGCTCGTAACAACATTTGCAGCCACTGTAACTAGTGCACTGCAAACATTGCTTTTATAAAAGACTGGTGCTTTTCTAATCCTGCAGAATACATTCAAAACTTTCTCCAGTGAATTCTACAGGTTTACTCTACCCTACTTATTCATGGCTCTCTTTGTCAGCTTTAAAAGTGTCATCTTGTAAATGCAAGCTTCCCCTTTTCCTTGTTTTCAGGGACAGGCAGAACAAGAGCAGTTGACTGGCAAAGATGTTGATCCCCTATGCTCATGAAAATGTGGGAGGAATTAGGTCCTTCCTGCAGATTTGATTGCATTCTCCAGAAACTAAGCTTTCATTTAAAAACCTAATGAAGTGTTTAGCCCTTCTGGTAGCAAAGATAACCATGCTTCAGTTTGCATTTTGCAGGGGTTTTCTTGTGTCAAAGCCAGAGAAACTGCAACTGAACCAGAGTTGAGAGCTTCCTCTCTTTATCCTAAATGGGAACCAGGTGTAAAACAATGTGTCAGGGATGTTGGTGCACCACAGACCTGGAGACAAACTTTGCTGAAGAGAGGCTGTCTAAAGGGTTGATCCAGTCTGGATAGGGGGTCACATGGGATTCTGCCATCTCCTGCCTCCTCTCCACTCCTTCTTGCTCACTGTCACTGCTCTCCTGCAGATTCTTCCCCCAGCCCTTCCTTTTGTGGTTCCTTCATGAGTTCTGACTAGCACTGTTTCAGTTTTCCATGAGTGTTTATGCACCTAGGGCACAAGTATGACAATAATTAACAATATGAGAGGCAAGATGGGCCATGATCCTTGTTGGAAAATGACACAGGGGCAAATTTTGGCAGAAGTACTTGGAAATATCCTGAAAAGGAGCAGCAGGGCCAAAGCTGATGAGGAATCTGTGTGCTCAGACACCCCTCAGTCAACCCAAACCTTCCCATTCTCCCATGCAGCTTTTGGTACACTGCCAGAAGGACGGGCTGGCTCCTGACACAAGTGACCAGCTTCCTTATCCTCAGCCCTTCTTCTCACTTGGGAACCATGAATTATTCACAGGCTCTTTTAGCAGGTTCAGATTGCACATGTGGCATCTGAAGTTGCACACAGTAATGAGGCTGATGAGCCACCCCTGTGAGTGCACAAGTGGCTACACCTGCAGCCACGTCTGCACACCAGGGTAGGGACATTCTCATTCTCTCCTTAATGCATCCCCTCCCTGCTGCATCTCAGGCACAATTTTTTTTCTGCTTTTGCTGCTTAGTATCTTCACTGAGCTGTTCACAATAATGCTCAGGTCTTCTCTCCAGAGATTACAGTTAATTCAGAAGCCATCAGTATGTCAGAGTAGTTTAAATTATTTCTTTCAAATGCATTACCTTTTAGTTCAAGTTCATCTGCCATAATGTTAGGACAACCACTGGTGGTATTAGAGTTGTCTGGTGTTTCAAACAATCCTTTGCAGGTTTTCCTTTCTGATCAAGCTTTTATCAGCTGCATATTTTGACATTTCATTGTTCATCAAATTCTTACTGTTATTAGGAAATGCAGTACTTAGCAAATCCACTGAAACTATGATCATAGCCTTAAGACATATGTCTTAAGACATAAAAAATCTATAAAAAATTAATGGGTGCATTCCTTATCTCAAAGTCCATATTTGTCTGCTGTCTGTTGTAAACAGATCCTCACAGAAATGAAGGAAATCAGTGTCATGTATGTACAATGCAGTCACCTGCACATGGACAGATAAAAAATAGTCCTTATAGACATCCTTAGGGCGCTTCACTCTGAATATTTTTCAGCCCCAGGCTTCAGACACTTATTTCCACTGCCAGCTTGTCTCTTCAGCAGTTGTTAATCCAGGACAAGATTTTGCCTCACCTTCTTGTTACCAGACTTCTTTCATATTCTCACAGGCAGAATCCTATCGGAAGCTTTTCAACGCTCTAAATAAATTATATCCATCATCTTGCTTTAAGGTACTATTTTTTTTTTAACTCAGAGAATTCTGAGTTTAGGAGAAGCATAATTTACTTCTATGTATGTCATGCTAGTATATTCTTACCAAATTATAAACATTCTTGTGCTTTAATAGTCTAATTATTTTCTTAATTTTCTACACATTGAAGTATTTGATTCAAAAATTATCCTTAGCTCTATTTTTAAATGTGGGCTCCATATTGAGCACTTCTTCCTGTGTTGGTGCCTCAGTTTCTGCTTTATGTGAGGGAAAATTGTCTAAGCTTTTAATCACAAACTACCTTCAGATATTACAGTAACCTCAGCAGCTCTTGGAATTGACTGCAGCAGAGAAAGCAGCATACCTTGAAATGAGAACTTTCAACTTTTTTTTTAAAAGATTGTTTTCAGATAACTATCTTACTAAAAATCTCCTCCAGCGTTTTAACAAATCTTGTTATAATAATTCGCTGGGTGTTATGCATAAGCTGCTGTGACACAGTCATTTCCATGAATGACTTTATTGGGAATATTACTGCAAACTGAGGAAAACAAAAGCTCTGTGGGAACTTAAACTCTACCAGCTAGACTACTGTACTTAGCTATGAGGACTATTATTAACCCAGTTACAGAAACATTTACTTGAATAATGAATGAGCTATTACTGAATGATGTAGGCTGTGAAATTTAAAAAGGAAAGCTGAAAGTGTTCACACACAACAGTGGAGGACAAACAAGGAAAAAGGAAGAATATTGTCAAATATTTAATTTTTCTTTTAGGTTAGTTTTGGAAAGGTATTGATTGACATCTGAGGATAGTGATCTTCTTCCCAAAGACTAAGATAAAAACAAGTCCATATGTGAAACTGTACCTTTGAGAGGGTGGAAGGTAAATTAGCCCTCAGACACAAAACTCCTTGTTTTTTCTTCCCTGCAGAAATAGACCCTCTTCCCCTTCCCTCACTTAATCCCGCACAGCTCAAGGCAATTTTTTATCAAGCTGCCAGGAGCACCACAGCTGGGCAGTGCCAAGGCACTTGCTGGGCAGGCCTGACCCCCAGCAGGCTTGAGCTCCTAGAAAGGTGCCCAGCTGCACCACAGCATCCCAGATGGCTCCAGGAAATGGCACAGGGGACACAGAGCCATTGCAGAGCCAGGGTGAGGAGGCACCACTGTCCCTCTGGTCACACACCTGTCTGGGGCTCAGCCCACTGGCGCTGCCATGCACGAAGCTGAGTCCCCTGGGTGCTTTATGGGCACCTCTCTGGACATTTCTGCAAGGTCTGGTCCTTTCAGAAGGGAAAAGGATTTACAGCTGGGTCTTCCATGGCCCACACAAAGGACAAGGTGAGTAGAAGATGAAGGAGGATGAAATGACACCTCCCCTTCTGGCTCCTTCCTTGCTTCCCTCTCCCTACCTTCTTGCCAAAAAAAAAAAAAAGAAAAAAGAAATTAAGTGAAACTATTTGAGTGCCTTGAGCTGACCTCAGAAATAGTTTCAGGACTTTCAAAACCACATTTCCGTGTAAATTTACTCTTCCTCCAAGAATTTCACCAGCTTCTCCTTCACTCCTGGTTTTATTTTCTGACTGGTTATGGTGTGTTGAGAAGCCAGCAATAAGTCCATTGTTAACACTGCTCAGCCTTCTGTTTATTGGAAATTACTTTCTTCCTCTGTAGGGCTGCTCATGAACTGCTTACAATGTTTCAAGCTCCTTGCAATTCCGTTTGCACCCTGGCTGCCTGCCTTATTTTTTTGACATATCTCCAATCACGTTATTAATACACTTTTTAATTACCTGTTTTTCTAGAATAGTATCCTGATTTAACACAACTGTTAAAATCTTCCCAGGTGAAAATTACCCATTTACTGTCATTTGTTATTTTTTACTAGGCTGAATTCACACATACTAGTTTTGTGCTGATCAGCTAGAAAAAATCTTTTCCAAACTTTAGGGGCATATGTAACTTATCCTTTCCCTGTCCACATGGTAATAAAAATCCTGTGTATTTCCTCATAAATTCACTGAATGCCTTGAAGACATACTGCTGGCAAAACACTGGAAAAAACTTTTCTTTTTTTCAATTTTAAAAAAATATTATTATTTCTACAGCTACTTTTGCTTGCTGTAAACATTTCATATTTACAATCATTTCATATTTATTGTATTTTTTTTAAATGAGGCTGGTTTTGTTCCTTTTTATGGATGCATGGAGGAGGGATTTTAATTTTCTGGAAGATACCTGGATGGCTCTAACCACCTGTTCAGTCTTTCTGCTTGGCCATCTGGCAGAAGGAGCTGCAGGGACCCAGCCTCAGGCAAACAGGGTGCCTGCTCTTCTCACAGTGGGAGCCACCCTGCCCAGTCCCAGGGCCAGGTTCAGCTCCATATTGACACTCTCTGAGCTCACTCCTGTGATGAAGCTGAGGTGGGGATTCACCAACACGAGATCAGATGAGATGTGCACAGAGAGCTGAGGAGCTGCCCTGCACATCACTGGGAACCACCTCATCACTTGAAACCTCTGGCTTTAATTGACATTTTTATTGGCTTTGCCTCCCAAGGTTTTTTTCTCCCGTCTCCATTCATCTTGCCACCCATGAAACTGTCCAGAGTTTGTACAGAGACACAAAAGTCATTTGAGTAAGACTAGATTAATTTCTACATCGCAGTCATTCCAAGAAACAACACAGCTAATACTATGCCAGAGAGTAAAGCATATTTGGACTGGTTTCATACTTTAATGAGGAGTATATTCCACTGAGTATCATCACCAAACAACATTACCTAGAGATATGTTAATAATAGTTTTGTCACTTACTGGAAGATTAAGATTTCACAATTCTCACAGAAGAACAGCACTCTACATAAATTCCTCTTAAACCTCAACAGCAGTACTACAGAACTGATAATTTATTTATTTAAAAAATGTCAGCAGGGTATGACCACTGAGATGAAACATCTCATTTTCAAGAACATCTTCAGGGATGATGGCAAATTACAGGCACTCACAGTGACACACATGGCACTAAAGAATGCAGGCTATGATCAAATATGAGAGGTAGAGAACTGTTGGGCTTTTTTTATAAGCAGAAAAATAAATTTGCCTAAAAGATAGATAAATTGTGATAGAATGTAATATTCTGTACTATAGTGTTCTAGTTCAATGGCTTTGAATAACTGAATAACTGAATAAGGAATTTTGTTTAATTTTTATGTCAGAAATTTAAACCCTCTCACCCTCACAGGTCTCAGTCTGTGTTAGTTATCAAACACAGTCTGGTATTGCTCTAGACAGAGAAATAATAACCAAACAAACAGCAAAACAGTTTTATACAACTAGATTTTTTCATTTCTCCCTCCCTCCCTCCCTCCCTCCCTCCCAGGAAAACTATCATAGAATTTCTTACTGCTGTTTTATACAAGATACTGCTGTGAGGTTTTATATTTTCTTTCTTATGTAAAGTTCTTTTTTTTTTTTCAAGAATTTTATCATCCGTTCATCTTTGTAATGTTTTTTTTTTTTAAGTCTCAGACTTTCCACTGTGTCACAAAAATTATCTGGTGATCAAAACACCAATGATACACATGAAGTTTCATTTTCTGAAATAAAACCACAGATAGCTTTATAAAAAAAATCCACTTTCCATCAGAACAGCAGTGGTCTGGAAATTGCCCTATAAGTAAATATGCATCCAAAGATCACAGAAGATACAGAAATATGTTATGGGCTCAGTGTAAGATTTTCCTGCTTAAGTATATCATGTTGTACTTTTTAATTCCTTTCTGCAATACTATTTCTGTCAAAAGGTGCCTTAAAAAAATCATAAGAAAGAAGTTCTCAGTGCTGCATGACTCCCAGATACAGACACAATCCCATGTTTCAAAGGCTTTAGGGTCAGACACTCACCTGGCTTAGGTCAGGATGGCCCTGCTCACTGCAGTGACAGCTCATATCAGGTGGGGTTTCAGCTTTTCATGATTTCCATGAAGTCTCTGCAGTGTACAGTGGGTTACAGATTCAAATGCTTGCAGTTTTGTTGATTACACAAATGTTTCCAAAGAACCTGATGTTGAAACAAAGTGTGTTTCTCTACAGAACAGATGTTTCTCCGTGTTTAGACACCGCACTAACCGCTGCATGGGGAAAAAAACCTTTATCTTTCCAAAGTCTCACTTGCCTGAGAGTCTCTAAGCCTCATCCTCGGGGCCTGGGCGTAGCCTGCCCTGCTTCCAGCACCTGCATTTTCCCTGGGCTCACACAGGGAGCCTTTCTGTGGGTGTGCAGCACCAGAGCACACAAGCGGGGACCCGCAGCACAGGACCGGGGCTCACGGGTCAGCTCTCCCTGCACAGCACAGCACCTGAGAGCACACACAGAGCTGTGCTTGCACCCTCTGCCACAGCCAGCCATCCTTCAGAAGCTCCTGAGTGCTCAGTTGTCTCTCCCTCAATGGGAAACAGTTTTTGTTTCGGAGGCGGCCAGGGCTGCCCGGGGAGCGGCAGGTGCAGAGTGCCCGGTGCCAGCAGCTCCCAGCCCCGTCCCACTGCAGCAGAGCAGCCGCCTCTGCCTCCTCCGTTTGCCGCCCAGGCAACCCAAACTCCTGAACTGTAGTCATCCCAGAACTCAGCTGTGGCATAAATGACTCAAAAGCTGGAACAGAAACCCAGGAAAGGATAGGATTCACCACTCTACTGGGATATTTCATGCTGTTTCACTGGGGGAAATGTTTCTTCCCAGGACTCCCTTCAGTAGGGGAGTTATTTAGTACTAAAAACTGCTTTTTTATCACCTCCCCTCCCTATCCCAAAACAGGAGCAATGATTACTTCAGAATGTATTTATAATCCATCCAGTGTTCTGCCCCTGTCATGGGTCTTGGGACACTCAGAGTAGCAGTAAGAAAGTCTCAGATTATTTTTACATCATTATGAATGGAACCAGTCCATTATTTTCCTCTTCATCCTGTGCTACATGGGTTGCACCTTGGCCACTTAGGAGCTCTGGCCTGCAGCCTCTGGAGTGCTGGTTCAACATGAACTCCTGCTATTTTCCCTGTTGGGAAGCTTGAGATGATCATCTGCTATAGTCCTAACAGACAGTGTAGGTCAAACACCTGTTTCATGAGTATTTTGTGTCTCATGCCCATCCCATAGCAAGGTGAACCTTGCTCCCAGATCTCCTTTCTGTCATGTGCAAACACAGAGCACTGATGGCTGAGAAAGCCATTGGCTAGAACCTTCATTTCAAAGCAGAGGACTGACTGGGATAGTGTGTGAGCACCTGGGAACACGACAGGATCACAGTATGGGCTGTTTCCTCCAGCAGCCACCTGCAGCAATTGCCTCCTTCTCCAGCGATAGCCTACAATCCTCCATGTGCAGCCTGAAACCTCAGCAGAGAAATCTGGGTACTCAGCAGAGCTGAAACACACACCACTGTCTGCTACAGCTGCATCCCATGTCCTCCAGAAGTCCAGTGAACCAGGGCTTAAGGCTGAGTCCTGAACATGCAGGTGAAGAAAATACATTCAGGACAAACTTGTCAAAAGTTGGATCAGAAATCTATATCCCAAACAGGATAAAATGCAAGGAGACAGATTTCTCCTCCAGACAAGGCTAGACAGAGAGACGTAAGAAAGAGAATAAATCTGTACAAAAATTGGAAAGAGGACCAATATGAAAAAAAAGAGAGGAGGAGAGGTATTCTTAGTACTGCCAAAGGAAAACTGAAAATGATCTTGCAAAGTGTAAGGCAAAAGAGCAAGAGCTCTTCAGCAGTGTAAAACATAAGGAAATAGAAGTGAGGCACCATGGATCCAGGCTTTGCCTCAGTTTCCCACAGGGGTGACGAATTTAATCTTGAGAGGAAAAGACAGACGATGGTAAAAAGAGCTGGAAATCCCAGTGGAAACAAAGCTCAAGGAGTTGAATGCACTTGGTTCAGAGAAAGGGTATGATCTCATCCCTGAGTTCTGAAAAATACTGGCACAAAAAAATGGCAAGACGGTGCTTCAGAAGGAAAACAAAGTACTCAGATTAATTCTAGACTCATTAGTCTGTCTCAGCAGTGTTCATGGTTTAAAACAGATTCTGAAGAAAATCATAATTAAAGAAAAGTGATAGAAGGCAACAGGAGTGATTTTAACGTAGCTTCTGCCAGACTGCCTTAGATAAAACATTAAATTTATCTAATAAAGAAAATATTCCGTACAAAGTCTCTGGGCTTTGGTAGGATATTTTACTATAGGTCACATGGAAATCCTTTCTTTAAACTGGAAAAGCTGGGGTCAGTTGGGAAAGTGAAAGGTGAGTAAGAAGCTGGCTTAGAGATAGGAGTGTGGAGGAAAAGGAGACAATGAGTAATTCTGCAAGAAATATGGGGCTGGTGGGAGGTTACTAGGAGAGACTCCAAAGTCTTAATATTTTGATAATGACCTTGTCAAAGCCATTAGAACTGAGCAGATGAATTAGCTGGTGACCTAATGTTAAGGAACATCATGAATACAGAGGAATAGCAGAATACCATACAAAAGAAGAATTATATGGCCCTCGAGGCTAGAGTAAAGGGAAGGGATGAAATCCTACAGTACCAAAAATGAGGTCATGGTCTTGGGAACGAAAGATCTTCATGCAGAACCAGTCCTAGCTTCCAACTATGGAATTTGCTCAGTCATGCCAGCATAGTGCTATCTCTCATTGATTGGAGTAATAAGGAGTCTCCAAAACATCTTTAAATTATGGAACAATATTGTATGGGCAAAGCAAGAGGGGGTTACATTTTACACTCCGCTCTGCTCCAGGGTGAATGGGTGCCCCATCAGCATTATCTTCATAAAATCCTCCTGTGGCTGACAGCCTCACACACAGGTGTGTGTGGGACAGCCCCTGGAGCTCCCTGTGCTGGCCCCTGGCTCCTGACCCCTGAGGCAGGGCAGGCTGTCACATTCTCTGGCTGGGCACCAGGCAGCCTCGGGCGCAGGGGCCTCCGGGGTGTCCAGGCTGCAAGGTCTGTCTTAGCATGAGTTTCTCGACAGTCCTGATCAGGAACAGGGGGCTTGGAGCACATTCAGAAACAACAGATGGTCAACCTCAAGGGACTGGTTTTGGAGGAGAGCGCTCCCAAATCCCTCAGTAAGAAATAGCAGGAGCTATTTTTTTCCCCTAATGTGGACATGGCAACCTCCATTGCTTGGCACCTTTTTTTGGTCAGTTTTCATATGCCATGGAGGGCATGGGCACAGGTGACTTTTGCAGAGCAGTTTCTCTTGAGGCTCTGTGAAGCCTCAAGGAGAAACACCAGCCAAAGAAATAAAGCAGAAGCCAACTCTAAATTTGTTCCCTTGCCATATTTCTCTGCCACCACAGACATGAGTGCTTGAATTCAGACCTAAGCATACATGCTTGCAAATTCACAAATGCATTTCCCTGAGCTAGAGGTACTTTGCATAAACTGAATGGAGGCAGTTTGGATTAACTTGGCTATAGATCCAGCACAGACACAGAATTTGGGTGTTCTCACACAATAGAGGAAAAGGAGCCTTCTTTTAGCTTGCTGAATAACCACTGAATAGTATTTTCAATAGCCTCTACAGAGCGTCTGTAATTACTAAATCTGACTCTATAAGCAGTGGATAAAGATCTCTGAAGTTTTGAAATGGTAAATATTCTAAATATCAAGCTCTAGCAAGGTGTGCAGCTGGACAGTTCTGCATGTGAATAAGATATTAAGGTATTTATAAAAAGGCAGAAAATAACCTACCCAAAGATCTCTCAGATCAGAGAAATAAATTTAGTGGCTATTTTTCAGCTTTGAAGGAAAGACCATCATAGGTCTATCCAATTTTCACATGTTAAGACCTCAAAATTACAGTCAAATATTACTTTGGAGTCAATAGTGCTGCAATAAAAGGACTTTTCTATAAAAAATGCACAGAAAGAGTTTGTCTGAAAAACAGGAATTCTGATGACATGGTATCAGCAAGGAGCTTGGTAAAGATCCCAAACACATCTATAATACATGGGCTGAAATCATGGTTTAAATTTATTGTTCAATTACAGCTTCAGGCTCTTGGAGTTCACTGCTGCCAAGAAATATATATGACATTAAATTATGGAATATTTTCTTAAATATTTTAATACATTTGAGTACTTGTAACATTTTATTTAAGCATATTATTCAGAGAACAGAAAACATTGCTCTTTCCTAATTAAAGGTGTGAGTCAGCAAGACCAATAAAACGCTTACTCCAGTGTTGGAGAAAACTCTGAAGAGGGAGAAAAATCCTATTAAAAAGTCCCTTATTATCCTGGCGGTTCCTGCCTGAGTGACATCTCAATGTATTTCTGCTGAGTTAAGCCTTACAAGGCCCATCCACTTATGGCATAAGATTTCATTTTAATTTATTTGATTTATCAAGAGATTAATAGGCATGTGAGATGTTAGTTAAAATTTCAGAGCACCATGTGAGGCTCTATCAGCTAGAGGAAGGCTATTATTAGCAGGAGTGTGGATGCTATCTGAAGGGTGAAGGGTCACAAAATTTGAGGTGGGACTGGTCACCTGGGGTGGGAAGGGCAGTGCAGACACTGGGCTGTGCCTTCCCACTGTTCTGGCCAATTATTCTAGCAGCAAAATATCAAAAAGGAGCCAGACAAGGGATGGTATCCTGACTTCCAAAGAGGGTTCTGTCAGGGTTTCAGGTGTTTTACTTCTTGTGACACCTGCAAGACACACTCAGCCTTGTAGCTCTGTAGAAGTATGAGGGTCGGCAGACTGAGGGTTTGGTCTCACTTCTGGGGTTGGACCCACACCTGAGGAGCTCAGCTACCTCTGGACAAGGCAGGTCTGCTCCTTGGTGTGCTCATGATCTGACATCCAGAGCACTGGGATCCAGTTTTCTTTCACCTTTTCTGTTCTTTGGAAACAACAGCAGACAAAGAATGCATCCAGGCCTCACCCCTGCATGCTTTCAACAGGCTCTGTAGCCAAATGTGAGAGGTGGGAAGTGCCCTTGGTCCTGTAACTCAGATGAAGCTCCGTGGAGTGGCAGAGGCAGTGCAGAGGATTGCAAAAAGATTTTCACCTTTACTCTAGCTCTTCTAATTCCTGAATGGATCAATCATTAAAGAAGTTTTCATGGCTTTCCAAATGGTTACAAATGATTTGTGAGTATCCAACTTTCTCCACTGCATGCAAGAACCATTAGAGAGGCTGTCTCTGATCTGAGATTTGTTAAGTAGGAATGCAGTATTTAAACTGGGATTACCCTCTCAGCTGCAAATTTTTAATAAAATTTCTAAATGACAACATTACTGTCATTAGTAATGAAGTAGATACAATTATTGCTAAGTGAACATTCGATACATATTAATAGCATCTCATTCAAACATGCAAGAAAATTGCATTAGTTCCAGAATGTATCCTGCAGGGAACAATCTCTCACTGCCATGAGGCCAGATTCCCATGTTGTTCAAACCCATACAGTTAAAATAATAATTCTGATAACTTCTGATAGGCTTGAGAGAAAAATATTTTCAACAGCCTTGCACAAATCAAGGGTCTGATCCCTTGTGAGTGAGGGGTAAATCCACAAAGTTTGGCCACTGTAATGCTCTTCTGCTCCACAGCCTCCCTGATGCTCCCTGTCTCACTGAGTTTGTGAACTGGGAACACTTCAAAACAGGAGATGAGGGTCAGAACCCCTTAAGGCAATGACAGCATCTGAAATCAGATTTCTCATTCCTGGAAGGTCCTCCCACCACTAAAAACCCGGCAAAACCAGGTGCCAAGGGGCAACATGGCCACCTGGTTCTCAAGCACTGCACAGGTGGGTGCTGAGCCTCTGGAGGAGGCTCCCACTTGTGGGCCATGCCTGGGCAGAGACTGGTGGCATGGAGCTCTGAGCCAGCTCTAACGGCACCTCTGCTCTTTCCTTTTGCCTTGGTCTAGTTATCTCCCTCAGAAGCCAAGAACTGACCCTTACATGCTCTCTCTAGCCTGCAAGCAGGCTGAATTTAACTCCTGTATCCTGTTCCTCATCCCAATCATCTTATTTTAAAGCATTGCCTAATTTGAATCAACTAAAATGGCTTTTTTTTGGATGGCACCATAGTGCATCACTGAGCCCCATGGCCTTTCACTCCACCAGTGTCTTGTCTGTGTTGCAAGAACTGAACTCAGCTCCTCTGCCTACTTTCACAGATTATTCAAACCAGAGCTATGCTCCTTAGTTGCAGTTACCTGTCCCTGATAGTGCAGTAAGTGCCTGGTTGGTGTTGGAGATCATCAACCCTGTGCACAAGCATGCATCTCCTCTTGGCTTCAGGTAATAGACACTGTGAGTGTCACAAACAGAGATGGTGATGCTCTTCTCCACTGCCATCCTTCCAGGAGACTTTCTGAAGTGAAGCATTGCTATGCTACTGTGCACATCTCCTGGAACCGTCTGTCTGCTGAAGTTTGCTGTGTCTTCAAATATTTAATGAAATCCTTATAGAAGCTGTGGCTGAAATTAAAGCTGAGAGAAGAGTCTGGTAGGATTTGAAAAGCCCAATTCAGTGAGAGCCATGAGAGTCTCTTGAAGCAAAGCTCTCTGAAGTGGTACAGTCATTGCTCTGGATGAACATATGTTTGCCTTGTCCCTGTAGGAGTGGAGCACATTCCCCACCAACACACAGTCTCGTTGTTCTAAAGAGGGATTTTCTGAACATCAGCAGCTTGTCCAAATGCTAATCCTGAAACTATTGAAGCAATTCTCTAAAGACTATTATTTTTCCAATACATATTAGAGTGTTATTCTGAACACTGTTTTACTTTTCATCTATCCACAAAACCTGCAAGAGATTTTCCTATTTAGGGTGTGAGTCTGCGCCTTTGAATATAGCAGGAATGTTAGTATTGAAATAA
Source organism: Calcarius lapponicus (assembly GCA_039654755.1). Lineage (NCBI taxonomy): Eukaryota > Metazoa > Chordata > Aves > Passeriformes > Fringillidae > Calcarius > Calcarius lapponicus. The sequence continues at coordinate 15,054,553 of CM077464.1, read as the reverse complement.
TATAAATCCAGATTTTTTTTTTAATGTGGTACATAAAATAGGACTTTTCCAACAGCCAGAACTTATAAACATCATGTATTTTCCCCCTTTTAAGGGGTGTGGTATAACAGTGTTGCCAGAAAAGAAATATTCCCTGTTCTCATTCCATTTCTCTCTTGTACACATGCATTTATAGTGAATGTCAAGAAAATTACAGCATAAATTACCATAACTGAGAGTTTAAGAATTGCCCAGAACTATAAAAATGTTGGACTGAAAACAGTCAGAAAGAGCTTCTGACTTGCTGAGTACTGACCATGAGCGCTCCAGTGGAAGAAGACAGACATGGAGCTTGCAGGAAGAGACTGGCAGTCTCTCTAGGGAATTCTCACTCTGTGACTGAAAACATCCCAGATAAAACATATCCCCAAAGCCATTTGGACTGAAACATAGATCTCCTCCTCCTGGTACCAGATTTGTGCATGTCTGCACATTGAGAGCAACAGTGTTAGTGCTACCAGCCATCACATTTAGCCCTTCCTCTTCTAGATCAATTATACCAATTCCATTGGTATAATTCTATATGTTCTATCTGAAGATCAGTTTTACCTTGCAGTTAAAGCCTCTAGGGCAATGTTTGCAGAGATCTGACAATCCAGGATTTACCTGGAATGTGTGACTGCAGGCAGAAGAGCCAATGGTAAATGCTGTGAGTAAGCAGGAAGATCCAGACATCAAGGCTCTCACTGTAAGCATGACAGCATTGCAGCCTTTATGCATTGCTTCTCACCACATCCTGTGTCTCCTCTTTGCACTATGTCTTGCTTCCATTACATCTCTGTTTCCATCTTCAAACATCAACATTGCATGGTAGTGGTGTGGTTTTAAACTGCCCTTGTATGCCCTCCATTTCATGCAGGGAATACCAACACATTTCTCCATAATGTATTTTCTCAAAAGTTTTATCTAAGACCCACATATTTATGTTGCAGATAACAGATCTGAGTTCTTCAGAATCAGCATCAGCAGAATGTGTCAGAATAAGGCAGTGAATACGTTGGCATACCTGTATTCCTTTCCCCATACCTGCTGGAAAGGAATGGATTCAAGACACTGTGGCTCTAATTTACAAGCGGCTTTTAGAGCTTCTGTTTCACCTGTAAAGCAATGACTCCCTTAATCCTGAATATTTTCCTGTGGTCTTACAAATGCTGATAATTATTTGGAAATTAGAGCAGCAGCATCAAATTTTTGTGGGAAAATTTTTTTTCAGGATTTACTTACTTCTAGGGGAATACATGTGTTAATGTGGTTGCTTTCCCAAAGAACTCACAAGGTGGATGCTGCTTAACACCCCAAAAGTTAAAAGAGTAATAGTCTCTTCCAGAAGTGAATTTGCAGAGAGTAAAGTGACCCACGATGATTCATAATTTTCTGGGAATAAGCAACCCAAGACTGTGTCATCAGAATGGGAAAATACCATAAGCACAGTAATTTTGCTAGCAGCCACCTGAGGTTAAATCACTTGCTTGAGCATCATCCAGACATCCTGTCATGGATGTGAGGTCACTATGGCAAATAGATGATAATGCGTGAGTTCAAGGACATAGCTGAGTTTTATATGCTTTGTTCCTGGGTCAAAAATATTTCTGTCCTTTATTGATTTTGTTATTACCCCAACACACCATAGGGAAGTAGCCAATACAATGTATTTCCCAGAAGAAATGAGAAAAAAGTGAAGAGTTTTCATACACTTTCTTAACTGAGCAGTTCAGGCACCTCTGCAGATATTCCTTTGGATTTACTGATTTTTTTCCTCTGAGCTTTTTGCAGGTGGAAATTTTCCTGGGAAAAAACAGGCTCCTAAAGAGAAGCAACTGCATTGTTGCAACAGCTGAAACCTTGGAGCCCTCCACAAACATTTTCACGGGCTGAAGGAGCAGCCAGGCAATAGGCATTTTCGAATTGTTGCTATCTACCTTAAATCATCCAGAACAGCCCTGTGTATTCCCAGTTCTTGGCCTGAGGTGTAGGTTTCTTGGGCCTCCTGGAGGAGCTCCAAATCCCGACCGGCATGACGGTGCCAAGGCCTTAAGTGCTGCAGCCCTGCTTCTATCACTGTGCAGAGCCAGGGAAGAAAAGCGATCTGGGCCCTGCCAAGCAGACCACAAGCGACTGGCTGAGCCCATTGTTGCTTTGTTTCCCCTAAAATAGGGGGTCTCTTCTTGTCCTGGTCCTGTTTTTTACCGGTATGTGATGCTGACTTGCTCCCGAATGCAAAAGGAGCCCCGGGTGGGCTGGGAAACTGCCGGGGCTGGAGGCTTGTCTGGTGAAAGGCAAATCTTGTGCTTCCTCTCCCAGCCCTGGTGGAGCTGGTGGCCATCTGCAGTAGCAGGTAGATCACCATCCTCCTGGGGGCATGCCCCACAGTGTCCCAGGTTAGGCCAATCCCAGGATTCCAGCAGCAGAAAAGGCTCCCTTGGGATGTACATCCCTCTTGACTCATGCCTCATCCTGCTTTGCACCACACCTTGGAGTGCAGCAATGGCATGGGCTCTATCAGGCTGGAGGCGGCCAAAGAGAAGGAAAGCATCAGGGGCAGTAAATCAGTGCATGTTAAAAGTTAATGCCATCAGTCAAAAGCCTCAGAGATGGAACATTATCAATCTTTGAAAGTTATTACGCAGAAGCAAGCTGCTGAGTGCATAAATATTTTATAGATCTTAAACTATTGAACAGTTATTGGAGCTGGGGTTTAATCTCTTTCAGCCTGACTTGACAAAATAACAAAAAAGGGGGATATAGTCAGAAAACAGGCATGAACGGGTGTGATGAATCCTCGGAGTCTATCCAGAGAGGCCATTCTTCTCCCATACTGGTAATTGTTGCAATTCACTGACCTCAATGAAGTTACTTTTTACTCTCACCCAAAATAAGCTGGAAAAAATATAGTGCAAAGCTCTTGATTAATCTTTGGAAGGTTTGCAGTATTTGAACCTCATCATCTTTTTGCAAGGTCATCTTCTGTGTGGTAAACATTCCTAGTGCCCTTCAACTGCAGATGTAGACTTTATTTTGTTATAAAACCAAAGGAACAGACTTGAGGGCCTTTAGATGTGCCCTAAAGTTCCTTCCACAAATACACAGGAAAATTTCCTAAGTGTTCCTAAAGGAGTGCTTTATATACTGACTATGACCCTTTACATCTCCATAATGGCTTTATTTGCTGTGTAAATTTTGAGAATCATTGGGAAATGCCCCAGTGTGGCTTTCTAAGTGATAAGACAGAGCTTCTCCCAGCTGCACATAAAACCTCATGCATTTTCTCACCTGCACAGACAAGGATGAACCACTAAACTGCAAGCTGGACTTTGCAGAAACCCTTTCCTTTTGTTTGCTTCCTGCAAACCCTTTTGTCTGTTTCCTGCATAGCATGGAAAGGACTTTGCTGATGGACTCTGGACAATTAAAATTTGCTGCTTGCCTCAGGGGCAGCTGCTGCAGCACTTCCACCTCCCACAGGTGGCCACAGCAGCTGCCTGCAGGAGGGTTCCTGCCCAAGGACTCTTCACAAAGGGATCAGGGCCCTGGTGCTCTCAGGGTGCGTGGCAGGTGGAAAGTGGAGCTGCCTCCAATGGAAAGCCAGCACCCACTGCTTTCCATCCAGTGGGCATGGTTTGCCCTCCCTGGGAAAGTCTCTCCTCCTTTCTGGGAAGGGAAGAACAAACCCTGCCAGGCCCTGCCATCAGGACCTCTGACTCTTCTCTGCCATGACTGAACCCTCCACACGCTCATAGCACAGAAAATGGCCCTTAAGCACAGCCTGAAAAAATCTTCTCTTTCATTTTTGTTTTTTTTTTTTTTTTTAATTTGATTGGGTTTTTTCCCCAAATCTTTGCGTGAGACATGAAGATCTGTTTTCATGGAGTCATTTTATAAATGACCTGCTTTGACCCTGGGGTAGAAAGACAAACTTCTCTATTAATCTATTACAAAAAGTCTCATTCAGGTTAAAGGGAGGCTGGTTTCTAGCTCCTCGTTCTCCTGAATATTGCCACAGGTTTTCTGATGCAAAACACTGGAATAGATTTTTGAAGTAAAAGTTAAAAATGCATTTTTTTAGGAAAAGTTTTTCTGTTACTTTTAAGGCTTATCAGCCTTGGTCATACTGATGAGAGGTGCCCATGGAGCACTTGTACCAGCGCTGACTGGAGAAACTTTGGGCATGATTAGACTGTGTCTATATGATAGCATTGTAGCTTAGACCCCATTAAATTAAATTAGACTTCCCATTAAATTAAATTAGTCTTCTCTTTACTTCTTGGGCTCGCCTGACACAAAGAAAATGAATTGCTGTGATTTACATGCTGCTTTGGCTTGTACCATCTTTTAGCTGCTTGACATGTAAGATGCAAACATTTAAATCCATGTAAAATAAAGTAAATTAAGGTGGATTGAAGAAAACACAGAAGTATGCAAGATTTGGTGGCTTGTGTGGGAATTTGTCCTTCCAGTTTCAGTCTTGGCAAAGAGGGAAGCCTTAGAGGCTACAGCAGGATTCTCCATCCTTGCCCTCCGCTGCAGACCTAATCCCATTGCCACTTCTGGGTTTCTTTGGTTTCTCCCAGGATGTGGAATGTTTTTTATGGATTCTACCTCCCTTCATCATCCTCCCTTACTCCTACCCCTAAGGCAAGTATGGAACAACACTCCTTTTCTTACCTCCAAAGAAAAATTTGCAACATTTCAATCATTCATTAGCAATTTTTGGTGCCTGTTTCCTTCCTGTGTACCAGTGAAGCTGGTTAAAAAAAGAGACTACTTCTTTTTGACTTTCTGCCTGCTCAATATAACTCTCCTTTTATGCAACAGCACAGCGTATTATTAAGAAATATTTACTGCATTTAAGCAACAGTTTCCAAGAGCAGCTGATATAGAAACATTCTGTTAAACTTTAGGCTATGTTTTATTTTCAAAGTTACTTCTTCACAATGTAAATTCTGACTCTGGAAATTTCCTTCCAATGTTTAATCAGCCCCTGGGAAACACTCTTGCAGCAGCTGCTCTTTTGAAGCTGGCACACCAGACCAAGCTCTGTGTTAGATAAAGAGTGTTTCTCATATCTCCATTCAGAACAGTCAACATTTAAAAGCTCAGCTAGATATTTCCAGCTTCAGCAGTGCTGGTGAGACTACAGTCAGCCTGTGCCTTCAGCTTGTGTACTTTTAGACTTCCAGGACTTTACAGAGCTTTAGGGGTTCAGTACTCTATCACACACCATTTGTGAATTTGCCTTCATCCAGGCAAGATAATTGCCTGGATTTTGCACTTTCTTGGATTGTTCCTCACATCCTTTCCTTCTTCACTTTATTCCTGGCTCACAGACACCTGCTTGCTAACACCTACGTATTAGAGAGGAGCATTTATTTCCTCCATTCCACCTTGAATGTATTCAGAAACTGTTCTACATGATGCTGAAATTCTCAAAAGCCTCAGACTTGGGCTACAAGAAATACTGCATTGCTGAAATGTACCTGTGTCTGAGAATCCTGCTGAATTAAGCTGAATTAAGCTCCATATCAATGGTGTTGGAGGGAGCTCAATGCTCTTCAGAACAAGTCCCTGTTTGTGTAGGACACTCCTGGAAAGGTGCTACAGTTCTGCCCCAGGAAGCTGAAGGTACTGGTTACATCACAGGATCCTTTCTATTATAAATCCTCTAAATCACTGTATTTTCATAAGAAAATATTAATAATATACAAAAAGTACATCAAAATGCTAGCACAAGCTACAAGTACTTTGTTTCTTTATATTGTGCTACACTCTTTCATTGTAAAAGAATAGTTTGATTTTATCCAACACAAGGTTGATTTACCTTTTCTGCACATAATGCAGAATTTTTTTCACATAAAGGTGGCATTCAGTAATATTGATTTCTTACTGTTAAATATACTGTCATGTCAGTATATTTATTAGCTCAGTGTGTCTTTATCAGTATGGGCCAACATTGTTGGTCTTAAATGCAGCAATATGAGTAAAAACAGCTTTTGTGTTTTAGAGGTGCAGAGTGTAAAATGCCTCTTCTGGCATTCACCTGGAGTGGAGATGTCCAGCAGAACAAGAGCTCAGGAAGTTTTAAGACTCTCCAGACTCACAGCTGAGGGAGTTTCAGGACAGGTGGATGTAATAGATTACAGATGCCATGAGATGCTAACTGCTGTCTTGGACTGTTTGCCTGGGGAGCTGCAAGGTCTGCACTGCCTTGCTCATGCATGGTCCTGTAGATAACCAACACCCCTGCATGCACAGAGCAGAACCAGAGCCCCTCTGTGCCTCCTCTACAGAGGAAGATAACAGCCATGGCTGGGGAGAGATGTCAGAGGCAGCAGAGGATGCCACAGGGATGATAAAAGGGGGAGGTCATGACAGCCAGACACCAAAGCCTTGGAGAGCATGGCAGGAGCTGCGAGGACACTCCTGGCTGTCCTGTGTGGTGGGGTGTGATCCCTGGGCCCTCCCTCTCCCCAGCCCTGGACTCAGCCCAGCAGGAGTTAGGCCATATCTATGTTTTTAACTAACCCATCTGCTCTTGTTGTGACATCGAAGAGAAAGTGAAAAAAGTAAAATAGGTACACAGCCCAAAATATATTATAGCCAGGTTAAAATGGCCAGTGAAAGGTTTTGTGTTTGACCACACATGTTCACAGAATTTTGAGTAATAATGTGCCAACCTCAGGCCAAGAGGTTGATAGGAGGGGAGAGGATTGCAGAGCATAAAATGAGCAATCATGCACAGGTGGACATTGCAAAGGATAAGATCTCAGAGACTTACGCAAGTAATGAGAGAAAAATAGATGACCTCAGAATTAGAGCACGAATTGAAGCACAGACATCTGGGAAATAAAGATCCACATAAATATGAGGTGGCAAATATGGAACAGTTTGCTCCATATCTTAAGAAACAATTTACAAGTCTGATGAGTGGAGTCCTTTTGTGTACTGCTGCACATACTTTGGACTCAGCAACTTAGAAAGTACCTAAGTCTCCCCTCAGATTTTTTTCCCTAACAAGACTTCAAAATATAGTCCAGTCTATTTTTCACTCAGAGCTTTGGCATCATGATGTCATACACAGTTTAAGGAACTGGACCAAAGAAAGAAAGAAATTTAGTAATATACACTAATCCTGTTCTGTTTAGGACCTTGGCAAAAATACCATGGAATATGTGTTTTTCAAGGCTCCTGGCTTGGGCAAAGGAGCCCATGCATGTAGTTCATGAAAGCTCTCTAAAAAGACTTCACTGTCACTGCAGCATGTGTTTTAAATGGTCTCTAGTCCCCAGTAATCTATTTTCTGGTTTCCTTCCAGGCTTCTTCACTGCTATCTCCACTTGCTGCAGAAATCGAGCACTTGTGTACGTGGGAGGTGTGGTGTAGCACGGATTTATCACACCAAACAGAGCACTCCTTATTGGAGGCACACTGCTAATACCTCTGAAAGGCTACAGGGCCTGTTGGAAGGCACTTAAATCATCTGCTGGTATTTATTTCAGCTCAAAGTTATGCATGCAAAATAGTCATAAAAAAGGTGCCTCGATGAATCTTTCCTGCCCTGAACTTGCACTGCACCTTCCAGCTGACCTGCTCTGGCTCAGACATGTGCCACATGAGCTCTCCCTTCCCCGTCCTCCTCCTTCCTCCTCTTCTCAGGAGGGAAAGAACAACAACAGGAGGCTCTCAGCTGCAAACCTGCTGTCAGTGTCCTTTGAGATGTGCAATCCACTGCAACCCCAGTGGCCCAGCAGTGCCTGGCTGGTCCCTGCCCTCTCCCTGGCTCAGACTTCCCATGCAGGGACACCCACCCCAGTGCTGGGATCCCTCTGGCAGCCCCCAGCCAGGGCCCTGAGCAGCATTGCTGCTGCCTTGGGATCCTTAGCTGAGCTCCAGGGCTTTGCTGTTCTCACCTCACACCACTGCCCAAAACATTTGTTACATCTCAGCCCAGATGCTTCCTTTCAGAGGCAAATGCCATGATTCTTGTATACATTTGCTTTCTCAGCTTGTCAAGCACTTAAGTGCCTTTCATCTTGAAGTATCCTAAATGATAATATGCACTTATATAGCTTATCCTCTAATGAATGAGGTTCTTCATAAACACTTGGTAATTAGGTCTCACAACAGCCCCATGAGCTGGGAACAGCTCTTGGTGGTGGTGCAGGGGGATGAGCTGAGGCTGTGAGGAGTCAGGCAGGGTTCAGGCTGTCAGCTCAGCTCAAAGCTCAGTGGCCATGAGGCACTGGGAGCTGTGCCTGCACTGAGAACAGTTGCCCCTATGTCCACGAGGAAAGAGCACAGAAACCAGACTTTTCCCCAGAAATTACTTTCCATATGAATGAGAACAGTGGATACTGAATGTTTTCTGTTTCCTCAGTGCCTGCCCACTGCCTTTGTCCAGAGCTTGTGGTGACCCAGCCCAGCCCATTGCCCCCGTTGATGCTGCTGGTGGTGGGACAGAGACCTGGCACCCCTGCCAGGTGCAAAGACATTGGACTTGGTCATCCCAGACTCTGGGAAATTCCTGCCCATTTTGGCTAGGGAGTGACAAGAGGCTTCTAGGCAAGAATCAATTGACTTCAGGCATGTTCTTGAAGGAAACAACAGAGAGAAATGTTCATATAATCAAATGAACATTTCCCATCAGAAAACATTTCAGCCAAAGGGAAAAAGAAAAGTGCTAAACAGGTCTGCCCACAGACTTCTCTTGCTCTGGCTCTTTTTTTTTACCTTTCTCAACACTGCTGTCATCTGTCACTAGCAGCTCCACTGTGGGAATTTCCTTTCTCTCTGGCTATTTTGTAGCACTTCTAGCACAGAGACCATCAATAATTGTACATATCACAATTCTAGCTTTCAGCTAAAGGAAATGATCTCTTCTGCAAGGTCTTTCATTGTGTCTTCCACAGTGGCTCTTCCAAAGATGCAATGAAATCTGCTTGCTTGAGCCAAAGAAATTGGCGCTGCTCAGACACATGCAGCTGCTACTTTTCCTCTAGTGGGTTCTTATACAACCTCCAGATGCTGAGCTCCCCTTTGTGTGTGATCTTCCTATCTCTGCTGCCGCCACTTGTTTTTAACTAACCCATAGGATTCAGGTATCCTGCTGAGGTACCATACAGTAAGGTTGTTGCCCTCCTCCTGTGATGCCCATGAAGACACAAACCTACCCATTTCCCAATTTTCTGAGCCCTGAAGTTACCCACTCCAGCAGTACAACAGTGTGTGTTTTGCCTTGCCAATGCAATAAAACCAAGACAGCAATGAAGCATTATAGGGAAAAAAAAAAAAAAAATCTGTCCCTGCCCTTTTTCCAGCTCTGTTGTGGGTTTGCTGGTGCTGCCAAGGTGTGGTTTTGGTGACCTGTCCTGCCTGCCCTCCTGCCCTGTGGGGGTGGTCTCCCCTTGCTATTTGATTGTTCCTTGCTGCATCTTTCAATTCAGTTTGTGATATTTTTCTCATGCCAGCTCCCCCCTCCATCTGCTTCCCTCTGTGCTGAGGGTTCTCCTGCCCTCTCAGCCCTGCTCCCCTTTTCTGTTCAGCTCAGCAAGCCCTGGGCCTGCCTCAGTCCCCAGCAGGAAGGGACGCCAGCCCTGTCCCCTCGGCACACACTCAACAGCAAAGTCGCGCTAATGTTTTCCTTTGCCTCCTTGCTCTCCCCTCCCTCTCTCTTGAGGCAAGATCTGTCTTTCCTTACACCAGAGAGTGTGAGCAGAGAGAAACCAGGCTCAAGGCAAAATTGCCATTAACTTCAGTGGGGGCAGGATTTCACCTCAAGTGTTTCATCTTCTGGGCACTGGACAACAACATGAAAGGACTCCACACTTGTAAAACCTGAGACGCCGCAGCCATCCCAGCCAAGCAAACGCAGATGCAGTTCCTGCTACCCCCTCCAAACCCCTCTCCACGGCCACACTTGCTCCTCCAGGACCTTTGAAGGTTGTTAATCTCTCCTCTTAGCTGTTTATTGTTGCCATGTTGGCAGCTATTTCTGAGTGAGGAGTTATCCCTGCTCAGCCTCAGCTGGGCTCTGACTGTTGCTGCTGCTGTCCAACAGTACCTAGAGCCTGGTTGTGCCCCCCTTCATCCCAGCCTTCCCCATCTTGTTTGTGTTATTGCTACTGATGGGGCTTTTCAAGCCTCTTTGGCTGCTTCAGTCATGCAGGCTCCCCTGGCTTCCTGGGACATCCATTTCCCCAGCACTCCTGTGTCAAACCAGCGAATTCCTGAAATCTTGCTATGTCTGCCTTGCTCTCCATTGGTGATCTGCCTTCAGTTTTGCCTCCACTGTTGCCCTGAGCACCAGCTGGCACCTACCAGCCCCCATGTGTCTCAGCAGATTGCCTTGTGCCTCGTGGCTGCTCTGCCACTCAGGCGCTGCCCACTTCCCAGCACTGACAGCCTGTCTGCCAGCTTACCCTGGGGTCCAGATTTTGCTATTCATTGGTCTCTCGCTGAGCTGGTGCTCTGTCCCTGGGAGGATTACTGCAAGAGCATGGTATTTCCAAGCAGACATCTCTTCTTGTCTGTGCAGGTTTTGCTCCTGGCTCTTTGCTGTCATTCCTGCCTTTCACTTGTTTTGTAGGTACCCAGGGGAAGAGGTCTTGTGCTCAGATTCCCATGGTACTGAATTATTTGAATTTTGCTGCAGTGCATTACAATCTACTGTCTGAGAAATGTACCTTTCATTTCATGATTTCTGTTCTTGCTTGACTGCCTTCCACATAGCCCATTCTTTAGAAAAAGAGAAGTAACAATTTAACCTGATCATGTAGCTATTGCCTTTAAAATGTAACAAATCCGTTCTGACTCCGTTTTGGGCCTGGTACTTTCCTGACCTGATCACTCAGTGGTCACACTATTGAGTGTACATGTGCATCAGCTGAACATCCTGTTCTGGCTGCCAGAGATGCTCACAGGCTTTCCTGAGTGTTCATCTCCTGGTGCCAGCCTGCTGGGGCTGCTGCTCTGCCTATTGCCATGGCCACAGATGGTCTCTTACCAAGCAGCAACAGGGAGTTTCCTTGGCACTATTCCTTCTACAAGTGACCATGAGCTGCTCTACTCTCTACAGCACCTGGAGCTCTTCAGTACTTTGTTAGATGCCTGGACATTTCCAACATGGTTTCATCATGTGTTAAATACTATTTGTTTTCCTCAGAGAAATGTAGCTTGGGAGTTGTTTTAAGGACAGTACCTTATTTTCCACTGTAGTACTAAAGAAAAACAAAACAAAACAAAGTCATGTAGTTGCTTAGTGTAATTACGTATGTCAGCAGGCCCTCTCTGGGCTACCAGCACTGATCAAAACCTCTAAGTTGAATTAATGGACCTAAAGAGAATAGAGGAGAGAAACTCTTCTCTTGGTCTTGCTCTATCCAACAGCATGCTGGGACTCTGTCACTGAATGCCCAGGGCTGCAGAAATTTGCTCTGCTTTGTTGACAGTCATCCTTCTGTGGCAGCAGGCTGGAGCTCTGGTTGTCCCACAGAGACTGAGGCCCCCAAGGTGCCCCATTCCTGTCCCTGGGCTTTCCAGAGGGAAGATAGCTTCCTGTCTGTCCAAATGGTCAGATTTCCTCTTTTGTTTGAGGCTTGCTGATCAGTGTCCTTCAGAAACCAGCAGACATCAGATGCAGAGGATTAGCATCGGGCTAATTTTGCCCTAATGTTCCCCTCCAGACCATTGTGCTGAGGTTGCAGAACACAGACACGCGTTCCTACGGACTTCCTCTGTCACTCAGCTCTGCCTGCAATACCCACAAGATGCTGGTGCTGCAGCACCTCTCTGGCTGGCCAGATGCCCAGGGGCATTTCCGCCAAGCTTTGCTTGCCAGGAGCTGTGTCGGCGCTGATAGGCAGCTGAGCGGCTCCTCCATCTCAGTGAGCCCATTACTGCACCACAGGGGGTGCATCTATTCCTACACTATAGCTAGAATCATATGATTTAGCCATCCTTTTCAAAATCCAGTTCACCTGCCTTCAGTGGCAGATGCTGTGGTTAGCTGGGAGTTTTCTCCCTGCCACAGGCAGCCCCAGACTCTGTGCTGGCACTGGAGGATGAGCAATGCCTGTTTCTGCCTGCCCTTTATCACTGTCTTGCAGAAACAGATTGTGAACCCATGGGTTCACTCTGTGGAGCAGGGCAGGGAGACCACCTTCAGCTTCAGCCACATCTTGGTCTCTCAGATCTGTGATCCCAGGAGGATCGTTTAGATACTGCCCAGAGCTGCACCCATCCTCTCTTCTCCCACAGCAGAAGCTGTGGCTGATCCTAGTGACAGCAGCTCTGTCTTAGCTGTCCCAACAGCCACCTTGATCACCTTACTGGTCACAGAATGGGATTGTGACCCAGCTCTTGGTGGCTTTTCTCCACCTGATCCAGCTGCTCTGCAGTGCTCCATTCACCTGGTTGCACCCACAACCATAATAAGGGTTTTTCCAGGCAGTTCAGAAGAGGACTTTCTCTGGTGTCCCACATCTGTTCTGCCCTCGTGTCCATTTTTACCCTGGGGTAGTTTTGTGGCTCTCACTATTTTGAGGACTTAACTATGGTTTAGAACTGTTTCTTTCACTGATCATTCCAGCCAGCTGGAAGCACATATCTCAAAAATGACCCTGTCATTAACCAGGGAATATTTGGTTGCCAAATTCATAGGTGATGCCAGATTTCTCATCTGCGTAGTATAAATCTCAATTTTCCCCTTGGGCAGTCTCATCTGCCTGGAACAGGCCATTTGTCTGACATTGTTATCCACTTGTTCTGTAGTTTGGATATTATTCCTTGCTGAACTCTCATTCAGTCCTTGTTATTTCCTGTGTCTGTTGGGAGCAAGAGCAAGAAAGCAAATAAAAAAGCTTAACCTCCATTTTTGTCTTTTCATGGCTATGGCTATGGCTCTGTACAAGCATTCAGGTTTTGCCTCCACTTTTCCCCTACTCAGAGTATCTCTCCTGACTCCCTACCTTCTTTATCTACTCTTGGAGTCTATTTGTTAATGCTACAACCTACTAAGAGCGCGTCTCAAGTGCTGGGGCCAAAGCTGGGAAAATAAAGGCAGTGATATACACAGTTGTTGCACCTGTGGCAAACATTGAGCCATGTGCACAGAGATTGACCTTTTGCTGCCTTCTCCAAAATATTCTGCCTTGCAGGCTGTTTTCCTCCCCCAGCTTCCAAGCAGGTTCATATATCCAATGTCTAGCTCAAGACCTCCTACCAGCATGACCTCCTATCTTGAAATCACTCATTTTATTAAAACATTCCTCCAAGGTAGTAGTCTGGGTCTGTTTCACAAACAGGGAACCACAAATTCCAGAATTTCAACTCTTTACTCAGGGGGGGGAAAAAAATTAATTTAAAAAAATCTTCATTTGGATGAAAGCAAGTGATAAGAAGGAGGGGAAGAATTTTTTATTCCTGTGATAGAAGAAGAGAAAGCTTTGGATGTTCAGACAAAACAGCAGATTCAAAAGTCAGACATTTCTGATTTCTAATATAAAACAAGGATAACAACATTTCCTTGGGCAGAGGGTGGGGGATATTAGAGGGTGGAAAGGATGGTAGGAAGGGAATGCTGGGACATCAAGAAATTTGGATTCTGTAAATATTTCATAGAGTAAAAGCTACTTCCATTAGGTTCTTCTGTTTACTTCATCTAGGCAACACAGGTGCTTGCAGATCCCACTCCAGATGTAATGCATGTCTTGTATTGGGGCAGAACCTGGCTGTTGTTTTGAACTAACAGAGAGTTCTGTCTGCCTTCTGTAATGAGGAGAAACCACAACTTCTCAGAAGCATATTTTGGAGAAGTAAATAAACAAGGGAGAAAGAAATGGTGACCTCTAAGGGAGTTCTAAAGTCTCAGTGGACAAGAAGGCTGAATACCAAGTTTCTTTAATTTTTATTAAGCATTTTTCTGTGTAGCAAAGAAAAATAATTTACAAATTTGAAATAAAAATGATCAATAACAAAAAGAAAAAAATGTGCTTGAGACTGAAGGATTTGTGTCAACATCTGGACTTGGGGCTTGAAAACTAGGTGGCTGAGGTCATCCCACTTTATAAACCCAGCTTATGAACAGTATACACAGCCTATGAACAAGTGCAAAACCTGCAGTCACATAAACAGTGTATTTCATTCCTGAACATTGAAATAACAAAAAGGGCAGAGCCGAAGGGTTCCTCTCAGCATATGCACTTTAAATATATGTGGAAGGCCTGTGTGACACAGAAATAGCAACACTGGGAACACAGAAAATGAGACAGAGCAATATTTACATTGCCCTTTTTTTTTAATAGGGGTGAAAGGTTAAATTTGTTTAACAATAGGCTGTTGTGGTCAAGGATATGGGCTCCATCACCTTTCCAAAGCTCTCTGAACAATTAAAACTAATAAAATATTTTCATAGAAACAAATTCTTATTGTAATCTGGAGCCAATTCTCCCAGTAAATGTATTTACTTGTTAGAGCAAATAAGAACACCCTTGCTTTATGGTCAAAACTGAAATAAAAAATTAAATGGATTGTTCCTTCAAATCTTTGGCACCCTTCTCTCCCATGCACCTTCTTGTCCTGGCCAGGAGGTCAGAGCTACCCAGCAGAGCACTGGGATTAATTGTGACAGCTGTGTTCCACCTATGACTCTGTTAGAAAACCTGCTCTGATCTCAACATGAAAATGGAGAGCTGTTTCTGCAACCATGTGCTGGCCTCATGCTTTTTGGCTGAAGTCAGCAATCACAGGAAGCTTAAGGGCAGCTCTACAAGCACCAAGTCCTTCACTATCTCCAAACCCAAAGCCCAGGACTCAAATCCAGGGGCGTTTCTGAGACACAGCAGTGAAACACTCTGCAACAGCCAAAGGGACAAGCAGCCTGCAGGTCTCTCAGAAGAGGAACAGCAAGAGGACCAGAAATGGGAGTGCCACTGCCCCAGGAGCCCTCACAGCTCCTGTGCTGCACAGGGCTGCTTATCTCATTTCAGAGAGCACGCGGCAGAGCCATGGAGAATAAAGGATGCATGATGCAGATCAGGGGTCTGGAAAAGCATTTGTAGAGGGAGCCTGCTGTGGCTAGGATTTTCAATTTCAGAAGTGAAATGATTCCTCTTTTATACGGCTGTAATGCAAATCTGTGAAATTATGAATGGTTTGCGGGGGGAAAAAAAAAAGAGAAAATTAAATGCTATTTGTCGCAACAGAATTAGAGACTGACAAAGGGCTTATCCAACAGTAAGTTTAAAACAATCAAACATCAGCCCTTTTTCTTACAGTCCTTAATTACTCTCTGAAATCTGTTGTCACAGGATATGGCTGAAATAATAGCTGAGTGAAAAAGAAATAGATTTGTCATTTGAAATTGAACACTACCAGAACTGACATGTATATCTACGCGTGATGAGACCAATGCTTCAAACTGAACTGCTTATTGCAAAATTCCTTAAAACACTGTTACAAAATGGGAGAGTACTAGGAATCTGATTCTCTAGTTGCTCCTTTCTCCATGGAGCTCTACCATGGCATAAAACACACTTGGGACAGGAGTGGGGGCTGAAGGGCCTGGGTCTGATCCAATTTCCTAGTCCCTGTGTTCTTAGAAGAGTTATGGGCATGTGGCCAGGCAGTGTGAGCATCTTCATGGTGGAAATGTGAATATACAAACTACACACTTTGGTAGCTTGGAACTGTGAGGAAGTTCTCGCCAGCAGATCTGATTCCTGGAGACTTGGACACTATCCTTCAGGGGGGATTTGCATTCAAACTCAGCTTAATTCACTAGTTTGGAGATGAAGGAATAGTGATGATGGTATCCTTTTGGGAGATACTTATGACCTTCACCTAGCTGAAGACACAAACTTTTTCAAAGACCACGTCAATGATTTGCATAAATCACAGCACAAAATGTTCAGGTTTGCTCCACCAAAAATTCCCACGAGGCAATATTGATCTGAGATTGCCCTTAAAATAAAAACCTGACCACTTAGATTTAAAAGGTCTTTGTCAACCTTGGGAATAATAATTAGAAGCTCTTCTCCATTCCCTGACCTGTGTTTGTTTAGTTGCATAAAATAACTTTGAAACAGCGCTGTCTTTCTGTCAGGTCGGACCACGGCTCAGATAGCAGCAGTTCTGTGACAAATAAACCTCTCAGGAATCATGGACCAGAAAGCAAATGAGAGATCATAAATAGGCAATGGATGAAAGCGTGTTATCAAATTGTGGTAACTTCCAATCCTGGTAGTGGCACCCAATGGACAATCCGTGTGATTTCATGCTAGTCGGGGCCTGCAGATTTTACAGAGAGGGCCAACCTCTGCAAGGTAAGTTAATCTAATTTACATACACCACTGCTAACTAGGGCCAAAGACAGAGCAGAAGAATGGAATGACTCTGAGAACTTTTAGTAAAGAGAAAACCTTCCACATGTTGACGGCTGGTAGCAATCAAAATGTGTTCTTAGCTAATGGCTGTGCTAATTTCATGTTATAGACAAACTGGACCAGCCCAGCTCAGATGGTTTTGCTGTGGGTGTCTGGACAAAACCAAGGACTTATGATGTCACAAAAGCCACAAGGCTTTGTCCTGATTACACTAGATCTTTGGGCCAGGGCTGATGTCCTGGCTGTGGGACAGGGAGGAAAAAGCTGGACCCCTGCTGCAGTTCCTTGGTGGATGGGCAGAAAAACCTACTCCTGAGGATGCTCATTTCAGCTCAGCTGTACATGCCCCGTCAGTCCAGCAGGGGAAAACCCTTGGGCAGAAAAATAAACACTGTGCAGCTCATTATTGTCAAAATGTCAATCTGTTTTGTGATCTCATACATTCACAGAAAAATTTCTGCAGGTTTTTTTCATACAATTTGTCACTTGAGACCTATATTTTCATTCTTGAATCTTGCCAGTCATTTCAAGAGTTTCAGCACTGAGAAAAACATCTTATCTCCATAACATCACAACAAAGGAGTTACCTCTTCCAATTTCAAACTCAGTCTAACAATTTATCAGACCAAATCTTTCATAAGATTTCTGAATGATTTATTTTTCCTGTCATGAAAATATTTTCTTATTTACAGGTTGAACATTTCTGCTAATGTTGCATTTCAGACAGTATCTGCATGGTGGATGCTTCCACTACCTTTTTCCTTCATGCACGGAATTAGTGACAATAGGAACTTCAGCTGTTTGTGCTTTTTCAAAAAAGACACTTGTACAGGAAAAAAATGCCCTGTTTTTCCAGTGTAACCATGAACATACTTGCTCAATGTGTGTTTCTACTGTGCTCATAAAACGTATTTGCCTTCCCTGGCCAGAAAAAACCCTGATGGAAGAAACTCTTTAGAAGGAAGGAGGTACATTACTGTAAGTCTGTTGAGTTCTGTAAATATGCAATGTACAATTTTGGCTCAATTTTTAAAATTTGAATCATATTTTAATTTTGTCTATTTTTCCTCCCGTAATCCTTGTTATGACAGCCTGCATATTTTAATATTAAGATTTATTTCCTTCCCATTTCTTAATATTCTCTGGAGACAACAAAACAGCTTGACTACCATTAAACATATATTTTACATTGGAGCCCAAATATTTGATTGAATTGGTTGTTTCAGTGACTTAATCGCGTAATTGCTGAGGTTTTATTTCTGTGATAGAAATTGTCAGTGAGTTTGGAAGATCGGTTTCATTGATGGAGACTGGAAATAATCTCCTTCCAAATGACATAAATAGTTGAACAATTCAGGCAAAATATGACCTGAATGTACATCCAATGCAAACTTTGGCTTGAGCGAGCAGGAACATCATGTCTGTTTTTCTTTAAATTCATTTTTACAGAATACTAGGTGTCTACTTGAGTTGTATTTTAAGATTATGACATTATTAAAATTATACTTTTTTGTGTGCATGCTCAAAGCCACATTTATGATTTTTTTCCCCCAAGCATAGTCTTATATTGCTTAGATTAAAGATAATGTTGCAAACTGCTCATTTTTAAACAGATGAAATCAATATCTTCCAACATCTGCAGTGCAGAACAGAGAGAACCTGGAGGGTTGAGGCTTTCCAAAAGGAAATTTCATGAGATGAAAGTGAATTAATATTTGGAAACTACATCTCATATATTTGTCTTAAAGATGGATTCTAGATAAAAATCTCATCAGCCTTTCTATTTCTGTTTAAATAAAGCATGTTCTTTAATGGTTAATAACAGCATCACTCCAAATCTATGTATTAGTATATGCTGTATGTTTCAAATGGTTTTTATAATTGCTGGTTGGTGAGCATATATCAAACCTGGCAAACCAGACTAGTGCTCACTCAGCTCCTTGGTTTGGATGGAAAGAGAGCCAAAACACGTTCTTGAAACTGAAGGAGAAAACCTGAGGTGTGGCACAGAGCAAGAGCAGAGAGTAGATGTACTCCATAAAAAGGTCCTTTGCCTGCTCTTCCAGTAGTATTCACTTTTTAAGGCACTAATGTCTTTGGAAGTGGTAATTTCATGGCAAATCCAAGGATGTAAACACCCAAGTTATGTTCCAGCACTAACAGCAGAAAAAAGCTTTGTCATAGTGCCAGGAATTCTCTTGGAAACTTTGGGTGAGGACTTTGGGGAGGTAACTGCTGCTGAGGAGGAGGAGGAGGAGGTTTGTGGCTGTGTGGCGAAGGCGCTGCTTCCCCACTGCCCACCACCCTGGCCCTGGGGGCTGTAACTTCAGACATTCCCAGCAAAGCCACAGGGAGGGCATGGTAAACTCAGCATGTGAACACGAGATCCTGACTTCAGGAGCTCTGCTGTTTCTGGGCTGTTTCCTGTGTGATTGCTGGGAGATCAGAGGCTGGCCCAGGGCAGGGCAGCCTGGCTCCCTGTGCTGCCCTGCTCTGCAGGGGCTGTGTGGGGTGAGGTGCCTGAGCTCCTGCCCCGGGCAAGGGTGAAGGGCAGAGAAGAGCCAGGTCCTGAGAATGAAGGCACATGTGGAAGTGGAACAGACACAGCTACCCACCACCACAGCAGGTCTGGGGCTTGGCTGTGGACCATGAAGAGCTGTCTGGGAGCTCGGCTGAGCTCTGCTGGCTGTGGGGGCAGTGGCAGCGCTACCTGGAGAAGTGCAATGCACAGCACTTCTGAAACTCCACCTTTGGAATTAAACTCACTGCAGCATTAGTATTTCACAAAGCATTTCAGGCTTTGACAAAGTTTGACACAGGATTTTAGGGTGACCTTAAAAGGGTGAGGCTGGAGTGATGTGTCAGACAGGTGGATACTTCTCAAGATCTGCTGTGAAGCCCACTCTGTTGCTAAAAATCTAAACAATTGTAACTTAGATACGGCCAAACAGATATTGGATTGTTCTCACTTTTTGTAAAATAAATTCACTGCCAGACTGAGACATCGTATGCCAAGTTTCAGACTGGAGTGCATTTTATGGCTGAGTTATAAACCTCTGGAAGAAGGTTTGCAACGTAAATGCTGACACAGCCAGAGCTGTAACAGAGTGAATAGTATTGCAATGATATCTCATCTACCTCTAGCAAGGCGCATATAAGAAAAACTAAATAATGTATTCCTGCTGCTACAGATCATTTAATCAGTAAAACTTTTCTCTGATTTTATTTGGTAGGTTAAAACTACAAAGGTTGTGCATCATTTAAACAGGAGTAACAACAGTCTGTATATTCTTCTGCACCGCAAGATTTACGTATGTGCATGTGATAAAACACATTTATTTTAAATCTGTTAAAATTATTGTACATAAAAGGAAAATCTAGAAAGAACAGGAAAGCATAACAAAAAAGTAAGCAAAACTGCAGCAACTTATTGCAAATGACTGCAACCATAAAAGGCACATACAGGCGACTGCTGCACGTGATTGAGGTACCCAAATAGTACCTGGCGCTGCCCTTTTTCCAGATATGAATAATTTACAGCAGAAACCCCAGAAATACTCTGCTGTAGCACAACACCTGCTTAACTGAGCAGGAAAGACTTGCATTGAGCTAGCAAGTTAAAACTGGGAGGACAGTCATTCTTAGGTTATCTGATGAGAGCAGTCTGGAAATCTTGGCCACTGGCTGCCAGTCTCTGCCATGGCCCACAAATGCAGCACATCTGTTGGGGATGTACATGGTGCAGAATTTGCTCAATCAAGTTGTCTCTAGGTTGGTCCTGTGCAAGAAACAGTGCCTGTGCCTTGGCATTCTGTACTGTGACCTCTCTGATGTCCATTACTGGGTGTGGTTTGGCAAGCTGCACTGCAGAATAAACCTTCTAATTCTGAGAAGTGTTTTTTCAGGCACCTCTGTCATTTCTGGATTAAACACATTCAGCCTTCTGGAGCAGACAAATAAGTCTAACCATGCAATGTACAATGTTTTCTCCTGTATTTTGCAAAACTGAAATGACTGAAATAATATTTCAGGAGAAGATTTTGCTCTCCTTGCTCCAGTGGGCTTTGGCAGTCCCCACACAGTGAATAGTTTCTCCAGCTTCAGAGGAATGCCTCTTGGATGAAGATAGGGCTCACAGTGAATTTAGCTGGCCTGCTGCTGCTGCATGAATTCAGGAACATGCTCTTACACATTATACAGGAAAAATTACACAAATATCCAATGACAAGTATATATTGTTGACATTGTATCCAAGAAAAATTATTGCGTACATGAAAGAATGTGTCTGTTTGGCACTAGCTGAAATGAGAACAGTCAAGAATTTGTGGTCTGGGCTCTTTTTAAGTCTTTACATGATGAGACTGAGCACCAGTTTCTGAGCATTTTTGCAACATTTTCCTGTATTTGTCCTCTTCCCTGTCCCCTGGCCAACAGCTCTGCACAGTTTGCTGAGCATCCCCTTGAGCTCTGAGATTAGTGATACAACCTACAACTTTCTGCTTAGGCACAAGGATCAAATTGAAAAACTCAGACTGATTTTCTTTTCTGTAATTTGTTTATTTCTCCACCTACAAAGCAAAGGCAGTCTTTGCTCTGTAATTTAATGTCCACCTCTTTTTCCACCAGGTTGGTTTGGTATTTCCTTTGCAAACCTCAATTGTTGGCATTAAAAACTTGGCCATTTCAACTCTACTGAACTAAAACTTGGCAAGCAGATTGTCAGCTAACATTTAATTTATTCTTTTAAAATATCTTGCTTTTTATGAGTAATCTATGACCAGTCTTTATCTGTGCAATCCTCACAGCGTTTCTAGGTCTTCTGAATCACTGGAAGCGACTGGCTTAAAAATGCTGCTGTCTCCCCTCAAAAACACATGAACTGGAGACTGCAGAGCCCAAATTCTGTACCAAAGTTGAGTTATCATTCTGTCTGTCTGTCTGTCTGCCTGCCTGCCTGCAGGCAGCCTTTCTTAATGCTTCTCCAGATCAGGCCAAAGTCTCTCAGCAGGAAAGGGGGACAGTCCTTGCTGAAGTCAGAAAGGCAGAGAAGCAAGAAGGCTAAAATCTCCGAGTAAATCAACAGAGTAAAAAACAGAGTAAATCTCTCCTGGTGCAAGGTCTGGGCTGTGTCACCTCAGTGCTCTGGCAAGGTGTTTCCTGTTAGAAAAGGAGCCACAGCATAAAGGAGTTTCTACTTCCAGCAATATACAGGAGGCTGCACCAACTAATTATGTTTAAAAATGATGGGGTCAGGGAGTAGAGAGGCCCAGATGAAGCACCACAGAAGCAAAGCTCAGCCTAACCCAGAGCAGTAGCCTGCAGCCAGAGAAATAAGACAAAGGAATAAAACAAAGAGGCCATGTAGTCGGGCCAGGTGAGTTAGGGAGTGGGAAAAGCCCTTTTACCAGTGCCTGTAAAGGTAAAAGTGTAAAGTGTACCCCAGTGAACTTTCATGCTGATAGTCAGGAGTAAAGAAAGGTACCTCGGGAAGCTCCCTGTGAGCACAGGGAGGAGCAGGTTTCACAGGATCACTGAATATTCTGAGTTGGAAGGTACCCACAAAGATCATTAAGTCCAACTCCTACGTGAATGGCCTGTTCAGGGATCAAACCCATGACCTTGGCATTATCAGCACCCTGCTCTTACCAATTGAGGTAATCTTAGTGATGAGAGACAGTTCTGACCTTTCCTGACCAGCAGCTGACATCCCTCAATGTGTGGTGTCTCCGAGTGTGGGGTGACAGTCGCTCAGCCCTCTTCCTGAGTGGGCAAATCCCAGAGGCATCCCAGCAGCATGGGGAGCTCAGTTTATGTGGACAAACCCTCTTGTAGCCAGCCTTGCCTCCATGGTTAAGTGCAGCACATCTGTTCAGACCCAGCTGGTAATTAAAACCTGATCCAAGGGGGAAATATATATATATAAATAGAGGAAAAATAAAAAAGTGCTTATTTGTCAAAAAATCATGGGTAGAATAAGGTGGACCTGTTCAAAGGGGTATAGCTTAGCATGATAATATTTAGATTTCTTCCTCAGAAAGCCATGGAAAGGCAAGTGCAGGTCCCATGTGCCCCATCTCCAACCCCATTACCTCACCAAGGCTATGGAGTCGGTGGGAGCTGGATTCACTTTGGAAGAGCAGGGAGAACAGGGGAAAGGCTTCTTGACCATGATCTCGACACAACATTCCTGGGAAATGTAGCAGACACTACCTGATTCCTGGCAAATCACACAAACAGTTAATAGCAGTTTTTAAAGGAAGGCCTCTTCTATAATTGTCCCTTTTGAAGGGGAAGGAGGCAGCCAGAGCCCTGTGGTTTAACTGCTGGGTAGCTGGGTTGCTGCATTTTTTGTCTGCTAGCAATGAAAGGCTGCTTGGGTTCCTGGTGCACCTTGAGCACTCCCTGATTGACATGGGAAAAACTGCTCAAAGCCTAGTATGCCAGGATGGATGGCATTATTTTTCTGAACTCAGTTGCAGGGTATTCTCTTGGGATAGGTGGCATACCATCTGACTCATCTGCTAGTAGGGTGTGCTGCTAAGTGACCACAAGTTAAATAAACTTGAATTCCTCAGTCATGACTGAGGGATAATGAGGAAAGTTCCCTTCAGCTCTGCAAGTAGCTTCTGCAGGTGTTGGACATCTGGAACTCCCTCGGCTCCCAAAATCTATTAACCATGGAGAAGAGAACAGACTGAGTAGATTATTGTGGGTTTGGATGAAACAAGAAATTAGATACATTTCTGATGAACAAACACTGCTTATAAGTGCTTGCTACAATCTCTTTTCCCGTGCTAAATGGCTTCTCTCTAGAAGTTACCACAAAATCTTTGAATTTCTGCTTATATGAAACTTTGAACTTCTGCTTATATGAAAATCATATAAGCAGAACAAGTTACCTGGTCAGGGCAGTCCATATAAAACACTCAAATAAATTCTCAGGTATGTGAAACATTTACTTCTTCATATGACATGAAAACAGAATACATGTAGAAAGCCACATAATTCTGTAAAGATAACTGGTGCTGAAATTCAACAAAGCATGTTATTTTTAGTAGTTGCGGATCCTAAGTGGACATTTTACAGAGAAACCTACAAAAGCTAGTTGTGCTTTCTGGTAGTAATTACCTCCCACAAATATGACTCACTTCTGCAGTTTAAATGCAATGGTTTAGTGTCCCAAAATCAACAGTTTTATAAATAAATCTCTGAATCACAGACTGAATGCTTGAAGTGTTTAAATATTTCTTACTGGCCTGGGAAGTAGTTTGCATTTAAGGTTTTTCTTCGTAACAAATTCCCAGTGAGAAGGACTGACACTGAAAGGGACAGAATACAGACAAAGTAGAAAGGCTGCAGTGATACAGGCTGCTCCAGAGGTCTGGAGCAGGATAGCATGAACTAGGTTTCCTCTGGTTTTAGTATTTCTGCTAACAAGAAGTGGGATTACCAAGGTAGATGTGAATAGGACCCAGGATGGAATCAGATTTTCCTGTTTCACAGCATCCTTTTCTGTAGAAAGTGTATCAGAAGCTGGGGTCACCTTACTCCATGCAGAACTGGGGGGACTGTTTCAGGTCTCCTTGGGGTGCAGATCATCTCCGTAAGAAATGAGGAATGACCATAAAAGAAGAGACCTCTCCTTAAAAAGCCACTTTCCAAGTTAATTTGATTTAATGTTGTGAAACCTACAGTTAATATAATAGTTAATAACTCTAGTTAACTCGCAGTTAGGTTTTTTTTTTTTTTTAATGACAGGAGGTTTTTCACTTGAATGCGCCCAGGTTTGCCTCTTGCCCGGCGTTTAGCACAGAAATGCTCCTGCGGGAGCTCGATCGCTGCCGCTGCGGCGCATCCACGGTCCCACCGGGAATGTGCTGCACGGTCCAGGGAGCAGAGCTGCATCAGGCATCCTCTGTCCCGCCTGCTGCTGCTGCTGCTCAACATCAGCTTTCAGCCCTTTCTGGGTTCGCTTCCTGCCCTGCAGCTGTTCCCGCGGCCGCTCTGTCTGCCTGGAATTGGCAGGACACGGGGAAACACATCGGCTGCGAGGCAGCCAAGGGCGGCCGCTGCCAGGGCGGCTCCCCCGGGCCGGCTCCCCTCGCTCCCTGCCCCGCCAAGGAGCGGCGGGCCCCAGGCGGGGCAGGAGCGGGGCAGGAGAGGGGAAGGAGAGGGGAAGGAGCGGGGAAGGGAGCGGGGCAGGAGAGGGGAAGGAGCGGGGCAGGAGCAGGGCAGGGAGTGGGGCAGGAGCGGGGCAGGAGAGGGGAAGGAGCGGGGCAGGAGCGGGGCAGGAGCGGGGCAGGAGAGGGGCAGGAGAGGGGAAGGAGCGGGGCAGGAGCGGGGCAGGAGCGGGGCAGGAGAGGGGCAGGAGAGGGGAAGGAGCGGGGCAGGAGCGGGGAAGGGAGCGGGGCAGGAGCGGGGAAGGAGCGGGGAAGGAGCGGGGCAGGAGCAGGGCAAGGAGTGGGGCAGGAGCAGGGCAGGAGCGGGGCAGGAGCGGGGAAGGGAGCGGGGCAGGGAGCGGGGCAGGGAGCGGGGCAGGAGCGGGGAAGGAGCGGGGAAGGGAGCGGGGCAGGAGCGGGGAAGGGAGCGGGGCAGGAGCGGGGAAGGGAGCGGGGCAGGAGCGGGCGCGGCCGGAGCCGCCGCACGGAGCTCCCGCTGGGGCCGCGCTGGCAGCGCCTCCGCCGGGAGCAGCGCACGGAGCGCTGGAAAAGGGCGGAAAAGGGGAGAAAAAGACCAGTCTCACCTGTGGAGCTTTACCCAAAGGAAAATGAGCTCTCTCAGAAAAGAAAAGAAAAAAAAAAAAAAAAAGAAAAAAGAAAAAAGAAAATAATAAAATAATAAAAAGCATGAATTTTTGTTGTGTCTTTTCAAGGATTCTTCTAGTTTCACTGCACATTAAACTCAGATTTTCCCCAGTTAGACAAGACAGAAAGAACGACCAACCAATCAGCCAACCAAAAAAACCCCAAACCCGTCCCTTCCCGAGTTGACATTGCCATGCCAGCGTGGCTTGCTTGACTAGAGGTGACCTAAATATTACTAATCTGATCAGATAGAAAAGCAGAAATATTTATACATGTACACGTGTTGAAAAGCCAGCTAACTTGGAAAACAAAAACACACAGAAGACAAGAAATGCAGATCCACAGTTGAAACCTATAAATCTTCTATCTTTATTTAATTGCAATCTGTCAGCTAAAATCACTACTGAATGTGGGATTTCTACTGGGAAGTAATGTATCATAAGTGACAGCACAGAACATGCAGTCCTTTTTATTTATATTTAATTAGAGAAAAAAATTACAGAGAAAAAGGAAAATGCAAGAGAACAGAAGGCTAAAGAAATAGGAGCTAAATAAAAGAAAGAGAGAAAGAAATGGGAACATTTTAGATGGATCATCCACTAGCAATTAATCAAATATTTCTGAAAAGTTCAAGCCCAGAGTCTGCAGCCTTATCTTGGCTAAGGAGTCTCAATGTGATCTACAAAACAGCCCACTTATGAGTAAATGCATTCACCTCTTGGCTGACTCATCCTCAGACATTTGCCTTTCTCCTTTATTTATATTTCAGCTGCTATAAAATCTCTAATGCTTCTTCAAACCCACCTTTGTGGAACACACTGATCACTGCTCTTTCTACTGCATGGCCACTCAGAGACCTGCTGTACCAGCCCCAAAAAGCAGCAAATTCTCCACCTGTGAGTTTTAAATTTTTTTTTTTTTTTTTTTTTTTGGTAACAGGACAGTGAATTTATTTTCTCTCTCATCTTACCTCCAGCAACTGGAGACTGATAACTTTGTCAGGCTCAGTTACGTCCACTTACATTTATTTTATCTAGAAGATGATGTTCCTCTGATATTATGCAAGCAAAGATCAGAACAAAGCACATCATTACAATCATTGTGAGGATCCATTTTTGATGACTGTGCACAATATAATCTAATCAATTGCATAAACTCCCTACAGTCATTC
Organism: Calcarius lapponicus; assembly: GCA_039654755.1. Taxonomy (NCBI): domain Eukaryota; kingdom Metazoa; phylum Chordata; class Aves; order Passeriformes; family Fringillidae; genus Calcarius; species Calcarius lapponicus. The sequence goes on along the minus strand of CM077464.1, from coordinate 15,028,166 downwards.
CCTGTGAGCTTCAGACTCTCTGTGTGTTGCCAGCCACTACAACACTTGCTTTCCACAAGCAGCCTGCCCTGGTGCAGTCAGCAGGCACACACTGCCCAAGACTTTCTGCATTGATGCAATTTTTTAAAGTGCAAGGACTCCTAAATCTGCTGCTTAGTTTTACATTATTATTTTGCATAAAATACAAGTGCCTTGAAGAAAAGCAATAGATAAGATGGCACCATTAACAGCTTTTTTTCTTTGCTTTTTTCCCCCCAGAAAACATCAGGAAAGGGGACTGAGGTACTAGATATGAGCAGACCCTTGAAAGGAGAAAGTGTGAGATCAGGAATTTCAACTACCAAGAAAAAAATGGAAACAACAGAGGAGCAAGATAAGCATGAACTTGCTGGCTGATCACAGGATTACTGCAGCCGAGACAGGATTGTCCTGATAAATTACAAACACGATTATAGGATGCAGAACATGATCATAAGATACAGAAAAGCATTGGCAGCACATAGGAAGAATTCAGGCCCTTTTCCAAGGCATTGGACACCTCTGCAGACATCTTCTGAATAACTGGGATGCTCACACAGAAAAGTCAAAGTCAAATTGCGATAGATGCAGAGTGAGGCTATGAGGTTAAGCAGGTTTTTTAATGAGTAAACTACAAAAACTGAGACTACAAAAACTGAGACTCCAAAAACCCATGGCCAAATAAAGCCAGAGAGGAGATATAACTGTTCTCTTTAAATCTCTCCTATTCACGTTATTGATGCTAAGCAAAAAGAAAAAAAAAAAAAAAAAAGGCACAGATCTAGAAATACCACAGCAATGAAGCACATGTGAAGAACTAAATAAGTTTGAAAACCCATACTGACTTTTCTGAACAACACTCAAGAGCTAAGCAGGCACACCAGCCTTCCCAAGGCCAACCCAGAGATCGGACTGGCCCAGTTAGCAGAGATGGAGAGTAAGTAAGAAGAGTTGGCAGATTGCTGATGTCTGCTGTGCTCAACCTACCTACCTATCCCTGCCTATTCCTACCCCCGGTCAGCTTTGCAAAGAGTCTGAAGCCATGGTGACACTTCAATAGCCTGCAGATGCTGCCCATTTCCTGCCGAGTCCCTCTCCCAGAAGGAAGCAGGTTTCTCTTCAATAGCTTGGGAAAAGACTATTTATCCTTTCTTTCATCCTGAGCCTACAAGGTGGAAGTAAACGTGGCCTAAAACACAAACACCCAAGGCTTAGCCCCTGAGGGAGCAGGGCTCTCATGCAGCCTCCCCTGCTGCTCTTGCCCAGGACAGCTGCCCTGTCATCCCCCTGAGAACAAGGGAGCCGCCAAAGGTCACATTTCCCTTGAGGGACAGCGAGTTCCTGCGCAGGTTTGCCCCAGGCATGGCCAGGCACAGCCCCCCTGTCCTCGGCCGCTCTCTCCTCCCTGCTGAGAGGCCAGGCCTAATTGGGTTCCTATTTTTGCCCTTGCTACGGAACGCCTGAAAAGGAAGAAAATTTTCTTCACAGTGAAAAGATGTTTCAAAGAGAAGAAATGCTGCCTGAGCTGCCTGAGCTCAGTGGCTCTCATGATGTGCTCTCTATATGTGTTCAGACTCTTACTGTAGATGCTCCAAGGCTTTCCCCTGGTACAGTTTCCTCTCAAATGCTCTGTGCAGTCACTCCTCTTCTGCTTGAGATCACAGCTGTGAAATGCTCCAAGTGGAGAGTGTGCTGTCCCATCTCTGGCTGCAGTGGCAGAGGGGACAGCTACGTAAGCCATGGAGGCAGGACCCTGGCACATCATCCTGAGAATGCAGTTTGAAGCGGTGAAGGAAATGGAATCTGATTAATGCAGAAAAAAAATGCATTATCTGATTAATGCAGTGCAAAAAAATGGACAGTGATTGTCCTGTGTTTCTCTGCTTGTGACTTTGCAATGTGGACTGATCACAGTGCTCTGAACTCAGCAGATTTTCTCCCTGCAAGCAGTGGGAAACATTGGTGCTTTATTTACAAAGAATTGCTGGAAAGCCTGTTGCACACACGTATCAACAACTACTTCCTTGGATGGTTTTGATTTAATAGGGTTTAGAGCAGCATATGGAGAAAATTTCTGTTGTAGTGGGCTTGCCTTAGCAGCGAGCCAGGCTGGAGTGAGTTCTGAGGAGTCACAGTGTGTCCAGGTGAAGTGGCTGCAGGGATGTGCGTTTGTGTCTTTTTGCAACCTCTGGGGCCTTTGGCTGGATTGTATCTTGCTGAAGAATTCAGCCTGAATGTAGGCAAGGCTCAGAGTAGAACTTACATTTGCTAAAATGTTTTGTTCAAGGCCTTGAGTTTTATAACATTTTTTCATTATGTTTGCTCTTTGGAGCAATACCTACAATATGTTAATTTTTCTTTTACTCCAAGCTCTAGCAATCACCCTAAAATGGTGAAAATGGCATTACGTAACATAGCACATCTGGCCTGGAAAAGGGCAGTTCAAATATTCTATATTTGGGTTGTGATCATTATTTTAATGTAGGTCTAGTGAGGGGATTTGAAGACAGATAATGTCTCTAAAATCTGAAAAATTTTACCTTGTCCTTTTATGGTATTTGTTTTAACTGACCTTTCTTTATTTCCAGGTTGTGGGAAAAGCCCTTCAGACTTGACACCCTGGAGAAATATGGAATCCAAGCAAGGTGTGTCTAGAGTCTGCAGGGACCCAATATACCCTGTACAAACTGTTAAACAAGGGGGAATTTGCATCCCTCAAACATCACAGCATTTTGGCTACATTTGAATTTCTGATTATTCACTCCCTTACAAATAGTTTCTAATTTTATGGTGTGCAGTAGCAAGCCTGAACACACAAAAATCAGGTCACTGTTATTCAGACATCCTTTATTTCAAAATAACCTAGTACCTAATGCAATTCACTTTAAATAGTACATCCTCAAATCATTGTTTTAGAAGCTTCCTTAAAAATTTGTTAAGGGGCTTTTCTGCTTCCCTATTGAAATTTACAGTGGTCTGTTCAGCAAGGAAGAAACTTATCATGGTCCCAAAACTAAAAAATCTCTGCACACACAGCCAAAATGAAGTCATATATACCTGTTAAGTCTTTGCAGGAGCTGTATTCAGATAACCATAAAAGAGAAGTTATAAAATCCAACTGTGTCATTCAAAGCAGAGAGCAAACAGAAAAAAGTCAGACCATTTAGTAACTTATCTCAATTTAATCAAGTTGCAAGCACATGAAGTATTCATTTCTCTGCCAGCACTGTGATTTTCAGATGGGAGGCAAACCTTCAGGATTATTCCAAACAGTTCTCACAAGTTATTTAAAAGTACATATTCATTATTAATAGCTATTTATCTTGTTTCACTTACAATGAAACTCACATCTGAACTCTTTATTGGCTTAAAAAGCATTATTCAACCTGGTTAAAGACCTCACTTTCACAATCCAGACTGAAAAATACAGCACAGTCATGACAGAGCAGGTAAATATGAAGGACAAATGCATAGATGCTAACGTGAAAGGCAACAGATCTCACTCACGTTGGGAAACAAGGAGGAACTGAAAGAGAAAAGACTGGGAAGTAAGCAGAAGAGGAAAGGAGACAAGAATAAGCACTAACAACCTGAGTCAACATTAACAAGAAAAGACTCCCTGGAGGGAAGAGGTCCCTTTCTCATGACTCTTCTGTTTATTGATTCAAATGGAAGTAGATAGATACCACACTGTGGGCCTGTTTTCTAATTAGCAAACAAACTGAAAGCTATAATTAAAACATCTGATTTATAGAATGCATGAAGAGCAACCTTACTCTTTTGACTATGACCTATTTAGTCTGTTTTGAGCTTTTTAGGAGTTCAGTATCAGAGTGGAACATACGGGGGAAAAGTAACACCAGCACAGTTTTTTCCCATAAGCTAAATAATAGGGCATGGAGTAGGTAGGTATCACATAAGTGGTAGACAAAACCTTGATTTAGATTCTAGAGCTTGTAAACACCCTACACATTGCAATTTTTAGTTACTGAAAATCTGTATTTGATCTTTAGTCTGAAAAAAAAAAAAAACCCAAACAAAAAACTTCCCAGATAATTTTAGGGTGCGGCAATGTGTCAAATTTACTCATTAAAAAAGTCACAGTTGACATTGCTTTTTCTTCCATCTCTTATATAGGAAAGATGCTTTCAGCACACTGTAAATCAGTTGCATATCCAATGTCATTAACCTTAACACAGTCTTCCCAAGGTTTTGAAGCTCTGCAGTGTCCCTGGTCACGCTCACAGCTTGCAGCAATCACGACTAGGTTGCAGACATACTCCCACCAGATTTTCTGGATCCAATGAAGCCACAAGAACATATGTGTTTGCACTGATCCCACGCTTAAGCTCACCACAGGAAAAGCTGCTCAGACTTGCTCTAAGCCTGCAGTTAAATGGAAGAAGACAGACAACTTCCAGGGCCTGACCCAATATCCACCAATTTCTCCCGGGGACTTGGCAAAGGCAGCGTCAGCCTGTCCGTCAGACCCCTTGGCCTTCGGTGTGCAGCACACCCAGCTCTAGGAGCTGTTTCAAAACCAGGAGCAATGTGTCTTATTTAAAACCTGCTGGTTTGTGAACTTATCTCCAAATACTCCCACGAGAAAACAGTGAAGTACCAAAACTCAGTAGCAAAAATTATTGATATACTGAGTAACCTGTAAAGGAAAATGAACACATTTCTCCAATCACAGAAACAAATGATTGGTATTGCTTCTGTGAACATTAATAAGGCCATTTATTTACTACTAGTAATGCAAGTTTTACAACTTTTTATTTCTTAGGTCTTATTGGTGACAGCAAAAAAAAAAAAAAAAAAAAAAACACAACAGGGGGAGGATGCAAGGACAATGGAGAAGAGATTTTCACTTTGATGGAGCACTGAGGAAGTACCAGAGGCTCTGTGTGTGTTACACCAATAATCTCCCTGGCTGTTAGCAGTGAGCTGGATGCTAAAAAGAGACTTAACAGGGAAGGGAGCTAAGACACAGTGCTATATGCCCAATAATCTTCACTGACCAAAATCCCAAAACTATGTCATCTTTACACATCTTCAACGTTTTTATTATTATGGTTAAAAATGTCAATATCCAAAGAGTATCTGATAATGCCTTCCAGAGTAACACCTAGGAAGAAGTCAATGAGTCGGGTGGTAATTTTTTTGGTTTTACACTGATGCTGAAAACAAAATTCATTTATCAAAGGGGGAATAATATCTATACTTTGAAGTTTTGTAAATATCAGGGAATTTTACTGGTAAAACAGGAAAGGAAAATAATTATACATTTCACCAGCTAAACCCTACAAAAGTTAAAATTGCTGGGAGGTTACATATGTACATATTTCAGCTGCCTTTCAGCATTTTTACTGGTGGATCAATCAAGTGTTTCTCAGTGATCTAATTCTGTCCCTGCTTTGGAGCATGCTTGGGTAGATGGATTTTTTTTCTTTTTTTGGACATCCATGTACTAAATTTGTACAAATAGCTACAACTTCTGAACTCTGCACAGAAAGCAGAAAAGACATCCCAACAAGATGGTGAGTACTTTGCCAAATTTTAAACAAGCTTAAAATACAGAGCTTCTCTATATGGTCAGAATAATATATTTTTGCTTAACTGCTTGATAGATACTGATGAAAAATTTTGCTGAACTTGCGCCTTGAAAAAGCCAGGCTGCATGATTTAGCCAGCAAAGGAAGCTCCTGTCTAATCAGGTAAAATTTCAACCAACCAACAGCTGAAACTACAGCCAACTAAAACCTGCCTCTTATAATGGAAATCCCAGGCGTTAGTAATTGCAGGTCACCTGCAATTGTAGACCAGTTCTGTCCACAAGTAATTTTATTTTCATCCATAGAAATGAATGGAGTTTAGGGGGAAAAAAACGTTTACTTATTAAATTCAAAATACAGGCTTCAATACTGCTCTGGTTTGATCGAGCCAAGCAGGAACAGAATTCCCACCCCACTTGTTTGCTGTGGTTACACAGCCCTGTGTTATTTCCACTATCTCACACACAGAGCCAGAAGTACTTGGAAGATGAAAATACTTTTGCTTTCAAATATTTTCCTTTTAAAAGCAGAAATCTAAGTGTAATTCTATGAATGCATTATTATTTTGGAAGCACTGCTGAAGTCAGGAAATTCCAAGTCAATGCTATATTATATTCATTGTGCAGATGTACCACTTTCTATTCCTCTTTTCCTTGTTAAATATAACCTGTTGTGGCGTATTTTTTATTACGGAATGTGCAGCGGGACAGTTCTGCAGTAATGCTGGAATCTCCACCCAGGGGAGATTGGTTACATCTGAAAGTGGATGGGCAAAAATGAAGAGTAAAAAATGGCTGAAAGCAAGCCACTGTGTGCCAGAAAATGGAGCCCATAATCCATAGGACTTCACTTGGAGAGATTCAAGACGCTGCTCATTTTCAGGTAATTATCTGGGGTGTCTCCCTGATGGCCCACAAACCAGTCACTTTGTTATTTTTTTGTAACACTCTGTATCAAAAATTTGTTCTCAAAATTCTGGGAATGATTACTAATTCAGATACTTAGTAATTCTCCTGTTCTTTATGCTTCAACATTTTGGAGCAGTTCGTTCTAAACCACTTAGGAATATAAAGTAATAGATACAATTATATATATATATATATATAAAATTAAAATGAGAAAACAAACAAAAGCCACAAAAAAAAAAAAAATCAACAAACCCCAAGAGTTCTCAAGCAATTTACACTGATTTACAGCCCCACCTGTTCTTCCCAGACATAGGTTAGTTATCCCCTTGCCTCAAGGCTCTGCCTAATTGAGGATCCTTAATTACCAGCTCATGCCGCAGGATGTCCGATCCGCTCTGCTAACGGGTGCCAATGGCGCTTTCCCCCGGGGGATGCACAGGGGGGTCCCGGGGCAGCAGCACCAGGCAGGGGCACCCACCCGGCTGCCCGAGCCCTCCCGAGGCTGGTGGCTGCCAAGTGCTCCCCAGGAGAGTTTCCAGAAAGCTACAGGCTAATTACCCTCAACAAATTTCATTGGATCAAGTTTATAATTGTGCAAATTGTTACAAAATACTAAATACACTGAAAACAAAAATTTGGATGCCGTGTACATCAATTCAAGCAAGAAGAAATGGAGACCAAGCACCAGCAGCAGTGTGTAGAAGAGATAGAACACTGATGCTGACAAATCTTATCAGTAAGGTCCACCACAGACAGTTCTGTAGGTAGGTAGTACTGACTGATTGATCACCCCAAAAATCCTGTGGATTAAATCAGTGGGATTGATGCTGGGTAGATTCTGCAATTGCAGTACTTGGGTTCCAAGAGTAATGAGGCTCTCCTTGTATTTTCCTTGGATATTCAAACGAAGAGGCTATGAAAGCACTCCAGCCCTCCTCTTTCTTTCTTTCTCTGACTTCCTAAGATTCTCAGCTGTAATTAGAACTCCCAAGAGTTCTATGTATTGACTTAATGCTGACTTGACTCAGCAGAATGGGGTGAAGCATCATCTCAAACCTCCCTCTGTTCATCTCAAAGAGCCCTGATTTCCAGGGAAGAACTTCCCCAGCCTCTCTAAGTGCCTTCTGTAGGTTCCCACTCTGGGAGCAGTTGGATGAGCAGTGCTGTCAGGCAAGGAGGGAGCACACTCCCAGTGATGGATGCATTGCCAGCAAGCAGAGCACTCAGCACTGGTCAGATGGACTCTGTTTAGAAAACACATGGTTAGAGCCTGACAGAGCAGCTCTGAAAAATTCATAATGGAAAATGAAAACAAGGTGATTACCTTTAGCCTTGTGGAATGTGATCCAATTCCTAATGGGACAGACGAAGAGAAAAACCTGACACTCTGTTTAGTGCATATCTTAACCCCTAAAATGTCGTAACATATAGTCAACATATATTAATCTTTGTGTTCTATTATTATGTTTAACTGTGACATTATTAAGCCACTACTCCTTCTTATTTTTTGCATAACCCTAAGCCAGTAATTTCTTAAACTCTTTGACTCTCTTTAGACAGGAAGGTTATACTCACTTAGCATCTAACAGAGGAATTTAGCTTTTATCTGATACTGCTTTGCATCTTACTTCAATATGTTTTGATTAAATATGGCAAGCTAAAATATTCCTTCTAATACTGGAATGATGTTTTTCTTTTAAAAGGATCCCAGATGGTCAGATAACAGAAGACAGGTCTGTTCACTGAAATTAATAGTAACTTAAAAATTGGAAATTACTAGTCCCTAATATCAAATGGCATCTTCTAAAAGGAAAAATAGAAAAAATTACTGCTACAAACTTATCCTTAAACTTGGTTATTCTTTTCCTTGTTAAATATAACCTGTTGTGGCATATTTTCTATTATGGAATGTGCAGTGGGAATATGCATTCTCAGGCTAGGGATCAACGTCCTGATATTAATTGATGCCTGTATTTCCTTTTTGAGATCATATCTTTTACTAGAATGTAGAAGGGCTCTACAAAGCCTGCTGATGGATTGTGATCCAAGGAGCAGGAGTGTTCCCATGCCTTCAGGAGGTAAGGGATCTCTGTAACGAAACAGCACGCTCACCTTCCACACACGATCTCAGAGAATACAGGGAGAGCCATATGGCATGGCCTAAAATTAGATATAACTTAACATAGTACCTAATTTCAAGGCCACAGAGCCTACATCTGTTGGAACTGGGTGTAGCATGAAATGTCAAATGCGGATTTAGATCCAAGTAGGACTGCAAAAGGGAAGTGTTCTCGACATTCTTTTAATTGATGAAGAAAAGAGCTTTCTGATGAATTTGTTAAGATTCTGAGGGGGAAGAGCAAAAGGTTTGGAGAAACCTGCATTTTTTCTCATCAGGAAAGTGGAATAAAAAGTATCTGGAACTTTTCTGCTACCTACTCCTCCACACTACTCCCCAAAAGAGATATGTCCCCTTAGTTGGTAGTTAACAGTATGGTAGAAGTTGTTGGAACAGGAAAAGACTAAATGAATCCTCAAACACTTTCCTTGGTTAAGGAATTTTCCATTTTAGCTAGTTTCTAAAAGTATTTGGTAAGACTACTCTGACAAATGAAATACATCTGACATGATGTATGACCTTCCATATATTGTATAAGTCAAAATCACACACAACCATCTGCCCAGGACTGCCTTCCATGGAAATTCCAAGATCATCTTCAGAGTGGGCCTTGCATAACCTGGATCATTAGGATTTGGAAACTATTTTCAACATGAAGGGAAGATACATTAACACATTGCCAAGCGACACACCTTCTCAAGCTGCAGGAAGAGATGGGGTAATGTAGCTAACATGTTTCGGGATAAAATTAAAACTCCGTGACTGAAAAGAGAAGAATTACTATTTCCATTCTGTAATGTTGCAATCTATGCTGGATATAGCTGGAGCAGCTGAAAAGAACATTGATCCTACAACTGGAAACAGTAGCCTCTTCAGCCACTTCAAATAAATGGGAGAAAGGCTGGGTCTGCAGCTGCTGGTCCAGCGGAGCATTTTTAATTTGGACTACTGCTGTTTTCAGTTTACTAATACGTGGGGATTTGAACAGCAGCCTTGGCTGCAGTGGGAGTAATCTCCTGGGAAGGATGGGGCAGCCAGATGCGGGTATAACCAAGGGATCATGAATCTAGGCCAAGCCCATGCCTTTGTGACCTTCCTAATCTTTAAAAATAGCTTTATGCATGTGTGTATATATACAAACAGATAAATTGTAGTAACAGATATTCACCATAAATGTTACTAAAATAGTTTTGCATGTTTTTTAACATTCTGAAAGGTAAGAAAAGCTAATGAAGAAAGGCACTCTGAGCTCTGGTGTAGTAAGAAGTGACAGACAACACTGTGTAGCAAGCAAGTAAAAGAACACACAGATGAATTTACATGAAATATTTCCATTTCATTTTAGCCATGGGCTTTGCTCTGGTACATTTGGTGATTCCTACCTGGCTGGGTACTGTGTCTATATTTTCTTTTATGTATGAAGAACGGCCTGTTTGCTAAGTTTGGCATTTCAGACTAGGTAGTCGCAGCAATGGACAGGTCTGTCTGTTTGCTTTTTTTTCTCTGATCTTGCCCAAGTCAACAGAAAGGGTTATCCATCACTATTGCAGAGGAAAAACAGGCTGGGAGAAAGGCACTAAAACAGTTTTCTTAGGATTCATACCAGCATGCATCAATTTAAGGAGGATGGAGACCCAAGCAATGCATATGTCCTTAAAATGCAGTTACAGAGTCTGTAAAACAAATGTAGTGCATTACTGTTCAACAGAAAATGTGTCTGTGATTTGACTCAGATTAAGACTAGGCTGTAGTTAGAATGTCTTGAAATAGAGTCTGAAAAATAGTTGCCCATAAGCTACTTGGCAAAGGGGAAATTAACTGGAGTTGCAAACACAATTTTTCAGACCTTCTGGAATAAACATTTAAGCAAGAAACAATGTCAACATAAAAACATTACAGAACATACAAACACAATTTAGGAGCAGAGCACTATTTAGGAAGCAGTTAGGAATGGAAGACAAAGCATTCTAAGGTGAAGAATCCAAGGTAGGTACAGTCCTGGATTCATGGTGAAGAACATTATTGAAGGGAGGAGTTTATCCATTTTGCAAATTAATGTAACACCAAAATTAGCAATGAATCCCATGAAGTTTTTGACATTATTTAGAATAAATGGCAGGGCACCAAAGTACTGTTATTAATACAATTAAGTAAATTTCTTCTGTCCTTCTCTGAAAGATGCTGCAATGATGAATCCAAATACCTCTGGCTGCAGGAACAAACTTTGAACTTTAGAATTGCACATCTCTGCACAAAAAGGCCTCCACAGTTATCCTCTCTATGTTAAGAATGCCCAGATGTTTCATAAACATTTGTGTGGATTTCAAATATTTATGGGGGTAAAAAAAGCAATTTTTTTTTTCATGCCATAACATATACTTTGGTTTCCTTTGGGGTTGAGTGAGATATGATACATTATATGAAAAGCCACAGAGGATGGCCTTGTCATGAAAGAGTATCTAAATGTATTTGACAAAATAAACATCTGTTACAGGTGAGCCAACAAATTCTAGGACTTCTCATCCCACAAAACTGAGAGTGAAAATTAGAACAGAGGAATGAAGCAGTTTCCAAAACACCAAACACCTCATGACAGGAAAATATACCTCACTGATTGGACTGGTGTCAGGATTAAGAGACAGGCTGGAATTCATCTCACTTATGTGCCTGTGAGATGTGCCAGGCTCTACTGACTAGATCCTCACTAACTACAAAGCAGCTGGAAGGAATAGCCCACAAGTAAAAACGTGTGAGGCAGCGGAGTCCCACATATGGTCACCTACCATGGTCACTAAACAGGAATTAGACATCACCTGCAAGAACTCAACTGTTCAACTGAAGGCCTACCAACAGCGACTGAAATAGGTAATGAATCTTTGAAATAAAACAAAATTACCTAAAACAAATAAAATTTTAATTTTTTTTTTGCAGCAGATAGTGATGCCTTGTGAGGGCTGACCTAGAACAGAGGCTGGGCAGAGTTAAAGAATAAAGTAGGTATTTATTAGAAGGCCTCGATGGATACACCTGGGGCAGTACAAGAGCCCAGCCAGGGCTACACCCAACATGAACCCAAAATGGTCACAAAAAGTGGAGGACTGGCCATGAAGTCTCTCACTTTTCTAAGTTCTGGTCCATTAGGATATTGGAGGTAATTGTCCAGTTATAGCTTTAGCTTATGAGGTCCCATCCTTCTTGTTTTCCCTCTTCATTCCATCATTGTTTATGTTCTTGGGCCTGAGATTTGGATGGGTTGTCCTTGGTCCCCAGCTAGAGAAGGAATTGTTTTGTCTACCTACTCTGTGAAGAGAGCTCACCATCTCTTAATATGAAGTTCAGAACTACACATTAAAGCAGCACAGAATCTGAAAAATAGAAAAGCCAAAACCTGAGGCATCAATAGCTTTTTTGTATTTGCAAAACCATGGTCACTCAAGATGCTGGAGACACCTACAAAGCTCTGAATTACTATTTTCAGCTTCTGCATAATTCTAGATTGAATTCTATTCTTACTCAGGATTTTTCAAGTAAATTCTCTGGGCATGTGAAGATCTGCTTCTGGTATTCCCGAATCTGCCTAATTCTTCACTCTACCTAACCACCTGCAGATCTTTAAACTTGGTTTTTCTCTACCTAACTGCTCTTCAGCAACCAATTTGGCCTTTTCAGAATAAGCCCAGCATGCATGAAACATTGGGTATGATCAATCTTTAATATGAAATCCCAGTAGTCACCGAGTTCCCGCAGGATATTAAAAACCACGGTTCAATTATATTCTTTTCTAATAAAAATCTGAACCATTGTCATTCAGCAATGATGGAAATTCACCTTCCTAAAGAAAATTCAGATGGTCTTCACATGTACTGATGGATGTTTTTGGTTATAAAATACTTAAAATAATAATGGAACTAGAGAAATATTATAATCTAATTGCCATAACATTTATCTAAATGGTGTGAAGAGTGTTTTAAAGTTCTTCTCTTAAGATGACGCAGGAGCTCTTGTCGTTTTACAGTACTTAGTCATCAATAAGAGAAAATGAAAGCTCTTCATAATATCTAAAGCCCAGGGATTTAAGATACTGCCCACCATAGACATCTCTGTTCAAATCTCCCCAGGAACAACAGGGAACCTAATAAAGTGAATTTTCAAAACATTTAGTTCATAGAAACCTGTGGACCACCTGCTCTCCCTTAATAATTACTCTAATGCAGGCTTTTAATACTGGGGTGAAAAAGACATTTTCTAGATGATCTCACAAAAAATCTTTTTAGAATTTTTTTTTCCACAACGGAAAACAGAAAACCTTATTATTTGGATGGATCCATACTAGGCTTTTCTTTTTGATAGTGCAACCCAAAATTCTTGATATGCATAGCCTTACATGAGAATCACAATCCCTTTCCAATTCTGTATCAACACATGATTATTCTTGCAATGAACTGCTGTCGCCTGCTCCAATTAACTCAACTCAGATATAATTACACCTGAATTTTACATAGCTCTGTAGTTCCAATAAGTTTGGTCTATGCATCTGAGTTTCAAACATATTGCATTTTAACACCATATGTTTGTAACTATCAGACAGACCTTACCAATCCTGAGAATCAGACAAACTATGCTGAGTGCAACAAAGCTTCACTTCACATTCCAGAAATTAACCGTTGCAATATCTGTTTTCCTTATGGTGTTGGCTGATCATTTGTTGAGGTCTCTTAAGCAAAATGAGACTTTCAACTGTATTTATTTGTTTGTTTTGTTAGACACTCATACTTTTTTTTCTGTTTTTCTTTATGTTAATTCTGTATATTCAGAAGACACACTGTGAGCTCCAGAACAGCAGCTTTCCTTTTATGTATTAACAAACATTCCCTGGAGAAACATTATGCACTTAAAGTGAGGAAAAACAAGAAACGAGCGATAACAAATGACTAACGCCTAACATTAGAATGTGTTTCAACTACTAAAAACCCCCAGATATAAATGAGAAGGCTATGCAATCAAATAATTAAGAAATCAGTTTTAAGTTGGGATTTAAAGAGCTGTACAGACATCATAACAAAGGGAATAACCCCAAATGAGAGCCAAATGAGCAACTGCACAAAACTGTGAGACAGCAAACAGCAAAGAGGGCTGGGGAGCAGAACTATATCAGAAGTCAGGGGAAGTTACAGAAGCAAACATGATCCATATGAGAAAATGTTCACAACACATTAGTATTTAATTAGTATAAAGGGTAAGAATACTTAGCAGAGTCATCATTAACAAAGATGAATGGAAAATGTGCTGCTATTAAAAGTGAGCAATCTAACTTCACTACAAGTGTAAGCTGATCAGTCACAACTTCAGATGTAATTTTTTAAAAATAGTATTTTGAAGCAGCACTTTGCTACTGCATCTAGTGGTAGAAAATAAAGTGTTGAAGCAGACATTCTCATCTGAAGTTCCAGGTATTTTGAAAACAAACAAACCCTCCCCCAGCTGTTCACTATCCACCACTTATATCCAAATTTTCATTCCAATTCCATTTTGAATACATGAGATTTGCCTTTTGGATGAAGAATGTGGAATGACCTTTCCAAGTTTTTTCTCAAATCATTTTTTCTGTGTGAAGGCTCTGAAACAGAGATCACAATGAAAGCTAAAATTAGTATAAGAATGGAAGAGTAGGTCCTTGTTATATTCAAGTACATTCATTTTTTGCAGCATACTAACCTGACATAGGTATCAGCACAGGTTAATTGCTTTCAAGAGAAAAACAATATGCAACAAGTAGGGCTAAGGGAGAGCAAGAGAAACAAAATGGGTTTGAAAGCCTTTGTGACCCTCACAAGCACTTTTTCTTAATAAGGAAGATGTTAGAAAAGTCAGTTGCATATGTGCAAGTCATTATAGCTATCTATGTTATGTACTTTTTGATGATTTGTGGCAGAGTTGCACCCTCACACTTACATCTTTCAAGCTGGTCCAATCTCCTCAAGTTGTGCAAAGACATGACAATTTATTAGATCTCATAAGCTTCAAGCTTTAAATGTACAAGTAAATTAATGGCAAAGTACAAAAACAGAAAACAAAATTATGAGATGAGGAAAGTGAAAAAAGGTAATTTCCCATGATAAATATTTACAGTCTGCTCTAAATGAATGGGAAAATTTCAAGCAGCTTTACCATTTTTGAGACTGTACAGCATCCCAGGCCATACCTTCAAAACTTATTAGATTAATTTGGAAGCATAAATAGAAATTGGAAGACCATCTGAAAGGCACTACACTTCTATGTTGTTACCTCACCAATTAACATTTTATTCAAGATTAGTTCCTCAGCTGCAGCAAACTGTGTATTTCTGTGTCACTGTTCTCCTAACAAATCTTTCAACTACAATTCCTACAGAGGAGTAAAAGTGCATTTAACAAAAATCAAAAAGAAATAATCATTAACTGAAAAATAAATTTTAGGAACTGAGATTCCAAGAAATACGTAGAATTGAAAACAAAGCTTCACTAATGGAAATAAAAAAAAAAAAAAAGAGAATAAGAACCTCCACAAATCAGAAATAAAACAAGAAACAATACACAAGAAACAATACTGAGTTGTTTTCCAGTGTAATTTTCAATTCATTAAACTAAATGAAAACATTTAAATCTAGAATAATCAAGATACAATGTGAAACTTTACTTCGTAAGCATCAATAAGGAGTAGGAATACAAACAAAGGACTGATTGCTTTTATTTAATGATACATACTTAAGAAATCATAAATCAAAACAGAACATACAGGAACATTTTTTAAATGGAAAAAAACCTGTCTGTAAGAATCATTACCTGGTTTTTGCACATCCATACAACATCATCATAGTGTGACTATGGAAGTATTTTAATTCTTGTCTTCAGACAATGGGAATAAATTTCAAAAAAGGTGAAATACAGCAGCCATGCAATCTCATGTTTTAACTACAATAACCTATTCAGGTTGCCTAAATTCCCATACAAATTATGTTACTATAAATTGCTATGGATGACCACTGTCTTTGAGTTTCTCTTTTAAATATATATCTTCTCAAGACTGCCACATTTAGGAGGATGCAGAAATATACCTCTTCACTAAGATTTTGCAAATGAACATCTTAATTAATTCCTGCATCCTTGACTGACAAGTCAGACTGAAAGCTGTGCACCATAATGGAAAACTAGAGTTTCCATTCTTGAAGCACGAACCAGTTTAAATTACATATACAACATGCTCACGTCCTGCAGAACATGACAAAAGTAATAGGAATGTTAACTAGATGCTTTGCATCCAGGATTAGAAGGATGTGTTAGGTAAAAATCCTTTTACAGCGGCTGCACCCTTAATTTAGCATAGTAAATAATGGGAATATATATACAAAGACATGAAGTACCCAGTTGCTTGGATTCAATACAACAAAGTTTAAAAATCAAACCCCCAAAACCCAACCTGTCAACATATCTATTTACAAGTTGCGAATGAGACACTTTTCACAATGAATAGTGATTGGAGTCATCAATAACTTGGTGCAAAACGTTAATCTCTAGTTTTGTTTTTTTTTTTTTTATTTTCTAGACCTCCCTGGTCTCAAAGATAACATATACCAAGGTTGCTTTGTTTTTCTCTTCTCATTTATCCAAACTATAGCAGTGTACAGCTACCAATGTTCCTGCCAGTTTCAGTTCTGCTCTTCAGGAACTAATGGGCAGTAGGAGTTGTCACCAGTTTCTCCCAGCTGCTTGGAAACCTCAGGAGATACAAGTTCAAACAGACACTATGGCTCTTGGAAAATGAACACAACAAACACCAGGAGACTGTTTCTCTTCTCATTCTGTTAGGAAACGTAAATTTCCCAAAAGGAAGAGACAAGAATTCTTATCCGGAGGTGAAAAGTGACAAGATTCAATGAAAATAAGCTCTTCAAAGTTGCTTAAAGAGGGCCTGGAATTTTGTGTGGGCATGCAGGAGAATATTCTTACAAATCTGCAAATATGTTTACAGATATCATTTATTATTTGCAACTACCTTCTAAGAACGTGACTAAATTTAAGGAAGTAAAAACTTTGTGAGAAAAATTGTACATCATATTTTGGTTCATCCTCAAATTCATCCACAGAATGATAAAAAGCATCTAACAATTCCAAAACACCTTAAGCACCCATTTGCAAACAGTTTCACAGCCACAGGTTATCTTCTGCACAGACTTTACAAGCAGGGATGTTGAACTAAAAACAAAACTTTGCCTTAAAATTTGTAATTCGCTCACTTAAAATTTGAGCTGACAAGTTTCACTTTTATCTTATATTTGGTTTCATGTTGCAGTTCTTAGCCATCCTCATATTTGGGGTTCAGTACTCCCAGCTGATGCCAAATCTAATGCTTTTGAATGACTCCTGTTAGTCCATCAAGCACTTGGTACTGTTTGATTTGCTTCTTTCATCACTCTTAGGTAGAGCCTTATTAAAATGCTGAGGTCAGCAGCCAACCATCACTGAGTAAAGGCACATATGTAAAAACATTTCACCTAAACTTAAGGATTTTTTTGAGAACTATCAGACAAATGACTGGCACCTGCAACCAGTGCTTTCATGTAAGTATCCAAAACCAAGGCTTGGGGGTTTTGGGGGGTACAATTGATTAGGAAAATATTCCTTTGGATCTTTACCTAAATCTGCATCCATTTTAGCCCAATACTTCTTTTCTAAGCACTTCTGATTGTCCAGACTTTTGTGGGAGCTTCAAATGCAAGGTATGTCCATAAACTGGCAGTGCTCAATAGTTCATTTCCTATAGATGTGTTATGCTGCTTCCATGAAATGAGGTGACTTGCTACAGAATGTGAATATATAGCATGTGGATAGGACAGTGTAGAACAGCTGAAGGCCTCAAGTTCTGTAGTGTATAAATTTCTTATTGAAAGTATCCCATTAAGAGAAATGCTTTCACTGATATTTAATTTACATTTAATTTCTTTAGATAAGAGTTCCCCAGAAGCATAGAACTATAAATTCTACAGAATCATGCCAGGATAAAGAAAAAAAGGAGAAATAAGGAAGCCTAGAAGCAAACTTACTAAATTATTTTATTGCCTTAAGTAAAAAGCAAGAGTAAATAAATAGCACAAGTGTTTGATGGTTTTAATTTTTATATACATTAAATAACTTTATTAAGCACAACAGAGCTTGCCTATTAATTATCAGTGAAAAATTACTCTCTTCTTTTTATTCGTTAAGGCACAGAATTTTATACCTCTCCTCCTCTCTGCAAAACCGGGAAGTACGAGCAAGGAAAGCCCGAGCGCGGCAGGCTCGGCGCACGGTGGGAACGCCGTCCCTGCGCTGCAGCTGTTGGTTCCCGCTCAGCCCCGCAGGAGCGGCCGCCGGTCCCGGTGAGCCCGGGCGCGCCCGCAGCGCTGCGCGCCCCCCCAGGTGCGAGTCCCGCGGGCCGGGAGCGCGGCCCCGCGCCGGGACAGCCCCGCGGGCCGGGGGACCGGGCCGGGAGCGCGGCCCCGCCGCACCTGGGGGCGGCTGCCGGGGCCGCACCTGGCAGCGGGGCGGGCGCGGGGCCGGACCCTCAGCGCGGCGCTGCAGGGCTGCCCCGCGGGGATCCTCCTGCGCTGCGCCGCCCCGGGGGCCGGCGACCACCGACACCCCCAGCCCAGCCCGGCCCCGCCCCGTCCCGCCCCGCGCGGGTCCCCCCGCGCTGCCGCCGGCGCGGGGGTCGGGGGTCGGGAGCCCCGAGCCCCCCCCCGGGCGGCGCGGCCGCTCCCGGTACCTGCGGGCGCAACTTTTCCCTCGCCGCCGTTCAAACGCGCTGCCGTAAAGCGCCCGTCTCCCGTGGCAACAAGGTTCCGGGCGAGCACTAGGTGTAGGAAGGTGATGTAAAAGTAAAACCACCCAGTGTCGTAAACCAGGTCCGGGGGGGAGGGGAGGGAGTGAGGGGGGCGGGCGGGGGAGGAGGTGACTGGAGCATTTAGACACCAGCGAGCGGATCATGGCGGATGGCCCCAGGTGTAAGCGCAGGAAGCAGCCGAACCCGCGCCGCAACAACGGTCAGTCACCCGCGGGGCAGCGCCGCGGCCGCGCTGGGGCGGCGGCGGGGCCGGGGCGGGGGCCGGGCACAGCCGTCCCGAGCGCGCAGGGGGGAGGTCGGGCGGGCGCCAAAGTAATTCCCCCGCCGCGGCTCGCCGGGAGCGCGGCTCCCTCCGCACCGTTATATCCGCTACCTGCAGCCTCCCTCGCCGCCGCCTCCCTCCTCCGCCTAGCGGTGCCTCCGCACTCCGCCGCTGTCCGGGACCGTTACACGCTGCTTCCCCCTCCAGCTCCGCGACCGCCCCGCCGCCGGCAGCGGGCTCGGGGGCCCCCGGCCGCGCCGCCGCCCTCCGGCCCGGGCGGGGACGCGGAGCCCCGCGGGGAGCGGCGGGGGAGCGACCCCCGCCCGCCCGGCCGCGGCAGCCCCAACTCCGAAACTTGTTACCTGCGCGCTACCCCGGGCGGAGCGGGGCCTCTCCCCCGGCCCCGCGGGCGGGATCGCCCCGCCGCCCGCCCGGGAGCGCCTCTGCCGCCCGCCGGAGTTTCCTCCCCGCTCGCTCGGCAGCGGGTCGGCTCCTCGCCCCCGGCCGGCGCTCGCCTTTCTCGGGGCGGCGGTGGGGGACGCCGGCCGGCCCCGAGGGGACACACCCGGGAGCACACGCGGGGGAGGCACCGCCGCCGCAGCGGGCGGCGATTCGCGCGGGGGCAGCGCGGCCGCCCCGGGCCGGCGCCCCCGCTCCGCGCCCGCCCGCCCGCTCCGCGCCTCCCCGCCCCGCCGAGAGTTGGTGCCCGGCGGCGCCCCGCGGCCGCCCCGCCGGGCCGGTGGGGAAGGGAGGGCTGCGCCCGGGCGGCGGGGGCGGGCGGCGAAGTTTCTTCCCTTCCCTCTGGCTTCGGAGGTACCTGTTTGTATAATAATGGGTGGTAACGGTTTGGCCGGGGGCCCCCGCTCCGCTCTCCGTGCGTGTGTGACCAGCTGCTGCAGTCTATATAAGGAATTACATTTACATTTCAGGCTTAAGGGCTGCTGTGGGGTGGTGTTTTTTCCCCTTTGGTACGTGTGTTACTTTAAGATGCAATGGGAAGGTACACGGCGGGGGGAATAAAGGCTCGTAACACCCACTCTCTACTTATTTTCTGGAAAATGGAGAAGTAGTTCGGTCCTCGTAGCACGACTCTTCGGAATAGGATGTAGAGTAGGCAATTTTGTAACCCTCCTTGGCAATTTTAGGTTTTATGTGGCATTTCCTGTGCAGGGTCACAGATAGGAAGGCTTTGCCTGCGATCTGAGATGTTTTCATATGCAGTGAACGGTCTCCGAAATAGATCGGAGTCACGATCGGTGCTTCACCTCTCTAATCCTCCCTGTTCGGGGCATAACGTGGTGATAAATGACGGCCTTTCCAGGGGCTAACGGGTTGGTTTGATTGCGTTGAACTTAAAAGGGTTTTCTTATTTTTGCTGTGTGCGTTTTCTAGCAAGTATTCTTGTTTGCACGCTCATGTTATTAATTCCTTGTCCTAGTGTAAATATTTATATTTAGCTCATGATTTGGCTGTGTTAAAGGTAAGTTTGGAAAGTGCTTTTCTCTTCAGCTTATTAAAAATGTGGATGATCAGAGAAAGGGGCTTTTCTTGTTGCTGACGACAACATGTGTGACATGTGAGTCTGAACCACCCAGCGTCTGTGCAGGAGCTGTAAACATGTTTACCTGAACAGGAAAGAAAATGGATTTTTCTCTTAAAGATCCAGTGATATGAATACCATACTCCTAAAGCATATCAACAGATGACTTGAGAGAGAAATTTTCTGAAAACCTGGCTTTTGAAATCGACGGGGAAAAAAGATCCTTGATTGCTGCAGCAAATGGCAACTTGTGCAGGTAGAAAAAAAAGATGGTGTTTAGTTTTCTCCTGCATGCATGTCAGCCCCCTCCTGTCTGCTGCTTTCATTCTCAAGGGAGGGATTTATTTACCACGCTTGCTGTCAGTGTTTTTCCTTTGTGCTTAATATTAGAAAACCAGATTTAAGGCTGTTTAGCACAAACCGTTTTGTCTGCAGCGTGTATCACTTGCAGAAAACAAAAGGTGTATAAGATCTGGTATCATTCCAGGTATCTTTCATCTTTACCACTTTTGGACCTCATTCCTGCACCTACTTTATTATGTAAAGCCTCTGAGTCTTTATCAACTAGTTCTGTAATGTAAAATGTAGTGTCTTGGTTTAGGCTGGTTTTGGTTCCTTTAATTGAGGAATTAAAACCAACTTAAGTCATTGTGCATTGGAGCATCAGGATCGGTTAGATAATAGAATCTGGATAATAGACATTTCTCAGCAGTGGGTTTATGTTTGACTTGCAAATATTTACTGAAGAAAATGCATAGAAAAAAATGTTAACCCTTTAAAATAAATAAGTATGAGGCTTTTTTTCCCCCCAAAGTCGCAGAATGCACTTAGTTCTTATAGGTATCTTCTGTTAATGAGGAATGGGCATAGGGGAGATGCATAAGCAACTGGCTTGTTGATTGTAGTATAAAAAATAAAAGCATTTTTATGTTGTGTCCTATCCACGTTCCCACAGAATATGAAATTATTACAGACAGATTGCACTAGACATCCAGTATGCCAGTTAATAATACTGGTCTATGGCATTGAGTATTGTAAACTTTTCTTCTTTTTATCTCTTGTTAAACTTAATGCAGCTAATCTTACACTGTAAACTTTTATTTTTTCTCTCTGTGTTTGGGAGCCATCCTGGTGCATTAACTCTAGCTGGAAAGACAGTCTTATCATCTTAACTCTGGATGGTTCCTTTTCTACCTTGTTTATTGGTCCCTACAGGAGGTCAGCAAAGAGCCAATTGGTGCTGCCATTAAGGCCTCCACTTAGGAAGAGATCTGGCACTTCCTACCTGAAGAAAACTGCCCTGTGTCATTGTCTTTAGTTCTGGCCAATACACAACTTCTTCTACAGCAGGAGAGTTAACAAAGTGTTGAGATAATGTGATACAGCAGAAACACAGCACTGGTTGGGAGTCTCTCATCCTATCGACTTCTTTCTCTTCTCCCTCTTTTTTGGTAGAAAAATGAAGAGGAGGAAAGAGATACATGGTTTGGGTATTTTTTGCCAGTCATCTGCATAGTCACACTCTTGTGAGACTCCTGAGTAGACTTCAAATAGATTCACTATCAGCAAAGGTTTTCTTATTCTGAGTTGGTTTGCAGACAGGATTAGTTGCTTTCTTAGCTTCTCTCATGTATGTTACGGGATTTTCTTAGTTTTTATTAAACAGCAAAACTAAAAGTGACGCATGTTGTTCTTCAGCAATGCTGTGAGATAAGTAAAAGAATATATTTAAAACTTTCCTTCCTAGAGTGAGAAAAGATGTCAACTTAAAGTATAGATGTTCTGAAAATAATGCAAGTATGCCTTCAGATTTTCAGATGCATATTTGATGGTGAAAAGAGGAATGTATAATTTGGGTGAATTCTGCATGCTGTCAGGTACATGTGAGGAGAAGATATAAGCCAGCCTTGGTCACAGTGAGTTCATTACTAAAAGGTTATGTTGATTGACTTGTTAGAGTGCTATTTCAGTTGCTTTACAGTTGGTTCTTCTCTCTTTTTATTTCTATTAGGTAACACTTTCATATAAAGTTTTGCTACCAGGTGGAGAACTGTAAGATGACTGTACGTCCCTCTGAATAAGGCAAAAGCATATTTCTTCTAGCTCCAAGGTGTTGGCTGCCGGCAGGACGTCAAGTGTTAGTGATGCTTGGGATACAACATTCCCGGTTGTGCCTGTCTTCTCTTGCCCCCTTGCCTTTCTTTTTTTGCTAGGTATCATGTTTTCACTCTAATGTTAATCTAAATTTGCAGTTTGGGATTTGTGGAATGTAGCCTGAGTTAAAATTCCAGGCACAGTGAACAGGTCTACATGGACAACTGAATTAACTGTTTGAGACCAAGGAAACTCTCTCTTATAAACAAGTAGTACTTCTGTTTGAGCGTTAGCTACTGAAATATAGTGTGAGTTCTCTTAAAAAGGTCACTATTTCTTCATTTTTCTCTCAGCAGTCAGTGCTTGTTATTTTAACAGTTGTGAAGCAGGTTGTCTTATGGTAATTAATTACCTGAGGCAGTTGGGTGTTTTTAAGGTAATTTGTTTCCTGAAACAATTTGCCTTGCTTGTAGGGCTCCATACCTGTGCTGCTGAAATGGTTAATAAAAAGTAGCAAGAAGGTGAAACTTTCCTTCTGACATGGGCTTCCCACTCAGAGAAATCAATCAGTGTTTTTAGTTACAAGTCTGAGGATTTGACTTCTTTGAATTCAGTCCAAATTTTCTGCTGAATATTTTTAGTTACATCAGGTAGACTCAATGGGGAGGGGTTTCTGAGGACTTTGGGCTTTATGACAGGTCCTGTTAATTGGTGTTACTGACTTTGGTTGGGCCCTTGCTCTCTGTGAGCAGCTCCTCTGTGGACAGAGTAGGAGGAAGGGGTTCTACAGCTGTTCCCTCCTTCCTTCCCCTCCGAGACTTCGGTTGTGGTATTTGCCTGTAATTTTTTCTTATACACGTTTTCCAGTGCTGGGGGGAGAGGCTGAAGTACTCTGAAGTCAAAATATCACTGTAATGCCTTTCCTCATGTGGAAACATCTGTTTTAATGGAGTTTAAAATGCCAGTGAGAGATGGCAGACACTTTTAACATGTGTGGGACTCTGTATTACTATGGTAAAGAAATAAAATTAATTTCTGTGAAACTTGGGTTGTAGGTTTTTTACTCCGGGGTTTTTTAATTGATTTTTGATCAACTGCTCTCTATTGCAGAGAAACTGCTGAAACTACATTATCTGGCCAAATGCTTCTTAAGCATCCCTGCTTCTAAATTCAGTCATTATTATTTACCAAAAATATAAGCTTATTGCTGAAGTCATTAGCTGTTTGTAGTCACTTCAAAAACCTTTAGCTAATTGATATTGCAAGCCAATTGGAGTAGGTGTGCTTTGTCAACTGTAAACAGTACATTTTGAGTCTCTGGAAATCATAAGGGTTCTACTCATGATAGGTTTCAAATGCCCAAAACTATAGGTTGAAACCCAAAAATTAAATTGTTTTTATGTAGGCTTTTGTACCATATTGCAAAGTACAGTTCCAGATTAACTTTCAGCTGATTAACATCAATATTCTTGAGTTTTTGGTGGTTGTTGCTTACATTTTTCGAGAGGACTCGCACCTAGGATCTTTTCTGCTTTGGGCGAGTAAGCAAAACCCTGTCTTTCATTTGTGTTCTCAGAAACATTGGTGCTTCATTCTGGCAGCTATAATAGGCCTGTTATTTTTGAGAACTAAATTCTCAAGTGACTTACCCAAGGTCACACAGGAAGTCCATAGCAAGACTGAGTCCCAATCCATTTTTAATCCTCAGGACTACTCTTGCATTTGGCTTGATCTAGAGCCTTAAAGGGAAAGAATAGTTTTGTCACTTGGTAGTCACTATTCCTTTCAGCTTAATTGTTAAAGTTCTTTCATATTTACTGGAATATTTTTGCTTCCACCAAACAAGTGGCAAGACGCAAAATTCAATTTTGTCGTAAGCCATTTTTAGGTGGTATTAAGATAGTATTTTCACTGGTGATGTTTCCTGTCTTCATAGTCTATGTAGTGATGTGTCAGAAAAGTAGAGTATTGTCTTCTGGTGTGTTTTGTATTTCCAAAACTTATGTTCAGTGATGCAAGGGTGGACAAAAATAAATCACATCAGGGAGGAGTTAGTTAAAGACTATGCTGTTAACATCAACACCCCTGCTGGGATGTGGAGGGTTTTAAGGGGACTGTGCTGGAGTTTAACATCTGGGCAGAAATTATTTCATCAGATGTTGGTTTTGTTGTGACAGTAATGACTAGAAAAAAGTCTCAGTGTATTAGTGATATTTCTAATATTTCAAAATGGTAAGTAAATAAAAAGCAGAAGTCCTCCTGGAAACAAAACTTTCCCAGGAATGCTTAAATAAGTGCCAGGCCTGATAAGTTGACTAGACTGGGTCAAACACATGCAAGTCTAGGTTTTAGCACCACAGCTGCTTGTCACAGGTGGAGCTGTGTGGGAAGCAGCTGTGGGTGCAGGTGGGTGCTGCTCCTGCCTGGGCAGTGTGAGGCAAAGGTGGGTATGCAGAGTGTTCTCATATCTTCATTTGTGAAGATGTGTGGTTAGCTCCACTCATGAGACACTGCAATACGTCAGTCAGGATAGGGATTCTTTCCTGATGAGGGAAATGCTGTTGGAAGTGTTTAGTAGTTTAAAAAAAATATAGACAAATGCCCAAGTGAAGACTGGAGAGCAGAGGGTTGTATGTGTGTGTGCTGCATGGGCAAGGCACAGCGTGTTTGAAGGAGGAAGAGTGGAGTAGGCAGGGGTGTAGTCTGCTCCTCACTGAAGGTCTGACACCTGATTTCTGATGCACCTTGCTGGCCTTCCAAGGAGGAATGTATTTGGCTGCTGCATGAGAAGATCACAGTGGTAAATAGCTTTGACCTCAGTTGGCTGGGTGATGCCTTGAAGTACTGGAATTGTTGTTGGGTTGTGTAGGGGGTTTCATGAGTAGATTGTTTTGTAATACTTTCTATTTCCATGTTATGTTGGCAAGTTTTTTTTGTTCAACCTTTTATAAGCCATTACCTCTAATGCTCTCAGTTGATTTTTTTAGCTAATTATTACGTGCTCATGTATTTCTCAGTCTTGGTTTGCTTTTCTGGTTCTCCAGTTCCTTGCATCTTATTTTATTATTGTTGGAAAGAGTAACAAAAGTTTGATATTTTAAAAAACTGTTCACAGTTGCAACTTTCTAATCTTTGTGACCATTTCTTTCAAGGAAAGACCAGAGTTGCTTTCATTTTTCCTATTGAGCTACAGTTTGTTTATTTAATAATCTATCTTTTTTGCATAGATAAGTAGTATTCCTGAGTGACAGTCAAGAAGAATGGGAATCCCAGTCAAGAGCAGTGAGACTTGATGGATAAAATACTGACTCCAGTTAAATGCAGTATAGCTTTATAAATCTATTTCAGTACTCCTGAGAAAGAATACTACTTCCATCACACAGAATGTAAGCACCTTTCAGGCAGTAAAAATGTATGTACTGAGTCTTCCTGTATCTTGGCCTATACATCCAATTCCTTGTGTGAGTACCTGGCAGCTTATATTCATGTGTTAGCAGAATAGGTGATGGTGAAGTAGAAAGAAGAAACTTGTTAAATTTTTATCTGTATGTGGAGCAGCAAGGCAGGATTCAGATGTTTCAGTTGGTTAGTGCTGAACATATTAACCATGTTTCTTTAGACTTGTACATTTGTCCCCAGAAAGGACAACAGAGAAGAAAGGAGCCTTTTCTACTTTGCCTCACTCTGATTGTCTCAGATGCCATTACTGTAATGTAATATATTTTATTTTAACATGCCTTTTCAGAGCAGCAGAAGTTAACTAAAAATATGCTTTCTCATTTTTGAAAGTCAGTACTGTTTGAAAGCAGCCTGTTTCAGTTCTCTCCTTTTCAGCTGTCATTCCCAGCTGTCACAATCTCTGTGATGTGAGGACTTTACCCCTGTTGTTTCAAAGCAGTTTGGTTAACAGCTGCTGTCACTCAAAGGTTAAAACCTGAAAATGGGCATCCTTTATTGGTTTCCTTACAAATATTTGCTTTATGTTTGGTAGCATCTTTCTTGTTGCTCTCCCTTCAATGTGTTCCATTGATCCTATCTTTGGAGAACTGTGTAAAGCAAATGAGCATGTCTAATGATGAATGTATTCTTAATTATAACTGAAAAAGAGAGCAAAAAAAAGTTGTTTGCTGTGCTGTGATGACATTGCATCCTGTTCAGTTAGGATCTGTGAATATGAGTAGCAGTTGTTCCTCAGTGAAAGGACATGTAAAATTAGTTCTTTAAACACCAAGAACTCTCTATGATATGGGAGTGTATCGGAAGGAAGAAAAACCACTGTTCCTTAACTAACTGCATAGTATTCTGTACTTCTTCTGATGCAGAGATCCTCTCTTTCTGCAGCTCCACTGTTTTTAGCTTCTCACAGGTCAAGTGATAGATCAGAACACTGGAGGAGCTGGCAAGATCATTGGAGATAAATTAGCTGTAAGCCTTGCCGTTCACCATGGTTCTGAGAGTGATTTTCATGGACAGCACTAGAAGGGGTTAAGAGTCTGATGTGGTAGAGAGTATTTTTACCTATGAACTACTGTGCCTGTCCTTGTTAGGATCAAATGCTAGTTGGGCCAGTGATGCTAGAGAACACCTTCAGTTATTGTGATATAAAATGTTTTCATTATTTCAGCAAATATCCTTTTCCCAATTCTCTTTGATAGGCAGCTGACAGACAGTGAGGGCAATTTTCTTTCTATTTTGTAGGCATCCATCCACAGATGTGTATATGGAAGAAAGCAAAATGATGTTGCAAAACATCACAAATGTGGCATGATTTGAAAAAAGCCTGGGGAAATCTATTCCATCTGAAAAAGGACAAACTAAAGAACAGAAAAATCAGGCCTTAACTACAAGACTTAAGTTGATTTTTGTTGAACTGGTAGGTCCCTAAAGAAGCAGGTTGGGCTTTTTATTTGTTTGTTTTCCTAACACCTCCCTCCTCATGTAAGCTAACATAATTTTTATTAATGCCTAGAAGCATCAGGGAGATGAGTTGTCCCTTTTTCTAAGATGCACTTGTCTTTAAACAGTTTTTCTTAATGCCTTGAGGTGTTTTTGCCTTTTGTGCTTCCAGGTATGTATCAGATTTTTCCTTCTTCACACCTTCTAGTCCATTTTGTCATTTCTCTTAAGTTCCTGTAAGCTATCCACTATGTCATGTTAAGTCATAGGCTGGAAAAGGAGATACTGTTCAGAATCTGTAACCTGTTTAATCTTCCATCCTGTTTTGTTTGTCTTTCCAAAGCCTTTCCTTTTCTTCATAGTATTCCTGGTACAGCTATTTGGTTAAGTCAAGCAAAACAGAACCAGTCACACACTACTGGATTCATTCTTATGCTATTGTTCACAGGAAGGATCTAGGTACAGTTTGCCTGGTAAAGAGCATGAGGTGGTGAATAAGGGCTTTGAAGCAGATTTGGAGCTGTAATGACTGGCTTCCTTCCCTGCTGCTGTCCCTTCCCCTTCCTTGCTAAGCATTTTCATTTGAAATACTAAGGTGTGGTCATGGGCATATCTGTTCTCAACTTCCAGTAATTTTTTGCTCACTGCTGAGCTGCACCATAATTACATATGCAAATGTAGTATTTTTTTCCCCCTTCTTACCTTGTACATGTGGGAGAGGAAGATAAGGTTGCAGAGGACCGTTGGGGATGTGCTGCTGTTGAGGAGATGCTGCAGATGGCTGCAGAAGGAGACAAGTACTTGACCTGCAGGACGAGGCTCAGCAGGGGATTTCAGAACTTCTATGTCTGAAAGGCAACAAGAAAACAGTATTCTTGCCAACTTTCAACTTCAGATAGGAGCAGATTGTAGGATGGCTTGTTATAACAACCTATTTTGATACATTCTAGCTACTGGGTGCTGAGAGTAAATTTGCATTTGCAGTACAGATTTGTTTTGTAGACATATATATCTACATCTATCTATATCTATATATCTGTAGCTATATCCAATAATTTAATTTGTTAGACTGGTCTGAATGCTCCCAGTATTAACACAAGGTAGACTTCTGTTCATAAGTGTTGTAATGATAGTAAAACCACAGAGATTAATTCTATGGAACAAACTATTCTGAAAACTTCTGCCCTTCATGGTAAGGCTTACCTTGTACATTTTCCAGATTTGGAATTGGCAGATGTACTGTATTCCTGGAACACTGAATATTATTTTGAGCAAATATTGGAAGATAGAATTGGTTCTATAGTGCAATCAAAATGCTGGGAGACTTTCTGCACAATAGTGAAATAATACCTTAGAAATGAGAAGCAGAATTTAATTGGTAGCTGTGGCATAGGAAAAGGGAAATAGTTCCAGTGACACATCACACAGTGTAACGTGCCATAGTTCTCTCTGTTTCACCACGTGATTAATCACGCCTGCATAGTTCATGCGCTGGTTACATGATGATGAGCCTGGCTTTTACCTCAGCATGTGAGTGAATAAAACTAGTGGCAGACTTTCTGTTTCTGTGAACTAAGCCACTTCACACAAGAAGAATTTTAGCTTTCCAACTGTAAAGGATACAAATAGACTTGGTTGAATAAAAATCATGACATACAGCAGAGGTTTATGATCCTGACAGAAGTTCTTACAAGATGTTTGATGCAAACTGTTGTCTGTGGATCTGATGCTTGAAAAATGTTTTTGGCAGTACTGCTTGTGACGGTGCTAAGATGCTTTCCTTCAGAAGTGAAATAAAATAAGGTGGTTAAGAACTTGAGCAAATATAGGCATTTTCTTTGTTTTAGTATGAAGTTGCAAGCCTTCTCCATTTATTTATGGCACATGCCTGGAAAAAAGTAATTAAAAAGCTCCTTGTTATGCACTACTGTATGCAAATAATTTCATTGCTTTTGCTTTTTCATATGTATGGTGTCGCAATAATTTGGCGTATAACTCTTTAGAAAAGAGTGAGTTCTTTTCTGAGCCAGAAAGAAAACAGAAGTGCTGAAATCTAAAGCTTGTCAAATGTCTTGTTCTAATAGTTTACAGTTGCCTATATTTAACTCTCTTCCTGACTTTTGACATTATTTTTAAGCATTTTGAAGGTCTTGTATAGCAAATTCTCAGAATAAAAATGTTTGACTTTTCAAAGTTTCCAAGGTGCTCGTTTACTGAGTAAAGTCTTCTGGGTTTGTGCCTTAAAGTATCTTAATAGGCATCCTAATGAAGCTTTTTATCCCTTAAATATTTCCCCAACCTGTCTACCTTTAAAGAATTTGCGTGTCTTCCTTCAACCGCAGTTTTAAGTAGGACTGTCAATCCAGTGTGTGTCTTGTTCATTCTTGGGTCTACTGTTGGAACACTTTGTAGCTGAAGTGTGTGTGCGCATGTGCAGCTGCATGAGCTGTTTTCCTGCCTTTTCCTTTTGTCTGTCAAGCTTCTGGCTGATAGCAGATTAGCCATCTGAATGTGGGCAGCAAAGAGTAATGGGCTGTACAGAATGCCCGGGGCTTCTTGCATACAATAAAATGACTCCATTAGAAAGCAAAAAAATTGACAAGCCTGCCATGGACGATGTGTGTACTGGAGATGAAGAGAGTAGCCTTTGGTTTATGATTATGTTATTGGATATAAAATAAACTTAATTTTTTTCAACTGTCAAAAGTATTCCTAGGTGCTTTACAGAGCAGTGCTGACAGTTCTGGCAGGAAAATACTTATGAGCTAAATTGGTGATGTACTACTTGCTATTCCTGATTGCTGTATATGTGTGGGGGAAGGAAGGGAGTAACAGCATGATGGCTCAGTTTCATTTTCATCATGCAGGTGTGTGTGGTTTTTTCCTTTCTTTGAAATTTTTTTATCTCTAATGTTTTGCTTAGTTACAGGATTACATAATCTGCCCTGCAGAAGTGTGTTAGGTTTATTAAGTCTTTTGGAAGATGTGCTAATACAGATTTGAAGGAAATTGGGCCAGGAGCATGGCTGAGACACAGGGAGTCCAGATGCTGGAGGAGGACATGAAATATAAAGCTGTAGAGACTTGGCTCAAGTAGACAAATGAGGCTGTGTGTAGAAGCATAGTAGCAGGAAAACTAATGAGGAATCTTATCAAGTTTTTTTTTGACAGCTATACTTACCCATTGTAAGAATACAGTGTTTAAAAAGCCCTTTCAATTGTCTACAGTTTACTGTGTCACTAAGGAGTAGTGGCTGCTTGTGCACTTGTAACGTCCCGTTACAGCTTTCAAGATGATTTTTTTTTGTTTGTTTTTATGGCATTCAAGCTCTAAAAGGTGCTGTCCTCCATAAAAAAACCAAACGGGTGCAGTACCTTAATTTATGCAAAATGGAAGATCTTCCTGGTTTGCATCTGCTCAGGAAATTAAGACACCTGATATACATGAACTTCCAAACTAACTGGCAAGTCAGGATAAAAAGAATTTGGTATATAGAATACATATGTATTGTTAAAACATGGAAAACTTGTATTAAAATACTTAACTAAACAAACCTCTTTACTCACATTTGGTGTAGTTTGTCTTGCTTGTTCTGGTCTGTTCGATATGTTGCTGTGGTTACAACTGAAATGGACTCTGGAAATCTATGCTTTAGCAGCAAAATGTATGCATTGCAACTTTTAATAAGTAAAATGGGAATACTGTTTGAACAAGCTTTATTTTTCTCATTCTATTAGCTGCTGCCAGGTCTCCTTGTGACTGTTCTGGATGTGGATATTGTTTGTTGGAAGGATTGTGTCCTTCAAAGATCTCCTTTTAGCTACATGTTACACACCAACTTTCCCCAGTCCCTTGGATTGATTTGCCTTAAGCAAAAACCCTTCCTCAAAAGTTCTGCTCCCTTCCTCTATTCCAATAAAATCGGCTGCCCATTGGCTCCTCCCCCCTCTCCCAAAGAAAAAGGAAATAACCAAAACTGATAATACCACAGAGCTCCACAAATGCTGCTCCCTTGACAGCAGTATTAATTCTCTTTACATACATTTTTATTTTGCATTCAGAATTGTTTCTGTAATAATATGGCCTTTTTATGGTGCTGAAGATTCTTAACTACTTAGCAAGGAAGCTGGTGATAAAACTAAAGCTTAGTTAACTATCTCTAACAGTGGGTAGTCTGTATCTGGTGACAAATAAAATACATTCCAGACTAGTTTAAGAGGGATCTCTGGGGTTTTTCTTGCCTCTTCTCTCTTTGCCCCATGTGATTGCTGTGGTTTACTGTAGGAAGCCACTAGTTTCTGCAGTCACAGATGGAAAGGGAGGTATATTCACTGGTAGGTGATGTAAAGATATCTGAGTAAGAATAAGAAAGTGAACTCTCTTGGGGGGGAAGGAGTTAGCTACATATTTGACAAATCTTTCAGCATCTGTGACTTAATTGGCACTTCTGAAAGCAGTATGTTGCACATTATTGCAGCTTAGGAAAGTTGTATTTATGAATATGAATAAAAAGATCTAGACCTGTTCTTGTCTTTTGCAGGGTTTTTATAGTTACATATTGGACTGAGAAGGGCATTGCCTTCAACTGATTTGGCTGGCATGGCTACAGTGTTGTGCTGTGGCTGGTTTTCAGGACAGATATGGGAAATTGCAGAAGAGCAGAGTGGCAGAACAAGAGATCATCTTCACTTAGCCAGAAGAAAATGTGGAAAATGGGGGGTTTGTTATCTTAAAAGTATTTAGGTACAGAAAAAGTATTCTTTTGGGGGATAGTTTTACTTGTGGTGTTGTTTAAGGTGTAATGGTGACACAGCTGACTCAAACACCATATTATGAAGGAAGTTTGCAGTTGTGAAAGGATCTGTGCTAATGTATTCCAAATATCCATAAAAGAAGTCTTGAAATGGGGTACTCCTCCTATACCATTGAGGAGTGGGGTGTGTAGAACCCAGTGTCCTTGCTTCCTAGAGTTGAGTGATTGCTTGTCATTAGTGGCAAGTGATATGGTATGTCAGTCTGCCTGACCAAGCAGTACACTTTCTAAATGTCCCTTTCAGACAAATTCACTAAAACCAGGAATTTTTAAGAATTTCCAAACTAACTGCTAGTGCCAGTTAGTTTGGAAGTCAGCATTTGGTTAACTAGTATGTTTGAAGTTCTCCATTTAAAAATACACTAGTGAAATATAGTCCTAGTACTAATGAACAGGATTAGCCCTCAGTTATAACAGCCTTTGGGTTGATGCTTAAGATCTCTTGGTAATTTTTTGTTGGCAAATACTAGTACAGCAGGATTGGAATCCTGAGTTTAGGATGTGATAATTAAGAGTACCTGCTGCAGAGCTATGAAGTGGCATGGGGCAGAAACTTGTAAATCCATGTTTTTCAGGTTTAAAAAGTAACCAGTTCAGAATATTTATTGCTAGATTTAATTCAAACTACAACATATTCTAAAACTATGCAAACAGGTTGTCTTTTGCTGATTGGAGTGAGGAGGATGTGGAAAGAGCTTAGTGTCTCCTCTCTAAAGCATCTAGTGAACAAATGATGAATTTACAGAAGGCCTTGTGCAAACAGAAGTGCAATGCATGTCACAAAATGAGATGCTTAGAAAATGCAGGCCTGGAAGGTGCCTTCTTTATCCTTCACCTTGTGTCCTCCCCCCAGTTTGACTGTTGTGGGTCCTAGTGGCCAGCCCTTCCCTTAAGCTTTGACAAACACAGTGCTGTGAAGGTGTGGAAGCTCACAGCTTCAGGCTGATTTGCTCTCGCTCCCTATTTGAGCCTAGAACCATGCAGTTTACCTGTGATTTGTCTGTTGTTTTTCTTAGGCAGAACAGATTTGTTTCTGCAGTAGACGAGTTAGGGTATGTGAAATGTTGTTTGTTGCCATTTTTTCTATGTGTTATAGGCCCTGTGTGAATCCTGGTGACTCGAGCAAACATGAAGATTTTTTTAGATGAGCTGTATAGACAGATGTTACAAAGCCTCATGTTTTTCTCCTTATTCTGGAATTGAGTAGTTCTTAAAAGAAGTTAAATGAGTCAGTGCAATGTTGTCACTCCTGGACGAAGTAGTGAATCCTGTCATGCTTATCTAGCTGTCCAAAAGCGTCCAGATTTTAAGTGCAAAGCTACAGTGTATTTTCACCTCCATTCTTCCCCATCTTCCAAGCAAGACTCTTCTAGAGATGGGAAAAAATGCTACCAAAAAAAGCCAAATCTATGTTTTTCAGCTTAAATAAGGCATATGATTATCTCTGCTGTAATAATAGGTGGTTTAGGTTTCTTGGAGCAAATGATGCAGTTCTGGAAAACCTATGTGATTATTGCAGAGTACTTCAGTGGACAGTCTCTGATACAGTTGGGAACTCTTTAATTTGGGTGACTTGCAGAGACTGAAATGCAATCCTCAGCTGATCGACCTGTAGCATATGAGAACAAGGAGTGTCAAGTTCTGTTTTGGAGGAAACGAGTATTCAAAATCATTCAGGTTCATTCACATGTTCTTGCCCTTAGATTTCCTTTTGATGTTGACTCACAATGGAGTTCTGGAAAACCATGCAGCCAAAAAAAAAAAAAAAGTTGATATTACTGCTTTGGGTGTTATTGAGGAGACTAAGCAATACTTCTGATTCTATTTCTTTTTGTTGTGTTTTTTTAAGGTTCTGTTAAATGAATATTCTTTCTCATATTCCCAAAGTATCTGGTAGCCATCACAGCCATCTACAAAAGTCAGAATATTCTGAAACTAGTAAGCAACTGCACAAACATGACAAATCTGTTTGCTTACACAGCATGGTAGAATAGGAGGGATTTCTGTACCATCTTGAACACAACCTGCCAGGCATTAGGAAAGCAATGTGCTTTGTTCACAGCAGGGGACATAAGGGATTTGGAGAGAAGTGAGGCCTGCATTTCCTTGAGATGCTTCTGTTGTCATCCTCATGTGAGAAAGAGTAAGGGCTCTTTAGTCATCTCTCCTGTCTCAAACCCTCTAGAAGTGTTATTTTTGTTGTTTTTCTCCATTTCTGCAAGCAGGACACTCATGGAAAGCCTACATGTAGGTTTCCATTTAGGCTTGGGGCCTCTGGAACAAAATATTCAGTCTTTGAGTTCATATAAATCTTCTACTTTTAATGGAATCTTAGTTATTCATGTGAGAAAGGTGCAGATGAAGTCATATTGAGCATCTGCAGGATTCAGGGGGCCTGTTTCCTTAGCCAAAAAGAACAAGCATATTTTGTGCTTCCTTGAGAGGTAATTTTTTTCTCCATTTGTCAAAAAAATAAAGACTGTCTCCTGCCTAAAGGTTATTTAAATTGATGCCCTAGTGTTTGAGATGAGAACATGTAATGCAACTAATTCCTGTCAGTTAATGGTGTGTGTCCCACTAAACACAGCCCTCTTGCTGCTGCCTTGAGAAGCAGTCAGTGGGGCAGTCCTGAGCCTGCTGTTACCTGGTTTCCACCTTTGGTGGAAACTGTGAGGAATAGAGGCTGCTTTTTGGCAGATGCACTGGTAGTGCTCTGGCATAGGAGCTAGAGGTGGTAGCAGTAGGAGATGTTGGTGCCTTACTCTTCAGCTTGGGGGAGTCTGGGTTGCTGACAAAGTGACAGAAAAGTGTCTGATTGCCAGCTATGGTGAGCCAGCATCCTTATGGAAAACCACCTCCTGTAATAGAGGGAGGTTTGAGATTCTCTCCGGTTAAGACATCTGCTGATGTCTATTGGTGGCAAAATGCTGCATTATTTGTAAGACCTAGGAAAGCACTGCCTCAGAAATGCTGCTTTTTAGGGTTTAGACCTCTTCTTCTGCAGTAAAAACAAATAACAACTTGCTTGCTGAACTGTGACCTGTTTTGGAGTGACAGCCTTGCAGCTTGCTGAATCGACAGCTGGGCTTGCCACTGTGCTGCCTGGAGCTGAGAGTGAGCTTCACAAAGGCTTTGGAAGAATACATTTGTTTTCCTTCCCTGTTGTTATTTCTCAGCAGGCTTTCAAGTTGCAGGCTCTCCCACTTTTAGTAGCCCTGAAGCTTCCCAGCCCGCTACTATTTCAAGTTAGTTTCTTTAAATATCCTGAATGGCAGCTGGAAGACTCAAATAATATTTGAGAAACTAAGAAAATCAATGATAAGTTATTTGATAAGCCTTTTTGAGCTCTCTGGGGTAGCTAAGTGATTTAAATGTGACTTTTTTTTTCTGGTTTGAATCAACTAATTAACTTCCAGTTAGGTAGGAAAAACTGTGGATTTGGTCTTTTATGTAAAGAGGGAAGGATATAAATGGTTTGGTCAGACCTTCCTTCTAATAATAATTCAATATTCTGCAGATGAGTTATGTGAGTTGACATGAATCTGGCTAAAAAGGAAAATGATACATTTTTCCAGATGAGGTAGTGCCAATTGTGAGAATTAAATGTTCATGCAAAAATTATATTATCTCTGAGCTAAATGTTGCTAAACGTGCTATGACACATTTGGTTGGCATAAACTGTATGTCAGTGTTTGTGGTGATGGGGCTTTAAACTAGTTCATTTCAAATCCTAGCAAGCAGCAGCTGAAACACTGCCGAATGACCTTTGACATAGGGACCCATGAATGCCCCAAGTATGATTTCACTTTCACCACGTTCTTTGTGAATCTGAATGCTTGTCAAATCAGATGTGTGTTTAGACCTTTTCACTGAATATGCTTGGAGGGAAAGAACAAAGCCTGGGGTCAACTTGGCATAATCCCTGCGTTTATCTTTATTCTATTATAGCGGCTTGTGGGGGATGGAGTTACTATTTTCTGTGAGGTGAAAGTGCAAGTAGAGTGTAGGTAGGCTATCTGTCTTTTCTTCCAGACTTTCCCAGCAGCCTGACTGGTCTCCCATGATTTACTTGTGTTAATGTATGGCTGACTAGGCAGATTGCTGGTTGAGCCATGTGCTTTGCTAGTTTTTTCTACCCATCACTGTTCTGTAGCTGCTGTGCCTACCCACTGGTGTAAACAAGCACCTCTGGCTTGTCCTGGGTAGCACATGCAGGAATGGCTCTGTGCTACAAAGTGCTTTGTTCTCCCCACTGGATATGAGAGAAGAAGTAACATGGGTTTTCACATTAGGACCACTTTTCCTTCAGTACAAATAATTTTTTAATTTATTTTAAGACATAAACAGCTTCATATGGTACATATGCATTTTTTGCTTTTGCAGGCTATTAGTCACACTCAAGTAAGGAGTGACTAAGTCTGTTATTAGCCATTCAAATTGGGAAAGCCTTTGTCTCTAAGGGAAGAACCGGAGAGTTCCACGAAATGATTGCTATAGACTTTTTGCAGTATTTTTAGATTTTACTCCTCTGGTAGATTCACTTCACAATACAGGATTGTTTCTGTGTGGAGCTGGAGTGGTCTGAATCTGTAAACGAGCTATTGTGCGGTAAAGTACAAGTGGGTGGAGGAACTCCATGACAAAAGGCCTAGTTACCTTTACAGTTTGTTCGCTGTACCTCATGCACTTTGTTTCAGAAGAAAAGCACTATTCAGCCACTGGAGGATAAGGAGGCAGCCTTTCACACGAGGCTTATGGGAAATTTCTCTCTGACTTGGGGGTTTTCAGCTCGTGTACCCTGCACCTTCTGAGGCTTTCCCTGAAACAACTTAATGTGTCTCTGGACCCTGTGCATCTCAGGGGGTGAGCACTTTCAAGTCTGGTGCTTTGGCCAGTGTTTTCCATCTTAACACATGCTCTTGTTTGGGGTTTTTTCTGTTGGATTTTTAATTAAATTTTGAAATATTTATTTTTAAGGAAAGAGTGTGTTCCTTTGTTTTTTTAAAGGCTTCCAAACTAGAAAATAACTCACTCTCATTAACTTCAGAGATTTAAAGCCATTAAACATCAAGGAGATCTGTCTTTTTATATATATATAACTAAACCTGTTAAGAGTAATTGTGAAATTCTGAAATTCTTCTTTAGTTTTTAAATGAAACTTTGAAGCTTGATGTCCTCAGCAGTTCCCTTCTTCTGTGTTTTTTCATTGTTTACTTTCTCTTTTCATAGCTTAGAGGATAAGTAATTAAAAACCTGTTCATTCTGCTTGAAAACAAATATGCT
This sequence comes from Calcarius lapponicus, assembly GCA_039654755.1. Lineage (NCBI taxonomy): Eukaryota > Metazoa > Chordata > Aves > Passeriformes > Fringillidae > Calcarius > Calcarius lapponicus. Next base: position 14,990,819 of record CM077464.1, on the reverse strand, counting down.
TCACTCAGCACCCAATTTTCAGATTTAAAACACTTTTGCACAAAGAATTGCTCTTGAGCTGGATGTTTTGAGGGTTTGAATTTTTTTTGGAAGGAGAATTGTGTTACTTCAGTCCATCATCGAAGAGGAGATGCTCCCGGGAGAGCAGGACACTGCTTCTCTTGTCTGACACAGGCAAGCAGGGGATGGCTGAAGACAAGCAGCTGCCTCACACTCTCTCTGGACATGAACACCCAAAGCTGGCTCCTGCTTTCCTCCTGCTTTCCTCCCAGAAGCACTGGAAGGTGTACTCAGCCCCACAGGTCGCAGCCCTGCACATGAGTTGGAACTAAAAGACTTCAGCCCAGTAAAATAATTTTTAGTTGAGGCCTGGACCTATACTTGTGTTAGCTATGTGGGTTATGGAGGCAGCAGCTGCTGGCAGGAAGGCAGAAAAGGTATTTAGTCATCTCTTGCTGCTTTAAGGAATATGTTTAATGCCTTTGTTTGACACTACCAACATAATTTTGCGTAGAATCTCAGGCTGAGCAGCATGGTGTGCTTTTTTGCTTGGATCCTGACCTGTGTGCCCTCTCCCTATCACGACCTGTCTTGGTTTGGATATTGCACTTATGTACCTGAGTGTCACTAGCCTGCATTTAGCCTGTAGTGTTCTTTGTGGCATGCTTAGTTCAATTGTATAATATTAATGACAGCAAGAACTTGGATTTTAAAACCCCTTACTGTTGCAGGCTGTAAACTAGTAAGTTACAAAACATGCCACAATGCTTACTATTTCTCAGTATAAGAAAACTCTGAACAGTTCCACCATAGTTGAGTGAAACTGATAAGTGTTTTTCAGAGCTGTTATGAGCTCTCATCTACTAGTCTTGGGTACTTGTAGATAATACCAGAAAATCCTTTGCTTGTATTAATCAGAATTAAAAGGCAGGAGTCAAATGTTCACTTTTGCAGTTTCAAGTGTTTTAATTGGTAAATCAAACCTTCTGTTCTTAAAATGGTACTTGTATGTTATGTACTAACAGCTTTTCTTTTATTTCTGCCTCCCTCCTATTCTCTCAGGCTATGAAACTACATGCTGTGTAAGTGTTGCTATTTTCTTTATGCTCTCTGTTTCCAGGCTGTTTTAAACTTGAAATGTTAAGGGAGGTTTTCTAGTAACTAATGCTCCCACAGCTTCTCCATTGGTTTCTAAGCCTGGTATGTTCTCTTGGGGTTCTTTTGGGTCTAGTGGTGCGAGGGTGGGATTTGGAGAAGCATCTCTACCAGCTGTGAAGTGAAAAGGCTGAACTGGAGAAGCAGTGCTGGAGGAAACAAACCCACTGTTTTGTACCTAGTTGTGAAGCTGATCTGATTTCACAGTTGATCCCAAATGCCGTCTAGCTCAAGGAGACAGCTATAGACCTCAGTAATACCAACAGCTGACAATTCAGGAATGTAAACTTGTTGGATTTTACATTTCTCTTACTGTCCCAAGTGCAAGTGCCTGGAGGAATGAATGAACTCTAATGTGCCTTAAAGGCTGGTTTGAATAGTTGAGACCATAAAGGCACAAACAGATGTGCATTCAAAGCCACAGTTCCTGGCAGAATTGCTGACCAGAAGCCTGCCATGTGAGGGTCCTTCAGCTCATCTACCCCTGCAACTTGTTGTGCTGCTGCAGAGTCTTTGTGCTAATTTGGGAAATATTCCTTCTGAGGCCTGGAGCCCACTGGCATAAAGCATTCCTTCAAACTGGACTGAAATCTATGTCATACCTTCCTGCTCTAGTCTTGAGCTCTTAAACAATGTGATGTGTTGAGCATGTGAATGGCCTTACCTCAAAATGGCAACTGGTGGGTTTGTCCCTAGGTTTCTGTCTGTCTGGGTGGGAACAGTTGAGTTGAGTTCTCTTGAATGTCTGGCTATTGACAGCCCCAAGGCTTTTGTTTTTGTGTTGGGCTTTAGCTAACTACTATCACTTGGTTATGTTTTGGAATACTTCATTCCAAAAGGAAAATTAAAAGGTAACTCACCTGTTCATTTAAAAATGGCTCTGGTCCTATTTAAGTAGCAACTACTAAAGACTGAAACAAACCAACAGCTCCACACTGCTAGTACTGTGGAATTGTTTTACAGAATTTTCATTTGTTGGTTGGTGTGATTTATTTCTTGAAGTCCTGTCCTAGTAGCTAAGAGGATGGAGGACAATCAAAATAATTACCAATTTAGGTCCTTGGGCAAAATAACAGAGTGGCTGCTCCTTGGGATTACTTGACAAAGTATTAGATGGCAGAAATAATATCCTGTTAAGTAAAGGTTTAGGGGAAGTCTGGTGGTCATGTTGAAAAAGTAAAAGAGAGGAAAGAACAGCTTTTGTCAGACTTCAAGACAGCAGAATAATGCAGAATCACTGTCATGTTATTTGCAGCAATATTTTGCTCCCGTCTTCCTGTGACTGCTGCTTGAATCTGTGCTTCAATATCTTGATTTCTTGACTGAAAATCATTCCTGGTCAAAGTGGCAGGCAAGCCCAAAGGAGAAAAAGAAATAATGGATTGTAGATAGAGTTTTCACTCACACTCTACCTTGGAGAATCCTGTTTGCCAAGAAAGCCAGGTGTACACAAACACCTCAGTACGCCAACTGTTGGCAACTCAAGGGTTAAGAATGTAGCCTGTGCTTTAGCTGCTTTCACTCTTCTGTCCTTTCCTCTGACTGTGATACTAAGGAACTGAGAGAGAGGGATGTTAGCCTGCATAATTGTCAAACAAGTGGTCCCAGTGTTATTCTATGGGCAACCAATTGATGCAATCTGTGGCTCTGTCAACAAGTGGATCTGTTATCTCACAATTGGGAGAGATTAAGAACAAGTGGTCAATTTAGGGCAATTCAGGGAAGTGGTGCTTTGTTGTCTTATTGCAGTGTCTGAGCATGCCCTAACTCAAAATCTAACTTCTGTGTTGTAGGAGTTTTCTGGTGTGGGATTTTTTTGTTTGGGGTTTTGTTTTGTTTAGAATAAATTATTTTCTTCCACTCGACCTTTATTTATTTAATTTTCTTGTTTGTAAGTGCAGAGCTATGTATATCCGTGTGGCAACTGGGAAAAATGTGACACAACTCTAATAAAAAGATACATCCATGTCAGCCCTTCCCTACTCACACAGTTCATGAATGAAGGATGGTTTCCCTCAGCAGTTGTATACTGGAAGTCATTCAAATGTGTTGCTATTTTTAAAGACAACTTTTGTAGGGCAGAATCTCTGCCTCCTTGTGTATATCTAGAAACTATTTTCTTTTCATGCAGACTGAAACTTGTATGGAATGTAGTCAGACTTCAACTCCTTCTGTTAGCAGCTTTCTTATTGACTTCTCTTTACCCCTCCATCCTTCTTCAGAAAAGGGTTTTTTAAAGGACTGTTGTCCCAGGGGTTGCTTATAGCGTGTGTATGTTTGGCCTATCAGCATGCCTATGTACTTTGGCTGTATAAATTGTAGGGTTGGCTCACAGTCTTGGGCACCTGAATTTAGATGCCAGGGTGTGAGCTCATTGCCTGTGTTCCCATTATAGTCTGCAGAGTCCTAGCCAGTGGACCTGAAGAACTGTTCAGCTGGCTGAACATAGGTGTCTGCTTTAGGATGAGCAGAATATACCATTGATTTTTAGTGGGAATGTAAGCAGCTAGTTGATGCAAAAATACCTGAATTTAGGTTTTACTATCCGTGAGCTGTCTCACCTTAATGCTCTTTTTACCCCTACCAGTCAAAAAACTGTTTTATGGTCTTTCATTGTTAGAACTCCCTTAGTGAGTTCTCTCCTTTATTACTTTATTTTGAAAATAATAATAGTGGTTGAAATTTTTTGAGCACTAAAAGCTACATCTTGAAGATGTCACCTGTCTAGAGCTTTCTCTAACAATCTAGTCTTTAGTTCTGTGTCACTCATAGAGTGGTATGTTAGTTCAGCTGGGAAGCAGGCTACCTGCCCTGCCCCATGTATTTTCCTTCAGAACACCTTGGTATCAACCCATCTCACTCAAGTCAGGTTTCTTGTGTCTCCTGCTGGGAAAGGAATGAGCTTCTTGCAATCTATATGCTATCTCAGAGTGTTGTGAGGAAACAGCAATGAGGATCTGCTCTTTTCTCTTGTTCAGTTGCATGTTCTGTCATAGATGGTCACAACTAGCTTTTAACTTAAAATGTTAATTTCTGTTGATTACTTAAGTAGTGCTTTTGTACTGAAATGGTGATCATAAATGAAACTGAGGTATTGGAGTGGGAAGGTTTAATAATGGGAAACGCTGCTTTGAAGCTTTGAATTGAGATGTATCTGTGAAGGACTTTTTTTTTTAAGTAGCAGTGAAGTTTTCAGGGTCTTGAGTTCAATGTGATTAGAGTAATTGCTAGTTGTTTCAGATCAAGGAAGAATCTATTGTGTAGCTGAGCAACTTAGACACAAAAATATCTTTTACTCCGTTCTTCCTGTATAATAGTAGTTGCCTTCTTGGAGGTTTCTCCATAGCCAGAATGCGCATCTTGGATTTTGCTATGTCCTCAGTATTCCTAGTGCTCACTAACCACAGGATGCATTCAGTACTTAAAGAGTGAAGTGGCTGGAAGGGGGACAGCACAGACAAGAATGAAGAATGGTGCTCAAACAAATAGATACTTTTAGTTAAATCTCCCATACTGTACAAAGTTACAGCTGAAATAGTTCCATCTTTTAGTGTTCATGCTGTGCAGTGTTGTTTTGACTTCATTTATAGAAATGAATAGATTTATGTTAGAAAAGGAGTAGGTTTGCACCGCTGTAATAAACTGGGGGACTGGTGGAAGGCAGAGTAGGCATCCTGTAGGAATTCAGCCTGTAACTGGGTCTTCCAGAATCTCAGATTCTGAGATGAAGTGATAGGATTGTTTGAACCATTCCTACAGGTGTAGATTTCTTAAGGGAAGATCAAGAGGGTTGGTATCTCAAACTTCATGCTGATTTTTTTCCTACAGTGTCTTGTTTTGCAAATAGAAACAGAGGCAGTCTGACAAGTATCTTTTCTTCCTTTTCTTCTCTGCCATAACTGTATCAATGTAGTATCCATCTGCTTTGAAACATAACTTTGTATCTGGAGGTTTTTTTGTGTCATAGCTTTTACTTGAGAGTTAAAAATTCCTATTAAAATTACAGAGGAGATAAGTCTATATGCATAACTGTATTAAAAGTTTTGCATTAATTTTTCCAAATTTCCATTGAAAAGAAATAATTTAATTTCATGGACTAAGCAATATATTAATATATTTCTGTAGAAATCAAAATCTCTTGAAGCTGTACAAGAAGCTCTATGGAAAGTCACCACATTCCTTCAGTGATCTGGAAATGTGATATTTGGGTGAAAATGATCTGTGCAGTGTTTTCTTCTGATCCTTTCATGTTAGTCTGAATTTTAAGAAGTCTTTGGGAAATACTTAAAAAAAACCAAGCCCAAAACCATATTAAAGCAACATATTTTTAGCTGTTCCAAATACCCTTTTGAAGAATTCAAATCCATGTGTTTGATAGTTAAACTTATGAAAAATAATATAAAAGAAACTGGTGATCTGAAAATAATTTGTTGTATATGTAGCAGTAAGTGAGATTATCTACTCTATCAGAAGGAATGTTCATATTGACCTTTTGGGGATTTCAATCTTGAATAGCTTCAGGTAGAATGTAATTACAGCAAACACTAGAAAGTCTTCCAGGCTGTAGTTTCTCACTGCTGCTAATGTGTGCATTCCTTTGAAAGGATAGTCCTGGAAGACACTGAAGTTTGTAGTTGCCAGCTGATTGTGAGTTTCCAGGACTCTGAAATGTCTCCCTGTTGACAGGAAAATGCTGGGGAGTTGGTGTTGCAATTGTATATGTCATTAGAGAAGACCAAAGCTAGAGTATCATGCCTGCTTCTTGTACCAGCTCTTCAGAATTGTTGCCAGCATGATATACAGGAAAGACTGTGTCTGTGTTCATATTAAAAAACAAACCAAAGTTAAACAAATATTAAAATACCCAACCAAAGCTACCACCACCACAAACAAAAAACAACCCCCAAAAAACAGAACACCAGACTTACATTAAAATTCTAGCAAAACAGTTAGTGCTGAGAATAAACAAGCCTAATTTGAGTTTACCTGGAAGAAGAGTAGGAAATGTTTTGATAAGTCACAGAGGAAAGAAGCTCAGAGGAAGATGTGAAAGCTGAAGTTGGGTAGTTCTAGCAGGTAAAGGCAGACGCCTGTTGCTTCTCAGCAGTTACTTCTAGCATAGCATCTTCTACGTGTCAGGTCCTAAAGACAGTAAATTTATTGGGGAATTTACCAAACACTAGTTTGTGATGATCATAAATGAATTTTTAAAATGGGCTTAATAAGCCTTTTTAAATAGCAGTTTCTGTGTTAGCCAGGAATCATGGACATCTTGAGCTGGTGGCTGAAATTGTGTTCTGTGCTGCTCAAGGTGGCGGACTAGATCATCATGCTGGTATCTGTTTTTAACCCGGGGGGGGGGGGGGGGGGGGGGGGGGGGAGGGCACACAAACAATTCTTTGCACATTTGGAAATTGATTACAGGCTAGATATAAAATTTCTGTATTCTGAGAAATGTTCCCGAATACCGATTGCTTAAGAAAAGTTGGGAAAAGCTTCCTCAGATGCAGTTTGGTTAAGATTACATGCATGAAATGCATCTCTAAGTTTGGAGAATATATGCAGCCTTTTTCACAAATATTCTTTTATGTGATAATTTGACTGTATGTCTTCTATGCTTGGTTTAAAATAAGTATGCCAGCATCCCTCTCTCCTGGCAAAAGTACATTGCAGGGAAAGGGCTGGTGGGCAGCATTGGTGTCTGTGAGAGCTTTCTGCAGATAATGCTCTTCTGGGTTATTTGCCCCAACAGGTAAATTGTAAAGTTAATTAATAGCTAATTCTTACACCACCTCCAGTATTGAGTTTTGTGTGTAATCTAAACACTTGAAGAAGGATGTTCTTGGGCTTATAACACAAGAACAGCAGGTAAAACTCACTCTCAGGTAGAACTGTAGGTTTTTTGCACTACTAATATTTTCAAATATCAGACTTCTGAGTTCTCAAATGATGCACCTGGCCATACTTTGAGGGCTGGGTGATGCTAGGTTCTCTTTATTGGTCACGTGTGCAGGAGCTGCTCACAATAAGCTGGAGATGCTCTTGGTCTACACCTGATATCCCAGATTTCTTTCAACTAGATTGTTGTATTGGGAAGAAACATAGTTACACTCTACAATGTATTGGCTGCTGTTGGCTTCTAAAAGCTCAGCAAGGAGTGAGTGCGCTGTTAACATCCTTCTGTTACAAGATGTATTTTATTGTTTATCCCTCAAGATGTTTGAGCATTTTTTTAAAGTCAGCTTTAAACTTGGGATGCTGTTGACTGGAGTGGAAGGAGAAAACATGCATTGCTGAAACTGTCAATGATAATTTCTGCTGATTATTGAATGGAGTAACTGACAAAAGTGGCTGTTTTGATTCTTGCTCTTGTGCTGATGCACCTTAAATCTCTGATATTACCATTGGAAAGGCTTTGATTGCATTTTTTATAGCACTGTGTATATGTAGTAATTTTGATTTATCTTCCAGAAGGGAAGAAAAGTAGTTGTGGTGTTTCAAGTGGATCAGTAAGGAGGCAGGAACTCTGCTGGTCATCAGCATAACTGCAATTCTAATTGCCAGCTATATTGCAAAGCAATGATGATCATGTGCAATAGTAATCTTTTTCACATTTTTCTCTTGGATGCACTCTTCTGTAGGCTCTTGCTAGTGCATTGTAATAATGGTTCTAACCTACAGTGTTGCAGTTCCAATGTTTGCTTTTTCTCTGAGGTGTTTTTCTGCTGGATGTGTGTGCTCTTTGATTATCTACCCTGTGCTTCAGCGTATCTAGGGTGCTTGGCCTTCTGGAAGCACAGCCCAACATGAGCCTTAATTGCACAGCTGCCAAGGGGCACTGGTGTTGGCCAGGATCAGTTTTGAAATGCTGGCAGCCCCAGGAGCCTGTCTGCTTTCTGTATTGTGCAGGAGTTGTCTGGAGGACTCTGCTTGGTGAGCTCCAGGAGATTGCACCCCGTGGGTCAACCGGCTTTCTTGGATGCAAGAATGGAGCAAGAAATGTTTGATAACTTAACTTAATAGCATCCTCCTGTAAATTCAACAACAGGGGGATTTTGGGTGGAAGAATTACCCGGGGAGGAGTATCCATATGCAGTGCAATTCTGTTCAATGTTGAATGTCGCTCTTTGCAGAAGTCAGTGAAAAGTTACAATGTCAATCAATCTCTACAAATTACTTTGCTGCAAGCAACATCGTTACTATGGTTCAGGAAATCTGGTTCTTTCCTAAAGTTGTGAAGGGAGCAGATTTTCTTAGTCTAGTCTAGCACAAGCAATGTGCGTCATAGACTTTCCACAAATGCATCTTGCTCAAGTTGGAATCTCTACAGGAACTGTAAGCTACTTTAATGTTTTAATATTTTTACTTTGGGCAAAGTGGTGTTCTCAGCTAAAAAATTATTCTTTTAACAGTATAAACAAAAAATGTTTTCCGATGCTGGGTATTGTATGGATTTTAATGTATTTGTTCTGTTTCAAGTGTAAGGACATATGTGGCATGAAATTGTTTTGGGTTTTGTAAGTTGGTTGGTGTTATTTCTTCTTTTGAAGGATGGGATTGTTCTGGTGTATTCTAAGTGCAGTAATGTGTATAGTTGAACTGAAGCAAGGCCAACAGTCTCTGTTGGTATAATTACAGCACTGAGATGTTGGTCATGTACAGAGGCAAAAATCCATGATCTATGCTAGAAAAACTCAACTCAAGTTTAGAACAGGCTGCATCTGTTTCATCCCAAACATTCTTCTGAGTCAACTTACTAGTTCTTTGTGTTTTTGTCTTTTTTTTTCTTCTAGTTTTTGCATTCCTGCTCTGCTTTTTCACAGTTTATTTATATTACAAAGATAATAAAAGATGGATTTTTTTTTGGGTTTGGGGTCCGCCCTTTCTTCTTGTGGACCTGTGTGAGGTTTTTCCCATTTCTTTCCCCTTCTCCCTGCCCACTTAAACCTCCTCCCCTTTGCTCCAGTCCCCAACGTGACTGGGGTGTTCAAGTTTATCTCTAGCAGTGCTCTGAACCCAGTTTCTGGTGAAATAGGAACAAAGCTTCTTCTAACCATGCAAGTGTAGAAAATATGTGTAAATTGCTAAGTGTGATGAACATAACAATTACACAAACATGAAACTCAGCCTTGGTTTTCTTTTAGGATGGTGCTCTGAAATGAAACTTATGGTTTTGGTAAGGTCAGTAATGACCTAGAACAGACCTGTACTGATCATGCAGAGTTGTGTAGTATTTATGTGTGAAGGACTAGGGGCAGGGACATTTGTATTAAGTAATTTTTTTATTTTTTTTTTTGTAATGGGTATTTCTTTCAACTAATTGAGTTCCATCTTGTTAGTTTTAACAGGTCATAAAAATGTTTCTTTTAATGTAAGAAGCAAACCTGTTGCTTACAACTTCAACGTTTCAATAGGTTTTTTTTTGCTACCAAGTATCAGCAGCAAGTTCCTCCTGCTGGGCCGTCAAGATAAAAGTTTAAATGTAAGTCTTGGCGGCTGAAAATTGTCTCTTGTCCTGTGACTGAACTAACTGCTAACAACGTTATCATACCTGCCAGTGATTTCCTTTGAGGTATATCAACCAACTTTTGGTAAAGAAAGAATCCTGCTATAATGTCTGCTGGAATCTGGACAGCTGATCACCATTTTCCACTGGTTGTTTTGAATCACCAAAACAGCACTTGCATGATAATGGATAATTTCAAACCTGTATGGTTTGCACTTACTTTAGTAAAGCTGTTAAGTCAAGTGAAGCAGCTGTAAATAGGTCCAGCAGTTTTTTAGGTAGGTTCAAGGAGTTCCCTAAGGTTTAACTTCTGAAAGTGACCTATAAGGAATTTCTTTTAAATGTTTAGCAATGTTTTTGATACCATGAACTGCAACAGACTTTCAGTGTAGAAAGCAGGCAGCTGTCAGGCATGGTTTGGAAAGTTACAGTTTGTTAAGATAAGAGAAAAAAAGAGACAGAAATTTTATTTGCATGAGACTTTCCTTTCCTAAAGAAGTTAGCACTACCATAGGTCCAGCCCTCTGTGTCACCAGCATGAGAAGCATGGAAGAAATGCAGTTTTTGTCCTAATGTATAGGAGTTTGGGAATAGTCCCAAAAAGAGTCTTTCTATTTGGAGCTTTGAGCCCCCAAACCAAACAAACCAAATCCCCTCCTCCCTCCCCCCAGTTTTAAATGTGGTTAGAAAGATGAAACAAACCACAAAGCAAACTAATGCAAAGATGTCTGGCAGTCCATTTTGTAACTTATTTCAAAGTAGGATGTGTAGCATTTAGCTCGTTGTAAGAAGCTGTTCTGAGGCCATTATTCTGAGGTTTCAGAATCTAGATATTCACATTTAGAAAGAAATTTCACTGGTACTAGTTTCACTGTTTCTGATTCCAGGTCCCACATACTTTTGTTACATTAATAAATAGCACAACCAATAAAATATATTGGGTATGGCTAGAGGCATTGTTAACACCTTCACTTCCACTGTTCCCAAGGAGGTGAGATGAGAATGAAGAGCTCAACTTGTGTTTTGAAGATGAGAACACAACTTTGCTGCTGTACTTTTACCTATCCAAACCTGAAAGTTGTTACGTTGTTGAGTTAGCACCTATTTGGGTGCAAGCAGCTTCTTGAAATGTTGTGATAAGAACATTTCAAAGGACCAGACTTCTTGAAATGTTGCAATAAGAACTGTATAAACATGTGCTGCCTTAATCCCTTCCTTCCAGCCTAACCATGGAGTGAGACAGTCAATATCAGTAATTGTCTTCTGCGATGCTGTGTCAGGAAAAACCCCAGTAGAGAGGTCCACCAGAGTTCCAACTGCAATCCTGACAAACTGATCTGGTTATATTTTGGCACTTCTGTGGTTTTTGTGTAGATGCTTGTTCAGCATCACAAGGAGCACCAAAGGACTGTTTTTCAGACAATACAAATGTGGACATGGGTGGCCTCCTTGATGTTTTCAGCTCTTCCTCCAACTCGGTCCACTTTATTGAATGCTAGTGGGGACAGGGAGCAAGCAGACCGCAGGTGAGTGAAGGTTGTGTGCTTCAGCTGGTGAGCTCCTAACTTTGTGAGCTGTAGGAATGATACTTAGGCTTATCTTGAGTGGGCATTCCTGTGGTTGATTTTTCGATTGTAAGTGGGCATTGCGGTGGTTGGTTCTTCTATTGTGCTCTTAAATGCTTTTAGTGGTATACTTAACAATTCAGACAACCTTTCTGCACAGAAATGTCTTCAGAAGCCAAGTTTTGTAATTTACTACTATTATTGAAGCTTTTAGCTTCCCATTAGAAAAAGGGTATGTAATTCCAAGAGTAGCATATCCCAAGGCAAGAGTATTTTCTGCAGATAACTGCTTGGTCTTTTGTCAGGAGGGGAACATCTCTTTTGGGGCATCTCAGAACTAACCTGTAGCAAGGTCAGGAAGGTGGTAGGCACTGTGGTTTATTGTTATTACCCAAGTGGTGCTATGTAGTTACTTGGGATCAGGATGGAGCTGGTAGAGTAAGTTGAGCATCCTGAATCTGTTGCTGCATGCTGGTACGTCTCATTGTACTGCAGTTCTGTTTCCTTATGCTCTGTGCCTCAAATAGGGGTGTTCTCAAGGTTTACAAAACAGAAGGGTTTATGCTGTTTCTGGAGCATTAGGCTGCCTTTGTATTTGGACAAAAACTTTTGAAACCCAGCCACCTGTTCAAAGTTGCTTTATGAAACCAGTTATTTCATATTTCCCCAAGTAGATATTGAAGCAGATATCGACAGCATATTCTTGTGCTATGAACTACATATTGTTATGACTTTAGTTACTGTTTCTGTAAGTCATCTATGAATGAGGAAATCTACCTTGTTAATGCCTCTAAATTTGATCATTCTCATAGTGTGCAATTCTTGTGCACTTCAAGTTCTGAAACTTAATGGCCTGTTCCCTGGTATGAAAGCATCCATTTTATTTAGACTTTTCTCAATCTCATTAAATGTACTGAGAAGTAATTTATTATTTTTTTTCAAAGGTGTCTGCCAAGATGTGGGAAAAGTTCTCATCCTGATACTGAAGCATGTCTTGTAAATTACCTGTTCATTGACCTGTGTGAAACAAGATGATTCCCATGGAAAAGCTTTTAGCATGATCTCTTGTGATTGTCATACCTGCTCTGTAAATATAAATCTTTAATTTTCTTTGTTTTGAATAAGAAAAGAGATGTCTGCTGCTCTATGCAATTGACTCACCTTAAAGGCACTGTTTAGCCGGGAGAGAGTTTGGCTCAGTAAAAAGATTTAATTGTGAAGTACAGAAAACTTGTCTGTGAAGCTGTGGATAGGGGAAATGAAGTTGATGTTCCAGCCATCCATCAATAATACCTCGTCCCAAAACACTACTGCACTTCAGAGGAAGTAGGAACCAAAGGTGAGACAGTAGTGTATTGGAAATTCATCTTGACTGCATTGGTTTCAGAGGTGTTGGCAAGAGGCATAGCCAGGTGCCTTGACTGATATAGCTATGCCAGTAAAACTTCCCTGAGTCACTTAGGAGTTTATATTGACAAACTCTGATTTTCCTGTAACACACTTGGAGATATTCAGATAAGCCAGTAAATGTTGTTAAATCTGTCCTTTTCCTAGGCAGACAGTGCAGATCATCACTTGACTGATTGTATCGAACTGGCAAAGCCCTTCAATTACAGATCTCATGCTGCAGAGTGGAATGGGATTCTTGAAGCCCATGGAATGTGGGCTTCCTCACCCATCAGTATGAAGGATGGTGTAGCATGACCTCATTTCTGTGCTGGTGGATGGTGGCTCCTCACCTAACATGAGAACTGAAGGCTTAGCCTCTTGTGATTTTGGAGAACCGGGCTTTTCTCCTCAAGCCTGATGACCTGTTAATTCCTTATCAATTTAACTTCGGCTGTGTCATGCCCTTTCATTTAACAGCCGTGACTCACTCTGCGGGCACCAGTGTGTAATGCTGAGTTCGAGTCAAAGCCTTCCCTCGGTCATGGCCGTGCTCCGGCGTTGGGTTACTCGCGAGAGGAAGGGTGTGGAGGAAATGTGATACAGCTTGACAAATGGCCTGTAACCCTTTTAGCCTGAACCTGCCAGAACATACACACATAGTCAAGGCCATATGCTGCCTAAAGATTATTTTATATATGAAAAGAGAAGAGCAGCTGTCAGACATACAGGGGAGTTCATGGAGTTGAGATGTCCCAGGCCTGAAGCTTCAGGCCTCTGGGAACCAGCCTAGTTGCAGGAGGGATGACATGTCTTAAGGCTGTGCATTTATTCAGGGGGAAAAATCAGTTCTAAATTTTGGTTTTTTTTAATAAAAGGAGCATAAGACAAACAGGAAAAATGTAGAAGAAATTGTACTTCAAGTACAGGTGATTGGTGCAGTGCTTTTTTTGTGGAAATAGTATAAAAAGCATAATGAAAAAATACCTATACAAATGTAGAGACCCATAACCTGTTTGAAGATACAATATAAAGCCTCAGCATGAAAGAGCAACCCTAAGCAAGAATGAAAAGCTTTTGAATAAGATCTCTTCTGCTTCTTGGCCCACCTTGGCTTTGTATTTTTCTCTTGTAAACCTCACAGTTAAGTATTTGAGTACTATCATTTTTTTTTGCAGCTAATAGTAAACCATTCTCAAGACAAGCAGATCCATGTTCTTAAGTCTTCTGTAAGGACCTCTCATCTCTGTGATGCATTGAAGAAATAATACTAAGCATTATGACTACATCAAAACTCAAAAGTAAGGTGTTCATGTAACTGTCAGTGAATACTGCCTTGATAAGCTGTAAGCTTTATTGAAGTCTCAGTGTTCCAATGACAGCCTCATTTACCATCATTCTAGTCAAAGAACAGCAAAGGAGGTGACGTTATTAGGGGGTGACCAGAAAAGCAATGGAAGAAGGAGCCACGTTCTCAAAAGTATTTATTGTGTGCATTTTACAACCATTTCCCCTGCTCTTACATGGGCTGAAGATGTTTCTGTGTAACCACTGATTTTTTGTAAGTTCATCCCTTGTTGTTCCCACTGGGCCTTCTCCTCAGCTGCTTATTTGCTTCTGTCTCATACTGTGAATGAAGAAGAAAAGAAGATAAAATTTCCAGTGTTTGGAGTAGAGTTAGCCAGGAATGGCCTTGGGTTGTCTTCCAGAGCAGGGAGATGTGCTGCAGTGAAAGGAGTGCACAGGGAAAGAGGCAGGAAAGGAGCTATGGCAGACTCTGTCCTGTGGGATAAGGGATGAGGTACACTAGTTTCATTTTAATTTAATGTGAAATGTGGGGGAAGGCTGAGGATGGGGATTGTGAGCTCTGTATTACATAAAGGTATAAGATTCTGGAACTTAGCTTTGCGTGAAGGAAACATTATGTAACAAAATAAAATATTAATATGAGATTTTTAGCAAGGAGATGAATTTAAGATTTAAAACTTGTCATAGTCAGCTGTATTAAAGCCACTGGATTTGTATGATTCAGAAATCTAAGAACTGTCATGTTCAAGGGAGTCTCTCCCTGTGTGCGTTCTGTACTCCCATCTTCCATTTATTTGATTTCCCTCTCTTGGGGGGAAGAAATGTTAGATGACTTTTATGGATTTGAGACTTGCTTAATGCACACAACTTGGCAGTAACTTTCTGTAATTGTTAACTGTTGATGATGGCTTTCTCCTCCTACTGAAAATACATTTTATGGTTGGGCAAGTTGTGGAAAAATTCACTTAAGTTTTCTAACAGTGATTTTTAATGCTCCATTTGCTGAGGGGGGCAGCCAAAGGGGGTAAATCAGTTTGGCTGTGAATTCCATGTTGGATGTGTTTTGCTAACAGAGGTCAATGCTTACATTTTCACTTCAGAAGTGCTTGGAACTTGTCTTTGCTAGACCTCTGGAAGAAGCAGTTTGTTAGGCTTCATTGCCTATTGAATAGGAGTTTAGTGAATGGTTAAATAACTTTGCATGTGAACTATGACTCTTTTATGACCTGTTTAAAACTAATTAACACACCATGCTTACTTGAAGCAACTTGTGAGTTTTGACTTTGAACAACAGAAAGCCAAGCTTGAGCAACTGCTAAACTCCTTCAGTTAGACTTCAGTCCATTTGAAAAAAATTTCCCCTGAATCAGAAGTACAAGACTAACACATTTTCCTTTTTTCGTATTGTATGCATGCTTTTTCTTTCAGCTACAACCAGTTGCAGTAAAATATTTCATTATATTCTACCATGGGAGGGATGGCAATAGCAGCACATGTGGAAGTTTGACCTTTAAAGGTCCTTTCCAACCCAAACTGTTCCATGATTCTGAGTTTCAGGTCAGAAGCATATAAAATGCCTGACACAACATCTCTGCCAAAAAAAATCCATAACCAAACAACATGCACTAAGAACACACACCAAAAGGAAACCAAATCCAAACCAACCCTATCATTAAACAGAACTTAGAGCAAGAGCAGAGGTATAAAGTGCTTCCAATAATGCTGCTGGTTGAGGTAGGCAGTTCTTTATCTGAGAGATTTTCATCAGATATGGTGGTATAGAGAAATGTACTTTGTAGCAAGAAGTAAACAAATTATTACTACCATACTTGAAGTAACAGTTGGTAGCATTTAGTTTTGTTTGCTTTGGTTTTCTTGGTTTAGATTTTTTCTTAAACTTGTAGGCTGTTTTTTTGTTTCTTATACTGTTTTACAAGTCATGCATAACATTTCAGGAGCAGTATCAAAATATGCACCTTGAGTTCCTTTACCTAAAAATGTTGCTATTTCCTTTGCCTAAAGAATGCCTGCAAATTACTTTCAGTATCAATTACAGGGATATCTTGTATCTTCTTTCCTCTGTCTTGGTGGCTGTTTAGAACATATAATTTAAACTAGATCTGCTTCTGGGGCTTTCCCAAGCTATCTGTGCATATTAAACTCTGGAGAGGCAGTTTCTAATCACTGGCAGTGTGCAAGCCTGAGCTGACCTGTGTTAGAACATGCGATTGTGGCACACCCTGCCAAGAAGAAATCCCATTTCCAGTAGCTGGGTGGCAAAGAGTCTGAAGCCATTACAGTTAAAAAACAAGGAACCTGAGGGGATGGGGAAAACAGTTTTGTCTTGGTGATTGCTTTTAAATATTCTTCTGACAAAAAGTGTAAGTTTGGAAAAAATTGATACTGGTTTTTTTTTCCCTCCCAAATCTGGAGATGTAATTCCAGCTTCATTAACATCAGGCAGGTGGGATCACTCTTCTATTGCTTTATTACGAAAAAGCTCCACCTATCATTATACCATTATACAACTATGTGAAATTTTGTGGGGATTATGGGATTTAAAAGCAAAGTGTGAATGTAGGTTCGAGATCAAAGTGTAATTGTACTGTTAAGTAAATGCTGAAGGGTCACAGTTTGTACTTCATAGTCCTGAAAAGGTAAGTAAAAAATTATTGAAGTAGGGCACCAATATGTACATCTTCAGATTTAAGAGCCCTCATGTGGCAAAGTATATCTTTCATATATGCAGATGAAAAGAGTGAAGTCTAATATTGTTTTATAGAGGTGGTGCTAAATACATTTGTATGATCTCCTTTACATTTATGTATGTTTAGGCTTTATCCTATTTAATGCACTGTTGTATTGCAAAAGAGAAAGGTGGCAGTAGAGTTTTTGTTCTGGGCATCTCCCTCCTCCCCAGACCCTTTGTTTTTGTTTGGTTTAGGGTTTGCTGATAAAGAGGCAGCACTTACCAAAAGCCCATTAGATAATTGCTTCTTAAAACAGTGATTTGCATGTATTGTTTTCTTAATGTTGTGACAGTCATGCTGAATGTTCACTGTAAGAGTACTGCCACTGCTAGCCAAACACTGATCTACTGCTGGGGTAGCTACTTGCTGTAGCACGAGGTAAATTTCCCTTTCATCCTCCCTAAGCAAACAAAAAAAAATTGCTTGGAATTTCTTGCATCTTCTGTTGATTCCTCTGTCTTCCAGTCTATTCTGGAAAACGGCTTTACATTTTCTTTGCTGTGGTTTTGCTTGTGGGTGTGGGTTTGGGACTTCTTTTGGGAACTTCTGGGTATTGGAGATCAACAGCAGAGACAGCTGGCTGATTGCTCCTATGGTTATTAGCAGGCAGATGGAGCAAAAAGCATGTCAGTCTTTTTGGCACTATTTCAGCTACACTTGCCCTCTGCACAAAGGACTTTTGTACTTTCTGTTACACTGAGGATCCTTGTATAGCAAAACAAATCATGATGGGAAAATTAAGTATATGGGATATTTGTACCCCTTGTGACTCTTCACTATTGTAATCCTCCTGTGTTCAGCTTGTGATAAACTTCATGTTGAAGCCTTTGTTTTCTCCTAGGAAATAGTGCAAGGCCTCAGCTTGTGTCTAAGAGTAAACTACACAGGATCTAGAATCCTGTAAATCCAGACTGTGGCTTCTTCATGTGTCCTTTTTTATCACTGTGAACCAAACTGCAAGGAGTGCTGGAGGAAAAGTGTTTGTGAGACTGTTTTAATATTACTAGAGGGAGGTAATTTCTGCTTATTTGCCAGGTATTTTGGTTGCCCCAAAAGAGTAGAAGGAAACATACAAAGTGTAGGTTTTTTCCCTTGCCTTCAGTTTGAGACTCTGAAGACTGATATCCTCACAGTAAAAAGGGAAAATTAAGATCACATCATATCTTGAGGAGGGTGAGATATTTCCTTTAATTAATAATATTTAGCATATGTTTTTATCAGTTAAGACCTAGAAACTGACACAGATTTACAGGAATTAGAGAGTGTTTTTTGACTGTAATAAAGAAAAAAATCCCAGAGTATTTCTGACTTTATATAAAAATGAGATTTGTGATGGTGTTTGGTACACTTTTTTGGCTGCCACCATTCTCTCCATTTTCTCTTAAAAACTTGTAGAGGGATCAATGATTACTCACTCCTTGCTGAAAGCTTTTTTACTTGAGAATAGTGATGCCCCTGAAGGACATGGGACGTGCTCAGAACCACTTTCACATATGTTGGCTTGTTAAACAATTTCTTAAAGAAATGTCTTTCTTTAAAGTTTCACAGCTGGTCATGGATAGGCAATCTAGGAACAATGAACCTTTTGCTTTTTTCATGTTAACTGCATTTTCATCTCATTGAATATATCTAAAATCTCATTGAAGCTTAGGAACTTTTGTCTGGTGGACAGAGAACAGCATCTTTGGACAATTGAAGGGTTTTGGTGGTTTTTAGTTAGGTTTTTTTCTTTGCTGTTGGTTGAGGTTTTGTTTGTTTATATCTACTTTTCTGTTTCTCTGCAGAATTTAATCTGATATAAATTTTTGTTCTGTACTTATATATTGCATTTGGGATTCTGGATCTGTACTTTCTAGGACAAGTTAGAAAAGTAGAACAGAGGTTTTTCTTTCACCTGTTTTCTGCACAGTGTGAGACAGTCTGTGCATGTATGTAGAACAGATACACTAATGTGTATTAAGGATGAGAATTCTGTGTATGTGTTGAATGGGTTTTACTGGGGAATTAAAGGCATGCAGGTGCATTGCTTCTGTCAGAACTTCTGCATGACTGTGGAAGGTATAAAACATTTTAAGTGGTTAGGAGGCAAGCTGCTCATGCAATATGGTTTAACTGAGTCTTTGGATTAAAGATGTTTTCAATAAATAATTGTAATACACTTTCTATTTATGTCTTTCATTGTACAAGATGTAAAATCTGTAGCGTGTAGGGTGATTCAATACTTGTAAAGCACCTTTGAGCCTTTCTAGATGAATTGGTTCCAGATATATGAAAGAACTTAATCTTCTGTGGCAGTATAAAATGAGAATTTGTATTTTTTTGCCAGGGTTCTTGGTGGTGATCCTCACATGCTACTGTGTCCATCAGGTGCTTCAGGGACTGAGTAATTGTAGGCTG
This sequence comes from Calcarius lapponicus, assembly GCA_039654755.1. Lineage (NCBI taxonomy): Eukaryota > Metazoa > Chordata > Aves > Passeriformes > Fringillidae > Calcarius > Calcarius lapponicus. Next base: position 14,971,752 of record CM077464.1, on the reverse strand, counting down.
AGGGGGTTTTATGTTATGTGGATATATGAAAGTAGTCACTATGTCTCAGGAAATCCTTGATTAAGTTACATTGTTATTACATTGAATGAAGTAGAAGGTATGTTTTTGGTGTTGCAAAATGTTAATTCATGGTGTATCTAATATTGAGCAATCAAAACTGGTATGCTGAAGAATGAAATGTATCAGTTTCATGAAAGCATGGTCAAAGCATGAGGAGGATTGGGGGGTTTCTTTTCCTGTATAATCCTCTCTCTGAGTATGAAATGATATGTGGTATTGAAAAATAAGCATTTTTTTAAATGAATGCCTGTCTCATATTGCACTCCTCTTCAAGAAGCTTCACCTGTGCAGTAGTTGAGCTCACAAAGCTAGTTGTGAGAAAACCTGGCTTTTTCTACCTAACCACCAATATTTCTACACTGAATCTCACTACTGTTTTGTTAGTCATTTTTCTACCTTTCTTTTTCTTTCTGCACTAATGTGCAAATGTGGTAAGGAACTTGCTGATAAAGTGAAACAGGTGACTGCTTTTAACCTTGCTGGAACTGTCTTCTTTGAAGAATTTGGAGGTTTGGCATGTGTCCTTGTAATAAACAATGATTGTTTTCCCACAAATTACATGCTTGCTTTTCCTTGCTACCATGAAAAATTAGTAATGAGAAAGAATACATCCACCTTATGGAGAAAGAGTAGATCTCATCTTCATTTTTTTCCTACTGTCTTTGACTCCTGTGCTGTAATCAGCTTCAAATGGAGTAGTTATGTTCAGTTCTTGGTGCTGTCTAGCTCTGGTAATCAGTCTCATTCTTCTGAAAAAATAATAGGCACTGGCTTTAAGGTTGCTTGATGGTGAATGAAGGGCATGTGTTTGGTTTCGGTTTGTTTGCTTTGTTTGGGGTTTCATTTTTGTGGGTATTTGTTTGTTTGTGCTTTTTTTAATTTCACTAATGCTTTATGCAGAGCATCTCCCACTTGCTGTGCCTTTGGATATCACTCTCGCTTAGAGCCAGCTTAGGTCATTTGAAGCCCCTTAATGATGTCAGCAACATGCAACCCCTTACAGCAGATGGCTGTTAGGCATTAGGTTACTATGGAAAAATCTGTACAATAATGATAAGCTGCTTTCTGTATTTATCAAGAACATACCCATCTGATGTTTAGGATGTTATCTGCTGCTTTTCATGCATTTTTTGCCATTTTTATGTAGTCTTTTAAAGAACTTTGTAGGTTAATGTGGAATCACTTGTTTGTTTTGTTAGTAATCAAGGGCAGTCACCAGCTTCTTGCTGTGGGTTACATTATTGAGGAAGTTCCATGTGTCTGTTTTAGGCCAACTTTAAAGATTTTCCCTAGAATTAGATGGAGAGCTCTTCAAAGGCTTGATCCTAAGGAGTTTCATCTGTTTTTAGAGTCTCTTCACACTGAAGTTATTGTCATAATAAATAACACACTATTTTGGATACACTGTCTGTTCCATGGGTTAATGAAAGTTAATATGGACTTTTTAAGTAGTATGGACCAAATGATGTCATTTCAGGAGTCTTTGAAATTGTCAGAAACTTCTTAGCAGAATTTAGCACCTGATGTCTTTTTAAATTTCTGACTTCAGGTTCCCTTTAGGCAAATAACATGACCAGAAATTAGAACTTGGGTTTGGTGAACTGTGCTTTGTAGGCTACCCTGATTGCTTCTCAGTGTATGGATATCATTGAAAGTTTAGAGAAAAGCTGTAGGACATGTAAGAACTTAAATCTTCTTGAGGAAACATATGGAGATGTTCCCAGACAGTAGAGAAAGTGCTAACTTAACAGTACAATTACAGTATGGAGTTCAACTCAACACGCCATAAAGTGGTGGGGAAATTAATTTTTTTTTGTTTTATTAAGGGTTATGATGGACTGGAACTGTTGAGAACAATCAGAACTGTTGTGAAAATTGATTATAATTATTTTAGGCTTTTGCCAAGGCTATTCTTTGTTTATTTTGTCTACTTAAAAGCCCTCTAAAGTACTTGAACCAGGTTATTTACCAAATTAAACAATTAGAATTTGAATGATAGTTTTACTAGTATTAAGTCCAACTGCGATACTAGAGATGCCTGAAATAACAAGAACACAAATTATCAGAATATATTGACTAACTCCATGAGAGCAGTCTCAGAAGAGAAGTCAAAACAACTCATCATTTGAGTAGATCCTGAGTTGGAGTGAGTTCTTCTGGGTTTTACAGATGTTTTGTGGTGTACTGTATAACTCAGGGTAATACTCTTCATGGTGAGCAACTGTAGACTGAGGACACAACCAGAAGTAGTGTTTTTAATAACTGAGGATGCTTCTAAATTAATCCACATTAGGAAAATAATAATTTACAAAGGTACACGTTACAATATTTCCTGAAGAAAGTAAATTTGAAAGGCAGCTTTTGTCAGTATAATTAAGGCTTTTGTGGCATTAATATATATAATTCATACCTGTCAAGACTTTAAAACTAGACCTTCTTAGTGAGACCTCACTCAGAAATGCTCTGGCTATAGTAGCATGAAAATAGGCACATGCAGAAATGTGTGAACCTCTTTCTGTGTCTGTTTGTGTTAATAACCTCTTCTCACACTGTTCAGGATGACAAATAGTGACAGCACGCTGAAACAGACAAATTATTGGAATAATAATGATGAATAGCCTTAGATACTTGGTCTGTGAAATCTGTTAGCTATAAAGCTTTTAGTATGTGCAAAGGTCATGGAAAGTTAGGCAGTGAAGTTGTTCAAAACTTAAAAGAAATACTCAGGTTATCCAAGTTCTTCAAGCTGTAATAGTTTGTGTTTGTCAAGCTTTCAAGTACCATCTTAAAGCACTTCAGTACATGGAAGAAAAATGCTTCTGCAGGAGACTGTGTAGTCTCACAGCAGAACTGTGTCCCCTTGATGTACTGCTACCACCCATATTTCTGCTTGTCCTTAAGGCTTCAGCTCATGAATGAAGTTAATGCTAACAGTTTTCAAGGATGGTTTGAAACTGTAATTCATGGTTTTTTCCTACCAGCCTGTCTTCTGTTCACTGAACTCGCAGTTGTCTTGGGAATTTGCCTTTGCACTCTGGCATGTAAAGCAGCCAAAGCAGTAGTTTCTACAATATAAGGGATTGTCTTGTTGACTCAAGAAGCAGAAAGAGTAAGTGATTATCCACCTAGGATGTGAGTGGGGCTGGGAAACAGGACAAATTTGACATGTTCCCTATTCTGAGAGGGTAAGGAGATTGCTGAACTAATTACACTAGTCTGTTAATTACATTATTCCATGTCCTAATGCTTTAGAGAATCTTTGTATTCTGGGAAGGTAGGTTTCCTACTGAAGTTAAAATAATTTCCCTTATGATGGGTCTCCTGTGGGGTCTCAGGTCCTGCCAGCAAGCCTGCTCTGCTAGGAGTCTGCTCCAGCATGGGCTTCTCACAGGGTCTGTGCTCCTTGGGCATCCACCTGCTCTGGTGCAGGGTCTTCCATGGGCTGCACATGGGTGGGTATTTGCTCCACTGTGGACCTGCAGGGGCACAGCCATCTCACCATGATCTTCACCATGGGCTGCCGGGGAACCTCAGCTCTGGCACATGGAGCACCTCCTCCCCCTCCTTCTCCACTGATCTTGGTGTCTGCAGAGTTGTTTTTCTCACATATTCACTCTTATCTCCACTGTTATGATTCCGGGCCGTTTCCCACTTCTTAAATGTTTTATTCCAGAGGTGCTGCTGCAAGGGTTTGGCCTGGAGCTGGTTGGCATTGGCTCTGTTGGACATAGGGGAAGCTTCTGAAATCTTTTTCTAGAAGCCACCCCTGTAGCCCTCCACTACCAACACCTTGCAATGCAAACCTGATACAGACCTGTATCTTGTGATATTCCTTAAGGAAAATTTGAAGAGAGGATGAACCTGACTCTAAGCAATATTGACAAGACTGTCATTCTGTTGAGGAAAAAGCTTCCCAGCAAAACTAATGCTGCCTCCACTTAGTTTGGCTTGTCCTTCCAGTGGTCCAAGAACATTAATTTGCTGAAATTGTTTTGTTTATATAGTGACTCTACAAACTTGTTGACAAGTGGTGTGTGTTTACACCACATTGAAAGTGAGAGACGTTTCAAATGTGAGGTGTGGTAGTGTATTGGTGTTGGGACACTGTTAGGGTTGTGGAGACAGCTGTGATCTGTTAACTGTGTTGTCCTGGGCTCTCAGCTGAGAGGTGTGGTAACTAATATGGTTGTGTGTAAATGCCAGTAAGGGTCCTTACAGAGTTTAATTAGCACAGAAGAGCATGTGTTTTGCAGGATGAAATATTTAACTGGTTTTGGACTGGATAGCTCCATTTTAAATAGTGATGATTGGTGACTCCTAATTTAGATGAGATGCATGAATGAGAGGGCAGAATGAAGGTTAGTACTTAAATTTAGATAGTGAAATTCAGAGTGATATTTGGCCTTTCTATTTTCCCCGTTTCTTTCAACTGCAGCATTCTATTTGTCTCTCTTCAAAGTTGAAATATATTTATCTCAGTTTTTATGTTAGTTTTGTGATGATATTTCAGTGGTTTTGGAGATTGGAAAAGGAGAGCATTTCTGTAAAAATATCTTTGTATCAGTTAATATTTGTCAAATGCCATCTGTGAGACTTCTGTTAGTATGCATTGGCATTAGTGATTAACCTGCTGTGCCCACCTCTGTATTTAACTGAGTTGCATTGTTCACAGGGAAGTTGGAGATTAACAGAACAAAATGTGATTAGTCCAATATCTAATCAATTCAGGATGTGATTTTGATCTTCAAGTGATGGTATTTATTTGCAGTTGGTGATTAAACTTCTGAATTTGTTGAATTGCTAAATATACATTTTATAAGTGTTGTTTTCAGTGATATTTGCAGGTCCCTTTCAATGCAGGATGCTCCACGATTACTTGGAAAGCTGTTCATGTTTGGGAGGCAGGGAAATGTATTTTAGTACAGGCTTACATATGTATTGCTTGTTGCCTTTCATCATCTACCTGGGCATCTTCCTGGTTTAGGTAACCTACACTTGTATCTCTAATTATTTGGGTCTTCCTCCTGAAGAGTTCTACTCTAAAGTGTCTTCTTGCAGTCATTTAAAGTTAGGAGCACCATGATGAGAACAGTGTCTCCTGTAGCCTGCTGTATGAACTTTATCACTTAAAAAGGCAGTTGTGCATGCAGAGAGAAGTGTAGAAGATATATTAATCTCATAACAGTTGCAAACAGTTCCTGAAGAAAGTATCATGAGCTACAACTTAACTGTTAATGTTTCAAGGAAAAACTTAAAAAGAAATGCAGAACTGGTATTTCAGTATCTTCCTGACCACTTTTACTTATTGTACACAAGTAAGTGCTCTTGCACTTCTCTTACTTGACTGGAGAACAGGTTGAAATTTTTCAAAACTACTTGTAAAAAAGCATTACTAACTCCCACTGTAATAGGAAAACATAAACAGTTGCAGTTTGACCAAGCCCTAAATTCTACATGTTTTGTTTTCAATGGAGAAGATGGATAGGTGATAAAACACAGCATGGAGTAGATACTCAAGCTTTGCAAAAGTTCCATATTAGTATGATAGTCTTCACTCCCGTACACCTGTGGTAAGACTGAGGGGTGTTGGTTTTGGTGGGAGTTTTTGTTCTTACACTTCTAAGTATTTTTCTCTCTTTAGTCTTCAGCTGTCTGTAGTAATTAGCCACCGTATGTTTGTGCTTCTTTCAACTGAATTATTGCTCACTTGCAATGTTTCCAGATACTGGCTACTTACAACTTAGCAGCTGTACAAAACAAAACAGATTTAGAAGAACATGTAAAAGGTTACATTTAAAGAAGAAAAAGGTGCTTGCAATTAAAAAGTTTTAAAGAAATTGAGAGAAAGCTAGTTTTCCTTGTAGGTAACTTCCCATGCTTCATTTTAAGGGTACAAGCAGATAATATATTGTACTAGTCCAATGTAGGTTTAAGTGTTGAATGTTTTTCTCTTCAGTCTACTGCTAGTACCCATGGTGTGTAAAATGTAAAGCTACTGGGCCAGATTAAAGCATTGTATTCTGACTACCATAAACATCTCCCTCCTTATGAAACACAGTTGAACACTATGGCTGAATAGTGCTCTGGATTACTGATGTAAGTCTGCACTATGTCACTGTCAGTTTGGTACTGTGAGGGTTTTTAAAACATCCTTTCAGTATGCATTGCATTTCTCAGTATAAACTACCATCCCTTGTACTACCTCCCTGTTTTTTTTTGCTTTCATCTTCCTTGACAGTGTGTAGAACAGCAGCAGGAAGAAGGAATGGAAGCTGGACAAATTTCAGTTCCTGAAGAAGTTCTAGAATGTCCTTGCAAGCTATTGAGAGGGGCCCTGCTCTTGCAAGATGTGTGCAAGTGTTGGTGCTCATGGAAATTGCTGCATCCTTTCCTGCCCTGCACAACCTGGCATAGCAGCTCATGGGTTTTGCTTTGTAATCTGCCTGTTGCTGTGGGACTTCTGCAGGAGAAGGTTGATGCATTTCTGCTTGTGGAATTTTGTTTATAATTGGTTGTCTGGTTGGGAATGGATTGAATGTACAGGTTGAACACCTGTTGCTCTAGATGATCTCAGACTGCCACCAACACAGTGGGTTTTTTACACATTTCCAGTTGAGCTTGTGAACACTTGTAGCAAACCACTCATTCTTCTGTGGAACAGGCTTGGATGCAGTTATTGTCTTCATGTTTGGTATGTGGAAGTATTTAACATGTGTAATCTTTAGGAAAGTTAAGTATATTCTAAATTTATTGTTAGGAGAGAGGCAAAAGTTTACATTGTGTATCTGTGGCTTTAATGGTTCATAGTTGAAAATAAGTAGTAATAAATGAGAATATTTGACTTAAGTTTTGTGTGCTAAGGAAAGAGACTCTGCAATGCTGGTGTTACATTGATGTTAAAAAGTGTGAAAATAAAGTTGTTCCATGTCCAGCACGATGATGGCATTAATTCCTACTACTCTACTGTGCAGAGCAACAATAACCCCTGCCAATCTCCTCTGTATGGGAGGGACAAAAGGGTGGGGAAGAATGTCAGACTGTTAGCATAGTTTTCTATTCCCATTTCAAATATTTATTGAGCCTGTTAACAAATACAAAATGAGCCAGAGTCCTTGTCAAAGAGAGGGCTTGACTCCTTTTGTTGCCCTTGTGCTGTTATGTAATGCAAAGTTACACAGGAATGGGTCAGAAAGATAACTTCATGTTCTGTGGTCCTAATGGCTCTTCATACTACATATTAAACACTTGAAACCAAAAAGTAAACTGAACAGGCTATATTTAAAACCATAATTCCACAAGGTTTTTTCATGTTCACATTGCTGTTGAGGACTTTCCCTTCTTCCCACCTCTGACATTGTAAATTAATAATTTTCTGTGTTTCTGAAAGGTTTGGAACCAAGGTAATTTCAGATGAAAATTTTGGATTATTAGCTAGGGAAAATAATCCAAAAGAAGACCAAGTTTTTTGTTAGATGAAACAAGTTCTGAACTTTCTTCCTCCTCTTTCCTTCTATTTGTGGTTTTCATGCTACATCTTCCCAATCCAAATCAATGTTTTTGTTCTAGGGACAGCGTGTCAGTGGCTGCAGTGCCCTAGTCCATGAGCTCCATGGGCCTTCTCCTATGTTACATTAAGCCATGAAGCTTTCTTTAAAAGTATTTAACATTCAGTGGGCTCTGACTGCATAGATAGAAACAGATATTTCATAAATATCTGAGGAGGAGCGATGTACCTGTTTTAGCACAGATTCTGTTTTGGAGAGTGTGTTTTAACTTCTTAATGATGGACTCACACTTTCTCTTTTGTCCCCTAGCTTTCTTCTGCTACACTGAAGAGATAGAAAAGCCCAGATGAGCATTCAGTTTTGGTGCATGGATAGAGTGGTGTTACTGAACACAAGAAGCTTTTAAATTTATGAAGCTTAGGTTCAAATGTAATAAACAGAATTGCCAGAAGGCTGTATGTGTCAATTAGCTAGAACATGTAGGGGAACAGCATGGGACAGGACTGTGAGCAAGCAGTGTAAATACCTTATTTCCCTCTTTTCTGATTGAGAGTGCTCTGGTTTTGGTTGGATTGGCTTCTCAGAGATCATAAACTTGTCAGAGTCAGAGGAGATATTTTTGCTCCCAACTGTTAGTGTAAATTTTTTAAATTACTTCTTGTTTCTTTCGATTGCTCCATCTGTAATGTCTCATGAGGGAATACCAGTTTTCACTAGACACTACTTCATAATGCACAGGCTGAAAAGGAGCAGTACAGTATTCTTTTTCTGCCCTGTCTTTCAGGACACAACTTCCTTGTGAGGAAGTTTTATGTATACTGTGTGTGGGGTTTTAATATATGAGTTACCAGATCTCTGAGTCTTCTGAGCATCTTGTTTGCATAAGTTGAAAACAAGACATTTGTAGTGTTTCCCTACAGCTGTCCTCTGTCTGTGCCTGTAAGAAGAAAAATAAACTGAAAAATCTATATTTAAAACCCAACAACTGAACTGATACATGCAGAATTCATTCTCCCTGCCATTAGCCTTTGAGGCAGAATGCTGTAAAAGCTTGTCTCTTGTGAGGTGTGTTAGGAAATACAGAACTTGTGAATTGCTGTTTGTACTGATGCAGGCTGCACTATGTAGGTTTTGTTACGTAATTATTTGGTCACACACATTTAACCATAAACATCAGTGTGCTCTGTGACCTACATCCTTCCCCAACATGGACACTTGTGCAGGGGCTATAGAAAGTTAAATAAGGCATTTCAATAGAAATCAGAAAGGTCAGGTAGAAGAAGGGACTTAACATACTTTGTAGATAAGAATGCTAGCTTTTCCAAAATCCTGTTATGCACTTAAGAAGATGCAGGTATAATTTCCTAGTCTTTCCCCTCCCTCCTGTGCCCTTTCTGAAAGCATTCCTAACCTCTGGTTGCAAAATGCAGTTCTACTATTAACTTATTTTTAAATCTTTATAAAATGGTTTTTTAAAATGTCCAGTTACTGTTTTTGATACTCTTGAGATATCTGTATTCCTCCTATGCAAGTTGAAAGGGAAAACCCTCAGCCCCTGAAAAAGGATCATGCTTTCTCTTCCTCCTTTGAATTAATTTGGAGGAAACCCTGGAAACTAAAAACTTAGATTCTAACCCACCATTTTTATTTCCTTCATGCTTTCATATTAGAGATGGAAAGTAGTTTTGCAAAGCTATGTCCAATTGAAGACTTCCAGCTTTTTAGATAGGAACCAACATCACTCAAGAAACCACTATCAAATATAATAGGTGTCCATGGCAGTAGATAAAGAAGCATTACTAAATATGTGTCTGTATTTAAATAGTTAAATGGAGGTATCAAAGCATGCACTATAATGAATAGTAAAGAACAGTACAATACAGCTGAGGCATATGCTGCATTAATTTTCTGATTACATGACTGTATGCAATTATTATTACTAGTAAATGAAAGTGAAATGTAAACAGGGAAAAAGAATAGATAGTAAAGTCATATTTAAGTTTTAAAAAAGTTAAATTTTAAACAACTGACTTGTTACTCTGAACTTGGAGACAAAAACTTTGTGGAGATGTTTGAAACATCTTTGAGTAAGAATCTCTGCATGAGCAAAGGTTTAGTGCCAAAATAGTTAGGATATTTTATATTAAAAAAAGAAAGAAGAAAGGTACTAGAGAATGATCATGCTATCTGATTCAGAAGGAATTATTCAAAATTCTTATTTATTGCCTATCTGTGAGTGAGAGGAGTTCTGGCTTCTTGTCAATAGAAAAATTTTAACTTTTGTCTTACATCTCCATTATCTCCTGGTTACTTGGCCCCTGAAAGAGAGTGAAGTTGTCATAAGCTGCCTGTAGTGTTTACTCCTGTCTCTGAAAATTCATTTTGTATTCTTGTCAATTTTATGATTATGCTAAATTCTAGACTTGAGACCATCATAAATTACCAACATACTTTCAGTCTTCTGTCCTGACCTACAGGCTCTAATAACCCTCTAGTGTTCAAGCTTGTAGTTTTTTTGGGTCTGGATTTTTTGTGGTTTGGTTTTTGAGGGTGTGTGAAATACATAGTTTCACCTATTCTTAGTTCCATATCAAATGTCCCATGGCCTCCATTCAAAACCTCAGAGCTGGGATCTTGCTATTACTTGTGCAGGAAGACCACAGGATGATTTTGTGTGGGACTTGTGTCAAGACCTTGGATGTGGCCAAAGGTTTTCTGCTGTGTTCTTGGTGTGGTGCTCCTTTGGTGTGTCAGAATGGGGCACCCACTGCTCTGTGCTGTGCACAGCTTTATCCCTGCTAATGCCTGGGATAAATTTCTACTGAACCAGCTTGGGCAGCCTCTGTTTCTTGTAGTAGCTGATGAACATTTGCCTGTTGTGTTTGAAAAAGTAAGGTTAAAGCATTTGTCAAAAATGGAAAAAGAAATAAATATGTATCCTGATAGGAAAAGAAAAAGATCCATTAGTGGCGAGTTTCTTCTACAGCAATGCAGTTAAAGACATACAACAGAATAGGTGTACTTTGGTCGCCTTTCAAACATCTTTTTTTAACACTGTTTTTGGTCTCTAAAGCTACTCTAATTTTCTTGACTGGAGACCATCTACAATTTCGATTGAAACTGATATGCTGATATAATTACCAGTGTTTATCATTGAGTCAATTGGCTTGCTTATTCAGTGACTTAGCTTTAAATTTAATGGAATTTTCTTTAATAAGTAAGAAATTCAGAAATACTCCAAGTGAAAATACGCCTTTCAGAAGAGGGAGGGAAAATAGCAATGCACCTTGTTGCTACCAAGGCAGCTTGGAAAATCTCATAGAATAATGTTTTCCTAGCTGGTTTACCAGGCAATTGAGAGAGTATTTTTCCTTAATCTGGAAATGATATTGGAGTTTTCTGCATGATAAACATTTCTTGCTGCTGAAATGGATTGATGAATAGTAGTTCTGATATGGATTATGGGGTTTAATGAATACATTATAGTTCTTCATATTTCTACATTCAAACAGCTACTGAAAATCTTTACCTGAGACTTCAGTATTCAAGCCTTGATTCAGAATATTTGAAAATGTAAAATTCAGAGTTTCTTCAGCTTCAAGATATCCTGTCAAAATATTTGTATATTTATTACCTTTGATGTATAATGAATGTCAAGACTTGGCTTTGAATGTCTTTAATTTTATTGTCAATTTTACTTAAGATTGCTTTGATTTGAGTAGAGTTGTTTTGGTTTCACTTTTAGGATGCGAGTAATCCTTTGATGTTTTGCCTCATGGCCTGAAGAAACCAAAGGAAATTATTAAATATGTGTGAATAAGAAAGACTGAAAACAGAATTCTGTAAAAATTACAGTAGATAAAAAATGTTTTAAATTACTTTTTAAACTTCTTTGTAAGAAGGACTGGGGTGCTATTTAGTTATAGTTTAATCTCAGTGAGCACTATTGAGATGCATAAAAGTGATTCTTGTTTTATAGCTTATGGCTCTTGCTAAGATTTTTTTGTTCTATAAAGCTGTTTGTAGAGAGCTTCATATATACATAGAGCCTTGTGTATCATCTCTGTTAGGTGACATGACCTTGTACTCTTTTGACAGTACAGCCTGACACTTGCAGGATTCAGGTTAAACAGGTTTGCAATGTATTGATCTTGAAATCTCTTAGTTACTTATCTGATGATATAAGGAACCAAAAATTCAGTTTCAGTCATTGTTATTTCCCATCAGTCAATACTGACCTGGACAGCATTGAATGGAGACGGACATTTCCATAGATATTTCTAATACAAAATTCTGGTTGCATATGTCATTAGGAGATACGATTTTAAAATAAAATAAAGAAAATGCATCATTAATACATCTGACTCATATTCTTACATCTTCTGTGCTTTTATTAAAGAACAAACTTAATTGTCTATTAAATGCCCAAACTTAACCCAAATGAATTTGTTTTCAGAAGGAGTGTTTCATTTGGTTGTAAACATTGTTGAGTTCTCACAAACCAAAGTATCTTATGGCACAGTATGCAATGGGGAAAAATTATAGTGTATTTAATTAGGTACTTATAGTGGAGAATGCAGCGCATAAGTGAGCTGCAGAACTGCAAAAATAAAAGCTGTGATTGCTGAAGGGGGGTGATAGAGCTTTCACTTCAGGCTGCTGTTGTGCTGTGGCATTAATATGCAAATAGATGCACATATACACAATCACATCGTCCCCAGCTGAACTTTGTTGTCCCCTCAAGGTCAGAATAAAATCATTGCCCACAGTGATTGTATTCACAGATAATATGATGTGAAGGATCTGGAGGTGCCTTTTAAATTACACTGCAAGACTGGCAGATTTCAGAAAGACCAAAGAAATGCTTGGTCCTCTTTTTAAAGAAGGTGATAAATTTGTGCACAAAGTTGCCAGAATCCCAGTACACAGTATGACACTTTCATTAGACAGCAGAAATATCACAGACGGAATGTTGGAGGGCTTGCAAGGGAAAGTGGTTTTGACTTGTCCTAAATGATGGACTGAACCCAAATGAAGATACTGGAAATAGTGTTATTGAGGAATTACTCTAACAGCAATCAGGCTGCTTCATTCCTCCAGGAATGTTTCAGTGGTCCAAAACAAGTCTTTTGTAGTTGCATTGAAGGCCCCTCCTCACCCCCAACTTGGATGTCTGTAAGAATGTTCCTTAAACTAAAAAGAAATGGAAAGGGGCAGTCCAGAGTGGTGTGATTTTTCTTGAAGCCTTGAAATCTCCACATAAGCTGCAGGTAGTTGACTTGTGTGAAAGATCAAGAGAGTTTGTGTGATTAGATGGTGCAGTAAATGGAAATACAGAAAGAGGAAGATAACCTTTCCTCATAAAGTTCAAATGGTGCCCAGCACTGAGAATAGGAAGTACATTAGGTTCTAGTAGGCTTAATCCAGAAACACTGGAGAGGGCCAAACCAAGAGTCTGGGGAACAATTTACAAGGTGCCTGAAACTATTAAAGCCTGTTTTTTCAAGCATCTGAAACCAGAAGCTTTCTGTAATACTAGAAACTGATTAATGTGTGGAAGTGGCACTTGAAGAAAATAAGGTCATGGAACAAAAAAGCGATGCCTTTAGGTAAGTGTGTTCACAGCACAGGAGTGGGACAAGTTCACTTCAGTCCAGCTCTGCTCTCTTGCAAAAGGAAACTGCCTTGAAACTGGTGGTTAAGAGTTTGGAGGTGGAGGGAGTGAGCAGCCCCCTAGGTAATGTGGTCTTCCTTATGGATGGCATGAGAATGAAATCACTGAGCAATCTGTGGCATTCAATACGTTCATTGCTGAGGACTGTGGCAGTATCAGGGCAGTTGGGAAGGAGGGTACAGCTCAGGTATGAGTCCAGAGTTCCAGACTTACAGATTTCACACTCCCAATTTCTCTAAAAGAGTCACAGAACAGGTGGACAAGAAGGATGCAGCTGGCATGGTTAGCCAAGACCCTTGTGAAAGGTTCTTAAATCCTTTAGGCAGAGAAATTAATTTAAAATTGAGGGTACCAGAAAAAGGGAGTGGTGATAAAATATGATACTCACACAAACGCAGAAAACTTTTGCTGTTCAGTAACTGATCTGAAAAAGGGTGTGGAGAGCAAAAAAAGTAACTTTGCAAATGATGTGAAGTTTTTCAGGTTCATGGAAATGAGAGTGACATGGAATTGCAGAGAGATTTTGTGCTAGAATAGTAAAAAGGGAGAAATGAAATTCAGTGTTTTTAAAACTCTTAATCCTGAAGCAGAGTCCTGTGATAAAGGATGAGTAGCTGGTCTGTGATTCCTAATACATGCATCAAAAGAACAGATGGTTGTCTCATCTTTAAGAGAGACTGAAATCTTAACATGATACATAAAATTTTTCAACAGAAATTCATGTAATAAAAGGAGTTGTGCTGTAGCAGCTAGAACAAGAAAATAGATATTAAACATGGCAATTGATATTAAAATGGATATTAAACCTAGTATTTAAACTATGGGGATTTTTCTTCTTATAAATTAGGCTGTGTTTTAAGCAAGAAGTTTGTGAGGTGGAACGACAACATGAATACTGGAAATGACTAATAGAGCATAGATACAGGTAAAGTGGAAAGCAGAATTGGAGAACAGTTGAGCTTAGACAAAATTGCCATTTCAGTTAAGCTGGTTTTTACTCCATATTTTGGAACCAAATATTAATGTGTTTTAACAACTGGTTGTGAGATCAAGTATGTAAAATCCATTTTTTAAAAGTACAAAATCAACTGATGTAAATTGTGTAGCTGTTCCCCATGTTAAGGAAAACTTCATAAGCATAGAAAAGAAAGAATTGGAGAGAGGAAACTGAAGTGAAACATGGCAGATATTCTGGTAGCAATACTTCTGACTTCTCTTAGAGTTTTGATTTTTAATTAAAGCATTTATTTGAGGCAAATGGTCCTGGATACTGCAGTTGTGATTAGTTTCTATCTCCAAGGAAATCAATACCATAACACACCATTAAACTAAACCAAAACTGCAATACGGGCACACTGAAAAGGTTTTTGCAGTTCATTATAGATCAGATGATCATATTTACCAAATTACGTAAAGAGAACATATCAACAACATTTCATCTAGTCTGTTGCCAGCATAATCTAATTTAAAATGAATATTATACAAAAACCAGTGCAGAACAGGAAAGAACAATAAAAGGAAAAATTACAATCTAAGGGGCAAGTGTGATGCAAGGAGGAAGAAAAATCCTGCAATATAGTAGCTTTACATGGTTGCTGATACCACAGAATTACTTCTCTTGTAAGAAGAACCAAAAGAGCAGATTAATTCACTGTCAAGTCAAATTTTCCCCCTGAGACTACATGTAACATTAAAAATGGGAACAGTGGATTTTTAGCAACTCTCCATCTGAAGCAGAGTGCAGCAGACTCCAGTGAGTCCATCTAGTTGCTGTAAATTTTTTCTTTTACAAGACAAGACATACCATTCTTCAACATTCCCTCTTCATGAGAAGACTTCTTTTAAATTATATTCTCTGTTCAGTCTTCAACTGCAGGAATGGAATTTTTTCTTTCAAATGAAACACACCCACTCTAAATACGCAATATGTGTTGGATTCCAATCTTCTCTGGGTTTCTTTTTTTATCTTAGTTCAAAACTTTAAGACCAAGCTTTTCCATTGAGCTCAAGAGGATGCATGTGCATGCAAAAAAAGGAGGAAAATATGTCAGCAATTCTGTTAATTTATATTTATTCTCTAGAAGTAATGGACAGGTTTTGAAGTTTATTTTGGACAAAGGGCTACTATGTTTTCCAGAGCAATTCATCCTTAGTCATGCCATTGATATGCATATAAAGTGAGTCACCATCACCTGTTCTTTATTCCCAGTGTAGAAGAGTTCCCTATGTAACATTCATTTCTTCTTGGCTTTTGGCAGATCTCTGGCTATTCTGACTGAGAAACAAATGCTTATATCTGATCAGAAATGGATTGTTTCTTAAAACGGCTGGTTTTTTCCTGGTAATTTTACTTGTTAAACTTTATCAGCAAAAGAAGGTTTTAATGCTTTAAGTGGGCTGTGAACATAATTTACCACTTTGAGTTTAATTAATTGTTGATATCCGAATCTTGTCAAACGTAATTTGCTTTGAAAGAAGCATGACAGCAAATGGAGTACCTGGAGACTGTAATCTAGGATTTGGAGGCCTTGTTCTATTAAAAAAAAAAACAAAAAACTTGAAGTGAGGCCTTTTAAATTCCTATCCTTCTTGATTTATTTACTCCTATATCTTAAACAGTTTTAATGTTTATTGCTTTAAGTGAACACTCAGAGGTTAAAAAATGGCAAGCTATATAGTTAATTTGGATCTCACTGCTTTTCCACTCTGCTCTGTCTTTTCTCTCCAAATGCAGATTCTTCACTGAATGTATGTGCATATATGTGTATGGGGAATTGCTTTTAGGTTCCTGATAACTTGCTTTTTTTCCATGTAACTCCGGTTTCAGTGCATATGTGTGGTATATATTTAATGGAAAATTAGTCACAGCAGTTTTCCACCTTATTGTTCTATGTATTGCTTTGAATCTTGCAGTGTAATGTTCAACACTATTCAGAAATAAAAATTATTTCTAAGTAGGTATTTGTAATACTTCACAACTGTCTCTTTTCACAGTGCTGCTTTGAGGTGCAATTGTAAAAGGAAGGTTTTTCCATCAGTTTTGGGTGACTTTTTTACATTCTTAAAGATTTCAGTGCTTAAACCTGCTTAACTTGTGCAATACCAAGAATAGCTCCCACTAGCATAACTGCAGCTGATTATTTAGTAGCTATTTGCTTTAGAAGAAAATTCAAGTGGATATCTGAAAAAAATGGAGAAAGTAGCATAATTAATGAGGTTTAAATAAACTTGGTCTGAATTATCTGCTTCGTGACAATAGACAATTTGTAGCAAAGACAGGAATAGCATATGGTTTTATCAGCAAGAGACTGTCTTGCTGTAATTCTGGTATCATTCACAGTTTTGCAAGTTCTGCAGTAAATGAACCAAAGATGCAGCAGTCACTGACAGTTCCTTATTCTTTCCCAGTGGAGATGCATCCTCTGCACTGAAGGGTAATACAGTTTTGTTGGGAAGGGCCACATTAATAATGGTTTCATATTACTTTATTTTCATGTGAGGTGGGAAAAGTGGAGTTTAACAGCCTGAGCTGATACCTTTGCACTTTCATTCTGTTAGCCTGTATGCAGTCGATCAGCAAGTTGTGAACTCTTGAATTCCTTATGAAGTCACATGGCCTGGGCTGTTGCTGCTGGTTCCACTGACTACTGTAGAATAAGAGGAGGCATGTTTTCCTAGCAAGCTGAATAACCTTTGCCAAGGGAGAAGACAGATAAGAGTTAGGAGTTAGGCATTCCACTTGAAAAAGTTCTGAAAACCATAGAAGATTCTCCTTTTTCTGCAGCTCTGAGCATTCCCCAACTTGCTTTCATACCCCATACCCTTCCCTGCTCCATCTTTGGATGTTTGTCTCAGTCTTGTTCATGCTACCCAACTGCATTATCCAGAGTTCCTGTGTCAGTCACACTCTCCTCGTTCAGTCTGTACCTGTATATTCATGGAAGTTTACCTGGTTCTCTTCTCTTTTTTTCTGACTACCATTCTTGATTTCCTTCCTTGGACCTCTTTCTAATTTTACTCCTTTTTGCTCTGTTTCATCTTCTTGTGCCCCCATCTCACCAGTGTCTATCAGAAGAAATGGAAAAGAGCTACATTAATGTGTCTTCTTCCCACTGCCTTTCAGCGCCTGTGAGGCTGTCTCTGTGTCCCTCCTTTGCATTCCCAGTTTCTGAGCTCTGTGGTGGTCCCTGCTTGTGCCTTTCTCTCTGCTCCCAGTTTTCCCACTTTCTCAGCATCCTCATTCTCCCTCTTCACCCAACTGCTTGTTAGTCCTTCACCTGCCATTTTTCTTACTGTCTCCTGTCATTTGCCTGTGTTCCATGATTGGGTTTTCCATTGACCCTCCCTCCAGTTCCCACTGTTCTTGCCAAGCAGGCTCCAATCCTCCCTTGCCAGTTTCCTGCAGCTTCCCACTCACCACATCTGCTACAATCTCCTTTTTTCCTTTTCCTCACTTCGTTTATGCCCTTTGCATTCTAATCAGATTTTCCTTTCTATGTTGCCTAGGTGTCAGCATAGAGTAGTTGAAAGCTTAGGAGAAACTTTCTGGCTTCTGGACTGTATTTTCAGTGCTTACCTAATCAAAGAGCTAAAACTGTGGGGAAAATTCATTTTTGAAAGGACCAACTTTATTCTTGAGTCATGGTTGTCAAAGAAGGACTGTAAAACTTTCTTGGTGAAATTCCTAAACTTTTTCCAGTGCTACTGTGGCAGTATTCTTCCAGATAATGTCAGTGCACAAAAGATACTCAGTTCTTGGGGCTGTGTCTATATACTGTATAAAACAGTTTGGGTGCTGTAACTTGGAAACTTTTACTCTGAAGAAAATGGAGCACAGAGACCTCTGACAATACTGAGGGTGTCCACAATATTTAGCCAGCTTAGCTGATAAAGTTGAAAAGACCTATTGAGGCTTGCTATGTGGTGTTGTGGATCTCAACTTTTTTTATTGTCATTAGTATGTACAAATTTCTTATTCCCACAGTACCTTGAAGATGTATTTTAGGCCAGTTCTAGGGGATGAAAACAGTAAAGTGCAAATTCCTATCCTGTAAATTGCACATTAAACATAGCACATTAAACATAGTTAAACATAAATTGCACATTGAACATAGTTAAACATAGCAGGCTCCTTCTACTAAATATACAGGTGCCACCATGCTCAAAGATGAGGCTTCAGTGTGTGCACATGTATTTTGCTCAGGTTTTAAAATATTTTCTGTATCCAGGTTTCTTGAAATTATTTTAGCTGTTTTATGACAGATGAGCTCCATGTGGAGTATTTGCCTCAATTTAGACAATATGTCAAAACTCTTAGCAAAAATGGCTGATGTTACTTTTTATAAGAAAGTGAAAACAAAGTGTTCTAATAGCAACTTGAATGTTGAGTAATCTTTAAATTTTATTCTAGCCTGCATAATTTTAAACAGCTCTTGTGTTATAACAATAAATATCTTGGTTCCTCACTGCGCTGTTAAAAGAAGGAGCCTTAACCGTGATGACAAGGTAATTAAAGTCTCTCTTTTGCATCTTGATCATAGCTGTCCCTTTGCCCTCCCACCCCTACCAGAGTTCCACCAGAGCCAAACTAGTAAAGTCTGGTCAAGGATGCAGATTTTTAGTGTCTTTTAGGATAGAAATTATGCATCAAAACTGTTGCCTTGTTTTCTGCAACTTAGTCATCAAATCTGATTATAAGGACTGTGTGTCCTGAATCAGACTAAGGATC
The DNA here is from genome assembly GCA_039654755.1 of Calcarius lapponicus. Classification (NCBI taxonomy): domain Eukaryota; kingdom Metazoa; phylum Chordata; class Aves; order Passeriformes; family Fringillidae; genus Calcarius; species Calcarius lapponicus. The sequence goes on along the minus strand of CM077464.1, from coordinate 14,952,785 downwards.
TGGCTGTGGAGTGTCCTTCACTGATTCTCTGTATAGTTTTTGAGGTCCCTCTGGGAGGGAGGGAACCTTCTACTTCCAGAAGGCTCCACAGAGATTCCCATGTGATGGAGGCTTTTCTGCATGAAGCATTCTGGTGTGGGCTTTTCTTTTTTGTGTTTGAGGGCTCCAAGGGGACCAATAGCTCTTTACCTCCATATCAAAAGGTCTTTTCCTTAACTATTCTGAGCTGCCAGTCTTTCACCAAAACCACCACAGAACCTGAAAGCTTCTCAACATGATTGGATCCCTCTTGGTCATTCAGAAAGTGAGGAAAAACCTTGCTGAGGAGCTGCAGCAGAATCCCCATCCTGCACCCAGGCCTGAAGACCCCATACCATGCCATGTGCTAGAGAGCCCCTGAACTGTATTTTAGTAGCCTTGGTGGATCCCATGCTCCTTGTCTGTCCCACCTGCTGCAGAAATTGAGTGCTGCAACTTTCCATCTTACACAAGTCTTCCTAGACTCACATTTCTGGGCAGAGCACTGCTGGGTATCATACACCATCTCCTTGGACACCTTCAAGGATCAGTGGGTGTTGGCAGTGCTGCTCTGCTTGGCATCTCCTCATAATTCATCTTCCAGCCTCCAAACCCTGACCATTATTTGATTTGCTGTTCGTCTCTGACAGATGAGCTCTTTGGTTTTGCAGCATAAATGGAGAAAAATGTAAAAGTTGCTAACTGCAGATGCTAAGGGAACATTGTGAAAAAAGGAGAACAGCAAACTGTCTGCATCGAGCAGTGTGGCTCAGTGGCTTCAGTAACTTCCCAAATCAAAATGTCTATGTGCAATAAAAGTCAAACAAGATTTTATATATATGCTCTGTGGAATGTCTTCTATATGATCTAGTATGCTCCATTTTGTTACTCTACAAAGTTTTCTCATCCTTTTGTAATCTTTCATTTTTATTTCACTCTGCTTTTTAAAAAATTGTTGGGTTTTGCTTACAGGGAGAAATTTTGCAGTGACAAACCAATAGTAATAACATCTATTTTGTATAGTAGTAAATTATCTGAAATGCTGCTTACTTGGTTTTTAATGGCTAACAACCGGTATTTCTACCTGAACTGTCACACACTTCATAATTGTTTTGTTTAGTGTGTTAAAATAGGCAGTGATTCTTATATGCTTGGAGTTTGAGCTGTGCCAACATGAACACCTATTGTGAAATGCACTGAAAACATTCTCAATAATTCAAGCACTGCATATGTGGATGATTGCCAAGATTTTCATTTTCTGTATTAATGCTACTGTATGAAAGTTGATTTCCATGTTTAACATTTTATTTTAGAAACTTCATTAGCGTAGTTTTGGGTTTTACCAACAGCCCATAGCAGTAGTCAAAAGGCATTTGATGTGGTGTTTCTATATGCCTTTATTGCAATTGCACTTGCTTTTACCCAAGTTTCACTATGTGTAAAACTAGTTTAGCATTTCACTGGGCTCATTTTTAGGTTCATCCCTTAAATTCAGGGTGTTTATATGTATATATGTATTTTTTTCATGATTATGTCTTTTAAAATATCTAGTTTCTGAAAGTAAAACTGTCATCCTGTGACACACATGTGAAAACCCCCCAACCCATTAAGATGTCATTACATAAAAAATACTTTGTAACTTCTGCCTTTGATGTGTTACAATTGTTCCATTTCTGAGTTTCTGTGCCTCTTTATTAAATCTGTGCAACATACTTAATATATGTATCTTTTTTCTTCTCTGTCTTTTTGGCTTCAATTTCAATGAATCTGGGCAAAAAATCTCAACTTTTCCTGATGGTAGTAAGAGGATTTTTGGCATGGTACATGAGCTGGAATTGGATGTTACAAGTGAAGCAACAAACAATCTTGAGGAAGTAGATTATTTGATTTTTCCTATTTATAAGTTTCATGCTGTTTTAAATTAGGTACACCTGTAAAACGGAAAAGGAATGTATTTTAGTGCACTTCCTAGAGAAAATACGGAGCATTTTTAATTAGGGCGATGACTAGTCACCTTAATCTGTTCTGTTCTGCTTGGAAATTTTGCTAATTTTTGTTTTTCTTGACACCACTTATTTCTTCCTTTCTGTTTGTGACTCTCTGACCTGTAAGAATCAATAGTCTCTTTCCCCAGTCTTTCAGTGTTTACTTTTACATTATGGCACTGAAAACATGACCCCTTGAGATCCTTCCTGCCTAGCATAAGCTGATATGGCACAGATTGCTTAGGGAAGAAGAGTTTGAAGGATCCTGTTTGGGTTTTTTTTTTCTTGGTTTTTTCTTTTCTTTTCTTGGAACAGCTTCAGCTTGTGAAAGTTGTCAGAGTTGCAGTTTTACTTTGCCAAGTGGCACTTTGATTTAAATGTAAGTCTGGAAAACAGCAGGAAGCTGTGGTTAAAAATAGCTGTAAGTATTTCCTTATCTTCTAAAGTATTAATTGACAAAAATCTATACTGCCCTCATCTGTTCTTTTCCTTTCAGTTCTTGAACATCTGCTTTACCAGATTTTCCTTATAACAGCAATTCCAGACTCTCAGATTTAACCTTAGAACCAATATCTGACTAATTATTTAAAATATGTATTAAATGCATCTGGGTAACATGTTACCTTGTAAAAGCAAGATTTTGTTTCCTTTTTTGGTTTGTTTTTGTTTTTTTGGTTGTTACTTATTGCTTTGTGAAGACTTAAGTGTCTTCATGGTGGAGTTTGTGCTGTTTCTTCCTTAGGATTCATTTCTCTTATGAAAAATTCCTTTTTGCTGTGGAGTAACTTTGCAAAGTTTATGAAGTGAAATTTGAGCAAATAATTTGTCTTAAGTTCTGAACACAGTGTTTTGTAAGGTTTCATTAAGACTTTTTATTTGCTTTTTAACTGAGAAAAGGTATCTATGTGTTGCAAAAGGATGTGAATTCTGTGAATTTAAGGTCAGGAAAAAAGGTTTTGATGTGGCTAATGATGTACCCTTAAGGATACTCTGCTTGGGATTCAGGGTTCCCAAGTGCAGGTTATAAATGTGTGCTCTTGTTAAGATTTAGCTCTCATCAGAAATCTGGTAGGTAAGGTGTGTTCCATCTTAAATATTTAAACGATATATTTTTTTTACTAGTAATCATAATAGCTCTTAGAATTTCAGGAGTCTTCAAAATGATCATATTTAGGTGTCTTTAATATCTCTCAAACTGAATCCATAGCTGAAAAACCACTCTGTTTGCTACTGAACCTCAGACGTGAGTGTGGGTCTCTTTAGCATGATTTCATTAACTGCTTATAATCTTGGAATACTGTCTAAAAAGAAAAACAATAAAACAAAGAAGGTTTTAAAAACTGTGGAGAAGCTGCTTGCAAAACCTGAATTAGCCCAGTCATGTGTGCACTTGAGAAAAGGTTTGGTGTAGTATTTTTTAGTTGAATATTAAACTCTGTGTGCCTGTCATGTTACTTTGATATTTTCTTAATCTCTTTGAATTCTGTGGTTTAAATAAAGGAACTGTAAAGGCATGACCTGGAAACTAGCTGATGGGGAAGAGAAGGCTCTGAGGAAAGCATCAAGGAGCAGGTTGTAGCTCCTTGCCAGGGCTGATATCGACTGAGGTTATTGGGAAAAGAGGAGTGTAAGTGTTTGCAGAGGCTTTTAAGGTACCAGCAACTACTGCACAGGTAAAGCTTTGTCTTCAAGCTTTTGCTCTCATTCTCATCTGTCTCCAGGACTTAATGAACAGTATCTTTCAAAGATATTGATGCAAGGTTATTTCAGGTCTCTGACTGGAAACTCTTTGGAGACAAAATGAATTTGCCAACATTACTTGCAGCGTTTAGAAAGAGAGGTACAAATCTGAGACCCTGTTTGATGCTGAGTTATTGCAGTTGTTATGCAGACCAGCCAGGATCCAAAAGATGAGCCAGGTCACCAGCTGCAGGAAAGAGTATATGTAAAATGTGAAGCATGGCCACTGCATACCTGGAACAGTAGTGGTTACAATGGTCTGTAATGTACAGCTTTCTGTCACATCTGTTTCTCATTCAGTGGTCAATGAACAGAGCTTGCTCTGGCTCTATAGCTGCCACTGAGGTCACTTTTGTAGAACACTTGGTGTTCACAGGGGCAGCTGCACTCTGTTAAAATTCTCACCTGCACATGTATGTGGCTGTCAAAATGATAAATACTTCTAAAAACTTGAACTGCCAAATTATGGAACACAAATTATTGTTTTATGTTGGTGGGGTTTTTATTTAATTTTTAAATCTGGTCTTACTTTATCAAGTGAAACCTAGTCTTCCTATTGTCAGAGTGATGTTGTGAAGATGTTTAAGTACATTGATACAAAGAATCATAGGATCATGAAATATGTTGATCTGGAAGGGACCTATCAGGATCATTGAGTCCACCTCCTGGCCTTTCACAGGACATCCCAGGAATCTCACCATGTCCCTGAGAGCATTGACCAAACTCTTCTGGAGTTCTGTCAGGCTGGTGCTGTGACCACTTCCCTGGGGAGCCTGCTCCAGGGCCCAACCACCCTCTGGGTGAAAAACCTTTTCCTGATATCCAGCCTGAATGTCTTCCACCACAGCTTCCTGCTTCCCCTCGAGTCCTGTCACTGGTCACAAGAGGGAAGAGATTGGTGCTGGCCCCTCCATTTCCCCTCATGAAGATGTTGAATGTCAAATGAAGTGTCCTCTTCTCCAGGCTGAACAAAGCAAGTGATCCATCCACTCCTCTGGCTTCTCCTCCAGACCCTTTGCCATCCTCAGGGCCTTTCTTTGGATGCTCCCTAACAGCTCAGTGTCTTTTTTATATTGTGGCACCCAGAGCTGCATGTAGTATGCAGGGTGAGGCCAGCCCAGAGCAGAGCAGAGCAGGACAATGCCCTCCCTTGCCCTGCTGGCCATGCTGTCCCTGATGCCCCCCAGGACAGGGTTGGCCCTCCTGGCTGCCAGGGCACTGCTGGCTCAGGTTCAGCTTGCCATGGACCAGGAGCCCCAGGTCCCCTTCCATGGCACTGCTCTCCAGCCTCTCACTGCCCAGTCTGTCCATACATCCAGGTTTGATCCATCCCAGGGGCAGAATGCAGCACTTTCCTTGTTGATCTTCAAATAGTTGGTGATTGCCCAGACCTCTAATTTGCCATGGTTTCTCTGCAAGGCCTCTCTTCCCTTGGAGGTGACAGCTCCTCCCAGTTTAGTGTCATTGGCAAACTTGCTTAGTATTCCTTTGAGTCATTAATGAAGCTTTCGGAGGGAACTGGTCTGAGGATGGTTCCCTGTGGAACCCCAGTAATGACACCAGCCTGGTGTCACCTCATTCACTGGAACTCTTCATGCCTGACCCAGGATCCCCTTGCTCATCCATGGTGTAACAGGGCTGTCCTGCTGTCAGCTGGATGCTTTGTCTGTTAAGAATATTGTGAGTGAGTATCAAAAGCTTTGCTGAAGTCCAAAATGGTTACATCTGCTGGCTTTCCTAGATCAGCTCAGTGGGTTACCCTGCTGTAGAAGGAAATCAGGTTCTACAAGCAGGACTTTCCCCTCTTGAGGCCATGCTGGTTGTGACCAGTGACTGTATTGTCTTTCAGGTCTTTTCCATGATTTTGCCAGGCACTGAAGTGAGACTTAACATGTTTGTAGTTTCTGGGGTCCTCCTTCTTGCCCTTCATCAAAACTGGGACAATATTCCACCAGCTTCCATCCAGCTGGGACCTCTCTGGATTCTTTAGACTGCTTGGAAATCATCCAGAGAGGTTTTGCAAACATCAGCCAGCTCTTTGAGGATTCTCAGATGAATCCCATCAGGCCCCCTAGATTTGTAGTGATCCAGCTGGAGCAGAAGATCCCACACAATTTCAGGGTCAACTGGGAGTTGAACATTCTCACAGTGATGCCTTTGCAAATTAAATCTGCCTACCTGCTTAGTGAAAGTGCATTGCCTATCTTGTATGTGGAATGAGACAAAAGTCCCATGAAAAAACAACAAGTGGTTATGTGAGTGAAAAATCTAGTATAGAGTCATAGGGCCTCAACTTGAATTTGACTTTATTTTCCCCTCAGCTGTGCAGTCATCTTCCCTGCTTAACTTCTGATTATGTCTTTCATGTGATCTATGCTGAGTGATTTTGATGTGCTGAGTCTGCTCTTATCTCTTCTACAATGTTCAATGCTTTTCAGATTAATTTCCCCAGCTGGGTATTAGTCCAAATGTTGATGTATCACATGCCATGCAGAGGGTATCTGCCACTGGCTTTCAGCATTCAATTTGTAGATCCTAAACATATCTTGAGGATAATACAGATGACTGTATTATCAATTCAAGTTTGTTATACTTTCTCCTAGATACTGTAAGCAGAATTCTTGAAAATTACTTAGTGATCTGTAAAATAAAAATGAATGGTTTTACTCCTTCAAATTGTCCTGTTTCTGTCCTGCATACCCCAGAAATTGTACACTTGTAGCAACACAGTTTTGTTGGAAATAGTATTTTAATTTGTCCTGCAGAAAAATATTAAAAATCAACTTCTAAAGATGACAACTAAGGCAGGGAAATGAAGCACTGACCTAAAGAAAAATAATTCAGGGTAGATTCAGAGTCTTAAAAAGACCAAACCCAAACCTTAGACCTGCTTCAACTTTTTTTTCTTTCATGATTTTCTGCTTTACATCTCAAAGCTAGCAGTTATGCCTGGTCACGTGTCCTTTAAAATTGGGGAATCTAACACAGTATCAAAATTTGAATACATGTTTCTAGATTTGACAGTCTTTTCTTCACACAGTAAAAACTCTTTATTACAAATAATTTTGTTTTTTTCTTTAAGCTGCCAACTATTTTTAGCTTCTAAAATTTCAGACCTCTTTATATCCTTCCTGGGGTACGGCTTGCTCAGCTAATAGCTACAGCATAGCAACTGGTTACAGGAATTTGCTCTTACTAAGTATCTAGGATGTTTGACATTGTTATAATAAACCAGAAAATGTTCAAGTAGCTTTCTACATGAGAAGGAAAACAGAAAAATTGTGTTTTGCCATTTTGAAAACTGAATATTAATAATGTTGAGAATTCAGAAGCACTTCTGTCCAGACCTATTGGAGCTGGCATGCAGTTTCTTCTTTTTGCTTATGTGGAGCTCTCTCTTCATTCCAAAAAAGGAGGACTGATGTATTTATAGCAGTTCTGTTGACTCCACAAAGGTTGTTGAACACTTAAAAAAAAAGTATTAGATTCTGAAGGTAATTTTTAATGTAATTAAAAGCTTAAAAATTGGACAGAATACCAGTGATTAAGACAGCATGGATTTTGTTGGATGAATAGTGGAACACTTGAAAAGCTGCTTGCAAGTTAATACCCATCTTGCTGCCATTTTATGTCTTGGAGAAGATATTGAGTTAGCCAGAGGCCTGGAAGAAGCAGAGGTAAAGAACATTTTACTTTCTTCATCCTAGCATACTGCCTGTTTTCAGGGGAGTTTTTCCAGCTACTTGTTCACCCATAGATTTTATTTTCTTCTGCTTTGAAGGAGAGTTGCATGCCTCAGGCTTTAAGGATTTTTTATTTTCATAGCAAAATCTAGGAACAAATAACTGTAAAGGTTTGAGGGGAAAAGTTCTTTGCTGTCATGGGTGGGATGCTGATGCCTATGGAAGAGAGCAAGGGAAGTGGCAAAGTAGTGCCACAGCAAACCCCTTCTGTTCTTGCCCTGCAGTGAATATCCACCTGTCACTGCAACAACCCCCATAATTCGGTGTTTTGCAGTGTGATCAGTTGGACAATCAAACAGTTTTCCTCTTAATTATCTAATGCAACATTGTTTTTCAAGTATGTTCTGTGATGCTTTATAGTTTAGCTGTAAGACACTAAACATGAGGAGTAGCACAAACTATTGCTTTTATTGCTGCATCTGGTAGGGTTTGCTGCCATAGTCATGGTGTGCTGAGAGAGGGTAGGACCATTTTTTCCCCCCTTTTATTGTTTACTTCATTAGATCTAATTTAATTATCTTATCAGTGAAATCCTCAACTGGCAACATAGGTCTGGCACTTGGATATTTTTTGTTGGAATCTAATAATATGGTCAAAACATTATTTTTTCCCAAAATGTTAATGTGAGATACTGTCACATCAAGAGCCACAAACTCTCTCAGTCTACTCTTAAAGACTATTTCAGAGCAAGGCAGTCAACGAGCTAAGTATCAGAGTTTCAGTATTGAAGTGTGTTTTTTATATCCTCCCCCCATTTGATTTCAGATTATTGTTTTAAGGATGTGACATTCAGATGTGGTGGTGATGCCTTAGAGGACCTAGAAATGAAACAACACACTTTCTAGATAATATTAGTGTAGGAGATAATGTGAAGGCTGGTCTTTATAGGAGGCCTCCAGGGGTAGATATGGAAAATGTCCACAAAACACCCACTCCCCTCCATCACAGGGTGAATACAGTTTTATAAGTTCAGCAAATTACCACAATTGACAAAAATCACCAATTAAAGACATTAGTGGTGAGGTAATTCCCCCTAGTTCAACCCTCTCAGAATCTTCCCCCCTCAGAGAGGAAGCAAAATTTGTTTATAAAAATGTGTCTTGAAGAGCTGGTTTCAACCTTGGTTGCCAGGGTGAACCAAGATGGGATAAGGGCCTTTAACCCCCCAGGGCTTGGAGCTCTGGGATATGTTTTGTCTTTCTGCCTATGGAAAAGGTAGAGAAAAGTACTGGGATGACAAATACAATAATAGGCTACAAGTATATGTATAAAGAATACAGAGAATATATAAAAGAAAGAAGGCAAAAATCAATTTGGCATCAGTGGGACAACTGCTATTAGTCTATACAATAACAAAATGCCTCTCACAACATTGCAACAGAAGGTGTAAGGTTTCTGTAACAGTAGGAAAAATTTCTTCACAGAAGGGAGATTAGGCATTGGAACAGGCTGCCCAGGGAGGTGGTGGAGTCACTGTCCCTGAAGGTGCATAAGAAAAGACTGGACATGGCATTTGACATTGTGGTGTCCAGTCAAAGCTTGGAGTCCATGACCCCAGAGGGTTTTTCCAACCCTTATTCTGTGATTCTGTAATTAATATCTTTAAAGCTCATGAATGTATTTTCTGTTGTAGCTACAAGTGGTGAAAATCAGAAGACATATATGCTGCATTTTTGAAGTTATGCACAGCTCAAGATACCTAGTCACTCTTCTGCTTAAAGCATAAAGATGCTTCTGACAAAATGTTAAATTTTCTTATTTTAGTCATGCACATGCTAATATTTACCCCTTCTATTTCTCCTTTGCTCATTGCAGAAAATTTTGTCAGTGTTGAAATGAATTCTCTGTTGGTGAATGCACAGCTGATCCTAAAAAGTGCTATAAAAACTGTATTTTTATCTATTTAAGTGACAGACACAATTTACTTTTGGGTTTGAAATTGCCATCACACCTAAAGACAGTGTTGTGGACAGATTTGTTTTCCTAACTATTGAAAATTAAAATATTTGTTCTGGTCTCTTATCTGTCATTCCAATATTGTAATCATCATGTGGTGTCATGATTTGTTGTCTAAATTTATGGGCATATGCATACACATGTGTTGTGTGTTCAGGAGGTGGGTACACAGCAAGAAGAGGGTGTGCAGGGCACAACATTCAGCCACTCCTGCAGAGATGCTCTGAATCATGGAGTTGGTGCTGTTTTGTGATGATAATGCTATTGAGATACTCTCCAAAATTAGATTAATTAAGAAAGATCTCATGATGTTGAGGAGGGTGATTCTGCCCCTCTGCTTTGTTCTGGTGAGACCCGACCTGTGTTTGTGGGGTGTGTCCAGCTGTGTCTGTGCAGTGCTGTGTCCAGTGCAGGAAGAAAACTGACCTGTTGGAGTGAGTCCAGAGGAGGCCACCAAGGTGATGGGAGATCTCCTAGAAGAAGAGGCTGGGAGAATTGGGGTTCTTCAGCCTGGAAAAGAGGAAGCTTTGGGGTGACCTAATAGTGGCTTTCCACTACCCGAAGGGAGCCTTTGAGAAAATTGGAGACTTTTTACAAGGATGTGTAAGGACAGGACAGGGGGAATGGCTTCAAACAGAGAGTGGGTTTAGGTTAGGTGTTGGGAAGGAATTCTTCACTGGTGAGGCACTGAATAGGTTGCCCAGAGAAGCTGTGAATGCCTCATCCCTGAAAGTGTTCAAGGCCAGGTTGGATGAGGCTTTGAGGAACCTGGTCTAGTATAAGATGTCCCTGCCCATGGCAAGGGGTTGGAACTGGATGATCTATGATTTGGGTATAGAGGATATTACATCACTGGAAATAATCTAATTGGCACAGCTTCTGAAGGGCTGTTGATCTGTTAACTGCTCCAGTCACTGATTCTGGAGGAAGAATTTATTTTGTGGCATTTCTTTTCAGTCCATTAGAGTCTTTCTGAAGTTAAGTTAGAAAATAATTGTTTTAAGAGCTGAAGCTAATGTGTAAGCAATTTTAAATAAAGAATTTAATTTCAGATGGAACCATGCAAAAGTAACTTTTCACTTCTTCTTTTTTGATCTCTGAGATCAATTCATAGTTTCAAGTTTAAAGTTGACTTTGTGTTATGAAAATTTTTTTCTCACCTTCCAACCTGTCTCTTTGTCATTTGTTTAAATATGACTATTTCAACTTGCTTTTAGAGAACAATTTGAATAAGGTTTCTCTGTACACAGATTTTAGTTAACTAACATAGGGGAGGAGGACTTGCCATGTAAGTACTTCCTGAAAAAAATCCTGTACAGGAGGTGAAAGGATATTCTTCAGAATAATTTTTAGTCTAAGTAGACAAGGCTACCATATGTGTACAGAACAACCTCTAGGCTGCTAACTAATAAAGTAAACATAAATACACACTTGCAGATGTGGATTCCAGACTTTTTTCATCTAAGCCTGCCTTGACACTGCCATCTCCACCTGTCCTGGGATTTCTTGAGCCATTCACTTAAGGGGGAGAATTCCCTCCTTCCCACTCTCACTTCTCATGTGTCAGCAGAAGCCCAGGAGCTCCGGGAAGCTGGAGCCCCAGGCTCTGACCTTTTGTAAAGCTGGCAGAGATCTGGGGAACTTTGTGTTCTGTCTCAGCACCCCTCACCTCCCTTGTGATGTGTGAGAGTCTCTTTTACCAGTTGGGAAGGGAAAATTGAGACTCATTACCATTTACCTTATAAATGTATGCTTTTCTTTGTCTTTGGTCAAATATGAGCACCTTTATGTTTCAGAATGGTTATTTAAAAGCAAAGATAGAAAAAGTTGTCTTTCTCTGAAGCACTTTTCTAAGTTCTGAAAATAAAAGCAGTTTATCATTATGCCTTGCTAACCTTACACAGAGGGAACCTGTGAAATTCTATTCAGATGAAGTAACTTCAAATGTAAGTGCTATTTAAAAGTTGTAATTGTAATTATGTTTACTGTCTGAAATATTTTACTAGGTTTAATAAACAGGAAAATTTTTAGATAGGTTAGTTGAAGCTCTGGCAGAGGTGCAAAGGTGAGACTTCATCTAATGAAATACTTCTAATACTGTGTTTTTTATTTCATACAATGAAATGTCTTATGTTCCTCATGAAATCAGATTATCTGGATCCTAAAATACTTGACAACGTTGTTCAGTTTTTCTCCAGGAAGCAGTACATTAAATTCAAGAGTACCATATTAATTGGATGACATTTCCTACAAATAATATTTTTGTAGTCTGTCTTTAGTGCGTGAATTTAATAATGATTTTTAAAATTTGAAATAGGTATAGAAATCATCCTTTGATGTATTTTCATCTTAGGCTAATTTCTCCTTGATGATGATTTAAATACGGACCTGGAAAAGGGAAAACATAACCTGATTTTTAAAAATGGAAAAAGAAGGACCTCAGTGCCCAGCACTGAGTCCATGGAGGAGATCCTCCTGGAGACTATGCTAAGGCATATGGAAAATAAGGAAATGATTAGTGACAGCCAGCATGGCTTCACTAAGGGCAAATCAGGTCTGACAAATTTGGTGGGCTTGTATGACAGGGTTATGGCAATGGTAGATAAAGGAAGAGCAGCTCTGTCATCTACCCGGGCTTGTGGGAAGAATTTAACACTCAAAACTGGAGACAAGCTGGATGTGATGGATGCAACAGTCAGTGGATAAGAAATTGGCTAATTAGTCACACTCAAAGAGCTGTGGCCAAGGGCTCAATGTCCAAATGGAGAGCAGTGGCGAGTGACATTCCAGGGGTCACCACTGGGACTGGCCCTGTGTGACATCTTTGTCAGCAGCGTGACAAAGGACAGTGAGATGAGCTGCACCCTCAGCAGGACACTGAGCTCTGTGCTGTGCAGTTCCTTCCACTGCAGGGAAGGGGGACCATCAGGGAGACCTTGACATGGGCCCAGGAAAGCCTCACAAAGCTGAACAAGGCCAAGTGCAAGGTCCAGCAGCTGGGGTGGACCTAAATGATCTGTAAGGCCCCTTCCAATCCAAACCATTCTGTGTTTTTATGATTCTCTATACATAACTTATAAGATAAAGAGTAGGGAAAAACTGCCCTGTCAAATTCCTTCTCAGCAGACCTACCACCTGCACCAGTGTGTAGCTAATTCAGGATGACTTCAGAAAGCAAAATGAACCTTTCCCATGGATATTTTCTGACAACTGGCTCATCTTTTCATATTATTGGCAAGAACCACGTTAAGACATTCTGTCACTGATCCTTTTTTCGTTGTTCTAATTCCTTTGCTCAGCAGGGTAAAGTACACACTGTCTTGGAAATTCCCTGCTGGTAAGCTGAGAGAAGATGTACTCCCTGTGGTAGGACAGCTGAACGTGGGCTGCTGTGTCCACAGTGCAGCCAGTTGTGTAGAGTGGCTTCAGAGTAGCCCAGGTTAGCCTGGGGAATGGAGAGCAGAATTCAGAACTGAAGATTAGGTGCCCCTTTTCATTTTGTTGTACCTAGTGGCAAGCTAAATAAATACATAATTTAGTTACCCTGATTCATTTCTCTAGGGATTTGGTAAAACTTTCATTGTACCTGGTACATCATCTGACAGAAACACTGCAGACACAGACACAAAAACAGAGGAAGCAACATATTCTAAATCCAAAAGGAATTTGAGCACTTCTTAGATACATGCAGCATAGGGAACACTGGAAGCAAGCAAAGTAAACTTTAGGAAACAAAATTTGTGATCAAGGTGGTATTTTGAGCTTGGGAAGGATCCCTTTCCTGTGCAGTATGTATTTCTCTTAGAGCACATTGGCAGCTTTTGCTGTATGAAGGTGTTCCTGCAATCACTGGTGCAAAATGCAGTGAGAAAGCACCAGGGGCTTCCTGAAGAGAAGCTCTGCACAGCAGTAGCCAATGATCAAGAAAACACTTTACATGAGTGGGAAGAACTAAACTGTGATCATGGGTCCGTGCAAGTCTGAGATCTTGCAGATCTTACCTGGACCAAAGACCTCCCTACATTAAAATTTCCAGACATCTATCTTCTGCTCTTACTGTAGCCTGTGTTTTTAGAAAAAAGTTCTGCAGTTTGACTAGGTGTAATGAGGTTCTAAAACTCATATTTGCATTACCGTCTCAAATTGAGGAAAATGACTTTATAAACTGTTATTTCTCATCAATGACATAATTTCTAAATAAAAATTTTCTTTTAAAATTGTTTTTCAGTGTTAAAACAGTAGCAAAGAAGCATAAGAAAAATGATGTCTTGTATTACATTCATGTTAGGATGCTCAAGTCTTCTTTAATTTTTCGATGTTTTAGACCTTTTGCTTCTCTCACTGTTACTTTCTAGCAGTTCTCGAGTGGATTAGGGACCCAAGAACTAAAACGTAGGGGAAGAAGTGCAGGACAACATTAAGCTCCCAGCACTAACAATCTTTCTTTGGAAGAAATAGGACTAAACGCTCCCTCGACACTGGTTTAATCTCTTTCATGCTGTAAATTGGTCTGAGGAGGGTTAGGAGTGGCAGAGCTTGACTTACAAGAGAGTTCTCTGCCAAGTATGATGCCCATAGCAGAAGACTGAAGCTATTTGGAAGCTTTAGGAGCTCCTAGCTGGAATTTCTGCCTTTTTTTTCTTTTTATTCCTTAAGCTTGTTTTTAGTTACATATACTATTTGTATTCCAATTTCCTTGCACTACTGCTCTGGATGAGTTTGAAACAGGTGATCTGTATGTCTACAGCAGAATGCCTGCACTAATGAGCCAGTCTCAGTAGCAGGATGGGTTTGCCTGGGCCTGGCACAAGTCAAGTTGGAACCTGATGGAGCTCACTTCTACTTGATGAAGAGCCTGTATGCAAAAGTGGGCTCTTCTCTGCAGTATGCAGCAGGCCTGAGTTCTCTGCAGGGCTGCTTCAGTGATGGTGATACTGTCAGCCTTGTGGAGTAGCTCCCAATGTGTTATACCTGGCCATGTTTGCTGTCCCCTCTCATACTTTCTGCATGGGTCACTCACTATCTCTGCACATTTAAGGAAGTTCAGGCATCTCTTCCCAAGTATATAAATTAGAACGTGGGAGGAAACCAGGGGTAAAACTGAAAGCCAAATGGATTTTGTAAAAGGGAAATTATCTCAGCATTCTGATATGTATCGTATTCTACTACCTCCTGGGAAAAGTTCAAGTACACCTTACCCCTGGAAGTGTCTGTTTTCTTTCAGGTTATGGCCAGGTAGCTTCTCCCAGGTATTTTCTTCCTTCGATACCTTGTTATAGTCACCTGTGCTTATGAGTTGTCAGCATTTTAGATGCTGAGATCAGGGCTAGTCCTGCCACATTTGTTCCACTTAATCTTGGAGAGAAGTAAGCAGTCCTACAGGGCAGGCCTTCTCCCCTGAAGCAGGTGGCTGTCAGGGGACACTAAGCATCCATTGGAAGTACTAAATATATTATATTAAAAAAAAAGTGTGAAATTCTTCATTTGTGTAGTCACCAAAGAAGAAAATAAAACAACAAAACATAATTTCAGATGTTGTTTACTACTCATTCCTCCGATGCCATATCCAGTGGAGCATGAGTATTATTAAGGTGTTATTGATAACATAATGTATCTCAATCCAGCTATTGCATCATGACTGGGATGCATATACCTTTCCTTAAACTATTTAATTCAATGTAATTCAAATTATCTATTAAACTGTGTAACAAATTAGTAGGCAAGTAGGGTCACACATGAGAAATTAAGCAGGGCTATTCACAGGCAGGTCAGAAGACAAGACTGTGTTTTTTAAGTTTTGAATTCCTTGGGGTAATTCAGTATAAATTAATTCAGTGTATAAATTAATTCATAAAATTAAAAATAATTTTACTGTAGTATGATTAAAATAGGGCTGTGGTTTTGGTCGTGTTTCTAAGGAAGTGAACTTACGCTCATGTGCAGATTCTTGTTTGTGTGTGCCCCAAGACCTTCTTTGGAATGTTATCTCTAAACTTGAATTTCATTAGCTGATATTTCATCCCATGTGGGCTGCCCACCTGCTAGTTTTTGAAGTTTTTATTGTGTAGGTGTTGGTTTTCATTCTCATTTACAGCTCACATAAGTGTAGCTGTCGTGCTGCCTTCGTCTGTGTATGTGTATTATATTCTTCTCTATTTACTGTGTCATGGTCCTAACATACTGAGTAATATTGTGCTATCATGTGAGATTTGGGTTTATTTTTAACTCATTTGGTTCATAGTTGAGTTGTATTTTTCTGTTATGTTCCCTTTTCCATTCCTGCTTCTGTTCTCTACCCAGAGTACAAACACAGCAAGGACTGGGGTTCCCCTCGCTGGATTACAATAAAATTGGTTTTCCTGTAGTTCTTGACAGTTAAGTAGGTGATTTTTAAGTGATGTTAGGCACTTCATAGATAATTGTAGTTATTTATATGTGTGTGTGTGTGTGTGTGTGAGTGTGCAAACATGTCTGTGTATCTATAGTCTTAATATAGACATATTTTATAAAATTCAAATTGTATTTTTTCTGCTTTACTCTTTATAGAGGTCACATCTGATACTAATGAACACAAATAACACTTAACATTTTTACTGCTTTTCATTGGTTTTTGGGCTCAGCTTGCCCCAAACCCTTTTGTACTTTATGGCAACGTTGATTTTTTTGATGTTGAGAATATGTAGCATCATAATTGGTGCCCAAAGGTCACGGGATTTTTTCAGTTTCACTTCCTTGATCTTTTCCTACTTACTTGTGGAATGCCACCATGGGATTTCAACTTTCTTGAACTCTGATGATAGTGCTGAATATCATGCCCTAAAACATCTTAAGGGTCCAGACCTGTCACCTCTCCAATTCATTATGCCTTGTGAATCCAAACTCTGCCCTTCTCACTGTGGTGGGAAATGTATCACAATTCTTTCTTTTGTTTATCAGAACTCAGTATTCTTCCATGGCTTCTGCAAGGTTGTGAGGCAGCTGAAAGCAAATTATCATGAGACTCACAGCAACCACTGAAACTACTCTTAACACGAGACTTCTCCCAATTACCAGGTTATAAGCTTAGTTGTGTATTGGATGAGAAAAAAGGTTTCAGTTTTATTGACAATAGTCCAATGAAGGTATGCTCTCTAATATTAGGAAATGCTTGAAATCCTCCCCCCAAAATGCTCATACAAGTAAGAAATCATGTATAGTTGACTCTTTGTTTATTCCAGAAAATTCTGCTTGTTAACCTACTGTAAACAGCAAGTAAGAGGCTTTGTTATTACCAAAAGTTGTTAGCATGAAAGTACAGATGTCTTTCTGACGCTTTATACATGAAAGTATATATGAAAGTCTTATACAGAACAAATAGAAAAATCAGGGGTGGCTTAGCAATATGTGTATAGTACATATAAGATAGTGCATCTTTTTGGAGGAAAATATTTAGTTTCAATTCCATTTCCTTGACACAGATTAAAGAAACCTTACAGCTATCTGGATCACTGGCCTAGCTCTTATAAACAAATTATGGAATTTAAGGTAGATGGAGGGCATACACCTAAGAAAACAGAAGTTTGCAAGCTTTGGAGAATGAAGCAAACTTTGGTGACATTAAGGCTGAGAGGGTGTGTTTCTTTGTGTAAGCTATTTCCTTTTCTAAGTATTCATTAAGGGCTGTTGTGAGGGAGATGACAGTGTACCAAATGAAAAAGCAACATACTTAATGTGGATGTGGCAACATACTTAATATTCTAAGATGCCTGTTGACATCAGAACCTTTTCTACTTCTTTATTGTCTGGGAACTGAAATAGCACAGCTTGCTCCTTGCTTTTATGTAGATTTTGCTGTAGTCAGCTGCAATTTTTATCACTTCACTGTGTAAAGCTACTGTAATATGCTTTATTTAAAACAGTTAGAAGGTGTAGCTGTGTAGAATACCAGTACTGTCTGACTGAGAAGAGTGGATCCTTTACACTGTTTTCTAGGGTGTTTGTGGGTGTAGGTAAATGTTTTGATAGCTGTGAACTTTTTAATTGAATCCTGAAGTTAATTCAGTTCTTAATTGAATTGAACTTCTGAATATCCTTTATACAGGAGGTCACTCTTGATTTGAAGTGAGACCATGAAACCCCAAGAAGATGCAGCAGGGTGGCAGGTTAGGTGTGATGCTGTGGGGATACAGCTGCTGGGCATGGCCAGCTCCAAGTGAGAGAACAATGAACAATGCCTCCTGTGTGTGTCCAGGTGCATGAATACTTAAATATGACATTTTAATATCAAAGTATGCTTCTAGGTTGGAGAAAGATTTTGTCATTTTTGCTGCTCATGGGAAATATTAGCCCTTTTAGAATCATGTACAAAGCAGCCTGTGAACTATAGAAAACACCTTTGAGCTAAATCTGATAAATGAGTGAGGCTGAAATTGTAACTGGGTTAATACCTCAGAAAGGTTTGGGGAGTATTGGAGTCCCCTACTCATGGAGCTCATTTTCCAAGGTGGAGCAGGTAAGGACTATGGCTCTATGGGTGGGTATGGCACAATGTATCAGCAGGCCTTGAAAATCACAGGCAAGTCTCTGTGTGTGAAGAGGGCAGCAAAGATGGAGCAGGGCCTGAGGGGAAGGTGTGTGAGGAGCAGCTGAGGTCACTTGCACTGTTCAGCCTGGGGAAGACTGAGAGGACACCTCACTTCAGTCTGCAGCTTCTTCATAGGAGAAGAGGAGGGACAGACACTGATCTTGGCAGGACCTGGGGGAATGGCCTGAAGCTGTGTCAAGTGAGTTTTTTTTAGTTTTGGTATTAGGAAAAGATTCTTAACCCAGAGGGTGGTTGGGCACTGGAACAGGCTCCCCACACCTGGTGCTGTGACCACTGCCTGCCACAGTTCCTGAAGCGTTTGGACAACGCTCTTGGTCTCATGGTGGCATTCCTGGGGTTGTCCTGTGCAGGGTCAGGAGCTGGACTTTCGTGGTCCTTTTGGGTGCCTTCCAACTCAAGATATTCTATGATTCTGTGAGTATCAAGTTAGAAAAACAAAGCTTGTAATAGGAAGAAGTGCTGCAATATAGTCTCACAATAACAATGAAGTGTGGGGTCAGTAAAATGAGAACTATTTGGGGTATTTTTTCCTACTAATGTTTATTTTTCTGATAGTGCTAAATTAATGTCTTTAACTTCTGGTCTACTTAACGATTATAATGCTTCTGAGAAAAAAAAAAGTGTAATTTTTATCATTTTTGTTCTGAGCTAATTGATAAAGAATTTATTTTAGTTTTGTCATATTTGTCATTTTATCAAGTAATCTTGAATCTCAGAAAATATGGGGAACAGAGGGAAAAAATAGAACTTCTACTTGTGCAGATCTTTTCTTGCTTTTCTTTGTGTATTAATTTCTAATTATTTTAAATCTCAGAAAAAACAGAGAGCGGTCTCATATGGTCAGGGTTCTGCATAAGTTGTTTCTTTGTGCTGTTCTTCTGGGAGAACAGAGAGAAGCTGTTTCATATTTGTAAGAAATGTTTACATAATACACTTGCCCATGCAGCTCCGTGTATTGTATTAACTTAATTTGTATTACTTTATATTTGTAAATAATGCTGTTGAAGCTGGATTTTGTGAGCAAGTCTTAATAGTTTCATTTCTTTCAGATCTGTTTGCAAACTACCACATAATTGGCCTGGTTTATTGATCTCACAGAGATTACGTGTCTGACACTGCACCAGTTAATAAAAGGTTTTGTTGGCTTTCTTTAAACTGAGTATTTGAGAACACACAGCCCTGTTATGCTGTAGAATTTAAATTGCTTATGTACTGGAATATTTACTACCCTCTTTGTTGTTTCATTTCAGAATGACCTTATTTAAAAATGTATGAGGCTATTTATAATCGACTCTGTGGCAGTGATTAAAGAGGTGTGAATAATAGCTTATTGGAAGTTGACAGCTCCTTGTTTGCTAAACTGCTGTTGGAACGTTTATGCTGCTCAGTTGTACCTCATTTTTCTGAGGGGAAGCTGCATTTTGACAAGTGCATAGAACAGGTATATGTGGCTGACATTTTTATTATTTAAAGAAAACATTTTGGGTTTATTTCTTTAACTGCACGAAGTTAATTAATTGCCTACTCTGTGCCTAATGACTTGTCTATAGTGTGTTGGTAAAATAAGAGTGAACAAATGCATTTTTACTTGCAAAAATCAGATGTTGTTCTTTCTGAATAGAAAGTGTAGCTCCAAATGTGTTTGATCAGTCAGCCAGGCATCTGTCTTTCTGATGAGGGTAAGACTGGTCTCTGATGTTTTTGGTTTCTGATTAGGATTCTAAATATCTCTGAATTCAGGAAGGCAACCAGGTAATTTTTTTCATTGCTATTCAAAAATAAGAACAAAGGAAAAAAGGACCATGACTTATTTATTTGCTAGTCACGTTGAGGTAATTCAGTTTTTTGTAACAGCATACATAGATACCAATGAGCTTGTAGATAAGACTGATAATCAGATAATGCTGAGTGTTTATCCATTCAGCTGATAACACAAATAACTTTCTGACTTTTGCTTTGCCATCACTAGTATCTCATTCAACCTAGTGGACTCATTTTAAAGGTGAACAGTAATTACAGCTCCTCTTCACTTTTGTGTCTTGGCTTATGGGAATGAGTAGTTTCTTGTAGTTCTGCACACTCCATGGTGAAAGTATAAAACATAAAACTTTTTAGCTTATTTCAGAGAGGGTATGTCAGAATTCTGCAAGGACTTCCATGTACATCTTGAGTTTCTTGCAACCAAAAATTGGTAGTAAATTTTCTCCTTTACTGAACTGCCTTTTATCAGTGACCTAACCATAACATCAGAACTGTTTATTCAAAGTGTTTAATAAATGGTGAAGGAATTAATCATTTCATGTTGGGTTATTGCTAAAAACGTATTACTGATCCTACTGCACTATCATGTCTAATGGTACAAGTCACAGTAGAATTACAGAAAGAATGTATGATTTTGCTAGATCCTTTAAGAATTCTTAATAGAATAATTGGTACCAGCAAAATGCTTCCATACAGGTTATCTCTGCATAAGCATTGGTTCATAATTGCCCAGGTTTTACTCCATAAGGCACTAAAATGAGATAGTGCATAATTAGTATTCAGAGTGCACTCAGCTAATGGACTACTATAAGACCTAGATATTATTTAATGAAATATATTGTGAAATTATTCTTCATTGCTTCTGTTCTTAAGAACTAGATTGGGCTTTTTACAGAGAAAGGAGGTTGTTTCTTAGGTGTGTTCAGATTATGACAATATATTGTTTTCAGCTCTTCTGGTTCACTCAGCTTCCTCAAAACTCTGCTTCAGGTGGCCAAAAATTAATGTGAAGTTCCCCTTAGAATTTGGCTAGTTTGTAGTGTTGAGTGTTTCTATTGTGGGTAGTCAGTCAAAATGCTTGGGAATTCTCCTGGACAAAGGAATTTGAATGTCATCTGGCTTGAGTTGTCCTCAAGTATCTTGATAGAGTATGTAGCTTTGCAAAAGAAACAGAAATTCATATAAAAAATTATTTGCGATATCAAAGTTTTAGAACTCTGTATGGTTTTCTAAGTGCCTGAAATACTTTGTCTTGAAATTATGTTGTTTATGTATGCCTTATTCTCAAAGCAATGGCCCTAAGATTGTACTTTTTCATCCAAAAGCATATTACCTGAATTTGCTGTTGAGCTATGCATCATAGGATTGGCTTTATACTTTAATATATACTATAAGTAGTGTCTTATTTTTTTTATTTCCTCAGTATTCCTAACTTTTCTGATCTCCTCTTGTGTGCTTAACATCACTTTTGGGTTACTTAAAAATGCAGTGCTGCTGTCCTTTCATTATAGCGGGCATATTGCAATATGACTATTTATCTGAAATTCTTAAATTTATCTGAATTTTTTGTTTTAAATTCTGCATCATCCTGGACGCTCTGATAGTCTTGTGTCTCAGAAATTGCTGTTGTTGTTCAAAATTTCTAGTCACACGGAGTGTAAATCATTTTTGTGTTAAGAAAGTCTGGTTCCTTTTGTGGTTTTTAATGTCTTTTAAGTAGATATGAGTGGTATTACAAATTTGTAACATTGGAGAAGGAGCCTGGAATGAAGCCAGTGTGGGTAACGTTCACATGTGCTTCTGTGCACTCCGTAGTGAACAAAGAGTTTAATTACCCATTCTACTCCCTTGGTTTTTTCTCTTTCCTTGTGTGGCCTTGAGTTTGTTAATCAACAGACCTCATAAGTGAGCCAGATGATGGATTGTTCCAGCACCTCTACAGCTGCTGCTTTCCAGGGCATGGCCATTACCTGCACTGGCCAAGCCTGTGGCTTCCTATTAGACTGCAGTGTTTACTAATTGATCTAAATTTAGCTGGTAAAACAAAGTTGATTTTCACTCTTACCCTAAAGGGTTTTTTAAGTCATGTTGTATTTAAATTGTAATGTGAAGCCTTGTGGGTCTGTTCTAAATTCTTTGCTCTTTATCTCTCTCTGGTTTCCTTGTCCTCCAGAAAGAACCAGTCAGTCATTTATGTCAGCTGGCAAAAAGATGGGTGTTCTGAAGGCAAGGGTAAACTTACTGACTCATATTTTCAGAGAGAAATATTTATTTCACCTCATGTCTCATATTTGGCTTAAAAATTAAAATTGTAGGATGAGATTTCATAGGTGTCTCTGTTTTTACCAGTCCACAACAGATCTCTCAGGTTTCTACACAATGTCTTTAACCACAAAGCTTTGTCCTAATAATTCTCTTTCTTAACATTCTTGGAGTTCAGAAAAGTTGTAGCTTTAACTTGGGATCCCTAGAGCAGTATGGATGCATTTGGCTATTACTGGTATATACAGTATTATTTTCTGCTATTTCATTAAACTTTTTATCAGGCAGTTCTTCATAGTGGCCATAACACCTCTGATTATTGTACTTGCTGGGGTAAAGGAAAGTTAGGGCACGGAGTCTATCCATACAATCCTCAACACAATGGAAATGTGTCTTTTCCCCTCTACTGCTGCCTTTCCCAGAAGTGCTATTTCTATCAAGCAGCCTTACAGAGTTGTGAGGCTTTTTTCTTTTTAAACATGTCATCTCACCACCTTCATTGTGGTCCTTTGTTTTTCATGAGTAAATTGATTTGTTATTCATGATGGCTTCCCAGTAGCCTTCTGCTCACTGACTGTGCTTGTGTTCTAATCCTCAGTCCATTTCCCTGCACCCTCCTTTCTCTGATGGTGTCACAGTTTCAAAAACACTAAATTCCCCTGAAAAACTAGTCCAGTATTTATGTAGTCCCTTCTGCAATTCCAGTTCCCCTAGGAGATCCCATTTTTTTAGTTACACTTGTAACCATAAAGATGTCTCAACTGCTTCTAGGAGGAACAGAAGATTAGACAGAGCTTCATAAAGGTGTGGGTATGTTCTTGGAAAAATCATCAGAGGTTGGAAAATATATTTCTCTTTTTAGAAGATCCAAAAGTCAGGTCTGATCACATTTGAATTCTTCAAATTCTATGTTTTCTTGTTCTATTTCCCTTAGGAAATAATAGGTTGTACGGCTAGAGATGTTTAATGTCTGAGCTATTAACGCCAACTCTTCATTATTAAGATTCACAAATGGAGTAACTAAGTTAAAATGTTTTAAATTTTTTTGGCATTATTTTTATTGCTGCTGTTCCTTTTCATAGCATATCAGTGAATTGCAGTTGTGCTGTTCTGATAGAGCAAATAAGATTCTTAAAAACTAAAATCTGCTCTAGAAATACTGTCTATAAAATTAAACTATTGCATACACTAAAGTAGCTACAGGTAACACTATGCCTTTGCTGTCTTCAGTAGCTCTCTGGCTTGTAATTTTAACCAGATAGTTCTTAAAAAATCTCTCAGATGCTGTCTGTGAAGCAGTAAAAAGAATTCACAAGGTATTTGGAAATTTTTCTCCCTTTTTAGAATTTCTGTCTCTTCATAGGAGACCTGATACAGTAAGCTTGAAAATCATTTGCCTTCTAAACAAAGGAGTTTTGTAACAAACCATGCATTGAAGTCTGTTAGGCTTCAGCTGTTTCTGTAGTAGCCTTTACAAAAAAAAGTCTGACTTGCAGTGAGTGCCAGCTGTTTCTTGCTGTCTTCCACAGTACTCATCTGAAATCAGACATGTCTAAGTTGCTTTCCAATTGTCTTTTCAATTTGTTTACAAGAAGTTAGCAAAATTAAATTTAAGAATGCCACTAATGCATGTCAAGTCATTTGCATGAATAAATATGGGGGTGAATAGGGTCTTTTTTTTTTGGGAACTAGTCTCCCTGTTCAAGCTACCCAGTAACTGATCCTTTGTTGGATTGTTCTTTATTGCTGTTTGTTTACCTTACGTATGAATTTCTATGTTGCATGAAACAGATAAGCTCTTTTAAATTAAAGTCTCAAAATGTTTGACTTCATCCTTGTGTAGACAGTGGGAATTTGGAGGTGTTGGACTAAATTGAGTAGAGTTATTCATCACCATTAATAAGGAACACACCTGTTGTACAGTAAATTCCAATATCATATTTAAAATTTTAGTTTTCTTTTTTTATATATATTTTTAATCCTCTTTATTTGCTTTATTTTTAAAGTATTTTTTGGTTAGGAACCTTTTACCAGCTTTACTGTGCCGTATGTTGATCCTGTGCAAAGATGTGTGTATGCTTTCATAGAAATTCAGTGTATCAGGTAGTTGCATACTGTAAAAAGTAATTATGAATGGCTAAGAAAGATTTTAGCATTTGCTTTTAGCTACTGTTCATTCAGCTCACTTTACATTCATGTTAACACTAACTGAAGAATGTCAAAAAAGAATGTCTTTTCTCTGTTCTGCTGTTGTGTGCCAAACACTTAATTTGCCCCTCCAAATAATAATTACAGATAATATTATATAAATATAAATAATAATTATCTGCAGTCTCTCTTTTATTTTTTTTAAGAAAGAAACAAATGAGTAAAAGATTAGAAATATTTTTGCCTAAGGGTTTTAGGGGGATTTTTGGTGACTGGAAAATGCAAAATAATGTAAGGAATAATTCACTTTAGAGTTTATGAAGAAACAAATGTGAGGCTGAGTGAAGCAAAGCAGCTGAAGGAGTTTCTCCAGAGGTGCAGCAGAGGACAACACAATGGCTTTTTCTGGATCTCAATCACATTACAGACCCAATTACTTCAGTTCTGTTCAGTAAGGAAAGCTATTTCTTTCCTGATTCTAAAAATGCTTTCTTGACCATTGCCTCTTTAAGGTAGAGAAATACTTTAAATTAGATAAAAAATAAGTAAGAATGTTAGAAATCCTGGCACTTGTGTCAGTTACAGCCATTTCTCTGTACTGGGTTTGCTTGTGAATTTGACATTCTCTTGAGAGAGGGAGATTATTTTCTGAAATCATTGAGTAATATGCAAATTTTGATAGGGATTTCTGGTGCTGGTAGGATTCAGAAATGTAAGAATGAACTATAATCAGAGGAATACAAGGCTTAAAGGAAAGGGTAGCATCAGCAAAGAAACCTGATGCTCAGGAAGAGAAGAGTAGGAGCCCTCCCTGGGGGTGCCAGCAGCCTCCAGGATTGCAGGAAGGGCAGACAATGGCCTTCCTCCCCTGCTCCACTGCTCTGCCAGTCAGAGAGACTGTTCTAGTGCTCAGCCACCCTCTGGTGAAAAACCTTTTCCTGGTATCCAACCCAGACCTTCCCCAACACAGCTCCACACTGTTTCCTCATGTTCTGTCACTGGTCACAAGAGTGAAGAGATCAGTGCCTGTCCCTTGGCTTCCCCCTGGGATCAATGCCTGTCCCTTGGCTTCCCCCTGGGATCAGTGCCTGCCCCTTGGCCTCCCCCTGGGATCAGTGCCTGCCCCTTGGCTTCCCCCTGGGAGGATGTTAAAGACCACACTGAGGTCTCCCCTCAGTCTCTCCTCCAGGCTGAGCAGACCAAGTGACCTCAGGCACGCCTCATATGGATTCCTCTCCGGACACTTCACCATCTTTGTGGCTCTCCTTGGACACCCTCTAGCAGATTAATGTCTTTTTTATATTTTGGCACCCAGAGCTGCACATAATATCCAGGGGGAGACAGTGCCAGTGCAGAGCAGAGCAGGACAATGCCCTCCCTTGCCCTGCTGGCCATGCTGTGCCTGATGCCCCCCAGGACAGGGTTGGCCCTCCTGGCCCCAGGGCACTGCTGGCTCAGGTTCAGCTTGCCATGGACCAGGACCTCCAGGTCCCTTTCCATGCCTCAGCTCTCCAGCTTTCATTGCCCAGCTTACTCTGCCACATAAGTTCAGACAGAGATAATATTGTGTCATCATGTTATGTCTGCTCTGAAGTTCCTGGCTTTGCAGGGTATTTTCTTATTCCTTAAGACTGTTTTGATAGCTAAAATATCATTCTTCAAGGCTAGCAGTGCTGTTTTCTCAGGATGTTATTTCACATTTTAAGGGAAACAGTCTGAAACAGTTTGCTAGAACATTTAATGATTTGCTAGTTCATCTAAGTAACTTATATTGAGAACTGAATGAGAATTTTATTTTAAATTTAGGCTAGGGCCTAATTTGCTATTTTTTTGTGTTAGAGTGCATATATTAATGTATTTCAGAAAGAGGCTCTTGTATGTGTTTCTCTTCATTCTTGCAGCACTTTCTCAATGCTGATTTGAATCTTCATATCTCTGATGGGGAGCAGCTGTAGTGTCAGTATCAGCATGGCTGTGCAAATCCTGAAATTTTGTTGTGTTCTCATACCTTCTTTGGGAACCAGACTTCTCTTGAAGCATGTGCTAACAGTGACTGTGAAATAATGCAATAGAAAGATAGTGGTTATTCTTCAACATGGGAGCCAGAGAACTGGTTTGTCCAGTTTTTGGTGTAAACATCTGGGTTTAAGTGCTTTTGCAGGGAGATTCAGTAGCTATATATGAACAATTTGTGTACAGGAATGGAACAGTGTAAATCCAGATTGCAGTTTTAAAAAGTTAACCCCAGCTTTGGAAGCATCTATAATAAATTACTTGATCTTCAGAGAAAAATAACATCTTGCTAGTGTGTGCTGTGGAATACATTCATAGTCTTTTGAAGTATTTTCAAGACATTAGTATGGCAAAATATATTTATTTCCTTAATATAATATTAGAAATACCAATTAAGTTTCATTCTGATTTGTATAAATATAAAAATTTTTATTTAAATGTATAAAATCCACTAACTTTTTATCCATAAAACTTTGCATTACTATTTTAGCAATGTATATAGACCTCATGGAATGCATCTTTTGAAAATTAAATTATTCCTTAAGCTTTAGGCTTCCATTTAAACAGGATAAATGAAGCCTTTCATAATCTCATGTAGCCACCTGTTTCAAGAGAACACCGGGGATTGTCTATCCTTGAAATCCAGTAAAATGCTGTAAATCCATTGCATGTTTTTTGACCATCTCTCTTTTCATGCTCCTTCACTGCGGTGGATTCCTGAGAATGATAGCTGTTCATTATTTGTAATGCAGAGGGAACGAGCCACACTTAGAATTTAGATGGTTCTTTATTTCCCACTTCACAAAATAAATTATATAAATGGTCAGTGATTTCATATTTTAAAAGAATTGAAAATCAGTAATGTGAAAAATCTGTAATGTAAAAATGAGCATTGCAGAAATGTAGGAGATATTAAAAATTGGAGGGACTTGGAACTTGTCATACCACTCCCAGACAGCAATATTCTGCTGCCAGTGTTTTGGCTGATTAGCTGTGAATATAAATGCAAAAATTATGTGCAAATCATGTATGAATATGCATAATAAATTCATGTTAGTCAAGTACAAAGGTATGTGTAGCAAACCAGATCATCCAAATTACATGCTAAGACTATATTCATCTACATTTTGATATTCTAGCATGTCTTTGTAATCTTTATTTTCAAAAAAAAAAGGGAATTAGGACTGTTTGCTCTAACAATCTGTCATGATAATAACATATAATCACTACAAATTAGTTACCCTGAATCCAAAACTTATGTGTCCAAAACTTAGGACACATATTTTGAAAACTGAAACATAAAACACCATTAAAAGTGCTATATGTGGAATAGGAGTGAAGCAAAAATATAACTTGTCAACTTGATAGACAAATAGAAAAAAAGTTCCTTCACTGTGTCATAAGCAGGGAACAGCCAGGGGAGTTACTCAAATACTGGAGTGTTTGAACTTACAGTCAGAATTAATAGATGGCCATTGTGCATTTGACAAACTGCCTCTCTCTCAAGAGGTATATTTAAGAAATTTAATGGAGATTAAATTTTCTTCAAGATTAGGAAAAAATGTTGTGAAATACGAAATGAAAATAAATTTGTACTCTAAATAAATAAGTTTTGTTTATTAATTTGGATTCTATTTATGCAACATGTCTTCAAAATTGCATCATTTATTACTCTATTAATTTAGGAATGAAGAAAGAATTATGTCAGAGCTTCACAAGGCATGTGATTAATTTCAGTGGTATGTGTGCCAAATATAAAATTTTCATTATGCTGAAGACTTTTAGTGGCATCTTATGAATATAAAATTTTTGGAACAAGAAAAAATTTCTGTCATAGGCTATTCTTGTGTATAAAATCTGCCATTGGAGTATCATCCTTCTGCTTGTATTTAAGAGGATCTCAAAACTTTAAAGGCAAACTGATATTCCTGTGTTGTAGTGTTTTTATTATCCCTGAAATAAATATTTACTGTCTATAAACCTAGGTAATGATGTTATATAAAATAGCCAGTATTATGAAATATATACATTTATATATATGTCAGCTGTGTCTTCCTGAAGGATTAACCTGGCCTGATGGTATCTGAGTTATGAGGGATTGAGTAGCATCATGGAGTGGATTTGGTTACAAGTGATAGCTTCTACTAACACAACATTTTATGTAGAATGCTGTGGCTGTAGAAAACGTGGCTGCCAAGTTTTTCAGCGTGGATTAAGGTAATTGTCAAACTGTAATTCAGATTAAGTCTTTAATGAGGATAAATCCAAAGCAACTGCGTTAGAGTTGTGTTCGATTTATGCTGCAGTTGTGACCAGAAATAGGATATTACACCTGTTCAGCAAGCTGGTCAGTATGAGGGAACTTGTATGTAATTTTGGTGTGTGTGGTTTATGCCTGTATGTATCTTACATTTAGTGCCTCCATCTTGCTGCAATCAAATAAACTCCTCTCATCACATTTTCCCAAATGATTGGAACCCATTCATTGGAACTGGTTGGAACTGGTACCTAGTGCCAGTTAATGATGAGACAATTTTCTGTGCCTCATCTTTGGTTGGTGGCATTTTTCTGTGTGCAAAGTTAAATTTCTTACTGTAATAATTAATCATCTTTTTAAAAACCTAACTCCGAAAAGGTAATTAATTGTCTTATTTCCTGAATGCATCTCTTAGCTATTTTTTTTCAGTATCTGAGAAGTTTTATAAAGAAAAAATGTGAAGTGTTTGGAGTTAGGAGTATTTTGAACATAGAGCAGAGTGGTACAGTCACCAGTGGAAAGGTAATTTTTGAAGAGTTAAACAGACTGTGTAATACATGGACATACTTCTTGCTCTCAGCCTTTCATCAGTTTAATTCACTGTTTCCATTTGTTCAGTAAGTGGAGGTACTGAAAGATGAAGGTTTCTCAGCTATTTATACATCTTACACTTGATTTTTATGATCATGGTGCTCAGTTGTCTTGGAGGCAGTTAATCCCTGCAGCCTTCAGAATGTGAGGGGCAGATTTAGGTGTGCAGATGAATTTTTCCAGTCTTCGGAGGAAAATGTTAAACTGTGCAACTAATATGGATTTCATAAAGGATTTCACTTTGGATTACTGGTGGCAGAAATCCAAACTTACCAGCAGTCACATAGGACATGAGGGAAAGGTTTCTACTATTTTCATCTTTGATTTAATCAGACAGTGACTAAAACAATGCCACCTACCCAGAATTGGTCTCTGCAGTATATTTTTTGAAAATTCAGATTTTTTTTTTTATCATTAATATCAAGATTTTCTATTTAAGCCTGTGCAACTTTATGGAAAAATTGTGTCTTCTTTAGAAAGTGGAAAATGGGCAGAGTGCAGATTTATCAAAAGTTCATGCCTGTGTATTACATAGCTACTCCCACTTTCTGCTTGATATTTAGTTTGTCCAAATGCAGTCAGAAATATAAATAGTTCAGTAAAAACTTCAGTGTTGCATAGGAGGAGTTTTGTCACCTATATTGAGTGAACACTACTGTGCATTTTCTGTGGCTCCCTGAGGGACAGCATGTGAAATGGGGGAGCCCTGAGAGAGAAAAGTTACAATGGTACGTGGCTTCTTCCCTTCTGAGTGTTTACAGCTGCAGTGAAATTATAGAAATTTAAAAAAAATGCAAGGAGGGGATATGGTTCTTTCTTTACTGCTTCATAAATACTTCACTGTTTTTATAGATACTTCCTTAAAGTATTAAATTTCCTATAAGTTTTTGTAAAGCTTCCTGACAGCAGCAGGTGACATGGAATTACAAAGAGTTAAGTTCTCATTTGTAGAAACCTTGGCTTGTACAGTGGTGATAACAGGCAAAGGGTACAGTTAATTTTCTCATACACCTTTGGCTGTCTTGTTTTTGAAGGTTAATTTCTTTCTTATGGGGCCATTTATAGTATTTTCAAACCTGTCAGCACTTTGTTGTAAATACAGTTTTTCAAATTATCCTGCCACTAAGAATTTTTGTATTTGCACGTAGCATTTACATCAATCCAGAGACTATAAAGAGAGAAAATTTGGTCAATAGTTAGCTTTTTCATTAGAAAAA
The DNA here is from genome assembly GCA_039654755.1 of Calcarius lapponicus. NCBI lineage: Eukaryota > Metazoa > Chordata > Aves > Passeriformes > Fringillidae > Calcarius > Calcarius lapponicus. Next base: position 14,922,510 of record CM077464.1, on the reverse strand, counting down.
TGACCATCATTTGCAAATCCAATAGAGTCCCTTTGCAAGTCCCTTAGTGCCACTGAAAGACTGAAAGACTTCATTTTGCAAAGCTATAAAGCTTGCATTTTTAACACAGAAGAGCTGCAGAGTAATGAAGAGTCTCAAAGCAACATGGTGAAAATTATATTTAAGTTACTTCACTGTAGGAGCCCAAATAAGAGAAATATTTTAAAAAGCATATTGTTTTTGTATTATTATATAGGTATTCATTTCCAAATCTAACTTTAGGCTATCAAACCTGAAAATATTCATGTAAGTATGTATCTGTATGTATACATATGTAAATATATGTAAACAAATGTTTTGTATGGACCAAGACTAAACACCTGAAAGGCTTGTCTGTGTGTACTCTTTGCTTCTCATCTCTGCACTTGTGTCAGTTCTACATACAGCTGAGGTCTCATTTGAGCACTGGAGTTGATTTTTGGAGTTTCCTGCCCTTGGAAGATCTGTACATTTATAACAAGTAACACTCAGACATCAGTGGTGGCAGAACTTCCACCATCTCTGCCCCACTGGGAAGCCTTGAGCTCGTCCTGCATGTACATGACCAAACTGTTCCAATGTAATTTTTGATGTAGGACTAAGTTACCTGAAAGGGACATGATGATGAGAACAAAGGCAACCAGCAGAAAGTTTTCTCACTGAGACTGGAATATTTACCACATTTGTTCCAAGTATCACTTAGGTCATCTTGGGGTGTAGTGCCAGAGCTGTAGCCATTACCCTTGTTCTGGGGACTTGGTCCTGACTTAGATCATCAGAATTTACTCCAGACTTTGCCATCAACATTGAGAGTCAGGGGTTTTTATAAGTGTCAAATGCTGATGGATTTTAAAACCATAATTTAAAATTGACAAGCAGAAAAATTCTGATTAAAAATAATTGATTTTAATGTTTGTTGGGTAAGCCAAGCCAAACATCCAGTGTCCCTCTTGGTAAAGTATTTAGAGCACATTTTTTTCTGCAGTCTGCTTGCAAAGCATTTATTTTAAACTCAAAGTTTCTTTGAGTTGACCTGAAGAGCAAATAATCCAGTGCATGTGTATTGAGGTGATTTATATACCTTCGTGCTTATTAGGATTCTTGAATTTTGTAGGTTTTAATGTGTTGGAATATTCAGTCAAAGTGTGTCAAGCTGCATTTGACTAGAATTCAGTTAAGAGGTGTAGAGCTATTTTGAAAGAGGTTTTTATTAGTTAAACAAAATTATCAGAAATGTTCTTGGTACATATAAATATTTAGACTTCTATTTTTCCAACTATTCATATATTTATATAAACACGTGTAGGAGATGTAGGTCTGATCCCTTCAGGCAGAGGAAGGACTGAATCCAGTTTCCCTGTTCTTGTGTGAGCACACTCACATGTGTGTATATCTACACAAATATAGATCAACACAAGTCAAACTTTTATATATAAAAGCTAGTTCTGCTCTCCACAGTCACAGCACATATACTGTTCTTAAAAGCAGAATGACTTTTCTGAAAATTGCAAGTATGTTCTTAAATTAAATTTTAAATGGATTGTTTCAGACACTAATCTCTGGCATGGCTTTTGTTCCTGAACAATTTAATTGAAGATATAATACAGTTTCTTCATTCTTTGCATGTAATGAGATCTCATTGTGTATTTTTACTGAATTCAACAGGCTACCTAATGGAATGTTTTTTGCTGCCTCCACTCTCCTCTGTAAGTGCTGCTGGCCATCTCAGTGCTGCAGGAAATCACCCTGCTGCCTGATGGAGGCAGTGACATGAGTGTGAAGCAGCAAATATTTTCACTAAGGGCTGCTTGTACTTGTTTGGGAAATAATGACAGTGTTTCCACATGGTCAAGCCAGTAGTAGGGCAGGTAAAATTCTAGATGGATAGAAGTGAAGCAGTGAATGTTGAGGAAGGGTCCTGTGATGGGTTCTGACCTGATTATTACCATTCAGGAATAGCACTTCTGGGTTTACAGATAAAAGCCTTTAGTAATGCCAGCTTAATTACTTGTGGAAGTCAAGAAAAGTCTAGAAATACGGTTGTGTTGTTAGAAAAGGGATAGAGAAGAAAACAGTGTGTTGTAGTGCTGCCATTCTAATCCAAGATGAATGCTGAGTGCAGTTCTAGATTGTCACCTCTCCTATTGCTAACGCAGGGATGCAGCAGAACAGAAGGTCCAGAGAGGTACAGCAAAAATGATCAGTGGAAAATCTTTTGTGTGGGTAACAAGTGAGCAAAGACTCTTCATGTTGTAGGGGAGGGCAGTGCTGTGATGTGTATAAAATCATGGACAGCACAGAGCACACAGGGAGGGCACACAATGGACACCCACTGCATGTAGTGCAGAGCAGGTTCAAAATCAACAGAAGGAACTTATTCTGCCCACAATACAGAGTTGTGAAACTGCTTGCCTCAGACTAATCTGAATGACAAAATTCTCATGAAATCAAGAAGTAAGCAGACAAATTCACAGAAAATTAAGCTCTTAGGTAAGAAGACAGCACTCTTAGGAATTCCAGAAGCCAGAAAACTCCAAGCAGAGAATTTTAGTAAAAGCATGAGCATATGCCTTCTTTTTTCTTAAGCTCTTTCTCATGTTTCTGCTTCAGATGGTAGCATGGTTCTGTATATATTATTGCATGTCACGTGTATGTATTAAACTGAGAGGAAAAATATGAAAATAGCATAAAGGTCTATGCAGCTTATCAGTGGAGAGTTGAAAGTATGGCATTTCATTCAGGAGTAGGAACAAAATTAATAGTATACCCTAAAATCAAAGTATAAAATACTGAATGCTAAATGACTAGGTTTCAGACGTCACAATATATTTTGCTTAAATATTGCACTAGATCTAAATAATATATAGGAGCAGATTTTCAGGTGGGCTGACAAAAAGTAAATGGTTTCCAAGAGATGATTGTAGGCTGTCAGAGCAGAAATCCATGAACTGGGAATGAACTTCAGAGAGCACAGGCATTGTTCCAGTCTGTAGAATCAAACCTTTCTTTCTAGGAGAATTCATGCATGAGCATTCACAGCTTTTTTTTGGAAGAGCTTTTAGAAGTAGGATTTCTAAGAGATCAGAATCTCTCACACCTGTTCTACATCCCCTGCCAGTTCAGTGTTGAGATGCTGAGCTCACGCAACTCAGATGTGTAGGTTACGTGTTCAACATCTTAAAAAATTCAACAGTGTTTGTGTTAACTCAAAAATTCCCAGAAGTTGGAGAGGTTTTTGTTCAGTAGAAGTAGGTAGAATTTTTGGGATAAGTATGGAGAGGTGTACAAAAGACAGCTAGTAAAAATGCTGGAGCAGATCCCACATAAAAGACAGTGACCATTGTCAAGTATTGAGCAAAAGGTTTTAGCAGATTCAAAGAAGCCTTCCAGATCCTGGTAGTACATGATAGGCATTTTGCCTTAGTTCTGTGGAATTCTGTCCTCTTTTAAGTGCAGTTCTGTCCTCTTGCCAGATCTCAAATCATTCTGATGCATATTCCACCACGTATGTTTTTATCTTATTGAGTGACATCAGCTTGATTGTGTTATTCCTTGTGTTGGGAATGTCATCTTTCATGTCATCTAGTGATTCTGAGGGCAGGTTTGGATGGGGGAGTGGTGAGCAGGTAACTGGTGACAGCTTTTTAAGAAGCTTTCCTTCTATTGCCACCCAGGTGGCAATAATAATAATTGTAGTTTTGGGGATTCACCCATTATGTTATGGAAACAATGAATCCTATAGTTTTTCATCACCACAATTGTGGTGTTCACCTTGAATTTCCTGGCTTTACTGATTTTAAACCAGCAACTAGCAATTTTTTCCTTTCAAATGTCATGTTAGATTTGATTAGACATATGCATCATAGTTGCCCACCTGTATTCAATGAGCAAAATAATATATATCTCTGTTTTAGCTCTTTAATCACTACTTCCATCTGAGCACATTTCTTTTTTAATTATAATTGTGCAATGTCATACATCCGCTTTGCATTTAGGACTGTAAAAATCCAGAAAGTGAAGCTCATTTGCTGCAGTTCATTTTGCAGTCATTTGTTCTTAGAGCAAGGAAAATTTCAACTCCAGCTAGTGATTTGTTCTTTAAGAACCAGGATACTGTATCAAGAAAGTGATCAAGAGGAAAAAAGTAATTATGGTTCATAAAATATATTTTTAATTACTGTTCCATAATTATTTCATTTCTTATATAGTCATGATATAAAAATTGGTTTTATTGAATAAATATTTAGTCTTCAGTGTAATTTCTAATATGTTTTTGAGGCTTTCTATTAATCTATGAAAGTAAAGCTGAAATTAATAATTAAACTTTAATAATGTAAAATTTTGCTAAGGTGTCATACTGTACATTGAACAGAACAGGCCCATGTGTGTGTCATACATCATACCTGCTTGTCTGTGACCTGTCTTCAGCTGATTACAGCCATGGCTCATGATCAGCAGCTTTTACAGTTATCTTGATGAGACACCCCTCAGTGGTCTGCAGCTTGTCCCCTGCGGCTGATGGCCGTCCCTGGAGCTGTGGTGGCCGAGGGTGACGTAACCTCTCTAATTGTCCTTGGTTTTCACAGAGCAATGTCTCATCCTGGAGACACTGACTGCTGTTGGTGCCAGATTTCTGTGATCCAGGCTGAATTATTTTATTTAGCTAGTCACTACTTTTAAATGACATTAGCTAAAAGTAAATAGTACTGAAGTCTGAAATACTTGTAGCTCCTTCACTGGGAAGCCATAGCTGTTCCAAGCAAGATTTTATGGGTGTTTTATTTTCTGCATGGAATATTTTGCCAAATTAGAAGCCCCTTGAAGTCATCATTTATGTATAGTCAATTTAATTTCTTTCAGAGATTGTGAGCAGTTGTCTCTACGTATTGCTTTTGCATTTAATATACTTTAATCTTTATCCAAAAAGGTTTAATGAAATTTATTCCTCCCAACTTCAGCAGCTACTGTGGCGCCAGGCATTGAACAAGGCTTGTGAGCTTGTTGTCCTCTTCTTTCAGTGGCCACTATGCTGAGAAAACGTCAAGGACGAGAGGAGAAAACACACAAAATTATGTACAGATAGGGAAGGTTTAAATCTGGCTGTAGGACTGAACTGAAGAAAGGAGAGGGGGAGGATGATTACCCCTGGAATTGAATGCCAGATGCCATAGTTCCTATGAAACAGGAGCCAAAAGCTGTCTGAGCAAATGGAGGCAGCAGCTTCCTACTGCCACCCGTTCGTCTTGTAGGGTGCCAGGAGCAAATCTGCATTGCTAAAGCTAAGATTTCCAGCCATGAAGGTATCAGTTTGGTATCATGTAATGGGATTTTGATTTTAATTTTAATTAGCTAAAAATACAGTAAATTACAGGGTTTGATTGTTTTTTAGCCATCATTCCCATCAAAGAGTGTTAATACATTCTTTGAAATCAAACACTTGACTTTGAAAGCTGAGCATTCAAAAAAAGTTGGAAAATGTTGAAATGAAGATTGTACAAACTGTTTTAATTTGTCTCTTGCATGCATGCATAACGATAAGATCTTTAATTATGTGATCACATAATTTTTTCACAGGAGGAATGCTGTCCAGAGAATAAATCAGGGGTGTTTATTAAAGGAAGCTGTTGCCTCCAGAACCCTTGCCTTAATTGCTGGAAAGCAGAGTAATTTAAGTAGAGGGCTGCAGGAATCAAAAGCATTCTCTTCAGGGCATTTGAAAGCACCACAGAAAGACTAGATTTTACTTTCTCATTTTGAAAGAGGTTTTATGTGATTCTGGAAGGTCACTTATTTGGAAGCGGTCTCTTATGTTTCTGGTTGCTGTGGCACATGGGCCAAGGTACCTGGGCTCTGGGCACAGCTGCATTTGGAATGAACACAAGTGTGCTTTGAATGTGTAAAACACTGTATGAATGCAAAGTCCTCTGAAAAGTACAGCCTGAAGTGCCCTGCACTGACGTGGCAATGCCAGGACTGCCAGAAGACTTTTCTGGGTTTTAAGCAGCCAGGTTCTAATCTGCAAAGTGGAGATAGCATCACCCTACTAGAGTTCAGTTAATTATATGTTTTGAAGCATTCCTTCTGAATACCATGTAAGGGAATTGTATAGAATATAAAATGTATAATCATATACTTGTACAATAAATAGTTAAAATACATTGCATATAAGCATATGCCATACATTATAACATGTAATATGGAATCCCATTCTGGCTAGCCTCCCATAAGGGTAACTTTGGGTGCACTGCTGGCTGAAGGGAATAAGAAGTTTGAGTAATCACTTTGCAATCTACACAAATGAGGCAGAAGGCTACAAATACTCAGTTCACTCCATAAAACTGAGCATTCCCTTTGTATTTGTTATCACTGAACTAGATGAGGCAAGGATCTTGCAGAAGGAAAACAGCATGTAATCATTTAGTTAAAGTTATGTGTAGGTATATGAGTGCTCCTGTCATTTTAAGTGCTTGACTTTCTGCTGTGTTTGGTGGTGGGTTGCCTGGCCATCCCAAATGTGCTGAGACCTTTTAGATGCAGCTTTGGCAGTTTTATTTTCCCTAAAGCATTTTGGGGAGAAGAAAGAAAAAAAATGTTAGAACCAGATTTCTTGTTTGCTTTATTGTCTTGCCTTTTTAACATCTGATTTTTAACAAAAGAAACTGAAATCCCAAAAATCAGTTGTTCCTTGCTTTTTATAAGGAAGGAGGAGTTTTTAACTTTAGCAAAATTGGCACTTGAGTATAGGGAGGATGTATGGAAATGTTTCACGGTGAAGAGAGCCCTAACGAATATATCAAATCTGTAATGTATTTAATGAGGAAACATTTTTTCTTCATTAGTCTAATTCTTGAAGACAAACTGTTTAATTATGGTTTTGTTTCCCATAAAACCACTCTAAGTCTAATATAAGGAATACCACTTAATTTCCCAAAATAACAGGAAATTTATTTTTTAAAAATAAAGTATTCATTCTCTACATCTGAACTTATCCCTATAAATTTTGATCCCCACTCCTAATTATCTCTTTTATATGTGGCAAATATAAATATGTTGCTATTTTATATTAATAATACTCTGCATCTAAGCCTCAGAGTAGAACCCAGTCAAGAGGAAAGGCTAAAATTACTTTCCACTTCCTCTTGTTTTATGTCTGTTCTCACACTTTTTAAAGTTGTATTTACCATTTCTCAGGAGAATAAATTCATAAATCTTGTCTGCTTTGGTGAGGGAATTTGTCTCCTGTATTTGTATGTCTTCTATATCAGGCAGTATTATAGCATCACTTACAGTAGCTATTTTACTTTGCAAAATCAGTTAGAGGATATTAAGTGAATGTCAATTTATCAATTGAAATGGACCAGATATTAGTTTTTAGGCAATTTGCCTAAATTTGCTGTTTTAGAAGATGTCAATACCATGAGTAGTGTGGAGTTACTACATTTTTCAAATAGCACTGTGTAAAATATGGAAACATTGAATGATTATTTTAAATTGAAAAGGCTCTTTTGTCATTCTCATGCATGTTTTAGATGAAACATTTTTCTCCTGAACTGGAAGGAAATGAGATAGTAGCCTATCTGTTCATAATGTTACTCACTTTTCCTGGTTACATGCATTTTGAAATGACTAAAATATCTACTTTAAAAGAAAAAAAAAAAAAAAGAAGAGCTAACTTCAGAAGAGCAGGAGTCTGGTTTGCTATTTATCTACTTTAATAGGCAGTATTTCACATGAAAGAATCAGTCTGGCTTCTTGTGAACTAACAGTGACAGGATGCAGGTATCATAAAGTACCATGATTATGTGCCTCCCAGGTATAATTCTGATAGTCACTGAAGGAGTGCTGCAGCCAAGTCTTGTTGGTTTATCCATCTATAAATTTATTTCTTTCTTAGACTGTATTTTTAAGCATTTTTAGTAAGAAGTTCAAACTTGGCAGTGAAGAAATAATACCAATATAGATCTGTTTCACAGTTTAACTTCAGTTTGAGTAACAAGACATTTAAACAGACTGTGAAAGTAATTTTTTCTTAATAGAGTTTTCTTACAGTTCCTTACATTTTTAGCTGAAATTACCATAACTGATCTTTTGTGCCTACAAATGAAGACTGTTATAATAATAATCTGCTCACATATGACAGAAACATATATATTGTCATGTAATCCTTTGTCCAAAGACTTGCAATATGTTCTCCAGGCTAAGAAAGTAGAGTTTTTACCTTTTTATGGTAAGTGGGCAAGTGTTACATGAAATTCCCTATCTAAGTGATCTCTGTGATTTTTCCTTTCACATTCATCCTGCTGAGTCTTTAATGGGTGTAACTACAAGGGCTTTTAGGTTGGATCAGGAGCACTTAAGCCATTCTGTATTCAGTCTTATTGTTGTTCCCACTTGTTTCCCTGTGGTTCCCACAGCTGGAGTGTGGGGTGCCATTGGTTACAGGAGGAGGCAGTGGGAAGCTGTGCTGGGGGAGCACACAGTGTGTGCCTGCAGGAAAGGGCTGCTCCATGGGGCCCCGAGGGCAGCTGGGCTGCCTTCTCTGAACAGTGCTCAGCCTGGGGCCACGGGGTCTTCAGTGCCATAATAATCATAAATGAGACATTTGGCGCTGCTGGCATCCACATTGGAGTGATCCAGCTGGAATTCTGTGGCTCCAACTCTGGAGTTGCCCGCTGCCTTCTCTTGTGCAGCCTCATATTGGGTGTGCACAGTGAGAGGTGGTGGGAGCCCAGGAGCTGTCAGGTGCTCCTTGTGTGCTGACATTACAGCCAAGCTGCTCCCAAGGCAGGGCCATCCCCAGGGGCAGGAAGCAATGATAATGTGACCCCATGCCGTCAGTTAAGAGTACGTTGATCAGTATTTTGTTTTTGTCTCTCCACAGTCACCAATTATAACAATGTGGTAGAAGCAAACTCAGACTCAGATGATGAAGATAAATTGCATATAGTGGAAGAGGAAAGTGTAACAGATGCAGCAGACTGTGATGCTAGTGTGCCAGAAGATGACTTGCCAACGGACCATATAGTGTTACCAGAAAACAGTGAAAGAGAAGCAAGTACAAACACTTGTTGGGAAGATGAAGGTATGTTCATTTCTACTGATGATACTATGGAAAGAAAGTTTTCTAAAATGAAGATTCAATAGAACTTTTTTTGGTCCTTTTATTACTGAAATAACATGTAAGATTCACAATCAAAAAAGAGGTTTTTATAACATATTTATTATACCATACTTCATGTTCTTAATTTATTATTTGAAGCAGATTCAGAGGTGCATTAATTCTGTTGGCATTGTTTAGCAGGAGCTTCCAGACTGTAGATGCAGCATTCCAAAGGCTGATTAAAGACTAGTTACTTGATCTTGGCTTTTTCAAGTCTTTTCCTGGCAGGTCTCTGCCAGAGCTCCTTGTAAGGTTCAGGATTGGCTCAGCTTGGGGAGTAAGCAGTTTACAAAAAACATGAAGAAAACCAATCAGATATTAATTTCTCTCTTTTTCCTTGTAAAACACAGGCAGAAAAAATAATTTTAGATGATTAGTTTTAGAATTGGCTATATAAGTCATAATGAATCATTATTTTGAAAATACTGGAAGAAGGAAAGTGTTGCACATAATATGCAGCAGGTTTAGAAGCTGAAAATTTTAAGCAAACAGGAAATGGGCCTTTTTTACTATGGAATCAGATACTGAGTTTCATAATATCACACAGCATGCTTACTTTTGAGCCAAATTGGGATAAATGCATAAATTAGTGGAATTTACTATGGAATTTGGCCTTAATGCCCTGAAAGATACAGAATGTTTTTCAGCATATCCGAACTCCAGCCACAATTCCTAGCATCCACCTTTTAACAGTGGTGGTTTAATACACGGTGCATGACCTCACATCTAAATAAACGAAAGCACTCATACGGCCCCTAACTGCAGTCCAGCTGAGAGAGAGCAGCTGAGAGCTCAAAGAATAGCATCAGCTCAGCCTGTTTTTACATAGCTGCTACTGCCAAGGTATGCTGTGCTGGGAAATGAGTATTTTGGAGTTGAATTATTAGGTAAGTAAATTTCTTAGTTCTCCTGTAATATCTTTGCTCTACTACAGGCTTCAGAAATTGTGGTTATATTAAAGTGGGCTCTGGGTAGGCTTGAACCCTTCAAGCACAGGTGTAGGAAATCTGAAAAGGGGAATGAAGTAGAGCACTGGCGCCCAGACATTTGGGATCAAGACCTCTTGGACTGGGTGTTTTCTGGAGATGAACCCATCACACAGAAACTTGGGCAACTTTCTGAGGGTTTTCAGGGCTCTAGACATGTGATGCCATCTTTTTTGACTCCTTATGTGAAACATACAATTTTTAACCTTTAAAAATTTGTTTGCTAAAATTCTAACTTTTCTTTACTTATAAATTCTTCTGTGGTTGAAGATTTGCAATGTAAGCAATGTTTCTCTGCTTTGGAGTTTGCTAACAAAGACAGAATTTCATTGGTGGCCAGACAAAAGATTAATCAATTGCCATACAAGCTTGCTCAACAACCACAGATTTGCTCTGTAAAAATTATGTATTCTGAAGTCTCTTTTGTAGCAGTCTGGAGGGCTTTTTTAATTTGATAATAGAGGTTTTTTTAAATAAGTAGTTGAAATTTCTCGCAATGGCTATATAAGAAAAGTGAGGCTACATTAGGTTTTATGGAGCTCTGATTTGCTAGGGTAGAATACTGTTTACTCTTTTGATAGCTTTCCTAGAAGGGAAGGTATGAGCTGAAAATCACATCATCAGTCTTGGCTGCATGTTAGAAATATGAAGAGAGAGGTACTGAATACATGATCTCTCGCATAAATGGAAATGTCCTGGTGTAGATGGTGTGCAACTATCTTCAGGACTGGTGATTATCTTTAGAATAATATACTCTACAGCAGTTTCAGTAAGTTGTGTTTCATCAGTAAAGTATTACTCAGTAGTTCTGGGTTTAGCTGAACTTGACAGAATGAGTTTTTTGCATATTTATTCTGTTCACGAATTGCCCAGAATAGAAACAACACACATAACATTTCTGTATCAGATTAGTTTCCTTCCGTTTCCAGTCATTCTAACTGAATTTCTAAAAGACCCTAGGAACAGGTGTTTTAAATATAAGGTGTGTTTCTCAAGAGGTTTAACTGAAACAGTCCTAGGGGTTTAAAAAAGTGAACCACGTGTATCCTGTACATGTTGTTGACAGTGAGCCAGCATTCATGTGTGCAGTGATTCTCTAATATGATTTTCCTTTGCTTTAGTTAGAAGCAAAAACTATGGTACAATTAAAAGGAAAAAAAAGGCAGGAGTTAAACTTATTGTATTAATGCTCTTAAAAGAGCATTATTATGAACTATAAGTATTTAGCAAACCTGGTGGTCTCAGGACTGGAACTAAGATATCTTTGAAAAAAGTATAAATGTGTTTTATGTTTATGTGCTTTCTGGAATTCAAAAATTCCTTTAGGTCATCAAATTTTAGGTTGAGCCTATATGCTCAAAAGTGTGTGCTGGCATTTGGTGGGTTGTGTGTGGCATGTTTTTGATCAAAAAAGCAAACAACCAGTCAATACTGCAAGCTGTAAATAGTGCTTGCTACATGAATATCAGAAAATTAGCTCTGAAGAATTTAAATTAGAAACTCTCTTGATGGGCTTTGGAATTTATTTCCTTCTCTGCAGATAAAGACTGCAGTAGAAATTTCAGTGAAGTTTGTCTTTCTGCCTACAGCCAAAATTTCCACTTTGCTAGTGGTTTCAATTTGATCAGTTATCTTAGCCATGCAGAGATCTTTACTGTCAGCCAATGTCAGTAGTTGTCAGGCATGTTTGCTGCTAGTTAACACTGTCCCCTGACATCTGAAAATCATCAGCATTTAACCCTGGGAAGCCCCAGTGTGTCTCTGAGCAGTAGCTCATAAGCAGTGATGAGATGTAGAAGCCCAGGAACTTGTTTTACACTATCTGGTATGTCCAGCTGCAATACCAGGATGGATATTCATGACCTAGATGCTATTTGTGGAGACCTCTGTTTAAGCTGTCATTTAGCAGGTAGCTTGAATTTCCTCTGGAACTCAGAGCTGTGACTTCTGCTTGGTGGAACAGTGTCTTAAGGTCTGTTCCCCCATCATCACATCCCACATCACATCCCATTCTGTTGTTTCCCAGTTGTGTGATAACTGGGCTTCTGAGGGCACAGTTGCAACGTTGCCTTTATTTGTGGACCATACATAGCTATAAAGATGTATATCTACTTAATATTTTTCAAATTATTAATTATTCCTTCAGCATTTCCCTGTGGAAAAGGGTATCTCCCTGTTTAATACCCTTCTTTTAGCTATTGGGAAGAGACAGTACCAAACAGAGGTTAGGATTATTAGAATTGAGAGGGAGTTTAACTTCACTAGATTAATCTATAATTCCATAAGTTCCTTGACATTCTCTTGGGAAGCATAACTTTTATTTGTACTGAAGCCAGTGGAATTTACTGGAGACCTTGTAATTTAAATTTCCAGAGTAATAACTTACTGACTGATATCCTCCCCTCATGTAGTTCCTATTTTATAATGGAGAAAAATCACAACCATCAAAAACCCTCCTTAAAGGAAAACAGTGGGTTTGTATTGTATTTGATTTTAAGAAATTAAATTTTGGGTTTAAATTTGCTTTGTCTAGTCATCCATCTTACAAACTCTGAACCAAATCTGATACGATGACCCAAAATTTGAGGGGTTTTTTAGATGTCAGTTGAAATTAAGGAAAGATTTAAGACTTGCAGTTTCCTTTTAAACACATTTCTTGTTTAAAGTAAGAAATGTGTTTGAATTGCCACTATTTGCAGATACTTTGGGTCTGTGGGCTTTGGTCAAAGTAGGCAGAATTAAGAAGCTTTTTCTTTGAGGAAGCTGGTATTATTTGAGAACTTAAAAGTTCTCCTAGGATTTGTCATTGTCCTTCCATAAAGGAAAAATTGGCTTCCTCTGTAATTAAAAAGCTGGAATGTTCTGGGCTTTTGACTTGCCAACCTAAAGGATTTTTTCCTGAACTGAAGTGAAGGAAGTTAAATAGAAATATAAGTAATAGAAGTGTAACAGTTGCCATTTCAGGTCAGTGCAGCTGGGTGCTCTAACTTTCTGCATCACCTAGAAGGCTTCTTCTGGAGTGTAGGTCTGAAGCATCCATGGTTTCCATAATGAAACTATGAAATAACACTTTAGTTTCACATCTATTGGCATAGCATAGATGGAGCATATAGGACTGACAGAGAGCAAACCAAGCAATGTAGCTCTGCTGTGTACTCCTGCCCTGAGCCAGGTACCAATAGAAATCTCAGCAGTGGCTTTTCCTGTGGGAGCTTCCCAGTCCGTGCTAACCAATGAACTGAAATGAAGAACAACTTTTCCATTTATTGATTTGCACCAGCAACCTGTTGGTGAAAATTAGAGTTAAAACTTCCATGCTGCATCCTTGAGGGCTGCAGCTCAGCAGAGCTGGCAAAGCTGGGGCAGCAGGTTGGCTCTGCAGTGCTGGTTCTGCAGACTCCTACCGAGTATTGGAATTGATATGTGAAGCAGATCTGCAGTGCACAGTTGTTCTGAAGGGGGAGCACATGTTTAAAACCTTTTTTTGTTTAATTCTTTAAGGCAGTCACAGCCTTAAGTGGTTTCCAAATTTGCAAGAAAGAGAACACATTAGGTTGCCGTTTGCAGGCATTACCAGCATATTATCAATCATTTCTGAAAACCGCTAATTGGAGAAAATAACGTAACTGCATTTGTTTTATGATGCTCTGATTTCTGGAAATAATATTCCAGTGTATCAGATGGCTGCATTTGTGGATGGGGTCACTTAAGTAGGTGACTCTCTATTTGCTGGTGAAACACACTGTCCATGGCTTTACCTCTCTTTACATAATGGTCAGTGTTTAGTGTTGCTTCCTTTTTAGGTTTGGTTTTCTTAAGTATGAAATATCTTTGTGGTTCAACTGATCACACACTGCTGAAATAATGTGCCATCCATATTTTTGAAAGAACATTGTGTTTAAATGCACTTCTGAACAATACAGAAATGGAAAGCACTGATGAAGAAATAACTCAAGTATATTAAGTTGTTGGAGTGCATGTGGCTTTTGTTGGTGTTTTGTGGGGTTTTCTTTAAATATTCATTATTTTTGTGAAATGTGCTATTTCAGCTGGAAAAGAAAGAAAGGAAATCCTGGGGCCTGAAGCTCAGACAGATGAAATTGGATGTACAGGTATTTCTTTGTTAATCTGAGTCCCTTATTCATAAAGTGCTATTGAATTTTAGTTAGGTATCATTCCAAAAGCTTTGGAATTCTCCCACCTCTGTTTATAAAAGTGCTTTGCTTTTCTATGCTAGAGGTCTTAAACAGTAAAAGATGTTTTAGCTGAGGAAAAAGTCTGGGCATCTTTTGGTGTCCAGGGTCCAGAGATGCAGGTGAGCAGTGACACAGAGCAGCCCTCCCTCCCTGCCAGGGACTGACCATACAGCTCCAGCAGCACTGCATCTCCAAAGGGCAGAACGAGGAATGGCAATGAGCTTACATGTAGGGTCAACAGGTAGTGTTTTAAACTAGGAAGAAATATACAAAAATAGACTTAAGCTAATACTGTATTTTATTATCCACTCCTCTGTTTGGACTGATTACATAAAAAGCAAAATAAAATGTGTACTTCAGTTTCAGACTCAAACAAAAACAGATAGTTTGTTGCTTTTTCCATTTCTCTGCCTGACAGAAGATTAATATACATCCCATCCAACTTCTTAAAGGTTTGTGGGGGGTTTATTTAATGCCCTTACTAGGTAGGTAGATAATATCAGAGTAAGTCCTATTTAAAAGCAAACCCACATCTAAACACATTGATATGTTTTAAACTCTAGTTTTACACATTATTTTCAGTTCCTATAAAGTCATTTCTTGCCACATAAGTGTAGAGACCTGCATTATTCATTGAATTACGGTCTATATGTAAGAGACTGCCTCATGTCATAAAAAGATTGTGTCAAATTGTAAATTGAGTATGTGACTTCACACTGAGAGATGAATCATAAAACTTCTCTTTCCTATTAAAAATATACCTCACATTAATAGTGGAGAACATCTGTAATGATTTTGGGTCCTGCAGGCAGAGCTTTCACAGAATGTTCCACCATGGTAAAAATAAACTCTATGAACATTGTATTTAGGGTAATACTTGGGATCAAATATTTATCATACAAGCATTAGGTAAAATATTTAATTTATTATTTGCTAATTTTTCAATACAGTTGTTCATTGGGTTTTTCTCTTAAGTGTTTAAATAAGAAATGTTGAAGGTTGTTAACTAGATCTGAAGCCTTTTTGGTAGCCATTTCCAATACCACAGAACAAGCCAGTCAGAGTTCAAGTTTGCTGCATTTATCTGGCCAGGTTTTTACTGATTTTAAATATCTTCTGAGTTTGTGCTAATGAACAGCTATAAATGACATTAAAATTGTGTCTTGAAGGCAACAAATGTACTATTGCAAACACAGGAGCCAAGATGGTAAACAGGCCTTCCAACTACAAGGCCTAAATCATTAATGTTGTATTTAAGATTTTTAGGGAAATTGAGAAGAACAGCTAAATCTGAAATGATAAAATGCACTGAGTTAGGCAAGCTGTGTTTAGTCAGGTTTTTAAATATCATTATGCTACCAGTTCTTCCAAAACATGGCATAATCTGGCTTCTTAAAGGACTTGACCTATTCTAGTATCTGTAAAGAGTTTTAAAATACTAGGCTAGAGGGAAATTTGGCAATGTGACTTACTGAATCTCATTTATGTTCTTTTTAAACTTACTTTTGTCTCTTGTGTCTTGTTTTTCACATTTAGTAAAAGAAGATGAATGTGATTCTGATGCAGAGAATGAGCAAAACCATGACCCTAATGTTGAAGAATTCCTTAAACAAGAAGATACAGCTGTTATCTACCCTGAAGCACCTGAGGAGGACCAGAGACAAGGCACGCCAGAAGCCAGTGGTCAGGATGAAAATGGTAAATATGTCATCAGCTCAGTTCTTATGAAATCAGTTGTACTCACTCCTTGACCCAAAACTTCTGCTGTGCTTAAGAAGACACCAGTGCATATACATGCAACTACAGAGGGGAAAAAATCTTAGTTAAAAAATTATAAGAGTATAGGATCATCATGCAAAAAACATTGGCACTTGATTTTGCAAACAAGACATTCACTGGGATTCATTGTATGAGTACCTAAATGATAACCTAGTCATTGAAAAGAAAAGTTCATAAATCCATTCAACCTTCTTATATGAAAGAGCAGAATAAACATTTATTAAATAAAATATAAGTAAAGCAAAATTGTACAATTTTGTATAAGAATAACTTAAGGAGTTTTATAACATATTTCTTTCCTTTTTTATATTTCTAAACAAAGCTCCCAATAGGACCTATTAGATAGAATTTCTTTTATTGGGTAACCACTTTATGGCAGGCTTTTGGGTTTTTTTGCCTGAAAGCACAGCAGCAGAGAAAAAAGAAGCACTGTTCATACAAAAATGCTTATGTGAAAAAAATAATGACCTGTTGTTATTTTTACATAGATATAGGTTTTTTTCCTCTGAAGAAGTTTAATGCTTAAGGTGTTCTGTGTGAGATGAAAGGTTACACTTTGTTCATTTCTTCATCATTAAATATTTGAAGAGAAATGCTGTTGAGATTGGTTTTGCAATCTATGTGTTTTTTCAAGTGTTCAGCTTAGGTAGCTTGTATCAATTGGAGTATTTATGATTTTCCAAGAAAAGGTAATAGCCTACATAAATGGTTAGGAGTTGTGTTCTAGTTGTTTTAAGAAGTTAATATAACTGAGCAGATTGATGTAAAGATAACCTTTTTGTTCTGCTCCTCCTCTGCCTCCTCCAGAGATTTTATGCTATTACAGATTTTACTTTAAAAAGTGCATTCATTAATTTAAGATTTTAATATGTGGTTGCAGTGGCACATATTGTCAAGTTAGTTTTACAGACTTGTCATATGATTTCCATGTAATCATTAAAAATACATATTTGTATTAATCATTTAAATTGGACCTATCCCAGTAACTTCACTGAGAAGTATTGTGAAGATCACAATGCTGAATGATAGTATTTGGTGTTTTAATCATTTTGGAACAGAAAATGCCAAAAATATAGTGGCATTTGGTAAAGATGCTTGCTTTCAAACTGGGAAAGTAGACAAGAGAAGTGACAGAATCAGTTTTTTGTGATTTTAGGAAACTGTTTTCCTTTCTCCATTTCCTCCAATGGAATAGAATTTAAGTTAACGTGCTTCTGACATTTCCACTGAGTTGTATTTGTGCTGAAATGGAGTATTCTTTATGTCAGATGAGTTGAATTATAGATGGTAAAAAGAGAATTGAAAGGAAGTATACTTGGTCTACACATGTGGGGATGGCTTTCTTTTTGGACAACTCAGCTAAACCAGGAAAAGCAGAAATGGATAGAACAACAAAACAATCCCTGTGAATACGGGTTATTTTGATTGTTACTTTAACAAGTGTAAAAGAACCTATATGACAGAAAAAGTGGTGATTTTTAGTAATAAGGAAAAGTGATCTGACTGCTTTTCACTGTTGCAAGATCAGTAGCACATTCAGTGAAAATTAAGTTGGTAAATTCCACACAAACAGAATGAATTGCTACTTTGTAGAACATATTATCAATCTGTGGTGATAACTGCTGGAAGAGGTCATGAAGGTAAATAATTCAGAAGTACTTTCTAAAGTACTGGTTCATTTAATGAGCATTAATAATTCTTACAGTTCTGAAACTTAAAATGACAGCGTGTACAAATGTGCCCCTTGTGCGTCAGAGCATAAAATGTTAATCAGTAAAGACCTTCCACCTTTCTCAGGCTCAGCAGAGTGCATAGGTGCATCCTTGCAACACTTGCTTCCTGTTTGACTTGAAGCAAGGAAGAGTAGCATGGTCATTGCAGGATATCACACCTATAAATTGGTGTTTTGATCAAATACAGCAAACCCTACATTTATTTGAACATACCTTTATTGATAAATTTATAAAGAAGTATTTTATTCAGTCCTTTAAAAAATTATTTTTTCGAGGATAGAATGAGTTACCATGTGGAGGGCTAAACATATGCTGGTAAGAAGGGATGGAGCTAAAACTTCCTAAATGGTGACTTCTTGAAATAGACATGTGAAATTAATATTTAGCTTCAATCTGGTTTCACTTTTCCCTGTACTAATACAGAGGTACTTTATGAAAGCCAGCAAAATAGATTCCATAGACCACTTTAGACTCATATATATAGCCACACATTTGATCTCTCTACATTCTGTCCTGCAGACAGTATATCCTACTAACACATACATATCTGGGAACCATAGAATGGTTTGGGTTGGACAGGACTTTTAAAGGTCATCTAGATCCAACCCCCCTGAAATGAGCTGGGACATCTTCAGCTTTATCTTGTTGCTCAGAATCCTGTCCAAGCTGATTTTGAATATTTCCAGGAACGGGACATTTGCCACCCCTCTAGGTAACCTGTTGAAGAATTTTACCACCCTTGTCATGAAAAACTTCTTCTTTACATCTAGTCTCCATCTACTCTCTTTTGGTTCAAAACCATTCCTCCTTGTCCTGTCAGCATATTCTGCTGACTCTCTCCAAGGTACATTGGGGCAATAGTGTGGGAGGTTGCATAACACCTGTGGAAAAAATCTAAATTACCACAAGTCCTCTAAAACAAATGGAGCTTCCAGCAGCTGCATGTTCTCTTACAGAAATAGGTGCAAATGTAAAGCCTTTTTGTTGCAGGTAGTAAGTTTTGAACTCGTTTATTTAAGCATGGTGCATTGTGTGCCCTGTGTAGGAACTCCTGACGCGTTCTCCCAGCTGCTCACGTGCCCGTACTGCGACCGGGGCTACAAACGCTTCACCTCTCTGAAGGAACACATCAAATACCGCCATGAAAAGAACGAGGATAACTTCAGCTGCTCCTTGTGCAGTTACACGTTCGCGTACAGAACGCAGCTCGACCGCCACATGACATCACACAAATCAGGAAGAGACCCAGTAAGTGGCGTTTGGATTATGGGTATTGTCCTCTGCAGCAACGCTGTGGTTTGTTGTGTGGGCAGAAATGTGCAGAGAGGGTAAACTGTTCACAGCAGATCATCTGTTGCTCATGGTCCAGGCCCAGAGAACACACTGAAGCTTGCTGCTCAAGTCAGGCTTTTTCTGTAGTTGTCAAAGGTTAAGATCTCAATTCCTGTTTTCATTCATCTAGGCACTAGGGTTGTTTTCAGAAGTGCTTTATTACATTTATAGGTAATTTGTTGTTTTTTTCTGTTCATTGGCTACCATTGCATAAAAATTATGACTTAAATCTAATTTCAAGCCTTTAATGAAACATTTCCTTTTTTTTTTTCATAAGTTCTGTTTGAATAATTCACAATTACTGTAGCATTTTTGCCCTTAAGAAACAAACCATTGTGTTGCTTGAACTGTGAGGTACAGTTTTTAAATGCAATTCATGCTGTAAGGCAATATACAAATAATTAGTGTTTGAAATATGGTGTTAAATGTGTGAAATATGATGTTAAGTACTAAACGAAGCAAGAGAAAAGGCTAAAGATGTTATAAGCTTGTTTTATCTGGTTCATGGGCTGACCTGAGGGCATGGGTCCCTGGAATGTTTTCCATGAGTTAACCATCTGATCATAACCATCAGAAGATCCTGAGTCTCTGTTCTCCCATCCCTCTTTTTCTTTTCTTTTTTTTATCCCCACAATGTCCCATCATCCATCCCCAACACATGCTTATCAGAGGCACTCTGAGGCTCAGGAACCAAATGAAACAGTCAGGAATTATCCAGAGGAAAAAACATACAGATTTTCCACTACCAAGTTAAAGAGGCTGGGAGAAGTTTCCTTCAGAGGACACACTAGAAAGATTTATACCCTCCAGAAACAAAACAGGAGACAAATATAACAGAAAAATGAAAAACTGGATGTAAAAGTAAAGGTACTTCCAACATTTCTGGTAGCACCAAACCAGCAGGCTGTAGCCCAGAGTAAAGGAGGATGCTTTACTTAAGGAAACAACAGAGTAAAGGAGATGCTTTTTTACACATTGGCTGTTAACCTCCATCCTACAAAGTATCACTAAGTCCAACAATTTAACAGGGTTAAAAATTTATGATACATTTTTGTACACAAGTGTTCCCAGTTCAATTAAATTGGTACAAACAGTATCAGCCATCCTGTTGCAAGGATTTTATTGTCTCACAAGCTTTGGAATAACCTCACTCTGGTGTGGCAGTTCTTTTTTACTCAAATATGCTTCCCATGAGCAATTAATTTCTGTTTCACTTCCTTTTTGGCTTGGCTTATGCTTTAAAAGTTACTTTCATCTTACATACATCTTATATTTCTAGCTATAAAATCTATGAATGCTATTTATATAATGCTTTTCTTGTGGGCTACCACATTTGTTTTCAGTCTTTTCAGTTACAAGCCTAAAACCTTAAGAATAAAGTAGTTGGGGGGGATAGAAGCCATACTTGCATGCAGTTTGAATGAAAAAATAAAAGATACCAATTGAGTAGACACTCAGAAGAATTGCTTAAAAGGGTAGCTTAAACTGTATTCCTACAAAAATATTTTAATGGATTTATATTTTTGAAGGCACAATTGTATTTGGTTAATGTTGTTTCTATGGAGTATCTGGAACTCAGTATTACACCTGTGAAAGTGTGTTCTTTTCTCTCAAGCCATAGCCAGAATTAAAACTACAATGGTTTAGATACTTGGTAAATGTGAATACTTGTTTGTTTATGTTATTATTGCAAAGTTGTCATGTCTTCAAAATTGGCTGCATGTACATGATTACATCATTTGAGTAATGGAAAATTTTGTCATTAGTAAAGTATAGACCTCCTGGCTGTGGATCTTAAACAGCTGCATGTTTAAAACTTGATGTCTTACTCTTAAAGAACTTCACCTGACCATAGATTATTTGCATAACTTTGTTAGCTGGTAATGTCCATCATGTGACAATCTTGTCATTGTTCTGTACAAAGAAGCAAGGAGCAAAGATAAAATCTAGCTTAGTGAGGGCAGCAGAAGGGATACCTGCACACTGGGCCTCCCTCTGAGCCAGGGAAAGGTAAACAAAACTTCCGCTCCTGCTGCAGCAGAGAGCTGAGAGCCATCCTGCACCATCTTCTTCTTTCTTCCTTTCTCCCCCCACTCCTCAAGGCACCCTTGGCTGCTTCTACACCACTAACAGTTGGTAGGAGGTGATGCTGTATGTGTCGTCTGCCTTCACGTGTGAAGCACCAAAAGTGTGAAAAATACTTCTTGTATTTGTTTTAATTTTTTTTCTCATCAATTTATGAAGCACCTGTAGGTAGTTTTTCAGAATTTCACAGTGTCGTGCACACTGCTGAGAAATGGCAGTTCTTGGAAACCATGGTCAAATCATCTGTGAAAAACTCCTGATATACCTGTAATTTCTGTCTTCCAAATAACTTTGGAGGATTCTTATTAATTAATTTTGTTCTCTGGTGTGAGGGGTGGGCTTCAGTCCTAAGCACAGTAAACATTTGGCGCAGGGATGTATTAGTGGCTAATTAAAGACCTTAATGCTGATGATTCTTCTTTCAGTCCTTGAAGGAGTGCAGAAGAATATTCTTCAAATGTTGCAGTTAATTCTTTAATGAGCAGAAAACAACAATTATGTACAGTGTATTAGAAATATATCACATATCTCAGACACAAACTAATGTAGCTTTAACAGTGCTGAGATGGGGAAAACCATTTGAATCTGAGAAAATGAAGGTGAAAGTATTACAGGTGGTACTTTGGAGAAGTGTTATGATTTCTCAGTTACATTTAAACAAGGTCCTTCAAAGTAATTCTGAACACTATTATGAAAGACGGCAAGAAAGCTGAACAGAACAAATATAAGAAGCTAAGGCAAAATAGATTTGGAAACACTTCCTAGCAGAAAGCTTAAAGCACCTTACAGCTATGACTGAGAAAACAGGAAAAGTCATTAAAATTTTGATAAGTGGAATATGGACTTCCATGCTTTAGAAATAGAACATTAGATTTTAAAGACTGGAGCAGAAACATTTCTGACAGATTGAATACATGCACTGATACTTAGTATGAATATTTATGTAGTCCAGGACCTGCAGTAACTGTGTATATCCTGAGTTCTGTTAGCTTGTATAATTCAAGACAAACAGTAGTAACTGATTCTCAGCAGGCTTAAGTAAATCCTGACACGTTCCTCTAGACTCATTGCAGTTGGATCATTTAAAGTGAAATGCAGTGAGTCAGACACAGTCTTCTAGAACATCATCTTCAAGGGACTTAGTTAAACAGAGCTGAAAAGCCATGTGAACTAGGAAAAGACAGCTGACAAACCTGGGAATGAGGGTCTGGTGCTAATCGGGATAAACTCAGGTGGAGACCTCGCTGCAGAGCCCAGAAGAAGCAGCCCACCCTGAGCAGCGTGGGAGCAGTATCTGCTGAGAGGCAAAATCTGCAGCTTAACCAACTGCTTCTCCCAGGGGAGCTGTTGAATTAGAGTATGTGGAAGGAATTTAGATGATCTTATTTCAGTTTGTCTTCTGTTAAAAGGGGACAGGGAGTAGGACAGGAAGAGTTGATAATTTGGACAGCATATCTCATAGCAGAGAGTTCAGACTCATCCAGCAATCTGCACAGACACAGGTTCTTTAGATCTGCAGGCATGTCTCACAGCAGGGTCACCATCCTGTGTTTTATCCATCCCTGCTTCTCCAGCACAGTTCTCAGCCCCCAGTTTTCGTGTCTGTGCTCAGGAAGAGCCCTAGCACCCTGTGAGCATCTGCTCCCAGTGCTGCCAAGCACAGCAGGCCAGGACCAGGGGTTCCCCCCATGCTTTCACACCAGAGGTAGCTGATGCACTCCTGCTGTTGGTGGTGGGCAGTCTGTTTGTCCCTGGAGTCCACGAACAGCTCTGTTCATGAGTTTGTGAAAATGCTTGCCCCAGTTACCAAAAATCTGCAGTGCATCCCGATAGTCGTAGAGTGTCTTTTTGCCAAATGAGCTCTATTTAAAAAGGAGCTGCTGGGTTTTTCTAATAACAAGTTGTTTGAACAGAAAAATTCCTAGTTCCTCTGTTTTATGTTGGTAATTAAGCCGTTTCAACTTTAAAAGTGCATGTAATTTTTGTCCTTAAAAATACACATTCATAGATTTATACAGTTTGTGGTAAAATTACAATCTTGAACATATGTATCACGTATATACTACAGATATTTACATGTCTGTCTTAGCTTTTGCTTTTTTTAAAACTAGCAATAAAGACAAAAACAATTTAGAACTTAACAATAAATGCTCTCACAAGGCAAAATCTAACACAAATAATCATAGAGCTTCAGTGCAAATGGTGAAGAGGTTTGGTGTTTTGTACTTGGGAAACCCCTCCATATTTTTATTTATTTTGGTTTGGTTTCTCACATTTATTTTGCAAATTAATTGTGACCAAGAGTACCTTTATTGTCACTAAGCTACCTTCTCTTGAGCAGTCCTGTGGCATCATTATATAGAGGGATCCAAGGCCAACAGTAAGCCCTGGAAGCATGTAAATGGAAAAATCAAGTCAACCGATTAAAGTTTAAACAGGTTTCTATAGACTTTAATGTTTTTCTATCCTGCATGAAATATTCTGTGGGTAGTGGGCTTGGGGTTTTTCCCTGATGGTTTTGGTTTCACAAGTAGAACTAGCATTCATCCTGGAACTTCCTACTAACATGTGAGTGTAAACTTCACCTGAATTTAGGAGAAGGGGCAACTATATTTTGAGTTTGTTTTGTTTCTTTCTCTTTACTGTATCAGATTTATTCAGAAGAAATGTGTGCCTCTGTTTTTACCTGATTTCTAATTTGTTTCCTTTTTCCATACCACCTTCAGTCTCTTACAATTATGGTTGATTCTTTTTGGGTTTGTATGGCTTTTTCTATGTTGCAATGTGAAAATAGAAGGTGTTTCTGCAAGATGCTGTCCTGTACAATAATTAAGACTTCTTTCTTACAGAGACATGTGACGCAGTCTAGCGGCAATCGAAAATTCAAGTGCACTGAATGTGGAAAAGCTTTTAAATATAAACATCATCTAAAGGAGCACCTACGAATCCACAGTGGTAAATAAATTAAGCTTTGAATTGAGTACTAATGTTGCCATTTCTGCCCTTTATAACTTTGATGTAATAGCAGTCTTGTAAGTCTAAGTTTAAAATACTGGTGTTTTCCATATATTTTTCCCTCTGGAATACTGCAAGCACTGACTGCAGCCTTCAGCTCTCTGCGGGGAATGTGTAGAAAAACTCAAGAGGATTTACAGTTACAACTTAATCTCTTAAAATTAAGGAAAACTTGACTTGTCACAGAAGAAATGGGGACATCTTTCTGGTCCTTTGCACTTGTCTGTTTTTCTTCAATGTTTGCAGATCATTCAGTGTGTTACAAGCCTTGCTAGAGAGTTTTAATTGATAATAATCAGGACATAAGAACTGAGTGTTCCTCCTGCGGCTGTAATTGATATCATTCGAGATTAGTCATACTAAAGTACACTCAGGACACAATTTATTGGATAAGTTATAAGAAATCTTATATAAGAAGTTAGAAGTTAGTGGTGGTACTTAAATGAAAAATCAAACAAAGTCTGTAATTGTCAAATAGAGAAATACTGGAACACATGATCGTCTGGGCTCCATCCTATATCTAGTGGATCACAAACTTATTAAAGGCACCTTGGCTCAGAGCTATACTCTTACTGTTCAATTCCCTAGAAAAAATTGTTTTTTCCCCTCTAGGACTCTTTGAGAGGTCATTATGATGTGTTTGTTCTGGTAATTATTGTTTGATGAAGTTGTGCTGTAACCTGGTTAACTGTTGCATATGCCTTTTCTCTTTTCTTTTTTATTTTTTCTTCTGTTTAGGAGAGAAGCCATATGAGTGCCCAAACTGCAAGAAACGTTTTTCCCATTCTGGTTCATACAGTTCACACATAAGCAGTAAGAAGTGTATTGGTTTGATGCCCGTGAATGGTCGAGCCCGGTCAGGGCTCAAGATGTCTCAGTGCTCCTCCCCTTCCCTTTCTGCATCACCAGGTAGCCCAGCAAGACCACAGATACGACAAAAGATAGAAAATAAACCCTTGCAAGAGCAGCTTCCTCTTAACCAAATTAAAACTGAACCTGTGGATTATGAATTCAAGCCCATAGTGGTTGCTTCAGGAATTAATTGTTCAAACCCTTTGCAAAATGGGGTTTTTAGTGGTGGTAGCCCATTGCAGGCAACCAGTTCTCCTCAGGGTGTGGTGCAAGCTGTTGTTCTACCAACAGTAGGTCTGGTGTCTCCCATAAGCATCAATTTAAGTGACATTCAAAATGTACTAAAAGTGGCAGTGGATGGTAATGTAATAAGGCAAGTACTGGAAAACAATCATGCTAATCTTGCGTCCAAAGAACAAGAAACAATCAACAATGCATCTATACAACAAGCTGGCCATTCCCTCATTTCAGCTATCAGTCTTCCTTTGGTTGACCAAGATGGGACAACCAAAATTATCATCAACTACAGCTTGGAGCAGCCAAGTCAACTTCAGGTTGTCCCACAAAATCTAAAAAAAGAAAACTCTGTTCCTGCAAATAGTTGCAAAAATGAGAAATTACCACAAGATCTCACAGTGAAGTCTGAGAAAGATAAGAACTTTGAAGGAGAGACCAACAATAGCACTTGTCTTCTTTGTGATGACTGTCCAGGAGATCTTAATGCACTTCAAGAATTAAAGCACTATGAAACAAAAAGCCCTCCTCAGCTTCCCCAGCCCAGTGGAGCAGAAGCTGAGAAACCCGAGTCCCCTGTCCCATCAGAAACTGGGGAGAACAACTTGTCTCCTGGTCAGCCACCTTTAAAGAACCTTCTGTCGCTCCTAAAAGCGTATTATGCATTAAATGCACAACCAAGTGCAGAAGAGCTTTCAAAAATAGCAGATTCTGTAAATCTACCACTGGATGTGGTAAAAAAGTGGTTTGAAAAAATGCAAGCTGGACAGATTCCTGTGCAGTCTTCTGGACCATCTTCTCCTGAACAAGTTAAATTAAGCAGCCCCACAGACAACGATGATCAAGCAGCAACTTCAAATGTGAGCGAACCCCAGAACAGCACAAATAACTCACAAAATCCTGTCAGTACAACGAAATCTCAGACTTTAACAGGGGCTTCAACTCTGAATGGTTCACACAGTAGCACGCCATCTGCATCACCACTAAACCTTTCTTCATCAAGAAATTCACAGGGTTACACGTACACGGCAGAAGGTGTACAAGAAGAAGAGCCACAAATAGAACCTCTTGACCTTTCGCTACCAAAGCAACATGGAGAACTGTTGGAAAGATCTACCATAACTAGTGTTTACCAGAACAGTGTTTATTCTGTCCAAGAAGAACCTTTGAACTTAACTTGTGCAAAAAAAGAACCACAAAAGGACAACAGTGTTACAGACTCTGATCCTATTGTAAATGTAATCCCACCAAGTGCCAATCCCATAAATATTGCTATACCTACGGTCACTGCCCAGTTACCTACAATTGTTGCCATTGCTGACCAGAACAGTGTTCCCTGCTTGAGAGCTCTCGCTGCCAATAAGCAAACCATTTTGATTCCACAGGTGGCTTATACATACTCTACTACAGTTAGTCCTGCAGTTCATGAGACACCACCAAAACAGATCCAAGCCAATGGAAATCAGGTACTTCGGTCCCCATATTCCTACATGATGTACGTATGATGTATTCAATCTGTACCTCTGCTGAACTAACAGAAAGCTATCAAGGTGAACTAAATAAAAATATAAATACAAGCTATCAGGATTATTTGACTTGATTGTAAATAGGTAATAGATATTACTGTTGTGCCCTCTGCAAAGCTAGTTAGCCTAGGCAGCTTGAGTTCAGACTAATGGAAACTGTTGTGTGTGGACAACTCAGTTATTCTCCATATTTAATCTTCTAGAATATTAGTGCTCACTATTCTAAAGACCATCTAATGCTCCGGATCAAAAAGCAAAATAAAAACATGGCTTTTGCTGGCTCTGCATCTCCTCTTACCCCATATACTCCTTGGAACTTTTGGTTACTCCTTTTGTGCTGCTCTGCTTCCTTGGTTTGCAGAGTAGCTGAATTCATCCTACACCATAATGTAGGACAATTTAAACAAAATGCAGATATATTCTCAACTGAAAGTCAGGGAGATATTTATCTTCATGTGCCATTCCTGTATCCCGGCTTGTTCCTCCCTGGGTACATCCAGATGGGATCTAAATGGGTTCAGTCCTCCTGAGAATCACCTGTGAACATTAGGTTGGGACAGGGCAGAACAGAAAAGTGGCTGAGTGTTTCTACTTAAATCTTAGAAATTGGTGATCTAGCATTTTCTTCAGGCTTCTCAATTGCCAGAGACCGAGGAGCCTTGAAGAGTTACAAGGCTGCTTATATTAAAAGTTTGAGGGTAACATGTACATGCTGCTAGTGTCAGTAGAAAATACTGTGCTTTTACAGGGAAGTTTTAGCACTTAAAAGGCTTAAAATTACACAACAATTATAGTTTTGAAAATATTTACTAATGACAGTACTTGAAGTCCCCTAAATTTTGGGTTAAATAGTACTTGTGGTAGTTTCATGAGGAAGAGGGTAGTCAAATATGCAAATCTGAATGGTAATTTAAATAGCTTTTTTGTGAAAACTTCAGCAAAACCAGTCTTTTAACTTCATAAAATCTGTGAGGCAGCAAAAGGTAGGTGACCAGCATTAGCTGAAAAATGCAGTTAGGTGGCAAATTTGCTCTTCCCACTTACTGAAGTGCTTTATAGATCTGTAGTATTGCATTTATTTTATGGGCCCTAAAATACAGCATGCCAGCATAGCTTAGACCTGGCCAACAGTCATATTTGGATGTGATTAAAACCAGTCCCAGTGAGGAAATCTGCATCTGGATGGTGGCAGGGACTGCAAAGCAGAACAATGCAGTAAAGGAATTTTTTAACTGTAGAAGTCTAAACAATTTTGTTTGGCTATTTATGGAATTGAATGGGAATAGCAGCTTCAGTTTATGTGGGTGACTTCTTTTATTGGAGTTAACTTATTTTTGTAATTTTTCTGAAGGATGAAAGGCAAGACACTAGCTCAGAAGGAATATCCAATTTAGAAGATCAAAACGATTCTGATTCAACACCCCCAAAGAAAAAAATGAGAAAGACAGAAAATGGGATGTATGCATGTGATTTGTGTGACAAAATATTCCAGAAGAGCAGCTCATTATTGAGACATAAGTATGAACACACAGGTATGTACTAGGAAAAGAATTTTCTGATTGTTATTTCTTTGGTAACATGTAACTGGTAATCTCAACTGGAAGCCAGTTCTCAGGCAGTGTAGGAAAGTGTAGCAGTCCTTACTGCCTGTGCTAAGCTTTCTTTAGAAACACCTGGTTTTGTATATTTGATTGACAGAGCAGCAATTCTGTCTTTCTTTAAATTTGTTAGACCTAAACCCTGAACAGAAAAAGGGGAGTTTTTGCATCTGGCTTGTGGATAATCATCTGTGAGCTACAGCCTATAAATAAGGATATATTACTTTTAATTTACCTTTCCTGGTTATAAATTTTGAAAAAATTAAAAATAAAAGCTGGAAAATAAAGGATCGTGTATGTATTTGATACTGCGCATGAAAAACAGCGTGCCTATCTGGCATGAAGGATTTTCCAACTGAGCCACATTTATAATGCCCTGAAGTTATCAGCTTCAGCTATTCATTAGACATAGAATCTAACTGGTAATGAACACCCTTTTGACTTTGATTTTTATTTTTAATTCTCATAGTTGTTCCTTTTGGCTCAGGTTCTGGTATCTTTAGGATATTTTTAATACCTCTTGCTCTCTTACTTCTTCTGTGATGTCTTAAAGTAAGAATTCTTTTTTTTTATTGATAAGGTGCCAAATGTATATTGGGTTTTGTATTATAGATTCCTTTCTTGCTGGCTTTGTTATCTTCTCTTTCCCCATATCTATAAAATAAACTCTTTAGAACTTCTGGCTACTCCCTTCATGCTGCTCTTCTTTCTTGGTTCACAGAGTAGCTGAATTATTATAATTAATTATATTTCTGCATATTAACATTTTAGTGTTATCTCACATATAAAATTAAAAGCATGACAAATTCTTTTTTGTCTTGATCAATTTTCTCATGTTGTACTCATTAAGGGTATCTAATTTCATACTTATTCTGTCCTGAAGCTCTTTTAACTCCTCCTTTTCCTAGCAGAATCCTTCTTCCCCTACCAGTTTTAACTTCAATGTAACATTCAAAATCATAAAATCATTTAGGTTGGAAAAGACCTTTAAGATCATTTACTAATGACAGTAAGAGCTTTCAAAAATAGCAGATTCTGCTCCAACCATTGACCCCGCACTGCCAAGTCCACTGGGAAGCCCTGTCCCAGATGTCCCACATCTGCTTGTCTTTTAAATACCTCGGGATGGTGAGTCAGCCACTTCCCTGGGCAGCCAGTGCTTCACAACCCTTTTGGTGAAGAAACTTTTCCTAATTTCCAGTCTAAACCTCCCCTGGCACAACTTGAGGCCATTTCTTCTTGTCCTATCACTTATTTCTTGGGAAGAGAGACCAACATCTGCCTTGTTGCTTCTTTGGCATGAGATGACATGGTTGGGCTGGTCATCTGTGTAGAGTGATGTCTTACTGTCTTTGTCTTTTTTGTCTGAGCTAAGACTGCAAAGTCGTTTTGTGTAACAACTTTAAATGTTAAAATCAAAATAACACTGCTAGGCTCCTGATGCATTTCTAAGAGACTAAAAACAAGACAGTAGCTGGAAAACAGCAGAAACACACTGAGTTCTTTCATAGAAGAACTGAAAGATTTTTTCACGTCAATGCATGCGTAGTCAGCAAGTTTTGTACATAAAGCATTCAGCCTAGATTTTAGAATTATTTTCCTTCTACCTGTATCATAGAAGGACTTCGTACACCAAAACCAACATAAAAGCTTAGCTAATATTAAATTGACATCAATATAGAGAAGTTAAAATGGTTTCAATTGAAAATAGTTTATGCAAGAAAAATGTCTCATTTTCTAATTTATATTTGCATTTTTTGATGCTAAAAGTTATATATGAGAATCTCTTTATCCTCCTATGATGAGTTTTCCTAAAAAACTTACAAATTACTATAGTGATTGTGACAGTGTACCCTTGCACCTTCATCCTTTGGGCTCAGGAGAGAAACTCAGGCTGATAATGCACAGAGTAGATTATCTTGTTATATAAAATTTAATCAATGCTAATGTGTTCACCAACAGCAATGAAAACAGCAGTGTCCATTTTTAAAACTTCAGCTACAAGATGCCCAACTGCTTATGCTTTATTTTACAGGTAAAAGACCTCACGAGTGTGGAATCTGTACGAAAGCATTTAAACACAAACACCATTTGATCGAACACATGCGACTGCATTCTGGGGAAAAGCCCTACCAATGTGACAAGTGTGGAAAGAGGTTTTCCCACTCGGGCTCTTACTCTCAGCACATGAACCATCGCTACTCCTACTGCAAAAGGGAGCCCGAGGAGCGCGACAGCGCCGAGCCCGAGGAGCTGGGCCCCGAGGCGCTGAGCAGCGAGCACGCCGTGCCCAGGGCGTCCCCCTCGCAGATCGACTCGGATGAGAGGGAGAGCCTAACCAGGGAGGAGGAGGAATTCAGTGAAAAAGAGGAAGAGGAGGAGGAAGAAAAAGACATAGAGGGACTTCAGGAAGAAAAAGAATGTAGGGAACTACAAGAAGTAGGGGATGCGGAAGAAGTAGCAGCAGTAGAAGAGGAAGAAGGGAAAACTGAAGGTGACAAGAATGATGAAGCTGTAAATCAAGCAAGCAATGCAGAACCAGAAGTTATACAAAATAATGGGCAGGTGTCAGAAGAAAATAATGAATAAAGCTTACATGCTAGGTTTTTTCTATAAGGAAAAAAAAATTGGTAATGAAGTTCCTTCTATATTATACATGCTTTTCATGGAAACGCAGTAGCCTGCATACTGTGATTTCTGTTCACTACTGTGTAAAAAAATATATATATAAAAAAAATGAAAAGAAAAAAAAAAGAAATCCAGGTGTGCCTGAACCTCAAACTTAGTAATTTTTCACACAGTTTTCAAAGTTAGGAACAAGTTTATAACATGAAGCAGATTAGAAAAATACAGTGACTCTGGAAGCAAAGATTTACCAGGTTGTAGGAAACCTGATTATTAGACAAGCATCTGGCATTGTTTGTTTTATCAGTATTAATTTTCATTCTTAAGTTGATTAATTTTTAAACTGTACAATTGGGAGAGATTTATATGATTTTTTTTTTTTTTATGGTAAAACATTTCCTAAATCCTCTTCAGTATTTTCTTATGTTTTACAATGTGAGAACTTCTGCACTACAAAATTCCCTTTTGCAGAGACGTGTAATGCAGTTGCAAACAGTGCTTGGCTACCTTTGTAAATTCAACCTAGAAGGTAGCAGTTTATGACATTAGATGTTGTAGTAGAGCATATTATCATTTAAAGTGTATTGTTAGCCTTAAGGAAGAAGATGATAGAAGAACTGAAGTTTCTTACTCATGTGGTTAAAAATGTAGTTGAGAAGATTGTCGTTGAGTTCTGATTGCAGGGACTAACAGTGTTAATACTGGTAAGGACAGGAAAGTTGTCAAAAACAGTGTTTGTAATTGTGTTTTGAGTATGTAGTAACAATATGAAGGATATGATATGAAGCTTTGTATCTCCTTTGGCCTTATGCAAGACCTATGTGCTGTAAGTGCCATTTATCAGTATTACAAAGGCTCTAAGCAGCCTTTATCCAATGTGTGGCCTACAATAACTAGCATTTGTTGATTTGTATCAAACTTCTAAACTATTAATGGGGAAAAAACACTCAGCCATCAGAGAAGTAAGAACACTGGTATATTTCATTATTTAATTATTTGGTGGTATTTTGGGTTAATACCTGACTTGCAGAATTTCTCTACAATAATTACAAGGGAAATTTTCTAATCTGCTTTATTGCTTTATTGGTTTACTTTAATTTCAGACACATACATGACATGTTATCTGGCTCATAAGTATTTTCAAATGTTAGTTATTATGGACCCCATTTATTAACAATGTTAGCTGATTTTTACCTATCAGTATTATTTTATTTCTTTTAGTTTATAGATCTGTGCAACATTTTGTACTGTATGTCTTCAAACCTGGCAGTATTAATACCCTTCTTACTGACATATGTAACTTTTTAGTTTTAGAAAACTTTTATATTTATGTGTCTTATTTTTATATTTCTTTATTTATTACACAGTGTAGTGTATAATACTGTAGTTTGTATTAATACAATAATATATTTTAGTATGAAAATTTGGAAAGTTGATAAGATTTAAAGTAGAGATGCAATCGGTTCTCTTGCATTGAGATTTGATTTAACAGTGTTATGTTAACATTTATACTTGCCTTGGACTGTAGAACAGAAGAATTAAAATGGGAATGTATTAATTTTACAATTGCAATCAATTCATTTTACCTTTACCCAGTTTTTAATATAAAGCTCTTAAATTTTGAAATTCACTGTGTGACTAATAGCATGATGCTCTGCAGTTTTATTAAGAGATTAGTCTAACCATAAAACTCTCATTTCCTTAGTAAGCCAAATTAGAATAATCTTATAAAACAGTGTTGGGAACAATGTTTAACATTTTTGTGCCAATTTGTTCCTGTATTCATGTATGTATGTTACAAATCTGAAACTTCATTTTTAAGTTCCTTGTTACATCATGGTCATTTTCTAGTTTTTTACCAGACTCCCCATCTCACAATAAAATGCGTCAACAAGTCTGACTTACTGTCATTATTCTGGTAACGTAGAAAGTGCATTTAGATTATTTCTATGAGAAGTTACTGAGACACAGCTCCTGCTTCAGTGACAGTCCTGGGTTTCAGTGGTACATAAGGAGCATGGAAGTGGAAGAAGAGTTTGAACTGTGTGCAGGCACAGGGATTGCCACATTAGTTCATTGATTTACCAGTGTCAGGAGAACAACTGAGTTTTCAAAATGAACCATGTGGGTTGTTCTTTTGGGTCTTTTTATTTTGCTGTAGCTATCTAATGTACTGTTCAATGCCATTTTTCAATAAGACTGCTTTCAAATGAAATAGGTCTACAACTGTTTTCTTGACTTAGCAATAAGTTAGTTGTCCATGGAAAGGCTGGTGTATCTATTGCTGTTGAACTTCATAAAGATACAATGCCAACATTGCAGATATATAATTCCAGTAATGCAAGTATAAAGGCTTGATATTTTTAATATATATGCATGATTACAATGTTTTGCCGTTCAAGCAAAGTTTACAGACTGTTCTTTAAGTAAAGTTCTCTTCTTTAATGATCCCTATAATGGAATTTCAGTTGTTAATATGGGGGGCAGGGGGTTCACGAACATCATGTAAGTTACTTTATATTCACATACCTAAGTTTTGGGTATTTTTCAATCTTATTATCTCAACATTGATACATACAGAGGATTTCTCCCATATAGTAATCATTTTACTTCCTATGCATCTTGATGTACAGTATACGACTACTGCACTTTTAGTAAACTTCTACCTTCATAGTATCATTGAGCTAAATATGTGAAAGCTGATTTGAAGAAACCAACCATTTATGCTGCATTAATAGTATTGTCTTGTAGTTATTATCATAACAGAATTAATCAGGTGGTTCAGAATTTCTCCCAGGTAGAACTGTCTCAGCTCTCTGTGTTTAGGTAATGAAACACACTTTCTTGAAACTATTTTAAGATTTCTATTTTTCATATTCCAAGATGTTTGTGGTAATAAGCCCAGTGAGACATTTGTTGAAATGGGAAAATTTTGTTGTCTTTAGTAGTAGAACAGAGAACTTTGGTAAACCTAAGGTTTCTCATATAAGTGACAGCTGAATGTAGAAGGCCAATAATTGGGATAGAAAGTAAAGTCCAAGCAACTTTTACTCAGGAAATGTCATCGTTTTGGGGGAGAAAATTTATATTCATTACTTACACTATGTTGTTAACATTTTTATCTTCAAATTGTTTGGTGCATTGAGTTTTGCATCTGTTAAGCCCAGCAATGTCTTTGGTGTTTGTGACTTTGTAATATCATTTGTTACCTGTTTGAAAAGCACAGAAACTGTAGTGTGTCTTTGTTTAGTTGAGTGAACTCATGTGGAAGCCAGAGGTGCTTAGAGGATGCAGAAGCTATTCCCAGCCCCAGCAGTGAGATTCCAGCAGTGAGGAAGCTCTGTGTGTGTGGAGGTGCCTGGGCAGCTGTGACCGAGTCCAGGCCCCAGGGGAGCAGCAGCTGCCCAGCTGTGGCCATGTGGGTTTTGTGATTTTGTGACCTCTCTCTAAATTAATGGCAAAGCAGTTTCAAGGACAGTAAGTTTCCCACATGAAAAAAAAGGGGGGGGAGGGGTGGGGGAATCAAAAGCATAAAGCCTTTGGTTCTGTCTTTTAGAGACAAATGAAAGTTGGGAAAGAGCAGTGAACATGAGCTGTGTAGTTTTAATGAAACTCCACTATGCTGTGACCTGTTCTTCAGTTACAAGATGAAAAGTCCATCAGCTGCCCTGTGTGCCCAAGCTGATGTCTGTGCCTGCTTCTTCCTCAGGCTCACCATGCATCCCTCATCTTGGCACAGCACTCAGGGAGCAGGCTGGCAGAAAGAAAAATGTCCTTGGAATTCAGCATGGGACAGCCCTGCTGTGCCTTGGGCTCTGTTTTTGTTTCTGTTACTGACCTGTCTCAAGAATATAATGAACCACCACTTTAAAATCAGGTATAGTTGCAAAATTGTGACAGTTGTATGTCCTCTTTAATTAAATTGCATGGAATTGGAAAAATGTTACAGAATAACTATAGGAACATTGTTACAGAAGTAAATACTAAGTTTTGGCCCTGGGATGGGAAATACCCTTAGGAGGTCCTGAGTTAATAGGAAAAGAAAAGAAAGAGGGACTTAAAGCTACAGAGAAAACTTCAAGGAGAGAAAACAGAGAATACACTGAAGATACATTGAGGAAGAGTTACTTCTCCTTCTCTTTCAGTAATACTCATATGGCATTCCAGTGGTGATTTTGGTGGCATTCCCAAATTCTCCATAGCCACATTGCTGTCTAGTTGCTGTTTTTCTGGAGCAGCCTATCTATGTGTGTAATCAATAGCACAGCAATATTCAGCAATTCTGTATGATAAGCTTGAAAGTTTTTTTAACATAATGTATTGAATTCCAAATAGATTAATGGATGCTAGGAAAAGAAATGAAAAAGTTTTGTTACTTTGGCTAATCTCAGAGTTGCAATGTGCTTCAGTAAATACCTTAAATTTTAGTAGAATAATGCACTATGGCATATCAACCCAGAACTTAACATATTTACCCTAAAAGGCAGTGTTGTTCAGACTCAGTAAAAATTGCTTCAACTGCCAACAAGTGTTGTACTCACACTCTTGAGTGAAATTATTCTAATGCAATTATTGCTGGTAAACCCAAAGTCTGTACAAGCAGCACTTTGCTCATGTTTGTGCTGGCAAAGTGTACCTGGGATGATGGTGGCCACCAGACTGAGTGGCAATTTGAAAGCAAAGCTATTTCCAAGATAGAAAATATGACACTACTAAAAGCTCAGGTTTTGCCACAGCAAAATGCTGTTCTGGGGCTTTTATCATCAAAGCAATGAAAGATCAGGACATGACACTCCAAACCAACACAGAAGTCTATAACAGAGAAATGAAAATGCTTCTTAGGGTACAGATGACCATTAGAGGTGAAGGTAATGGTGTGAGGATGAGAAAAGTCCATTTTGGTCCTGGAGGCTGTAGTGAAGATAGGTGATGGAGGAGGAGAAAAAAAAGAGCTTAATCTGCACTGTGCTGAGCATTTCTTCAAAGTGGGTTCTTTCTAATTTATTTACTACCAAGGTGTGACTCTGCACACAATTCTCTGCTTGGATAGAGGTTTTGATGTGTGTTTTGCAGTTCACAATCTGGTGCTTTAAAAAGTACTTTTTTTATCTTTCCTTGGCAGAATAGCTTGTTTAATTTTTGCTACAATAATCTCTACATTTCATCTGGGAAATTCAATGTTAGAGTATCTTTCAAGTCTGTGCTTTGTCATTTATTGTTCATATTTTTCTTGAACAGTTGTTATAATGATTTTTGCACAATCTGGTTATCACCAAAAAAACCAAAAAAAAAACCAAAAAAAAAAAAAAAAAAAAAAAAAAACAACACAAAAGAGTGTGATGACCAAATTAACTCTCAAAAGTGACCAAATATTTACTACTTTTGTTTTATCCCTCTGCTCTTTCATGGCCTCTGGTTACTAATCTGTCACACAGTCATCTTATTTGTGTGTATCATTCCTAGCATATGCATTGTGAATATGTTGTCTCTGGGGGGAACAATATATTGTTATATATTCACTGCTTCACAAAAAGTAATCTGCTTTTTAAAAAACTAATTAAAAATAAACTGATAGTTTGGACTAAACATGAAATGTGCTGATGAAAGGAGCACTTTTGTGGCAGAGCTTGTCCTAGTATGCTGGCAGATCCTCCAAAGGACCTTTAAAAATTATGAGAACTATGGCAATTAATCTTTAGTATATGTATTTGAGAATGCCATTTTGGTCTTTCCTTTGGTTTTCTAGTGAGCCTCAAGTCCTTTGATTCTGCCTTTAGATTTGGCATTTCTGTACTGGGGACTGTCCTTGGGTTTTGCTCATCATTGTGTAAACTAGGCTTTGTGTAATGATCACGAGATTTACTTTCTGTGTTAATGCAGGAATAAAGGGGATAAATTATTAAATGCAAAAAAAGCCTGAAACATGCCTACACTAACTTTGTGTCATTCCTGCTGAGCTTCTGTTCTTCTACCTGGAAATCCTGCTCACTTGTAGCTTTAGGCCCAAAGAAAGAGCAGCCTTACAGCATTTAAGATGACTGGGTCCTATTTCCATCTCTTGCCCTTTAACAGCTCTCTCTTTAGCCAAATTCTGCATGGATATCATCAGATCTCTTGAATTCTGTGAAAATTGCTACATTTTTAATGACAGGTAAGCTATTGCAAAGATACAGAGGGAGCATTTTGCTCTTTCAGTGTGCAAAAATAAAATCTGCTCAACCAAATTGTTCAAGAAGTAAGTTAATTGGAAAATCATGTGAAATCCTGAAACAAAACAAGGGCTCCCAACAGGTTTTTGAGTTCCTGTACTCAAAAAGTGTGCTTGGAATCCTACTCCCTTCTCCAACCAAGTGAATCCAATAATGGGAAACATCTCTGTGGCCAGTAGTTCTCAACTTCTTTGCCCTGGCTGAGCATAACACTCTCACTGGTCCTCTCCAAACTAGGAGCTGAGCTAAGACTTGCACAGACTCTGAGTCCTTGTGATCAGAAAAGGGACAACTGCTCTGTTGGAGTGAGGGGGGGGAGGTTTGACCCTTCTGGGAGCTGGGGTGGGTTGTCCTGCCAGCTGCACTTTTTTGTGAGCTGCTGCCCTGCTGGCCAGGCAGTGTTTGCAGTTAAAGGGTGACCTGGGCAAAAGATCTCAGCTCTGGTTGCAGAGATAAGAGGGGCTTCCACCAAGGCAAGCTGGCTAAATTGACCTCAGTCAACTTTTCTTCCCCAGTTTAGACAGCTCCAAGGAATGCCTCAAGCACAAGCCAGCAGTAATGAAGGAGCTGCTGGCTTACATTGCTCAATGCCAGAGAAAAGCTGCCCCTCAGCCTGTAAATTACAAATTCTTGAGTAGTGACTTTTGTTCCCCAAAACATGGTATTGTCTTTAAAATCCTCCTTTTATCTTTTAAATCTGGCTTGTTGTTGACATTCTAGTCTCCCAGACAATCTGTTATGTCCTGAAGCTTAGAAGAGGCACTCTATAAACCAAGAAACAAGGAATTCTACCATTTACATTTGTGATGAGTGTTATCACCATTTCTGTATCTTTTCCAACTGTGATTATAAGGTGAGTTTTCCTGTCTAGGAGAAAAAAAACCCTATTATAAGACATAATTGATGAGTGGTAATGTAACTTGAACAGGATTATTCAGACAAAGCTGGCAAGAGAACTGAGGACTAACATGGGAAAGCCTTCTGTCTTACTTTGGCATGCAGTTTATTCTGAAGGACAGTGGCAAATAGAACGTTTCTGTGATTTTCAGCAGCCCAGGGGAGCTCAGCCATTAGCAGCTACACCACTTGACAGACTTACCCTCTCACTCTGTGGTCAGAGGCCAATTCTTCAGCCCAACCAGCAGTCTCAGACTTTGTACACAATTAAAGTGTTATATGTGGGGTCAACAGATGCCAAAAAAAAAGGGCTGGTGGGACTTTTGGCTAGGTGTTTAGTTGCCACCAGCAATTTACTTCCAGAAATGTTCCCAGAAACCAGAGTTGTTTGGGACTTGTTGCTCCCTGCACAGGCTGCTGCTGGGATTGCTGCTGTACATGGAGTGTGAGGATCTGTCAGTCTGGAAGGAGCTCAGGTTTTGCCAGTGGCTCTTACAGAGGGGAAAGAATAAAAGCTTTGCTGATTCTCTATAGCTCCTGCTGGCCCAATACATCATCTTGTTCCTTGTAGGTTTTTGGTGAAGGTCACCTGTTAGGAGCATGTGTTTTGGCTCCCCAGCAGAGGCTCCGCCTGCAATCCTCAGGGGAGAGCAGTGGAGAGGAAAAAACACCTCAGTGCAGCAAATTGCATGTATGTTTAAAAATACAAATTGTTCCATCGTTCTTTACAGAAATTGCTCATCTCATGATTATTTAGGTCAGTAAAACCCTTGTAGGATTTTCTTTTTCACCCTAGCTGCTAAAGTGTTCTGATTTTTCAACATTAAGGAGAAACTTAGTTTCTACTTTACTGTAGCTTCTTATTTAATCTAGTTTGCTTCACCATTTACATTACTGCATTCCTTTCTCTCTGATAGTGGAAATAGATTTAATTCACTGAAATCTGAATCTGTTCAGCTCACTGCATATAAAACTAATTGAAAATAGCTGGAAAATTGATATTAAAAATTATGCACATATTTTGTCACAAGAACCATCTACGGGTCAAAGACCATTTGAGTTCCTTATTTTTTAAAATGTATTTCAAAACTGCTGTTCATGTCCATCTTCTGCTCCTCTGCTACCCAGTTCTGCCAGTTTTTCCCCATAGACCAAATGCACCCAAACACTTCTTGCTGCTGTGGGTAAATGAGGTTCTCGTGCTGTGGCCACATTCCAGTGACTCTACTGCTGGAAGAGCCAGCACTTGAAAGCACTAGAGCAGGAGGCAGCCTGGCTTCATTATTGCAGTAGATCTGCCTCAAACAGACCATTGCCTCATGGTCTAGTCATAGACTTCCCTCTAAGCACAAATTTCAAATTCCTCTGGGATGTCTCATGGTTAATACCCTTGTATTTCACAAATTAGCCTTTCCTGTAATCCATTACCTGAGCTCTCTCCTGTAGCTTCTGAAATGCATTTTGCCCATCTTTCTGCTTAGGTATGTAGACACATTGTTTCCTGGCATGGAGTTTTCTGAGTGCATGTTGATATCCAATTCTCCTTGTGGAAAGCAGTCTTTGCTCCCCCAAAAGGTGCATGAACATCATGCAGCTCATGGAGATGCTCTGCTGAATGACCAGCAGTGACAAGGAGTGGGAGAATGCTGCTGTATAATCTCTGAGGTGCTCTAAATTTAGGATAATTGTATATTTCTCAGCCAAAAAAAAAAAAAGGCAGAAATTATTTAAATAACCTTGTGAAAAAACATTCCCTTCATTCCCTTGCTATAAATATCTTCTAACCACCTACCCTGGTTTTTGGCTTAGATCTCCTAAGCAGTGGTATTTGTGAGCTTGTGCTGCTTTTCCCCCTTCTCTCATCATACATTTTGACCTGATGATTATGCCTGGCCAATTTTGGCAGGGAAGGTGATGTGTCAAAGATGTGAAATCTTTGCATGACTTCTGAAACTTGGCTTCCTAGGGCAGAGGACCAAACAAATGTCCTTGCTAGGCAAAGGCAACT
Organism: Calcarius lapponicus; assembly: GCA_039654755.1. Lineage (NCBI taxonomy): Eukaryota > Metazoa > Chordata > Aves > Passeriformes > Fringillidae > Calcarius > Calcarius lapponicus. Next base: position 14,882,257 of record CM077464.1, on the reverse strand, counting down.
ATTACTGCATCCCTTACAGTGTAGTTCTGAACTGCACCCAGCATGTGCCACTCCTTGTCCAGCCAAGAGAGATAGGAAAGGTGAGACTGGGTTTCATTCATTCAGTCACCCTCTTGTTCATGCTGTTATTTGAAAGGACAAAAGTTAAAAGAAAGAAACGAACACAAAAGTGCAAGTATGAATGTCTAATTAGTGATTTACTATTGCACTGCCTTTAAACAGGAGAACTTGAATTATGGTGCTAACTACAGTGTCTGGCCATTATCCATGTGGGACACTGCCAACAGCATTGATACCTCCATCTCCATCACAGGCTAAGAATCATGTTTATTTGCTCATTCTCCAGCCAAACAAATGCAGGATTCTGTCATGCAAAGTGGAACTAACCCAACAATGGAGTCTTTGTCTTCCAGGAGGGCCAGAATGGAGTGTGCTGCCTTGAAACCTCCTCATTTCAATGGAAAAAGTGACTGCAAGTTTCATATGTCCTTCATGAGTGCTGTAACATGGACATAATGATGAATTATCTTGTTATTCCTACACCAGTGTGCAGTTCAGTCCAAATGCTTTAGGTGGGTTTAAGCCTTTCTTGCCATTCTCCCCAAGCAATACAGGTGAAGGAAGAGGTGGTCTGTGGGCTCTAATGAATTAATCAGCATGCTGATACTGGTGCACTTCTGGGAATGCCAGAAGCAGATGTTTCAACCTCCTGAAAACTGTATTTCCAAACTTCAAGTCTGCAATTCAGCAGCCACTGCAGTCAGTATCAGTAAATGTTGCTGCTACTGCTGGAAGGGAGAATCCAGCACCCTCTCATCCTCTGCCCTTTCCCAGTACAGCCCCATCAGGACTGATCCTTAACAAGTTGACAAGTAACCAGCCATTTTTCCTCGATTATGTTTCAGCTGAATCAGTTCCCCAAGTAACACCAAAGCGAGAGAAAGGAATTTTGGGGAACGGATTTTCTCCTTTTAGACTGGCGCAATGCAGGCACTGAACATTGTCTAATTTTAAGCTGGTTTCCCAAAAAGAAACAACCTGTACAGTTTATTAGTCCAAGACACATATCCCCATATCAGTGTTGAGATGCAGTTTAGGAGAGGTCCTCTCAGTGTAGTCAGCAGCAGTAACAGCTCATAGTTAAACCCAGACTACTGGGTTTGCTCTGCTCTTAGTCCTGCACTGACATTGGTTACTCTGAAATGTAAGTAAGCAGTGTGGTGTAAATGAACTCCTTTCTTCCCTGCATGTGTGACTTCCAGCTACTGCTAAAAACTTAATTTATTTTGTGATGCAAGCAGATCGTTTTTGTTTTGAGCTAGAAACCTCTTCCTGCGCTGTTTGACTTAAAATAATTCTTCCCCACTCTCCCACCGCTATGTCTGTGCTTTGCCTGCTGCTGCTTTTGCTAAAACTACAAAGTAGGCCCTGGATTACAGGTATTCTACTTTTCTGGGTTTGCTTTATTCATCAGAGAGTTTCTGTATACTCTGATAGGTACCAGAGTGAAGCCAAGAACAATGTTGCTTGAGACTGGACTGAAGGCCAAAAACTGAAGTAAATTACAAAGGTGAGTAGGAGCCCAGTAAGAGTGGGCTGCTGGCAGCATGTCTCTGCAAATGTAAAAGTGGGCTGCTGAGTTATTGTCAGAGCTAGAAAATGTCCTTTGCCCTATTGTGTCAACCCCTCTTTTTTTGCTTTCAAGCTGCTACAAGAGCAGAGGGCACAATTAGCTCCATTAGTCATTTAGCAGGTACAAAATCTGAATGGGTTGGATTTTCCCTTGCTTGTAAATGAGGCACTGGCAGCAGGATGTCATCACACTGGGACTGGGAGCTAGACACAAGAAAAGACTTGAGGGCCCGACCCTGGAATAAAGTCCAAGCATCTCTGTTGGGAAGCTACAGAGTGCAAAGGGAAAATTCTGTGCCTGGCATTGCCTTGACTCAGGGATGCACCCAGGTCCTGTCTATGCATGCTCCAAAATATGGGTTTCTCCCTGAGAATCTGGTTTTTTCCATTTTTGTGCTGGACAGCTGGATGGGGCTCACTGCACTCCTTCAAGCCCCTCTCCTGCCCGTGTGCAAAAGGTTAAATAATTCATGTGAGGAGAAGGAACCCAACACTCTATTTAATCCCCCCATTGTCACCTCAGTAGCTGATCACCATAACCTAGAAGACACAAAGTATTTCAGAGCAGCACTGGTGCACACCTTTTCCTTTTGCTGAGGATGTTTTCCTCTTTAGACAGTGTGAAAAAGGAGAAGGTGGAGAGAGGGCACGAGTGATACAAACAAGCACAGGCACTGGAGGAAACCTGTCTCTGATCCTGTGGGAAGGGCAGTCCCTTGACAGAGGAGATGCCTCTGTGCTGTTGCTGTGTCCCAAGGACCAGTCCATGGTGGCACCTTGGTGGTGTAGGAGATGAGGAGCACCAGCCTGAGCACAGCACCATGTCCTTGCTGAGTGCTCTCACTCCAAGCTGCTGCACAAGGAACAGGGGAGGTGCCTCTGACACCCAAGCTTTGGAAGAATACACTGAGATATCTTCTTTGGAAGAATGTGCTCTGAGATGACCTCAGGCTCATTAGGAGGTTTTGGGCTCTTTCTCAAAAAAGATGTCCCTCACCTGGGCAAGATATCCCTCACCTGGGCAGGAAGGACATGCTGACCCGCTGGCACTGAGGTGGCCCTGATCACCTGGGCACAGGGACCTCTGGCTGCCTGCTGGAGGGGCTGAGGCATCTCATTAGATCTGGCTTCTGCTGTCTGCATCATGTCAGCAAACATCCAACATAGACTGGATGTTTCCATCAGCTGTGACAACAAAAAAGAGACGCATCCATATCCATTGCCTTGCTGGTTTTCATCCAGTCTCCATATAAAATCTTTCCAGCTAAGACTATGGCTCTGCAGTGTGTTCAGACCTGACCCCACAAAAGCTTTTTTATAGCTATCCAGCAGATGGTCAGCAAAGCTTCCAAAAAATAACCTTGTTCCCCTGCCCTCTGGCTGAGCAATGTGCTGCCCTACTGAAAAAAACCCAACCATTTTTGTGGGCATCTGAGTGGGTCTTGGTCCCTTTCTGTCAAAGCCAACAGTCAGAGCTGCCAGGGGAAACAGCCAGGTGCTGCTTTTTCCCCCTGTGCAGGAGCATATGAGGTGGAAGGCAAAAGTCCTGGATCACAAACATCACATTCAGAATGGAAACAATTGAACCGTTTCTACAGCAGGAAAAAAAAAAATCTTTGTATTTGGTCCAGTTTCCCTATCTTTAGAGGAAAGGTAAGCCTAAGTCATTATCCACAGGCATGCTGGGAGATCCAGTTTCAGTAATGCTTATCTGGTGAAGTGTGAGGGCTCTAGGAGAGCAAAGCTGCTGCCCTGTGGATGGGGCTGGAATGTTGCCCGTGATATGGAGATCACCTGGTGCTCAGTTCCAGATGCCCCATGAAATGGGGGCTCTCCTGGACTTACTGCTCAGATCCCAAATCTTGTCTGAAGGGAAGACAGACCATAGCTTTCCTACACATTTGCTGCAACACATTAAATCCTGCCTGTGTGATGCAGCTCTCCCATGGCTGTAGCCCCTCCAGGGCATTGGGCTTGGAGACACCTCACAAAAGAAGGAAGAAGGACATCTCTGGGCCTGCTTGGTGTCTGCCCCAGTAAGGTCTGCTTCAAGCTGCTTATCATTTTTTGCAAAAGTTCTATTTTTCATGTGGAGACTTGCATCTCAGATTTGTTAACTGTTTGTCAACAGTTTGTCAACTGCTTTTTATTTGTTTGGTTTTTAAAGAAAAAGAGTACAGGAGAGAGGATAAGCATCTTGTCCTGTGAGAAGATGGGTGATGAAAGTGTTGGTGGAGCACTCTCATTATTATGTGTATTGTGTGAGAAAAGGCAAATAATGCTTTTCTTTCAAAGGGGGGGTTGACATGGTTCTTTTTTCTACTGGACTAGGCAGGCAGCAAGTTTGTGGAGGTCAAGTCTCTCCTGTCTCATGGGATGGGTCTAAGGCAGAGACAACCTGGACAGAAAAGGAGCGTGGCAAACCCTGCTAAAAATGTGGAAGAAGGGGCAGGCCAAGCAGGCAGAGAGATGGGAGGCAGGGGCCTCTGCAGCCCAGGCTGGGGCTCCTGGGGCCTGGTGGGCTGGGTGTCCATCTGCTCTGATTAACCCCATGGTCCCTGCCCATGGTCATCCTCCAGCTCATGCTGGAAACTGAGGCTGTCCACATGCAGGATAGGAAGGGTATTTTCTGCCTTTTGCTTTGTGTTTATTAATGCAATTAGCTCAATATTTATTTATTAAGGTACAAAGCTTACTTGAATTCCAAATGTTATGAGACACAACACTATGAAGAATGAGTTCAATATGTATTCCACATGCTTGTTACCACACTCAGGTGAGAAGGGTTCATGTGCATGTAATCTGCAGACCTAAAAGGCTTTTGTTCTTCATAACCAACCTTGTCTGAGACACAATGAGCTAAGGAAAACATTACAGCCAGATAAAACTGGATGCAGCCATACTTGAACATTGTTTAATCCTATTGTGCAATACCTCACAGTAAAACCACCAGTTATAAAGCAGCAGAATTATTTATCTTCATTTCAAGGAAGAAAATCTTCCTTGGAATTAATTTGGTGTTTCCCTTTTTTTTTTTTTCCCAGTGAACTAGCGCTGGACAACTTGTTCTTGAGACAGGGAGCTCTGTCTGGACATGATAGAGGAGCTTACAACTGTCCCAGCAAAGAGCTATCAGGCTTGGTAAGGCTGTTTCCTCAGCTCACTCAGGAAGAATTATTCTCACTCCTTTTAATCTCACAGTCTTTTCCTTTTTGGTGGTGGTAATCATGATTCCAAGCTGTGAAAATCTTTCCCACTGGTAGTAGCATGCTCTCTGGAAGAGCTGCCTGTAAAACCTCTGTGTGTTGGGCAGGCAGGTCATAGAATTTTCTTGGTGACCTGTGGCAATGCCATCACTCCTCACCTTCAGTGCTGGGTGTTGTTCCATTCATCAAAGCAGTGTTTTCCTCACTCTGTTTCCAAGAGGAAGCAAAAATGCAGCAACAATAAGGATATTTTAGCCTTACAACTACAAAGACCCAAATGAGAATAAACTGTCCAGAATCTTGCACAAGAAATGGAGACAAAGGGTACCTGAAAATCTGGAAGTTGCCCACATTGCTTTAGAGATCACTGCCAGCAACCTACATCTGTGCACCATATGAGCAAGTGAGAAAGTGTCTTTGAGAAGGGTGTAATGTTGGTCCTGTGTCAATAATGGACCTAGTCCAAGGTACTGAAGCATCTGCTCTATATTTCGGGTTTTTTTCCTTACACTTGTAAGGATATTTGAGAAGGTGAGTAGCCACACCAAAAGACTGCTTTTGAAAGAAAAGCTAAGACATGGTCACCACCAGCCAAAATGCTTGCTGTGCTAGGAGGTACTTTGGACTCTCCTTCAGGCTACATGTCAGCATTGGAATCACCAAAATGATCACCATATGTAGGTCTGTAAAGCTCCAGAATCAGTTGCGTGGAGAGCAGCTCTGGGATGGTTACTGCTGGGTGGTTAACTGCCAGTGCAGGAGAATTAAATTATTATTGGCTCCCAGTGTGAGTCCTATATGCTGTTAATTCATTACCTGCAGCTTAATTGCCAGCAGAGTGGAGCAAGTCTCTTCCTTGTCTCAGGGAGTATTTGTCAGTGGAGGTTTGTCAGTGGAGCCCAGTCAGAGAGGCCCATAGGCCATTCTAGATGTGAGATAAGTGCACATGGGAAGGGGGGGTTCGAAAAGCAACAATTTAATCCATATCCTGTACACTCACTCACAGAAAATACAGACTTCTACTGTATGTGACATGGAAGGGAATGAATCACATCATTTTCTCTTCTACAGCTTCTCACTGACCCAACGAGGGGAATTTTCTTTTTCTATATTTACAACATAATTTGCTATGCCTTGGGAGGGGTGAGATGCTCTTTTGTGTTGGGATGTTCTCCCCAGCAGCACCAGCGGAAGGCAATTACGATGCTGGTGATGTGCTCTCCTTCCCTGAAGAGTTAATGAATTCCATCCTCCTATTGTTGCAGAGTTTCCCCGGGACCTGCAGCAGGGCAGGATCCTCCACGCTCTGCAAAGGGTTTGCTTCCTGGTAACAGAGCAATCCATTAGCTCTTGTAGCTGTTGTTCTTGAACTGAAAGCTCTGTGCTCTAAAGCCCAGCAGGAAGAGATAATTAGCACTAAATTGTGTATTCTGGGCAAAATCCATCCACTTCTGCCAAGATTTCACAAGGCCTCAAATACAGTGGAAATACGTGTGGGGTGGATGCTTTTTGCATAAATGTGGAAGGAAGTGTGCATGATTGCCCTCTTGGTCAGTGCAGCCCAGAAACAGGATCTGGGGTCGATGGGGTCCGTGCCAGCTCCACACCCTGGGTGAGCTGTGGGTTTGGTGATGACAGCTCCAGCAGGGGATGGGGGCAGTGCCTGCAGTAACATGCAGGGAAATAGCCCCTACCTCAGCCATTCCCCTTGTTCTGCTGCCTTCCTCGGCCTTCTTTTGTGCACCCTGCTGCCAGCCCTGCTGGGCACTACCTTGCTCTTGGTCCATCAGCAGGGTGGGCTTGTGGATGCCCCAGGCTTCAGTCTGGGAGTCTCTGTTGTAGGACAGACAGAAACCCCAGACCCTGCCCAGCACTGTCACAGCAGCATGATGTCATTCTTTATCCATGCACTGGGTGCCCCTGTTATATGGGCTTTAATAAACACTCTGCTGCTCCAGTTCTTCCTCCTCTGTTTCACAGCACGCACAGCTCAGGTGCTTGGCCACAGGCTTTTGGCCATTTTCCCCCTAGGAAGTGCCACCTGAGTCCAGCTGCAGGTTTTCTGTAGGTTCTTGTGTCACACCTGGCAGCCCTGGCAGGTGCACACTGAGGATGCCCATGCTGGAAATGCCTCCAACACTGTGTGTCCTGGTGTGTCTCCAAGAGCCAGCAGTCACTCCTCACACTGGTGCTGTGACCAAGAGCCATTGTGTCCCAGAGCTCATCTCAGCTTCATTGAAAGTACTTAGGGCTAAACCATGCAATATCCCAGAGAACTGGATGTGTTCAAAAGGATTTGGTTGTGATGAATGCTGGCCAAACAAATGGATCCTGAGGGGAGACTTGCAGGACTTTGATGTGAGGAAGCTCTGGCTCAGACAGATAAAAGTTCTAAAAATGCTCTAATAGGTGGTCTAAATTTGCACAGTCCTGCTGTACCAAACCTTACCAAACAAAAGCAGAGAGTGGAAGACATCACATTTCACATCACCAGTTTATAATGGGTAGAAAGAGGTCAGGTTTCTGCTAGACAGCTAAGTTTTAAGTGTTTCTCATTTTACCGTTTCCACACAGAAAATGCCCAATTCATCAGCCTTTTGTCTTGGATTGCATCTTCTGAACTTTTGGGCTTTCATATGAGAATCTTTGGGCCTTGACCACCCCTTTTCCTTAACACACGATGCTGGGAACTGGACACCAAAGTACACAGAGAATGCACTGGTGCCAATTAGAGCATAATAATTTCTTCCATGTTTTACGTGAAACACACTCACAGGTGTGTGTATCCCAGGATGACATTTGCCTTCTCTTTTGTTATGGGCAGACAGCACCAAACATTCAAACAGTTACTGGATCTCTGAAGACTGTGTGTCCCTTTCTGCAGTCTGCATTGCCTGGCAGATCACTCTTCATGAGGGCCACAGGCTGGGCTTGTTTATTGGTTGCTTTTGCTTTTGACATTTCCCTCTTAAGTGTTTTTTACTGACATCTATTTGATTTCTGACCATACCTCAGGGGTTTTCAGAATCAATTTGGATTCAAACCTTGTCTTCCTGTGGGAAATGGTATAAGATGACTTGTGGACAAGATGATCATTTATCTTAGTTTGGGTACCAAAAGAGTAGTGAATCTTGGCTACATGGACTTATGCTTGACAGGCTGGAGAATTAGTTTACTCAAAAGGCTTTAACACTTCAGATAAATTACTATTGGTTTCCCTTTTTTATTAGATGTTATAATTATATGGATATTTAGATTAAAAAATCTAGAGATTGTTCACTGCATTGTGAGCTGCTCCCCTGTCCCTGACTACAACCAGTTACTCTGGAACTGCTTTTATTCTGCTAAGGACTGCCTGTGATGTGGCCTGGCAGCTCAGTTCTGTGCTAGCTTTTCCATTCTGGGGCAGTATGGGAGGGGTGAGCACTGCCAAGGCACAGTGGGATCTGTAGGAGCACCCAGCACTGAGCAGTTCACTTCTCATTGTGCTCCAAATGCTCAAAACAGCAAAGGGTAAGTTTGGCCTGGTGTGCAATCTCATACAGTTTAGCAGATCCTGCACAGCCAGGTGAGCACAGCCTGGTTCACCCCACAGCCTCAAGGCTGAGCCCCCAGGCCAGGCCTGGGCAGGGGTCACTCTGCCATTTGGATATTCCATCGTGCACTGAGCAACGGCAAAGAACTTTCTGGCATTCAGCTGTCAAATATATCATGATTAGATCAGGGTGTGCTGTGAGGTTTCTTGTTTTCATAGGTGATGCATGATGTTAAATGCCAGCTATGGCTTTCATAATAGCTTTGGACCACTGCCTTTGCCTAGTCTGTGCCAGATTTGTGACAAACCTTGTTTGAACATTATTTAATCCTCCCAATATGACAATGAAATATTGACCTAAATAAATAAATAAAACAGCCCACAGTCCATTTTCTAACTAGTTTTACATCTTTCTTGATATTAAATCTAGACTTTTCCCCACTAGCTTTCATGCAAGTATGTTTTCAGGAAGTGTGTTTTCATTCTCATTGAGGAAAATGAATTAAACTAAGAGGATGTACAAACACAGGTATCCAGCAAAAGGTTCCTGCTTCAATCCCAGCAGGGCTATTTGTGTAACATTCCTGCAAAATTAGACATTGAGTTTATTATGGAACCAGGATTTTTTTGTTTTCTTTTCTATTGAAAGCAATAAAAAATGAAGTTATGGGAGACTTTGATTTGGAAAACCAGTAAGAAAGAAGCAAAGAAGCTTGGCTGCAGACATGTCAGGTGCTGTAAACCCAGGGAGTGCTGTCAGTTCAAAGAACCTGAGTGTTACAAAATAGATGGTAACACTCTTCCAATGAGGTAAGAGCCAGCACAGATCTTCAGAGCTATTACTGTGGCGACATTGACTTCAAAGGTGCGGACTGGACTTGCAAAGGGTTATCAAGGCTCTCTGTGGAGCATCAGATATGGGACTACTGTTGAAATTGTAAGGACTAAAAACCTCACAAGCCTTTGAACTTAAGATGCCAAGTGCATCTCTCATTATTACTAAATAGATCTCTTTCTAGTTACTGATTGTTTATGGTGCTGGGTGGCTCTGGATGCCTCAGAAATGTGCTAAATTTTTATGAGGATTTTTTGTTAATTCCTATACCTATATGCATCTTCCCTTCCCCCTCCATATCCTAAAATAATTCCTGTGGGATTAACAGCACCCACGTGTTGGATTTGCAGCACCTGCTCTCAGATGGACTGGGAGTGTGTTCCACAAGGTAAGCAATCCTGCTGCAGAAAGAAAAGATAAGAAAAGGGGCTTAACTGGGTCCATCATGGCTTCTAGAAACACCTCAGTCTTGGAACAATAATCCACAAATGAAGCAGGTGCTATTGGTGTGACAAGCAAGACCTTCTGCCGGTGACAAGATTTGTCATCATTCATATGACAAATCCTCATGAACGAATGTATGAATAAGGAGGGTGGCAGGTCACTTTCACAGCCCATCTGTGAGAAAAAGGTTTCTGTGAGAAAAAGGTGCTGCTCTTTGCCTGGATCCCTGGGACATGCAGCTGGATAGGCTGAGCTGTCCCGCGGGGGAGCCTGCCCGGGAGGAGCAGGTGATGATGTAGCTGTGGGCAGCAGCAGCTTCAGCACATCAACAAATCTTCCCTCAAAGCTCAGAGATCTGCAGAGATCCACCTTCACATACACCACTGGTTATTTGTGCAGCAGAGGTGTCTCTCATTCCTTCCTGTACCTGAGCTCCCAGGAGCAGCTCTGGCTCCTGGGTTCTGGCTGAGAAACCCCCACCTCTATCCCTTCCATCCTCCTCCCTCCATCAGCTTCCTCCAGCCATGCTGGCATTTGAAGCTCTTGGAAGGAGCAATGCTTTGTTTAACTCTCATAACCTTTTCTGCCTGAAAATTAAAAAAGAAGGAAAAAACTAATGTTTTGAGTAAACATGTGAAACTGTTTTGAATCTCAGAGCTAAGCTGTGTCTCAAAATTAATTATATTTCTCTATAAAGAAATGCAGTAGGTCAAAGGACATGGTGAAGTAATACATTATGGGGAAGCTGACAGGAGAACAGTAAGTTTGGGCTTAAGCGAAATTTTTTTGCTTTGCTGACTCTTGGTATGGAGCCAATAACAACAGAGCAGGAGCTGTCTTGAAATGATCATGGAGAGCAGGTGTCCTGCAGACAGTGCTGGAACTACTGAAAATAATACTCTGAGTTACAGCACTTCTGTTCAGTGTCTAATAATAATAACAGTAATAATAATGATAATGATAATTATAATAATACTTGCCCTTTGTGGGATTCAGGAGCACTGAAATACTGTTTTATTAGCAATCACTTTGCCTCTCTAGGAAGAGTCATGGGATCCCCTCCACTCCACATGGAAACAAGGAAGCGCCTTTTGTTTCAATGCAAGTTTGGGGGTTTACAATATGCAGTCTGTTGAAGAGTCAGGAGCTCAAAGCCACCAGAATTAAGAGATTTTCCTCTCTCCAGAGAGCCACACAGGCATCTGCTACCTACCAGCCCTTCTGATAGCAGCTCTTTTTGTTCCCCATTTTGCACACTGTTTCACTGCAGCAAGTTGAGAGGCAGCACCACATTCCCAGAACCAGGAGTTGTGTCCCCCACTACCAGAGGAAGAGAGACTGCTGTTACAACCCCCAGTCTGTGCTGCCTGCTCCACAAATCCAGGGAAAATGTTTTATTGTTCTCAAAACCCTTTCACTCTCCTACCAGTCAGTGAAGACCTTTTCATTAAGTAAAAGCCCTGTGTGCAGATCCTGAAGGGAGATGAGCACCTGGAGGCCTCTTGAAGCCAACAGGAGTTGCTTTAGGAGGGCTAAAGACCTCTCAGGATTTCACTGGGAGGGCTTAACAATCCACCCTCTGAGATGTTTTTTATTTCCCCCCAGTGTCTATTATTGTAGACCCTGTACTTGCTGCAGCATGTGTTTCTCCTCCAGAGTCACGGCATACAGAACTGCTTTGATTCCTGATACAAGTTCAGCTGGCTGCTCACACCACGCTGCTAAGGATGAATTAGAAATGGTTTCTCCATGCTGCAGGCAAGGCTGAGCACATCCAGCTCACCCCCAGCCCACTCTGGGCAGGCAAAAGGAGTGAGATGAAAGACAGACAGCACCAGAAACTGCAGGGGCAAGGGAAAGCTTTCCACTCAGATTAGGCTTTGGTGGCTTTTTGCAACAGCCAAACCAAAACCAGTCCTTGTACTGGTAACAGTGAGATTTGTACCTGTATTTATGCCAGGGACTGTAACACTACATGAGAGACAAGCTTTCTCCCTAACTACATAACCTCATTGCTGGGTAGAGGCAGGAAAAAAAAAATTACCTTATTTCATGAAAGAGAAGCTTAGACATTCCTCTGAAACATTGAACAGCAAATGTTGCTAGGGAAGAGCCCCTGGGCTGGGTTGTTTTTCATGAATGGTGTGGCAAACCATTATTTCTGAAGAAGAAAAGGGCTCACATAAGCAGGCGTGCTGCATTTACCAGAGGTTATATAGTATCAAGTGACTGAAGGGAAAAGATGGACTGATATCTTGGTGGTTTGTGTTATGGGGGCTTGATAAATGTTATTGATACGGCAATTTTTCTCAGAAGACTAGATTATTAAATAAATCTGGTGCTATTTGCATGACAGAATTGTATTAGTCATAACAAGATCCTCTCTGCAACATTTTTTAAGTGCTCTTCCAGATGACATTACAAATACACGAAGGAAAACACAAAAAGTTATTCAATTTCATGTCACCTCTGTTTTTTGACTGGAGAGAGAAGCACTATAATAGAGACTTATGAAGACACATAATTTTTGCTAAGAAATGAACTGAAATTATCTCCTAATGTGGGGGTAAGGGGGATAGCATGGCAGGAGAGATGTGGTCAGTGTGAGAAATAAAAAGATAAGAGGGAATGCTGCATAGGATAAATAATAAGCCCAGAGAGACATATTGGAAGAATGATTACATCAAAGGCAGCCGAGTCCAAGTGTGTGTCACTGCTGAGGGCAGGGCAGGGCAGGACGCAGGTGGGGTGCTCCAGTTTCCCAGGCAATAGATTCATCTGTGACAACATCACTGAAATCTGCCAAGACCAGAGCATTGTTGGAACTTAAAAGTCACAAGCTTCTCCAATTCTTCTAATCTAATATGCCTTTGAGCATAAGATGCAAGAGGGAGGGGGGAAAAATGGGAGGAGTCCTTTGAGTGGCAGCTTCACAGGCAGACAGATAAGCCCGAGCTGGAGGGAGCAGGAAAGGTTTTTAAAAAGGTGACAAAAATTCCTAAGAAAATAAAATCAGTTAGGACCAAGAAGAGACATGAACTACTGCCTCTCAGGGTGAATTGAAAAATCAAATCAGGCATGTTAACTTACAAAATCTGTGATGGAGTGAGGGACAGTGTGGGGAAAGGAAAAGAAAACCTGGCATGAGGAAGAACAGGTGGGGATGGAGGATAAGCTCCTTTCCCTTGTTTCTTGGCAGTATCCTGCCACCTTAGTGGGTGTCTGGTCTGAGTCAAAGAGCAACAGCAGGATTCAAAGTGTGTGTGTCAGATATGGGGTGATGCTGGGCAGGTGTAGAGGGCAGCCAGAGCACAGCATCACCAAGAGGTGACAGTGCAGGTGATGCTGCCACTGCCAAACCACACACGGCCCATGGAGGATGCCAGAGGGGAAAGGGATGGTTGGTGGCTAGTGAGAAATATGAGAAGCCAGAGGCAAAGAGCACAAATGGAGAGAGGGGGAGAGAGACTCTCAGGAGGGAAAGCCTGTTCTGCTAGGCCATTTGTCCATGGGGAGGGCAATGGAGGGGTTCTTCGCAGGTCAGGCTAAGCAGCTTCTTTCCATCTGCTCATAGAGGAGGAATATCCAAATCTCCACTTTGCTTTGGGTCCTCTTGAGTCTAATGCTGCTTCCAGGCAGCAGGAGGTTTCTCTGAAGCAGATGCAAATGCAGGGAGGCAGTGGTGGAGCTGGACTCAGTTGTGGGAGGTCATCAGGAGACACAAGAGGGAAGACCCAGCAGAAGCTGGACAGAGATAATGGGCAGGGGGAAAGCAGCTCAGATGCAGAAAGTGCCGTTTCCCTAGGGGCACAAAAATTTGGGTAGGAGATGAGGAAAAGGGGAGAGACTGTGGGAGAAACACCTCTTTCTCTGTGGTAGGCCAGAGACAGCAAGAGAGATTTATAGGGGATAGAAAAGAATATACAGACCGTGAAGGAAAACTGGGAAAAAAAGGGAACCAGGCTGGTGCAGGAGCAGACTGAATCCAGCAGGGAGAGGGACAGGGAAGAGGGACAGGGCTGGGGAGGCCTTTGATCAAGAGGTTTAGGCTGAACATTTGGGCTGAAGGAGCTGTGAAATCCAGGCAGGTGGTGTGCCCTGATGTTCTGACTGTTCTAATGGGTTCATTGGCTAGGCAGGAAAAGGCTGCCTGCAACCAGCATTGTGCCCCAGGGTCTCACTCTTTGTTCTCCTGTTAAAGCTTTTACAAGTTACCTGTAGGCAGGGAGCAGTACCTGCTTCTTCTGGAGCCACTTACTGAACACCAAAGGAGAGTAGCTTTTATGCCACCCCTTTTTGTCATCAGCCATAATAGCTGCAATATCAGAACAGCCTTAAATAGGTGTTTTGGTAATATTTGAAATGGCACATGACACTTAAATAGGTGTTTTGTATAGAAGAACCTTTTTTTTAGCAATTTGTGCAGTGAGGATTGGTGAGCAAGTTTCATTTCTGCTTTCTACCTCTTCTAAATGTATGCATTTTAGACTGAGGCCTGTGGCAGGCTGTGTAGGAAGAGCACTGCTCTCAGATGTCTGTAGGCAGCTCTTAGGATAATGAAATTGTGCCCTTTTGTGTGACAACTGCCCCATAATTTAAAAGTAAAATTCCATGTAACATGTTTTAACTCGTCATAGGTAAAAACCCAACAGGAGACATAGTCCTGAATTTTCAGTTAAATCTCTTTTTCAATAAAAAATAACCTTCAACTTTCATGGGCAGATGAAAACTTTGCTGAAGTTGTACACTTTGCACAGTTCAAAGATGGCTGGATAAATTCCCCAGGAGTGTCCCTCCACCTTCCATCCATCACAGTCACTTGAGTGAGAGGTGGGAGGAAGAGAGCTGGGGGTGGCAGGCAGTGGGGAGAGCTGCTGAGAAACTCACAGCAAAACCAAAAGCAATGGCAGAGGAGCCAGAGGGGTCAGAGCAGCTCCCTCCTGCAGGGCTGAGCGTTTCTTTTTGCTGGAGAAGCAGAAATGCCTCAGCTTCTGCAGTGGGACTGGGTTCCCTGGAGTGTTTCCAGCCCTGTCCCCTTGCTGGTTCCCTTTTCATGGCCGATGCTCTTCCTCATGGGCCTGCTTCTCCTGTGCAGCCTGGGGCCTGGCTGCTGGCCCTGGCTGCTGTGCTGGCCCTGCAAGAGAGGGAGTGGCAGAACCTGGGCCTGGAGGCAGAGCCAGAAATAGGGAAGGCGGTATGTGAGTGCCATGTCCCAGTTTAGCCTGTCCTGGTCACATGCCGTCTGCTCCCTGACAGCCCCGCGCTAATGTTACACACATCAGCACAGCCTGCTCCAGCTCTGCCTTCCAGTCACACGTGGAGTCATGAGCTGGAAAAAAAGCAAATACAAGCTAAAACTGCAACATCTTGAGGCAAAGATGAAGAAAAAGGAAAAAAAAAAAGCCAACACCTGATGGGGATGGATGTAATGCTCTGCATCATCTTACATAAAAGCTCTTTCTCAGCTGTCCCAGTTTGAAAGTGTGGGTGAGGGTTTAGTCATGTTAAAACTGGCATCTCTGAGGATGCTCTTGTTTGTCACATTGCTAAAATGAGGTTCAGTGATATTGGGAAGGGTACTGGTAATGATTGGGGTCCAGATAATCAGAGAAGAAAAGAGCAAATATTGTTGTCAGAAACAGCAGAAGCGCAGGCAACAGCTATAATGAATGTATCAAACTGGATGTTTGTATTACAGCACATTTCATTGATGCAAATATCTTCTGCAGCACCATTTCTTGCTTCTTCCCTTCTAGGATGGCTGCACTTTGGTCAGCATGCTCTAAGCCCAGGGCTGGTGCCAGACACTTCAAGGCACTGATTCTATTCCAACAGTGAAGCTGAGGCCGGACACCAAGGATCTGCTGCCTTCCAGTTCTCGGGCTGGCTCTTACACAGCACCATGGCAGGCTGACCCCACTAGGCTTGCCAGCATCCCAGTCCTTTGGGACTCACCCTGCACGTGCCCTGGCCATGGGCCATGCCTCCAGGATTCCCAGAGGGAAGCTCTGGTGCACAGCCAGGACAGCCATCTCATGCTTGTGGGACCATGAGTGGCCAGGATGGGACACAGAAGTCAGTCCACAGTGAGTCTTGCCAGCCCTGGGCAGACACTTGAGGCACAACTCACTTCCAGCTGATCTTGTCTCTCCCTCCTTCCCTGCACAATGGTGGAGGTGGCACAGGGCTCCCCATGGTGTCTGGTCATGAGGATGCGGCAGTTCTTTTGCACTGACTCTTTCTGGTTAAGGGAGCAGCAAGCAGAACCCACAGTGGGCTGCCCTCCTGGAGTTAAGAAAAGTCAAAAACCCCAAAAGGAAGTGAAACCACCCTTTCTTAGAACATGGAAATGCTGAGGAGGTGTTTCATGCTCCAGCAGCCAGAGAGGTTTGAAGGGCAGCAGAAATCCCCCGATGTGTCAGCGGTAGGTGAGGCAGAAGGGGCAGCACTGCAGACGTCAGACAGGCAGCTGAGGCAGTGAGGAGGAGCTGCTTAGTCCCTGCTGCCACCAAGGAAGAGACAAGAGACAGGGAGTGTGTCCCAAGACATGGAGAAGGGCCCAGAGAGGGGAGACAGCAACCCACTGCCAGTCTCAAACACCCGAAGAGGAGTGGAGTGTGATGTGTAAGGACTGCACCATAACTACCCTAAGACAGGTCAGGACCAGGCTTCTCTCAAGAATCTCTGCAACAATTTTCCCCCATTTCTACTGTAATCCTGCAATTCTGCTGTTCTGCTTGTAATCTCCTCACAAAAGGGATTCTAAGCAAAGCTATGGGGTGTGTCCACAATGCAAAGTTTTCAATATAGGTCTCTTAATCTTTCCTGAAAATTATACGTTATAATACAGTGAAACATTTAGAACTGAAGAGGCACCTAAAATATAAAACATAACAAAGGTTTTATGTGTAGTGACCAAATCATGATTGCAAGGACATGCGCCTGAGATCCTAAGGCAAACCAACATGCAATATATCTTTTTAAAAAAAAAAAAAAAAAGTAAAGGTAAGAAAGGCAAAGAAAGGGGCCCCTGGAAGGAATACTTTTTGCATTAAGAGATTATAAGTAATAACAACCAGCTGGAGAATGAAAGATCTCAAATTTATGTAGAGATTGTCGAGCTACTCAGACTCAGCATGCCAAGAAGATAAACCTCTCTCTTCCAGGTCAAGTTACTGCCAGGTAAATTATGTCTAAGCTCTATTTATAAGAAGCAACAGTGACCTCACATGGCTTTCTAAATTATTCCAGCAGATTTTGATCCCAGATCTTGTTATTACCTTGATGAAATAGTCTAAATTCAAATCAGGCAGCCAGGTCTGAATGCCAGGGCACTTCTGTTCCCCTGGAAATGAAACTTCTTTACACGAGGGGAAAGTTGGTGACATGGGGTGGGAGATGGGAAATACTGTTCAGCCCTTGAAGGATCCTGACAGACCATGGACAGGAATGGATCCAATTATCAGATACCTATTTTGCATCCAATATTTTCAATACCAGTTATCTCCTTGCAGCTGACTTGGGATGGTGAAGGAGTGATACCCCAGCTTTGATGATTCCTTACTGACAATTTTTGGGGAGCACTTTTGGGCAGCAGTGTCTATTTGAGAGAAAAATTTTATTTTCACAGCTCTTCTGATACAACAGGCATTTTATTTCTAAGACATCAGTAACTGTTCAGCACAGGCAACAAATACAGGAGCTCCTGTGAAAACTCCCTCTCTGTTCTCCATGGCCCTGTTACAAAGCTCTTACAGGGCCTGGGCCATGATCCTTTCAAATGGGAAGGAGCACTGTCCCTCATGCTGACCCACAGCAAAGTCAGTAGCATTTTTCTATGGGACATGCAAGGCAAAATTTCCTACTAATGTCATATAGCAGTATTAGGGCTCTGGGGGCAGAAGCTTGTTGGGCCTCCAAGGCCAAGATGTATTGATGCAGATTCCCCTGCCTGTGCTCCCAGATGAAGAAAGAAGCATTTTAACAGTTGCAAAGTAGTTGGCTCTCCAGTATAATCAGAGCTCACAGAGTAGGTTATTCTGACCAACTGCACCGATGGTGACAATGTGGACAGTACTTAAACTTCCAGCCAGGAAGCTCCTGAGCATAGAGTGCTTCAGTTCAGTACCAGTGTGATTACAGCCATCTCCTGGTTAGCACTAACCCTTGCTCTAGCTTTGGTTTGCTCCTGGAGCTACAGATTCAGGGTGTGTCTGTACAAGGGACACTGCCAAATCAGCCCATGTCACATGTTTGACACGAGCTCCAGGCATTCTGCAGCTAAGTGGGGAATAAAACCTCAGGAAGGATTTGTAGATGCTCAGGTCTGCTCACAGCCCTTTGGCAGAGTCTGAACACACACTGGAGCCACAAATCCACCCAGAGCAGGGTGCCTGCCTGAGAAACTGCCTGCCAAATAGCTGCTCACATGGTAGTAAGTGTGCATAGGGTTTCGTTTATAAGAGACCTATGCACGACTGCCTGTGGGGGAAGAGGAGACGGCCCGAGGTCACCCTTTATTCAGAAAGGAAGATGCTGAAGAAAGTCAGTGCTGTGTGTGCAGCTTTCCACCACCTCTGAAAAGCATTCCTGAAAGCTGACACTGCCAGTAATTTTTTGTTTTGTTCCAAGGTGCTCATACTTCAGATGGCGACATCTTGACATTCGCATCCATTATGTGAACGGATTGCGGAAATAACTCAGCTCTTACTCTCTCTGTGATATTAATCCCCAGCTGCTGGCTGCAGCACAGAGCTGCCTTGGGCTGCAGGCACCCAACAGCTCACCAGCTCCCCAGCCCCTGCTGTGCTTGGCTGCAAAGAAGGCAGAGGAGCATTTCCTAAATCAGCCTTTCCCTGCTTCAAAATCTGAATCCAAGTTGGCACATTACAGCTTTCCTCCTTGCTGTGCAGCCACAGGTGCTTGGGG
This sequence comes from Calcarius lapponicus, assembly GCA_039654755.1. Lineage (NCBI taxonomy): Eukaryota > Metazoa > Chordata > Aves > Passeriformes > Fringillidae > Calcarius > Calcarius lapponicus. Next base: position 14,863,677 of record CM077464.1, on the reverse strand, counting down.
TGAAATATAAGGCCTTTAACATGAGCATTGTGATAATATAATTTCCCATCATGGGAACCAGACGGGCTTCATTAAACAGCGACTCAAAATTGTACAAATGAGAAAGGAGCCTGCAAATTAGGATACACAGCTCTTGTTCACATGGCAAAACATCATTAGCTTTGAGGTGGGAGACTCTGTTACCTTTTACACCCTGTTGACTTTTAATGCTGGTGTTTTTAATACACATGCTGCAAGCTGGTTTGGAAAACACAAACTGTGGTAATTGCTCCAAAGCTCAGTTCATCATTCCTGGGAACAGATGTCAGTGGGGAAGGAACCTGCTGAAGGAGAAGGGGAGGAGTGATCCAACGGGCTGAGGAGTAGAAAAGCAGAATAATTTGCGTGACTGAAATAGGTTACCCATCTGGACACAGAGACAGGGCAGACACTGCTCAGGGCTCTGCCATGGTGCCTGGTATTTGCTTTTACCACTGGGCACTTGCACATTCTACGGAGTTTAGGAAAAAACATATCAGATGAGGGATACATCAAAGGCTGAAAAACAAATGGTCCCTTTGCTTACATGTTGCCTCAGCTTAAACCTTGCCTAGCCCCAAAAAGCAAGGGTGATGCATTTTCTTTCTGTCTGTCTTTGAGGATGGAAGGAAAAAAGAAGGGAGGAATACTTGAAGTGGAAAAACAAAACCAAACAAAAAAAGCCTCCATGGACCTGTACGTGTGAATGCTGCCGAGGAGAGCGAAGACGCGCTGACAAAACAGGCCAGGAATGCTGGGGCCCGAGTTCTGAAACACATACGGTTTATGTTGTTCTTACCACAAACCAAAAATATGTTCCCATTTGAAATGGTTGAATCCACAGCTGTTTTAAAATCCCTTGGTACTTCTGAGACAAATGATCCAAGTCAGACTGTGCTAACAGGGTCAGTTTTAGAGCCAGGCAAGAGCTGTGACTGATGCAGAATCACTGCAGCTCCATCCTTTTCCACATCAATCATAGCTCAATGAAAATCCTGTGGGGCTGTCGGGCTCTCTTACAATATTGTTTACATTACAAGATGATGTAAAGCTCCTCCAGCAAAACTGCAGTGCTGGATTATGATCTTCACTAACAGCAAAAGAGCTTAAGCTGCAGCTGCAGGACAGCGCAGAGAGATGCAGGCACATACCCCCAAATTTACATCTACAAAAGCAGTCATTAATGTTTCATAAAATACACCCATTGATTCATCTCTGCAGGCAAATTCTCTCCCTTTAAACCCATGATTATAAAGCACCTTGGGGCGAGTCTACATCCTAGATGGTCTATAAAGTAACCAGCTTGTATTGTCATAAAAGCTGAAACGGCTTTAATCCATTTCCTCACAATAGCAGTTTTAATTCACTCCAAGAGGGCTGGCTGTCAAGAAAATAGTATTTTTCTCAGATTCACACCTGAGGTCAAAACCTTGCCCTCTGTGCCAGAGCTAATAAATCACATTTCTTTTTTCCTGTTCCTTTTGAACAGTGAGGACAGTCTTTTGCAGAAAGACAAAAAAAGGGTCTTTGCAGGAGCGTGTGCAGCATCGTGGGGGAGGGATGTGGAAAAAGTCCCAGCAGCATCCCATAATCATGTGCTGGGGAGGGCAGGCTTGCAGCTGTGCCTGGCCTTGAAAAGAAAGGCTCAGCACCTGTTTACTCTTGACTGAAAGGTCTCAAGTTATGGCTGTAATGCTCTAATACACCCCATTAAATATTTGCATATTAAACATACAGAAAATAAAACCCTTTTGAAGTGACAGAGAGTGAATAACATTGCAGCCTCTCCCACTCTCCACTGGTCCCTCTAATTGGTCCCTCTCATCCTGACACTTGATTGCTGTGGAGGCAGGGTGGGTTTTAAGGCAGAAATTCCCCAGGCATTCCAGTGGTGCACAGCAGTAGCTGCTCACAGACAAAGCCCTGGCAGTTGCCATCACAGGATCCGAGAGCTGGCAGCCTTTCCCTCGGCCGAGGAGAGGAGACTAGACTGTGTCTCCTGCACTGGAAACAGGAGCAATCATGGCAGGTCATGACCTCTCTTCAGCCCATCAACATCCCTTTCCCAAACCAAAGGGAAGTCTGAAATCCAGAAATATTTCTTTCTACCTGCAGACTCTGCCTGAATCCCCTAAGCCCCTGTGAAAGGTCCTCCTAACTACCACAGCTCCAGCTGTAACTAAAGCCAGATAAAAAAAACCTCCTCTGGGCTATTCTACAAAATGCCAAGGTGCCCACAGGGCCTGCTGCCCTCAGCCACTCCCAGCTGCATACCATGATGGTTTCCGACCACCCTGCCCACCCACAAATGCCCTGTACTGATGCCAGCAGATGGAATGTTGTCTCACTGCACTTCCCAGCTCAGCGTTTGAGCACTTGGACAACCTGATGGGGAGCAGCCATGGGGTTGGGGAGCACTGGGAGCATTCATACCAAAGTTCCAGAGGCCGGTCCATCCCCTGGCTGCTCCCTGGGACGAATGCTCTGCTTCCTGGCACCGCAGCACCTGGGCCTGGGGACAGAGGGAAATGTGACCCCACCAGCCATTTTGCCACGCACATTTGGCAGACTCAGCTGAAGTCAGACTTGCACGTGGTTTCAGAGGTAGTCAATGTCTGGTTTGATATTCTGTTGACATGGTTTGCTTTCAGTTGTGGTTTTAAGCACCAGCCTCACAAGTGCTGTACAGAGTGCTTTTCATTTGAGTGGCAGCAGGGGCCCCCTCAGCTCACAAGCTGGGTTTGGACCAGCAGCAGGAGAACATTTAAGAAATGGCATCTCTGCCTGGGGTATGAACATTTGTTTGGGGCTTTCCAGCTCTACAGCCTGCATGTGAACCACAACCCCGGCGTTGCAGGGTGCAGGAGAAGAGATTACCAACTACTGGTGTCCTAGCCATGTCTGGTATCCTTGCCAAAGGTCCCAGGATGGCCTGGTTGCACTAGAGCAGCAGATATTGGCCACCTCATGCTTTCAGAGACAACCCTGCAGCAACAAATCCTCATCTCTGCACCCCTGAGCTCCCACACAGAGCAGTGAGATGACCACCCAGGCACAGCTGGCCCATGGCCTGGGGGCAGAGGCAGGTGCAGGAGAAAGCCCCTTTCCACAGCCTGCATCTTTGCAATCAATGCTGCAGTGTGCTCTGCAGCATCAGAGGAAGATGCCTCATGCTGGGAAAGGATGCCTGATGCTGCTCGGTCTCTAGGGGTGTTCCTTCCACTGCCACACACTGGAAATGCTCAGCTCCTGGCACAAAGAAGCTTTATTCTTACGGCAGAGACTTTTATTGTGCCAAAGGAACTTGTCCAGTACAAGGGCCCCCTTTGTACGGCTGCTTCAGCCATGAGCCACATGCAGGCCCGAGGCAAGGCCTGAATGCTGTGGAAGGCATTACAGGGTCTCTCTGCACAGAGATACATTCAGCTCAAACAGTGTTATTTTTGTCTTACTTTTGGTCACTGCCAGGGGAGACTCAGATGAAGACAATGGCAGGGAAAGCGTGCATGAGCCCTGCAGACACTTTGTCTTTTCACTTATGAACAAGTAGAGAGGGAAAGAAGCTCAGTGAGTTCCTGATGTGCCTAATTGCCCAGCAGCAGCAGCAGCAAGTGAATTGGCAGTGTGTGCATCACCCGCACCGGCTGGTTCCTCGCCTCACCATATGTCTGCTCAGACACTCACGACTCCCATGAACAAGACACATGGCAGCTTGGGCACTCCATAAGGGCTGTGCATGCTGTTCTAGAGGAGTAATCAAAAATAATTCCAAATGTTCAGTGTTTCTGGCCTTGCCAGACACTAGAACTGGGCTGTTATGGTGCCATTCTATTCTATAGTTTTTTATAAGTGTTACAGATGTTGGGAATGTAACCCTGCCCTCTTACCAGTCACATTTTTTAACAAATTATTGAATTTTTTAACAAATTATTGACCAATTAGTTTGGCATTTCCAATTGCTCTTTACTGACTGGATTATTTTTCAGTCACAAAACATATTTAATCACAAGTTAGCCTGTAAGATATGCTCTCTCTGTCAGGTGCTACAGCTAAATGATCTTGAGCTAGAATGGTCACAGGCTCTCAGAGGTCTGGAAGGTTCAGCTAGTCCTGCTGCTCACCTACAGGGTGGGTTTCTGCAGCAGCACAGCCTTCCCTTCCAGCTGGCTCCTGCCTCCATCTCACCAGCAGAAGAGAACACTGCTGGGTGTTACAACAGTTGCCCCCTCCACAAAACCAACATTTTTCAGAATGACATTCAACACTACTCTGAGTTCCTATCTCATTGCACACAAGTACCTCTTTTCCAGGATTTGCACAAGCAACATAGCAGTCTCAGTTTCTTGGTTCTTGCTTCTGGGGGAAGGAGAATGCCTGCAAAATCCTTGTCCCTAGTGTACCATCAGCTCATTGACATTAGATGATTCTGTGTGATGGAGGTGTTTTGGCCTGACATAGTCCTAACAGTGGCAGGATTTGATAAAAGTCTTGCTGTGAGTATTGCATGCAGCTCTCTCTCAGCATTTAGCTTCCAGCAGCAAAAAGTGGACAAGTGCATTTCTCTAAATCTGCTGCCCTGTTGCAGGTTCAATCAGGCAAAAATCTTGATTCCCTTCTTGTGTCAATGAAACAAAAAACTTTACCAGCAAATAAGACCACAGATACAGACTCAGAAATTCATTACCCACTGGAGGCTCTACACTTTTCCTTCTCAGCCAGTTTTATACCCCATGGCAGTAAGATACATGAGCTCCTTTTTTGAATTCCCATCAGTGGGTGAACACTGTAGAGGCAGGGGGAGAGCTCTACCAGCTCTAAAGGCACTGGGAAAAGCTTGGATCTGGCCATGAAGTCACCCAGCCCAGGGCACGCCCAAGGGAGATGGGGTGTGTGGAGCAGTGCCAGACTCCCAGGCCATGCTCCTCTCCTCCGGCAGCTGTGTGCAGAAACGCAGATGGAAATGTTTTCCAAGCAGGCACTTTGCAAACCCTCACCCAGGAGGCAGGCAGCACAAATCTTCAAACAAACAGCTCCCAGCTGAGGAAAAGTGAGCAGCGTGGCTGTTGTCATAGCTTTGGGCCCACCACTACCGCTGTGCCTGGCACCTCGGCCGCCCTCACCTCTAATCCTTCGCCGCCATCGGCCTCAGTGCAAGGCCAGCCTTGGCCAGGCTGCATTTTTTTAATCTTTTCAGGCTGCCAAAACCCAAGCTGTCAAATACAAGTTAACAGACCGAAAACACAGATGTCCACTCTTGACTGAGTTTCCCATGCAGACTGGACGTGCTCAGAACAGCTTTTAAGGCCAAAGCACTGGCTCCTTTCCCCAGGCCTGGCTCCTCAGCACTCACTGTCACTGGTGTCCCGCGCCCGTCTTTGTGAGTGAGCATCGCTTTTCACGCACCTTGGTTTGACAAAGCTCTGCCTTAGACACACGTGGCTACAATTTATCAGGGACAAAAGCAAGGACTTCATGACACAAACACTTTGTATGATACAGTGCACTGGGGATCAAAAATTTCTCAGCTACAGTGCTCGAGAGTGGCCTGAGGCAGGGGGATTCAAAGTGCGCAGGAAGTTTGTCTAAATGCCCTTCTTACTCACCTGGAAACAGAGATGCTCTGCTTGCTCACAGGCCTGAAGAGACTTGACCTGCACCAAGACATGACATACTTGTATTATTTGTGTGTTGCCCATGATGAACACAGCACTGGGGATGTCTAGGATTTGCTAAGAGCGTCTATTTGACACCCAAGGCTGGGTATTGAGCACCTTATTCATCAGCAGGCCTTGGATCTTCTCCAGAAGGCAATTATACCTGGGCTGAGATCATCACTCAGCTTCCATGTCACTGAAACCTCAGTTTCTCTCCTGACACTGCCAATAAAACCACATACTCAATGAGCAGATCAGATCTGTTGTTGTACCAGTGTGGGAGAACCCTGCTAATTTTTTCCTGATGAGTGTAGAAGTTTGCCCTTCACCTTCCCTGCTGGCTTACCTATTCCATTCTCTTGACACAGATTCTGTTCAGGACAGTAAAGCCTTTGAAAGCAGGGGGTGTCAAAACTGAGATAGGCTTGTGCATGAGCTACCACAGTGGGTCTTGGGCAGGGTGACCTGATAAAGCCTTAATACAGGATAAACTGCAATAATAAAAGCAGATTGTTGGAATCAAGCAATTCTTGCCCAGGCCACCCAAGCTGGTGACTTCAGGGGCTTTTGAGCCAAAAATGAAAGGCAGTTTTTGTGTGTCAGACTGCCAGAGTGAAATCTGATTTCTGAAACACTCACCCACAAAATTATCCCTGAGAAGCCACAGCTCATTTTCAACAGTGTCAGAGATACTCAGAACTGCATAAATATTAAAGTAAGGTCTCTTCTAAAGAAATGATCAATACAGTGAAGCAAAAATAAAATTAATGCAAACATTCCCTGCAGTACTGTGTTAAGTTATTTTGTTCTCTGTTACTCTGGTCCCGGCTAGATTGAGATGAGGTAGTAAGTCTGAGTTAGGTATTTGGGATGCATTTCCAGACAGGTGCCATTGTCATTCCATTCCATTGTTTTTTAAATTGTTTTTTTCTTTTGTCTGAAGCATAAAGAATGGGCCACTGCCAGAGGCAGGGTACCAGGCTTGACAGACCAGTGGTCTGATCAAGTCTGGCATATCCTTTGTTCTTCTGTTCCAATTTAATGCCTGCTGGGAGTGAATTCCAATCATGAAGGGATGTTTTTGCCAATGAATATTTACCAACATCCTGGCTACCCTGGGATTACAGTTAAAAAACTAACTCCCAGAGAAGTGAGCACACACTAGAATAAACACTGACAGATAAGCCATGAGCTTTTTTTCTTTAACACTGAAGGTAACAACATTTGGTTCAATTCCCACATACATTTAAGATTAAACTAACACAAAGGCACATACTCCATGTGTCATTTTACTAGACCTGGACTTTTGGGCCATTTATAAGCATGTCAATCACGTTTAAAGAATATGTTATTTTAACAAGCCATTCATCCTTACAGTCCAGGAGACAAATAGGCAGGTTGTAACCTAACTTTAATTTCCTTAACTGCAGAGAAAGTAACTTGTAAAGACACAGGGTTTGTGCAGATAACACCAAAAATTAGTACCAGGAACTTCTCCATCATGTTGAATCTGTGGATATGTCTGTACCTCTCATCTTTACCAACTGCTGTCCCAGTTGTGGTTTGAGGATCAGTTGGTGCTTACCTGTGAGAACTGGTTGATGATGCAAAGTTTGTTCTACCTCTCTTTTAATTGTTAAGCCCCATTAAAACAGGCAAGAAATCAATTACACTCTTCCCTGGTCTCACATGGAAGAGCAGGCAATTATAGTAGCTATGGGAGTTGTTGAGGAAGATGAGGTTGGTTCTGTGACAATGTGGAGTGGTGGAGGATGTTGTCACTGAATGATCGCTGCTCCAACCAGTTGATGAGTTTCAATCACCACACTGCATTTTTTCATCTCTTGAAACAGCATCAAAAGTAGATAAATGTGAACTCTTCCTGGCCCCAAACACCTCAAGTGAAGCTGAAGTGAGAACAGAGGGCACCTAAGGTCTTCTTCCCTACATGAAATTCACAAGAAACACACCTGCAGAGGAGCTTTGTAGCACAGCTCTGCTAACACAGTGGCTGGAGAGAACTCCAGAAGTACAGAGCTGCCCTGGCTTGCATGGTGTTCAACAAAGTAGGGCTGGCAACCTCAACATTCAGCCTGTCCACCTGCTTAAAATTACAAGATTTTACAATAGCCCACAACAAAGATGGGAGAATTTTGAATTTTAAGTCTGTTACATGGCATTTGCTCATCTTTTCTGGCATTTCTCTGTAAGAAGAAGGGTTAGAAAGCTGGTGGAGAGTTTTGTATATAGTTTAGTTTGTTTTATGCTAAAACATCCTGTAAACCCTTGTTGCAGACCCTATGGCTTCAAGAAAAAAGAAATCAAAGCCTCCCCATGAAAGCTCTGGTGCTGGCGGCACAAATGCTCTGTTCTGCTCTGTGATGTTGACCTGGTGTCCTGCACACAAATCCCCAGTCTCTAGAGGGGAGAGGGTTTCACCTTCCCACTTTCATGTGCAAAATGATGACAGGGTCAGGATTTTCTCAGATGGAAGCTGTTTTGGGCAGAGAGGGATCTAGTGTTGCCAGTTTCACCTTGACTCACAGCACTTTGGAGCTCTAATAAAACCCAGGCTCTCGGAGGAGCGTGCCTGTTCCCACGTGTGCCTTTGCTGGCACTGACCTTCTCCCTGCCCATGCAAGGCCTCACCACAGGTATGGAAAGTGGAGAAGCTCTGAGGACCTTCTTCTTCTTCTTCCTCCTCCTCCTCCTGCCTTATTTGGGCCTCACACACTCGACTAGTGAATATCTGCATCTCATCAGTGAGAGCAAATGGGCAGCACAAGGGAGCTGTTAGTGAGCAGCCTGACATAGGAATGCACATTTGTACCTCCTCTAGTCCTGGATAATTTGGGGTGGCAAGGATCTGATTGCACTGGAAGGAGTGAGACAGAACTCCAATATTTATACAGGCCACCATATAACCACAAGAAAAGTAGGACAGACAATTTTGGATTAACCTGTAATGTTAAGTACTTAATCAACAACTTAAATATTCTTCAAATTCCCAGCTTGACTGACAGCATCTGAATAGCTTTCTGCAAATTAAGTGGGCTTAAATTTAAGCACATTAGGGCTCTCTAGTTAGTGTTGACAGTCATAACCAGGGCTTCAGCTATGCATATTTATGCTACAACACAGATAGAATGTTCAGTCTAGATTTGGAGGATTTAGGAATTTTTAGAGTTCCAAAAATAAATGCAATGGAATGAAATATCAGAAATATGACATCTGCTCTAGTGCATGATTTGCAAGAGAGTGTAGGTCTGCTCCTTTGAGAACATTATCATTGCCAGAAAATACTAAGTCCTAAAAAAAGTGTCAACTATAATTTGCAAATACTAAGCCACATTCCTCAGTCATTCCTTTCCAGGGCAGCCTGTCTACTCTGTATCCGTTCAGGATGCTTCTCTCTTTTTAGTGCCAGAGAGTCTCAGAGTATTAAATGTACATATCTTCATCATCCTTGCAGGGCAGCAAAGTGCTGTCACCAACCTTTAAAAGATGGGGAACATGAGCCTTTGGCTTGCCCACAGTCTCTGAGGGAAAGCAAGGAATAGAAAGACTGTTTTCAAAATCCTGGTTTCCCTTTCATCTTTCCTACTGGGTGGCTTGGCTGCTCAGGCAGCAGCTTTTAATGTGTGGGTCTGCTGGTGAGATGTGCAGATTAAAGCAGTGGTTCCCCTTCAGCCACAGCAGTCTGGCTTCATGCTACTGGCTAACAAAACAAAGTCCATAGGCTTGCCAGAACAGGCAACCTCTCTATTTTTACACAGTGCTCTGCAAACAATAAGCAATTTGCAAACAATTAATATTTTATACCAGTTTTTCCAAACTTTGCCTGTCATTTCCTCAGGTGCCCTGAGTGTAACTACTATTTTATCTTTTCCAAAGTGATGAAATCAGAAGTCCTGTTTATATGGATACAGCTTTTTGGCACATCCTCTACATCTTTAGGAGCAAGGCTCATAACTACTAGCAGAAAGGAACTGCACAAGGGCTTTATAGGGCTTGTGAAGGCTGGTTTTAGTGCCTCTTACTCAGTTCCAACTTTGCCAGGAGATATAGTTCTGACTTAGACACACGGTTAAATGCTGCCTCCACAGTCGTTTTCAAAGTTTATTTTTTAGCATGGATTAAACAGAGCCTGAATTATAAACTGTTGCCTGGTCTTTCCATCTTCTGCCCTACCCCAAAATTGCATAAATATTTTATATTTACTATATTTTAAAGCCTAAACCTTGCCATTTGGGACATGTAGATTGATAGATTCTGAAAAGAGATGTATTAATAATTATTTTTTTTTTAATCTGGCAGCCAGAACTGTTACAAAAGAGTGAACTTCCAAATACTGTCTTCAGGCCAGAGATAAAGATGGAGGATTTTTGGGTTTTTTTCTGAATTACTTGCCCTTACCATTATGATTAGCATAAATCAAGGTTAAACAAAAACAAGTAATGTTGACTTTTTAAAATACATAAATGAATAATCTAGAAATTTCAAAGTTTTCTTCCTGTTTTGGGGCAGCCTGTTAAGGTCCAGCCCAGGTGGTTTACAGTTCACACTTACTAAAATTTGATTGTCCTGCAAATTTCTGGACCATCCAGCTTGGCAGAGGCAGCTGCTGCAGCCTGGGCTGAACACTGCTCAGATAAAGGCTCTACTTACTGAACCACTTGTATGGCAGTAGCTGCTTCCTCCTGCTGCAGTTCCTTGGAAGTCTAGCAGGGCAAGTTGCCTTTTAGGCCAAAGGTAGGTGCTAAAAAAAGCAACACATTTTATCATATTATTATATGGAAGCAATTATACAGCAATCTTTAAAACATAAAGTCATGTCATCAATCTCTGTATTCAGCGTGTCACTGAGAAAATGGAAGACTTCAGGTACAGACCTATTCGACACTTTGAATAAATACAGTTTTCTGTTTTCAGAAGTGCCTAGTACACACTCTGCCAGCATCTCTGAAAATGCAAATGGTGTCTTTTTTGTCTTTTTTTCCCTATACATATTTAAAATTAAAAGAAGATGGTACTTTGTGCATGATGCAAAAAAAAACCCAAACTGAAGATATCTCTTTGGGGAAAAAAAAAGCCAGCAGGCTTCAGGGGTGGCCTGCTTGGGTGGCAGACTTGGCTTGAATGAGGGGCAGAGGCAGAGCAAATCTCTTATCCCAGGCATGCTTGCTCAGAGCAAAGAGTTCTATGAGATCTGCCTTGCAGGGGACAGCTTTGGTAGAGAAAAAGAACATTTACTAGTGTATCTGCCATTAGCAGGAAGCCAGGTGTAGACTGTGTGAATATTTTAAGTCTAATTTAATTTGGTGCTGGGATTAGGTGTGTGCTATTTATAAGCAAGCCGTGCCAAGTGGTTCCTCAGGTCTTGCAGCAGGTGGGAGCTATTTAGTGTGGAGTCAGGGAGCGCTGTGCACGCTGCAGGGTGAAGCTGGAGCTCTCTGTGGCTGGCACTGCCAAAGCCCAGCACACAGAGAGGAGATTTACATTTTCTAAGCACCCGAGGGGTGATTAACAGGCAGAGCATGTGCATCCCTCGCCTTTGTCATCGCATCCCTGAGAAACCGCGCAGCCTTTTGTCCTCAGTAACATTTGCATAAGGTGAGGACAAGTGGTTTGTTCTTGCTTTAGGGCTCTCCCTGGTACAGGAGTGCTTTGGTATCTTCCTCTGGACACAAAGAGCCATTCCCAGCCATGCTGGCAGAGGGCTGTGGCCAGGAGCTGTGCAGCACCAGCAGTGCTGGGGAGCAGAGGCCAGGCTCAGTGCGTTCTGCACAGTTTGCTTCACTGTCTAGATACTGAATTTTATTGGACACACGGCCCTAAAAGAGTTTCCAGAGCAGTAAAACATTGTCAGAGATAGGAACAGGGCATTTAACCCATTAGATCTGGACCAGCTGTAACTTTTTTAGTGGGGGACACAGTTGATCCCAGAAAAAAACCCTCAAAATCTGGATAAAAAGTGCTATAAGGAATAGCTGAAATTAGGGGAAACTGCTGGCTCAGTTAGTGATTCTTATTTCCCATGTCCCTTTGTTGGGGCATGGAAAAAATTTCACAGTGCATTCTGATGGCAATGAAATTGATAAAAAATATATAACATCATTTTGTCTCCTGCTTACCGTACTAAAATTACATTATTGCAAAAATAAACCCTTCAGATGGAGCAGGCACATTCCCTAGACATTCAGTCACAGCAGCCCTACACTTCTGTCTGTCTGAAACATGACAGGCACCCAGAAAGGCTGTCTGCTGGTGGCAGGAAGTTTGTCCTGTCTGTCCCAGCACTGCCAGGTGCTGTGAGTGTGCCTACTGCTGACTCACAGGAGGTCTGTGCATGGCTGCTGCTATGTTGTACGGAGAAAACCTCAAACACTGCTGGTCTGGGGTTTGGATGCACATTGTCCCATTAACTTCTTTCTTCTATTCCCTGCAGTTTGCAGGCATTACTGAAATGGGGGGAGATGGATAGTTCATATGCTGGAGGGCAGAGCTTCTGTGCTTCAAGGCTTTACTGAACAACCTGGAGAATCAACTGAGAAGAATCTCATGAAACTCAAAAAAGACAAACAGAGAGTCCTGTACCTAGAAGCCCCCCCCCCCCCCCCCCAAAGCAGGGCAGGGTGGGGATGAAGCAAGCAGGCAGTGGTTTGGCTGAAAAGGATCTGGGAGTCCTTGTGGACCAAATGTGGGACATGAGGCAGCAGTGTGCCCTTGCAGCAAAGGCAGCCAGCTCCACGCTGAGCTGGGGCAGCAGGCAGGGAGCTATGAGAGTGTATCTGGAGCACTCTGCCCTTTTGGGCTCCACAGTACATCAACAAACAGGACTGAGTCCAGAGGAGGCCACAGAGGTGATGAGCATGTTGGAGCAGGTGATGTATGCGGAGAAGCTGAGAACTGGGTTTGCTCAGCACAGAGAAGGGAAAGCTCCAGGAAGGGGGTGCACAAAAGGGCAGATGGGGTCGGACTCCTCTGTGGTACACAGTGATGGGCAGTAGACCAGCTGGAAAATGGGAAATTCAAATTAGGCAGTGGGAAAACCTGATTCATCAGCAGGGCAGAGGAAGGTCCTGACTCTGCAACAACTTGCCAGGGAGGTTGTAGGGTCTCCATCCTTGCAGATGTGCAAAGCCCAGCTCATCAAAACCCTGAGCAGTGTGCTGCAGTTTACTCCCTTCTGAGCAGCAGGGTGACAAGATGGTCTTCAGAGACCCCTTCCAACATAAATTAATCTCTGGTTCTAAGGCACTACCCAGGCTAACTGCTGAGTTGGTCTCTTCAAGCATGCACTCCAGAGCATAGTTCCAGGATAGGTTCTTTGAGCTGACCACAAGGAAGCCTTTTACTCTTTATTGAGAGCTTAGAGAGATTATATGGGTAGATAATTGTGCAATATTGGTTGTGGGAAAATGGTCCTTAAATATCTGTAAGCCTGATGACACAAATACAGGTGTGAATGCTTAATTCTACTGAAATTGCTACTAGATCCTCCTTTTTCTGGAAATCACAACCTGATTTCTGAATCTTTTTGTTTCTTAAAAAAATATTATATACTTATTTTTTCAGCTTTCCAAAAACCTCAGATAAATTCCATTAGTATTGCAAAGCATTTCAACGCATGTCCAGCTTAATGATTACAGACATTATTGGTTAGACCAAAGTACTTGTATCACAATCCATCTTCAGACAAAAGTCAGAAGTGTGATATACTGTGTTTTTCACTGGGATTTTCTGTTTACTGCTTGTTTTCACTGTCCCAGTCATTTGTTGTATGCAGAACAACATGATGAGATAAGAGAACAGTGCTGGTTTCAAAACTGCAGAAAAAACCCCAGCAAATTCTGGCATGAATAGCAGTTTAGGATTTCCTAGCATTCTTTTACCAAACCATCTCAATACCTTTTCCTAGGTATTTTTAGTTACTTGCCATGAACCTACTAATGCATCAGTGCATAAGCTATCTGCAGGCCAGTCCACACTGCTAATTTAGCTGGAGATTAGGCCAGGAGCTTTCTTATCCTATGTTAATTTATATTTGAGCCCCTAAACCTGGGTCATTGAGTGACCTCCCACTGTGATCTAGAGCTTTCTCTAACCCCAGAGTCACTGACCAGTGATCTTCTTAAGAAAGACTCAATTTTTCCCTTAAGCACCATTTAATTGAAAGTAGTTTTCCTTCCTGCTTGAGGGAATAGTCAAAGTTTAGAACTTCCGAGTACCTGAAGCTACTATAAGCTTATAAAACTTCAGGCAAGTTCCTATGACTGCTTGTATATGATTTTATGGCATGAACTGTAAAACAAATATATTTTAAAGCCTCATCCTTGCACTGCCCTGCATGAGAGTGTTTCAATCTGCCATGACAGTGTCCTGAAGCTGTGCTTTTCAGTATATACTTGCAAGCTCAGGCCACAAAGCCATACAAATCTCTTTTCTGCTTGGTCTGAAATGAATAGAGGTTATCAGGTTGTACCCAAAAATGAGAATCCAGCCTCCTTCTGGATTACTGGTATATGCAGACACTCATAGCTGTAGTGAGATGATGAAACTGAAAGGGGTGAAGTATCTCCAAAAGCAACCTATGTATCTGGTTATGTCCTAGCTCTGATTGTCTTGAAAAGCAGAAAATTACCTCCCTTTTCCATTGGCTTTCAAACAGCAATGATTGCTTTTGAGCATTGAGGTACCTTATGTGCTAAGGAGATTCTTAGTACTTTCATTAGACCAGAATGAAATTAGAAATTTAATAACCAGAAAGATCTGTTAGATCTTTCTACCATTTCCCACCAATAAAAGTTACAGAATGGAGTAAAATAACAGCAGCACATTTTGTCTGTTTATTTTAGATAGGATTGATTGTAGCACAGAAAGTTTCTGCTTGAGGTTATCCAACAGGAAAGTTCTGGATGTACAGGAAGTGGAAGGACTTGTCAACCCTTCAGAGACACTTTCTTTGCAAAGGTGAACTCTTTACCAGAGTATTTGACACACGCAGAGAAGAAGGTGTTAATCTGTTCACATCCAAGGCACAGTCTGCAGGCTGCTGGTAATTGCTGCCCCATAAATGTGCCTGTCATGCCTCCTTAGTCTTTAAATATCCAAACTCAAAATAGATGTCTGTGCAACATGTTGAGCCCAGCACTATTGTTTTGTGAGGCAGTATTATTCATTTAGCTTCAGCCAGCTGCTCTCTATATTCAGCCTGGAGGAACAGACTGGAATTTGTAACCAGACAGGCAGGCTGGGAAGCTATAACTTATTCCCTGGGCTGATAAACCAGTGCATCGAAAGTACAGTAAACAAACGCCCACTGGAAACCCATTCCAGGGCTGTGTCCCCTCCTTTCCCCTACCACAAATAGCAGTGATCACAAGGGAACCTGCCTTCATAAACACATACTCTAGACCTTAATTCTAGTATCAGCTGCATGACATAGTGTTGCTGGTATGTTAAACACGGCACATAACAGCAGGATACACTATTAGGTCACACGTGGCAATATAAAACACTAGGTAAGGCTGATGCCTTCTGCTGGGTGGGGACCTGGAGCAGGTCGGTTGTTTGTAACTACATTGCCCTCTACTGACAGATGCCCAGAGAGGTTGGGACCCTAATTCTGCTGAACTTCACTCGGAAGAGGCTGTCCTGTCGCTCGTGGTGAGGCAAAAGCAAGAGGTGGTGTCATGGCCCAGCCTGGCAGGAGATACCAGCATTCATCTCCTTTGGTGGAGGACACCACTTATTCTGGTCCCAAAGACGGGTACTTGGCTATGAATTGATGCTCTCCACTGAGAGAGTCTCCTTCTTTTCCTTTTTTGAAAACAAATAAACAATTGTCTGAGCTGTTTTCTCTGCATTCTTCAACCTTTTTTGGACATTGGAAGCAACCATGTGCATAATCCAGCTGCAGGCAAACAAAACCATTGTGAGTAGGAGCGCCTCCAGCCCTTCTGCAGCACCCTGCAGCTGTGTGGAACCTCAGCACAAGCACATCCTCTGGCAGCTGTGACTGCTGCTTGAGGAACAGGAATCTTCACAGGGCTCCACAGGGATAAACTGGGAGGTCTGTCTCCATGTGCCCCTACAAGAAATAACAAAGCAATGGGTGACTTCTCCTCAGTCTCCAACAGCTCCCAGTCAATGGCTGTGACTCTGTGCTCGCCTGTGGGAGTTGCCAAGGCTGACAGAGCACTGGGCTAAGCAGGCACAGCCTTGACTTCATCTGTACACCACAGGCTCTCAGCTGGATTGTGTCTGGCCTTCAGCAGAAGCTGTGCTGTCTGCTGCTGGTAACAGGCTCTCACTCCCCATATGTCTTTGAACCACCTCCAGCAACATGTGGGTTGCAGAGGAGATGGCACTCGTCTGTGAAGCTGCAGTTTTGAAAGCTGAGATCTGGCACAGCAGATTAAAAAGCCTCTGAACTCTTGTTCTGGGACAATGGTGTGTTTCACTGAGGTACTTCACGTTCTCTGGCTTTTATTTACTTCAGGCAGCACAAAAGTTTTAAAGAAGGCAAATGCAATTCTACAGCTATGATAAGCAAGGAGAGTTACACTGTATCTTCTCAATTAGCAATTCGTATAATCAAGACTCATTTATATATGTTCCTTAATGTAGGGAGAAATCTCAGATGCCATGTATTTTCAGATTTTCTTAGATGTCAGGGAAATTTCCACAAGTGCCTTTGTCATAAGGATTCAAATAGTAAAAGCTTCATGTCAGCGCGATGCAATTTTTCCTGTCTCTAAAGATACTACTTCATACCAAGAGAAATCAATAGAAGAAAACATATTATCTGCACATACACATGATGAAAAGAGTGTGGAATATGTATGCATGCGTGTGTCCCTCTCTACAACAGGATTCATATGATTAAAATCAGCACATTTACTTCAGGTGTGAATTATTTTCATTCAGTCACTGGTGGATTTGAAATGTTTTCAAATATCCCATGAAAACAAGTGGGAACATCTGCGAAGCTGACAGACTGTGGTGAGTGTGTGTGTGAACTCACCCTGTGGGTGAGTTCAGAGGAAGGAAACCAGCCATTGATCAGCTCACCATCAGGTGTCATCTCCATGGCTGGGAATGCTGGCAAGGAGGGAAGCTGGACACGGGAAGGAACTGAGCAGCAAACAAGCCATGCGTGAAGCCCTGGAATAAAAAGTGCAAAAACAATGAAGCTTAGGTAATGGGAGAACTCCTGCCATGTAGGAAGAGGAACAGGCTGCAACTCATTCCAGCCCAATCACTCAGGACAAGCATGTAAATCATCTGAGTGTGCACACAAGTTGCTATTTATAGCTGTTAGTTGAAGTACTTCTTATTTATTGTTGTGTTTTTGCAGAAGGAAACCCACTAGTACAGGAAAGATGCTTCTCCAAGTCTCAAGCATTTCCTGCAAATCTTATATATGTGCTTTAGCCCAGCTTTATTTATGCTCACATTCTTTGTTTTAAAAAGCATATGGATTAATGGTGCACTGCTGATAAATATGTATTTATACCAGTGTGGTGCCCTCCCAGGGATCGCTGCAAAGGTGGTGTGGGGATCCCTGGGCTGAGAGCGTGTGCATCTCCTGCCAGGTCTTCCATTATCTCCTCCCTCAAGGGCACAAAAGGCTGAAACATGAAACGCCCCGGGCTCATCTTTACAAGATAAATAAATAAGTAGCCAGGCAGAGGGCTCGGTGGGCTCTGGGCTGCTGGAGGCCTGGAGGAGGACGGTGGCAGGTGAGTGAGAGGGCACAGTGAAGGTCAGCTCTGGCTTTCCTCTGGGGACTTTGCACAGCTCAGTTGTTCCCCACTAAATGCTCCAGGGTGACAAATGCTTTAGTCCAGAGCGTGCCTGAGGAGAGCAGCCCAGCAGCTCTGCTTCCCCTCTGCCACCACCGCCTTGCTGAGAGCACTGGTGTGGGGGAAAGCAGGAGCCCCAGGCACCACCCCTTTGGCCCGGTAAAATGCCTTTCAGGCTTGCCTGTCTCCATCCTCAGGAGCCTGGGAAGTGCAGTGCATCCCAAATTGCCAGCTCTACCATGCTGGCAGGCTTGCATAGCCCCCAGAGATTTTTCCTCTGCCCTTTCTGTCAGTGCCCCCCCACCCCTGCTGGTAATGCCCATGCAGAAAGAGGAGTGTTTGTGGGGCAGATCCATTTACACTATTGCTTCTCATGGAATGAGACATGAGGCTGGGTGGTGGTTCCCACTTCTCCTCCTGTGCCAGTTGGTTCCCCATGGGAACATTTCTGTCCTGCCTAACTGCTGCAGCTCTCAGGGCCCTTATCTGGTGGGCTGGAGGTCTGTCCAGCAAGGAGCTGGGGTATCTTGGATAACATTGTCCTGATTTGATAAGAGGGAAGAAGTGAGAGAGTGCTCAGCTGTAGGAATTGTCCTCCCTATTTGCATGCCTGTGCAATCCCATTTCACTGCCAGTCCCTGCTGTAACCATCCAGCTCTCCTTTACTGAGGATCTCTGTTTAACCCTTTCCTGAAACATCAGCGTCACTTCTGTCCTTCCAGAGAGCAATACACAGATCTCAGTTATTGACTTAAGGTGTCAGGGGTTCCTGTTAGCATCAATGAGGAAATACCATTCAGTTCCTTGCTAAACAAACATTTAATACATTGTTAAAAACCCCACAGTAAGTACTATTTAGAATACCAGTGCTTTAGTTTTAAACAAAACCCATTCAAGCAGTAAATCCATTGGCTTTTCTCATACAAAATTTCCCCTTTGTTACCACTACACATACTTGTAGGGAAAGGTCACATCACAGCACTTGCACTTCTGTACTTCAGTATGCACAAAGAAACTCAGTCCTCTCCAAATGTCTTTCAGGGGTAATTTTCCTGTCTTCTTAGTATAACTGCAATTTGCAGTCTAGACCTGAATTTCTTAGAGCTGGAAAAGAAGAGTATCATCTTATTTGTTACCTAAACACTTCAAAACCCCTTCAGCAAGTAACCTGGGTATCTTCACAGCCAACAATATTTTCCTGTTATGACTTGTCCAGCATGTTCAGCTGCAGTGAGACTCCCCCGGAGTTCTGCTTTTGCACCTACTCTAAGACAAACTCATTTGGCCAATTAGTGCACACACCTAAATTTAATTTCTAAATTTACAACCTCTCTCCCAGGCTGAGACCCCTGTCTGTCTCAGCAGAGCTGTAGTAAAGGAAGAGGAGATGCATTCACCTGGTAAGTTTTTGAGCTGGGTGAACCTTGTTAGAAGTTAGAAATCAGAGATTTTTTTTGCTTCGGCCTTCTGGGCTGAATTGTCCTGGCTGCCATGTAGTCAAATAAAAAATGCACCTTTGTTTTCATATTATTTCTCTCCTTTGCTTATGCATTTCCCATCACAACTGAGATGTGAAGAGGGTGGATTGTTCCTCCAGTTTGAGCAATGCAGAATGATGTAATTTAGAATGTAACCTTGGGGAGATCTCACTCCATTCACAGCACACAACATCCAACTTAGCAGCTAGGTGGAATTTTCCAGGTTCCAGATTGTGTTCATTGCCTTTTGCTGTGCACCTGTTAAAAGAGTCCGGCTCCCTCTTCCTTCTTTCCTGCCCCCCAGTAGCTGTAGACCGCAGCAGGAGCCCTGACAGCCATCCCTCTCCAGGGCTGGGCAGGCCCCTCTCAGCCTCCAACAATCTTGGTGGCCTCCACTGGGGCACAATTCAATATACCAAGATCTCTCTTGTTCTGGGCAGTCCAAAAGTGGACATGGTACTCCCAGTATACACAATTCTGAATAAATGTTAATCATGGCTTTCCTCGAAACATGAAAAATTGCCTCAAACTGTGGGAGCAAAAGCAGCCATTGCTGTGTTTCTGGGAATGGGGGTATCATAAACAAGAATTTTCAAATCAAAACAACCTCTTCTTTCCTGTCTTCAGCTGAGGCTTTTAAGCTGAGCATCTGGGAGTTTCTCTGGAAGCCACCTTTTCATGCCCAGTGTCTCCTTCTAACAGTGCAGAAGTGGATTCATTACAAAGAGTAGAGAGGAAATCAGCTGTTATTAACTTTCATTTTTGTACTTTATTTGTCCACAAAACTCAAAGCAATACTCTTTTTTGATGTCTTGGCAGCAAGGTGGAAGAAGCATTTAGCCCAGATGCTGTATTCTGTGTACATTATTTTCTATAAGTTGCATTAATAATGTCATTATAATAAAGTGCAAAGAAGAAATTTGATCTGCTTTGCTTTCCCCTGAAGGGATGCATTTCTTTCTCTGCTGAGTGAACCTCCCAGTATCTCACAAACATATGGTCTCTTAGGTGTAAATGATGCTCACCCGCTTTATTGTCTTTAGCAGGAAAGAACTAAATATGTAACAGATGCTCAAGTACCTTGAAATGAATGTATTGTGCAAACAGAACTGTCATCACAGCCCTTGTAGTCACATTTTTCACCTGTTGTATGCTTGTTTATCTGTAGTTTGTTTTGACAATGTGTAAAATGTTTTTTTTAAAAGATTGGAAAACTCCCAGGGCTAGTGTCTTATGTCTCTATAGGTGGCACTTTCATATCTAGACTATTTAATATCTGTTTAAAACTCAAGTAAATGTATTTCACTCTCCCCCCACACCCTTTTATATTATTTTTAATTGTGCTAAATTAGTTCTTGGTAATAAGCAGTTTGGCAGAAAAAAAGGTGTTTCATCTTCAGACAGCAGAAGACAGTCTTCTTTTGTTTTGCTTGGAATGGATCCAAATATGAACTCATACCTGAATTTGAATTCCTTGCATTTCAGATGTTTTCAGATCAGACTTCAGGTTTAGACTATCACAAAACACAAATCAAAATATACATTCTGGCTACTGACTCTGGGTTTTTTCTTTCTTTTCTCTCCATCACTTTTACCAAGTAGAGTTTGGATGAGAATTTTTCCTGCCCTCAGGTTCCTCTTTACTGAACTAAATCTGTGTCATGTCAGCAAGTGGAGCCAGGTCCTCAGCCAGGGCCTTCAACAGGTCTTGTATGTAATCAATTTTCCTGGTTTTATTAAATGTCTAATCTTCATAACAGAAGAAGAGGAAGGTTTGCCCTGGCCTTTAGGGCCATGGCTTTCATATTTCTGTCTGTTAGGTGATTTGTACTGCAACCCTTTTGGCACTGAGAAGCAAGAAGTTGGCACTTGTGTCCTCCTGGGCACCACTTCCCAAGGTCTCCACCAGTGCTGGGATGTGAGAACCGCAGCCATCCTCTCCTCTCCCTCCTCTCCTCTCCTCTCCTCTCCTCTCCTCTCCTCTCCTCTCCTCTCCTCTCCTTCCTCCTCTCCTCTCCTCTCCTCTCCTCCTCCTCTCCTCTCCTCTCCTCTCCTCTCCTTCCTCTCCTCTCTCCCTCTCCTCTCCTCTCCTCTCCTCTCCCCTCAGGCAGGGGCATGCCTGAAGCTACACCACAGCCAGGGAGAGCTGTACCTCTGCCTCCTACCTCATCAGGCAATGTGCCATTGCAGGATTTATAAAAGGCTGCAGACAGCTCTGCCTGAGGGATATAGGCTCTGTA